>OZ025275.1:13942373-14629873 GCA_964019165.1 Mastigias papua
TTAGAAGAAGTTAGAAATCCCCCTTTAGTGAGTTTCTCACTCATTTTTAACATTGAAATGTGACAGGTATGGCCTTACCTAGCATGAAGAGCGTTGACCCAAGCAAATCTTTCACGCGCATATGTTCTAAATATCACAGGAAAAAGTTATTGGTCTAATTTAAAGAGTTCTTTGGCTTTTCTCCAGCAGCTCTAATATATGCAATCAGTAGCTAGCGAGTAACCAGGAGATTTATATATACCGTATATATTACCAAAGATTCTCTGCAGTATTAAATCAGAAATAAACTTAAGAAAAACGACAACTGATTTGAGTTTGTAAAACATGTTTCGATCGCTTCGACAATCATCTTCAGTTTACGCAGGTTACGCATATGACATCATGCAGATGATATAGAGACAAGTGCCTACTCCCTGCAACAAAAACTATTCCATTGAAATAGAATGTCCTAAATGCTCAGAATGAGGGCTGTAATATAATAACAAAGGGAATTACCTGGGAATATGAGACAATTAGAACGGGAGCAAATGAAGAAGCAAAGGCAGCATACAACATTGAGCAAGAACAGAAGAACAAAGAAAACACTAGAGGCTTGTTTCACTAAACGTTTCACTGGCCTAATGAGACAAAAGAATATGAAGGAGGCCAAAACGAACAATTAATACGAACAAGTAATAGGAGAAGCACACTTATCCTCCCAAGAGGGTAATTAAAATACCTTATATTACAAATGACCCGACTGTCTAAGAAAAAGTGTCACTAAGCAATATACGGACTAGGTAAGGATGGGCGAGAGACAAGCAAAATACCAAATGACACTCTTGCAAAAGTATTATGATTGTATGATGGCTAAACAGAGGGTGCAGGTCATGGAAGCTATTTCTGTGTCAGAGCCTTTTTCAAAGAAAATTTAGAACTGCACAACTTGTGTAGCACTGCACGTTAAAAAGCCCTGCTTTGTCCATGACCATTTTGGAAGCCCTATACTTTCGATGCGATCCTTTTCTAACATGTCCGACTACAGGCAGGAATGATGGAAAGTAACATTTTCTGTGTAAATCTATTTTCATTTTACTAACAGCTTTAATTATCGAATCATCTTCTCATGGTTTTCTATACTTAAAAGAATTTCTGTATTGAGAAGCTTTGGTTACACTTACTGTCGGTTACATTTGGCACTTTCCTTATATCTTTAGGCCAACATGATCTAGTCCGCATATTGTTTAATTACTCTTGTTTCTTCGATAGCGGAGTAATTTATGGCGCTATTCATTTTACTACCAATTTGAGAGGATCGGCGTGCTTTTCCTATTTCCATAGGCCTCCTTCTTGTTCTTTCTTCTCCTTTGGTCACTATGGTAATGTTACATCTACCTAGTGTCATAGTTCATTGTTTATATATTTCATGCACCCGTAGGGATAGTAATCCCGCTCTGGGCCAGCTGGACAAGTTAATGTATTAACCTATTCTTGGTTTCAGGTGTTAAGTAGTTCGTTCTATTGTTCTTGTAGTCAATCAATTCTGTTCTAAATATAAATCTATGCTCATGAACAGGAAAGGTTACTGCTGATTAGGGTAAGCCAAATGATAAAGAGGCATTTTTCAATCTCTCTCTCTATCTGTCTCTCTGTATGTCTGCGTGCCTGCGTGTGGGCGCACGTGTGTGTGTGTGTGTGTCGTGTACAGAAACAAAAATTATCGTGTACAGAAATACATAGGCAGAAGCCATGACAACCTAAGTGTATTTAAAGGCTACGATTATATGCAACGGTTACGTGCAACGGTTACGTGCAACGGTTGCGTGCAACGGTTGCGTGCAACGGTTGCGTGCAACGGTTGCGTGCAATGGTTGCGTGATTAACTACGCTACTCTAACTTTTTCTGTTACTATAGTACTTAAATATCCGATTATTCTTTTCCTGTTTATTACGTCAATAAAATTAAATTCACGTGCTTTAGACAAAAAATTTACAAATGAAATTGAAAAGCGGGCAGTTCACTAGTTAATTACGGAATCACTCCAAATACCATGCAATGAAGTAAGAGGTATCTTAGGAACAGGTAACGTTTGACACCAAAGAGATAACTTTCGTGCGTGCATATAAATGCATCAGTAGGAACTAGCATTGTAATTCCTTTATTTGTTAACTTTCAATTCGCCTAAAGAATTCAGAACCCAATGTTTACTACTAACATTCGCTTACAATCTTGAAACCAAGCAGCAGGCACATAGAACAGTTCAAACGTTCCTCAACTTTTAGAAGATAATACGCCATAAGAATGGAACAGGACAACATTAGTGGTCGACACTTGGCTGCTTACTTTGAGGTAGATCACGAGAACCTAAGTGGTATCTCCGTTGAAAACTATTAGCAGCCACCCTCTAAATTTGATATAATGCATCCTTGAAAATCTGGAAAGGTATACCTTCTATAAATTGCGATCTATCGACTTTCAAGACTAGACTAATTTTAAAATACAACTTCCTGAAACAACAGCAGATTAGGAAGTTAGGATTTTAGGTTTTCTACGTATATATTTAGTTGCTAGACTTCAAATCTGTAAATAAGTTTTCTTTTTTGCATTGAGGTGTTATTTCGTGCATAAATAATTGCCAAATGAAAAATGAAAGTACTAAGGAGGCAAAATGGTCAACAGAGGTCCAATCATAAGTAGCTTTAGGAACTATGCCTTTAGTTAGGTCCCCTGTAAAAACATCTGCTCTATATCAGCTTATGTCAACTAATTTTAATTTCCTTAATCTCGTTTGAGTCGAAGAGCCAGGTGCTATTTGGATCATGCGTAATGTCTATCAACTATATAGGCCATGCACTATTACTCATTTCTTTTACAAGAATATAGTCTAAAAGAACATTAAGGCTCAAAAGTGCTCAAATGTAAGAATAACTTAAGAATAATGTAAGGCTCAAGTTTCATCAAGGCTTAGATTATTTGCTTATTTAAGTTTTCTTTAGAAAACAAAATAAGTGTGAGCTTCACTTACAGGGTCTCTGAGTCATTATACTATAATGCGAATCTCAATATCTCTTTGAGGAGTGTCAGTTGCACACTTTTCATAATAAGAATATAGTCTATACGAGCATTAATGCTCGAAATCACTAAAATCTAAGAGAAATTTAAGAATATTCTTAGGCTTAAAATAAAAATTTTTAAGAATATTGAGGCTCAGCGAAAAATAAGATATTCTTGTAAAAAGTGTGTATCGTTTTGTTTTAACTGGCATGTTGCAACATCTCTAATCTAACAGTTGAAGGCAGGGACAGACTGGCTAAATTTTTCGGTTCGGGCACAGTTTGACCAAATCCGACCCATGAATTGTAGACGACGTAGAACAGTACGCAGAAATACTCAAAGCTTTCAACTCTGTGATGAACCCGCGGTTTTAATATCAGCTCTTTCACTTATATGCATATAAGACCTGGCGCTTTTTCTCTTTGGGCAACACAACTGACCTTCTAAACAAGACTTAAAACCCTTCCACCAAGTCAGTGAACTTACTCCCTAGCAGTGAAAGGATCACACGATCCCTGTTACCGATTCAAGGTCTGTTGTGTGATTTCGCGCTGTGCAGCAATGGGCACATCAATTGATCCGTTCACTACCCTTTGTTGTTATGTATAGTCAAGCTTTATTTCACTTCAACTAAGTATCCACTGGAACATTATAATTCTTTGCCTTGAATATTGGAATGAAGCTCCTGACAAAATTTGTGAAAAACAGTGGATATCTTGCTTTAAAGCAGAGTTTATATTGTTCATTGTTCTTTTTCCTTCGTCTTTATCGAACAAAGCATTAAGCTGAAAGGTGTATCGTCAGTGAAACATTGATAAATGAATATCAAACCAGAATCACTTGCTTGCATTGGAATTTCTTAGATACTTTGTGAGTGAAGCTGAAGCTCATTTTTACTATTTTTTTGAGCAAAAACTTTATCTAATATGAAATAAAATAGCTTTTGCTACAAATTGAACGGATAATAATTTCTTCAGTTTTTGATAAATTGCGCACTCAGAATCCTTGAAGGTTGGTTCTCATGTAATCGTAGCTGCTTGACATTGCCTACGATGAATGTTTTCGTACAGTTTTGGCCATCGGCGATGTCGGGATAGCATCGTCACTGTCGGAAGTTAGGAAATGATCGTACTCTCCCGATTCTTTTGCAGCAACAGGCAGATTCCTAGAAATTTCGATTATATCGGAATCAGCTTTGAGAATAAAATTTGAAAATCAAACAAAACTTACTTGCACTCTGAAATGTGGTTGAAATTCTTGTATAGGATCAGCAATAACGGAGGAATTACGGTAGCAACAAGAACAAGCGGTACTGGTGGCTATACATTGCATTAACAAGATATTGTCCTCTATATAATATGTGAGCTGCGCTTGAAATTGGTAATAGAGGGGTCTAGACGCTAGTGTGGTGGGTTTCCCCTTTGGCTGTTAGCAAGATACCCATTTAGGGAGAATCTCTGGATTACTGACCAATCACATCCCCAATTTTGCCACCCCTGAGTCAAGAAGGCCCGGTGTAAAATCTAGCAAATGCTATCGTGACTGACTCGTCGATAAACACCACGATCATCCATTCTAAAAATATACTTTATCTTTTCCGCGTGCATACATTGATAATTATTTACTGAGTTGGACGGTTGCCTCTGAAACTGTGGAAGCAGAAGATAGGCAGCTTCTCCACGGAATTTGGGTAAATATTGGCATAAGTGACGAATCCCAAAGCATTCTACAGTATATGATTTCATGGTGGTTTTCTTGGCTAGTGAAAACTCGACGCCTCTCTGTCAGTGTTGTTCTTGTATTTGATGATTGCGAATGGGACTACTATTTACAGATGGTTGCATTCCCTGCAACACAGCTTATCGTGAAAGAAGAATTTTTGAAGAAGTGTTGGAAAGGAATCAGCTAAACTTAAATGATTTGTCTTGGCAACTAATTGCAATAAGTATCTAAGTATAATTGCAATCCATATCAAAAACTTGCTAAACAGAAGTTCTCAAATATTTGAATAAGTAGGCCGAATGCTATCTGTTCATACTCATAAAATACTACATTAATATCATTATATTTTCGGAATTGATTAATAAATCTCTAAAACTAAATAATGCGATCATTCATTCATTCAATCATTCATTCATTTATTCATTCATTCATTAAGAAATTCATTTATTCATTCATTCATTCATTCATTCATTCATTCATTCATTCATTCATATATACATCTAGTTATTCATTAATTAATTAGTTAATTCATTCATTCATTCATTCATTCATTAAGAAATTCATTCATTCATTCATTCATTCATTCATATATACATCTAGTTATTCATTAATTAATTAGTTAATTCATTCATCCATTCATTCATTCATTCAGTCAATCATACATACACCTAGTTATTCATTAATTCATTCATTTTACATTCATCATAGACAAACAAAAGGCATCTCAGCAATACAAAATGGTATCTAAGCAAACCACTCGGCAGTTCGGGAATGCTTAGCGCATTCTTCTTGTTTTCAAACAGTATTTTCTAACGTATAGAATACAATCTTGCCCGATAATTGTGCAGTTATAATAACAATAATGCCCAATCAATGTCAAAGCTGGCACCAGAAAGGTAGTCCTGCCCTCTGGAAAGGAAGACACTAGGAGGGAGGGGAGGGCTTCTCGACAATGTTGCGGATCCTGTCTCTTCAAGGCATCCACTTTATAATAAGCCAAACTATAATGCAACATACTTCACTGGATTAGAAAAACATATTTATAAGCTAAAATCTGTTCCGTACTCTACCGGTTGCTGCTTTCAAAACACTGATAAATCACGCACCTTATAGGACTATTTCAATCAAACTGTTATGAGTCTGTCAAGGAGGACTTCAGATGAACAATAGTATAGCCTGGACAAAGAAATTTGCTGTTATCCATGTTTATTTTTATGGCAGTTTCGAAGTGGAAGATAGGACTTATTTCAAGCAATACAGTAAAAGCCCGCATATAATTTAGGCTAAAATTTTGTGCCAGGTTCCTATCAGTGGGGTCTTGCAATCACAGTATCATAATGATAAGATGATAAGATCAGAATTAAAAACAAGGAAGTAAGTACAGGTGATACTGCTTCGTAGGGTGGAAAGTATAATTGAGTAGTCTATTGGAGAGTGCCTAATGCTGCAACAGAGAGCTGTTCACACCTCTGTAGTTCGGACTGCCTTCAATTTGATTCTGAGATAGAACTGTCTTAAATGTAAACTTGACTTTCACGCTTTGTTTGAAGATGCGCAGCTACGGAGAGTTCCAGGGGTTCTAGTTCCCTACCCTCTTCCTAAAAAATAAAACAGTTTCCATTTTCTTAGAAAATTTGGAAACTGATAGATTAGCTTATGGGCATCAGTGAGAGTTGAAGTAACAAAACCATGGCAAAAAAGTTTTTATTTAGTATGCCCTATTTGTGGATTAGACCTCTGCACTTCGAAAATTCAAAGTTGCGAACCAGGCTCGATTGCCAGCAAGTTGCTGTTCAGATACTGTGTCTGTGTACGTGGGCTGCACTGATGGTGCTGATTCAAAAGGACAGCTTCAAAGAGCAGACCTTTGATTGATTAACCCATGTGATATTGAAGACCAGAGCGGGACGAGGTAAAGGGATGTGGGGGTGTGATCCCCTCAATTTGTACATCAGCTGTCGGTAATTTGTTGGTAGTTATGGTGCTTAGTGCAGACCTGTTGGTAATTTGTTTTGCCAAACCAAGCATTCAAATACCCTTTAGTTTGTAACTGATTGAGAAGTCTGTTGATATTCTCTTAAACTGCCAAACAAATTTAGATCTGACAAAACTTAGCTAGTGCTGTCTGCAAAACGTTTTCAGTTAATTGTTGCACGTATGGTTCAATACATGTGTCTATTGTTGTTGTTTCGAAGGACAATAAATTCTCGTTGCGTACCTATTAAGCTACTCACGTGATTAAATACACTTGCTAATTCACTCACTTGAACACGTGCTGAGCACACTATCATTTGCATACTATCATTTGCACACTATCATTTGCAAACTATCATTTGCGAACTATAAATTCTTGTACAATATTGGTACTTATAATCAATTCGGGATAATTTTCGTGCGAACAACCCACAATACTTACTCTCTCAGAAGCGGTCTGCCATTCAGTATGAATTTCCTTTCAGTGACAGGACCTAAAGTAAGGAAATATACAAAGCAAAGCAAGACAAGACCATCCATGATCATAACAAGACCAATATTTAACAGGCATTAAGGACTTATAGACGAAGCCTGAAAAAAGTTTTCAAGCATCAAACCCATGTTCAACCAGAAACGCTTTTTTATTATGCATTTATATATTTATACTTCCATGCTGTTGTATCTTAGCAAAAGAATTTCTTAGCAACAGTAACCACTACATCCTACACAATTAATTCTCGTTTCAAAACCAGTCTTTAGGCCCTTACTTAAGATGATATACAGTTGATAGGTTATTTTTAATTATTTGCACGAGATTTTGTGATTTTCTTGCGAGTTTCTTCTGAAGTTTGCGACTTGTTCTTCTTATATATATATATATATATATATATATATATATATATATATATATATATATATATATATATATATATATATATATATATATATATATATATATATATATATATATATATATATATATATATATATATATATATATATATATATATATATATATATATATATATATATATATATATATATATATATATATATATATTTATTCGTTTTACTATAGATTTTACTTGTACATTTTATCTTTTCAAGTTTTTACTATATATATATATATATATATATATATATTAATTCGGCTAAGGCTATATTATAAAGTACGCTTGGCTCTGAAGAAGGCATTATAGCCGAAACATAGAGAAGGCCCTAGATGCGTTGAGGGACTCACGGTAGAATGACCTTAAGATTCCACCGCTATTCTTTTGTGCCTGGATGGCGCAATTGATTAGCACAGGAGTCTTCTGATCTAAACATCGTGAGTTCGAATCCGCACTGGGGCCAAAATAAATTTTCCAATTGTGGTAGCCCACTCATGACTTAGTATATATATATATATATATATATATATATATATATATATATATATATATATATATATATATATATATATATATATATATATATATATATATATATATATATATATATATATATATATATATATATATAATAGCAGTTACGCAGTTACGCAGTTACGCAGTTACGACATGAATGTGTCATGTGGATTCTGCCTCTGCAACTCTGCAAACTATATTTGAAATTTTTCTCCATGCTGCACGGTCTTGTGCTTTCAATCTTATTTGCTCGAGGTCTTCCTTGTTCCTTATAATTGGTATTGGAAATTACCCTTCCATTGATCTCGTTCTTGTAATGTCTGTATTTAATGTTGTTACGATAGTAAGAAATTTCGAAACTATTCAACAAGAAATTACCTTGACCTAGACATTCCAAGGCAGTACTTAAAATTCTCCAAAAAGAGTTTTTTTCTATTATGGTGCACAGACGCGGAACGAAATCCCAATAGAAATAAAAACGAGTTCCACGATTACCACGTTCAAAAAGAAATTAAATGAATACCTGCAGAATTAGCATTCCCTCCCTAAGCACGATCCCTAGGAAGACCAGCATTATACCTGAAGTTACAATTTAATGTTAATTTCCTTTTCTTTTTATCTCAGTTAGCTGATAGGGTTTCTGTGTAAAAGTATGATTTTGATGATGATGATGATGATGCTGATGGGTTTCACGAGGCCTGCCTCTGAACCCCTTGTCTGATCTTTCAAAGTAGAGTTTCTTCTTTTACTGCGATTTTATGTATTCTTCTTTGACTTCGTAGCGATTTTTGTGACTTTTGTAATTTTTGTGATTTAGTAACAGTATATGAGATGCTTCTGAGTGATATGCCCCTCGATTTGTAAGAGCTTACAGTCTACGATTATGTCTGCACAATCATGATTGTCTCACAAACAGGGCCTAAAATAAGTGTGAAATCTGAGTCACTCTGTGGGAGTTGTACATCCAAACGGTGTATCTGCAATTAAGGACAGATTCATGATTTCAGTACTAACACTTTGTTCAGATTTCCTCAATTAGAATGCTTGAGTTTGTGTAGCACTGAAATACATAGATTTTTACAGGAAATCTATACAGATTAAATAAACAAGACGACGGACTTATGTTAAAATTGAGCTTTCAAATGTGTAGCAACTTATCAACTTTCGTAGGGTCTCACAAATCTAGTATCAGACTTAGGGGTCATTCAATTAGTACGTACGCTCCAAAATGGCTAAAATTTGACCCCCCCTCCCCCCTCGTACGCACACGTACGCTTGATACACACCCCCTTCTTTTGCGTACGTACTCTTGGTTGTTTAACCCCCCCCCCCCCACATCTCTAAAAGAAACTTTCTAGATATCCAAAACCAAGGAGAAGGACATTTTATGCATTCACGAGACACGAAAATTATCACTACAGATATATTTCAGGAAAAATCTATAATATTGTTCAAACAAAATTGCATTATACTAGAACAGGGGGTGTCAAATTCATTTGGTCCAAGGGCCACATAGGGCATAATATGACGCCACAATGGCCGGGTAGGTTGACGGAACCCAAGAGGGCTAGGTAGTAGGGGCTTTCAAATATACATAACTCATCGCATGTTTTCTATCTGGCATGCTAGATAACGGCAAAAAACTGTTTATTCAGCCTTGTAAATGCCACTAGCAAATGCCGCTATTACAATGGGAAAAATATCATTAGGTTTCAGTTTATTCAAAATTCCTAGGGGCCACATTGTCGGATTCGGCCTGCGGGCCGTATGTTTGACACCACTGTACTAGAAGTGATTTCAACTGAATACGTACTACACTAATTAAATGGCAGTGAAGGGTCCTTTGTAAATGAAAATATTGCAGGATGTCTGCAAAAAGCTGATAGTTATAATGTTTTGCTTTGCGTACGTACTTAATGTGTCAACCCCCCCTCCCCCCTTGTACGCATTCGTACGCATTTGCTTGACCCCCCCTCCCCCCCTTCGTGCGTACGTACTAAATGAATGACCCCTTACTCAACTTTTTGAGCAGTCGAGTGCGGCTTCCTGTCGGCTGTCTCAACAACTTTCTTACAAAAAGTGTGTATTTCTACGATGAATTCGATTAAATTCCAATATGGAATTTCGAGAAAGGTATTCGAAAAAGGGCCTTCAGCTTCGATGTTGAGAATATAACATTCCTTCCATAAAGCAACCAAACAACAGTCCATTACTATTGGGAATGAGTGCAAAATAATCAATTACATTTCAAATTGTCGATGAAAATGGATGAGATCAAGGTAAAGATGGAAGAGATTAAAGAAAAAATTGACAAAGCAAACTCCACGGCTGATGAGCTAGACGAAAAGAACGCTGCAGCTAACAGCGCTCTAAATGAGCATTCGTTGCAGATCGAAGGAAATCATAGGCATAAACAGTCTTTGCAACATCAGCTAGAAACGATGAATAAACAGTTGAACGAGAAGCTTGCTGAACTGGACAAAGTGATGGTTGCTGATGAAGATCAAACTGCCGAGGCGGTTGAAGCACGTGGTGAGATCCATGACATGCGGATACTGGAGATGGAAGAAAAAGTTAACAGCGCTAGGCAGAAGATGAGTGAAAATCACATGCTCTTGGAAGAGGGGAGAAGAAGGATTTGCGTGCTTAAACGAGATATTTCCGTAGCCGAGGAGCGGAATAAAAGGAAAGAGTCAACTATCAAAGAGATGGAGGAAATCATGCAAAAAACTGAAAAACACACGAACAAATCAGGTACAGAGTTAGATAAATTGGAAAACAAAGAATATGAGCTAGAGCAAATGATCGATGAAATGAGAACAAAGATTAAAGTTAATGAGGAGAGAATTGATGCAGTAGAACGTACCATACCATCACTGAATTATCAAATCGATCTATTAAACCAAGAAATAGCAAAAAAGAAAGAAGCAACACAAAAATTACAAGATGAGATACAAGAATCAATAGGCGAATTAACATCTATTATCAAATGACAGATTGAATTTTGGCTGATAGTAACATACTGATAGGAACATAGTACCATCTTTAATAGCAAGAATTTGACTAAAATTTTTAATTGTAGGAAAATGACTAAAATATATATACAAAAATGAATCAATGCACAGAATTTGCATTTAAGCTCTTCCAGAATTTTCTACGGCTCCTTACATGTTACCAAATCATATAATTGTAAAAGCTTTAAATTTTTACCGTAGTCACCACTTAATTAATCGAAATTCATGTTTAATTTGGACATTCTGCAAGTCTTAAGGGGGCATCGGAAGTTAATTGGTCAATTTTTGTACAAATAGGTTTGCTCAATAGCCAAAGGGGACCAAAGCCCACTGCCCCCCCCTAAAACCGCGATTGTTGCACTGGATAGCAACAGGCTCACAAAATGATTAGAACTGAGTCCAGAAAGAGCAAAACAGATCCAAAAATATTGCTGGAGCCGAGAATTTCTGCGAAATATTCAAGCGATACCACTCAACAAAGGTGGCATGATTTGTTTATTTTGCCCAAGTTATTCCAATATTAATCTGCTTCCCCTTTATTTCATTCTGCATTTTGAAGACGTAAGATTAATCTAAAATCACATGTGACAACAACAACTAATAAAAACAAACATAAAGGTAGATTGGTTATAACAAGACTAGAACCATTCAGGAAGGAAAACCTCACTACCATACGGATTTTTAGCAACTTCCACAGTTCGAAATGGCTCTTGAAATACAAACGAGTATACTACATTCTTGTCATCTTCTGTGACCACACTTTTTATCCATGACAAAAAGTCATTGCAAAAATTCATACACACAGACGCATTCCAAGTGGCATTGTTCATGAAAGCTATGTCTGGTATCTTAAGGGTTTCATAAGTCTCTATCTTCTGGACAATACCATCATCATTTCGTAGACCACAAACTACCTTTGGAACACCTGCCAAGTAGCTTTGAGCCCAGTATTTAATCAGCTTGAAGCTTGCAAAGTTCCTATAAAGCCTCGCATTGTCCATGACTCTTGAAGTTTTAAGTTCTATGTATGAATGGCTTGGTACAACTTTTCCATCTATTAAAGTGCAGCAATCGACCTCAGCACCAAAGAGTAAAGAATGCTCGTTCAATCTTGACCTAACAACACTGCAAAATGCCTCTGAGTTATTAATGACTTTCAGTTCATTCACTGTGGGGTCCTTCCCTAAAACAAGACAAGTAAATATGTCAATAGCATGAATACTTTTATAGGAAACAACATTGCTGTACCCAAAAAGACATAACTAAAACCTAGACTTTGACTGCACCTTCTGAAGCTGGTGTTGGGGTGCAGTCTATGTTGTATATCCTCAGATTGTTATGTGAACACTTACAAAAGGTTATACATGAGGATGAGCAGCAAAAGTGGCTGATCACTTATGGTCAGTGATTCTCAATAATGTGTGATTTGAAGTAGTCTGTTTAGACCTCTGAATGAGTGTGATTTTATGCATGTGCACCTGCACACACATGGTGAACATTGACCATAATAAGTCACTTGCATGAAATCTTTGGCTCATGGTCTAGACTTGGCCATATAGTGGGGATGATCACCAATGTCCTCAATCAGCTGAGGCAGGCAATGTATCATGCATCTTGTTGATTATTTGCTAAATAAGCCACCCAACTTGGCTTTTGACTTTGATGATGATGATGGTGATGATAGAAATGATGATGATGATGATGATGGTAGTGGTTGGAGACCTCCTTGTGGTGGGGAGTGGGCACAGAGAGACACTGTTGTTAAGTTGAAAGTGATTCATTTCACAGAGATTCACAAATGAGATAGGTTTTAACGACCTGTGGCAAACTGTCCAGTTAGGTCCCTGCAGTGAAAATCAGGCTCAGCAGCTTCAGGCTGCAGTTCTGCCAAGTAACTGTTGGTGCAACAGAGTGGATTGAGCATAGCTGACTCAATTACCTCTTCTAGACAACTAACAGGTGGTCTACTGATCCCCAGGGTCAGTCACAGGCCCCATGAGGGGCATAACAAGAAAGAAGAAGAAGATGGAAATGAAGATTATAATGATGAAATTATGATAGTAATGATGAGGAAAACTGATAGATACAAATTATTCCACTGAAAGACTACTTACTCACACATTCACATATATTCCTTGCTATCTATAACTAACAAACAACTATAAGGATTATTGGTGTAACTGACAATTAAAAGCACAAAGAAAATAATGTACCTGACAATGATTTTGTCATATAGTCCTCAAATTTATATCCCCAATAACACATTCTTTTCTGTCTGTTGCTTTCATTCAATCTCTGGTTTTTATGCACTTCTGTTTCTACTTCACAAATGAATATTGTTCCATTATATTTACAGACATCTAGCCGCCATGGGTCTCTTTTCTCATATGGGGTGCAGAGGATCTTTACCAAATGCCCACGCCATGTTATAAAATCTGTATTGAGACTGAAAATATGCTTGAAATTCAACTATTTTTCAATTGCTACTTTTCATTCTGTGGGAGGGGTTTAGGCCAAGCAGTTTTGTAATTATATAAGGTACTGTACTGGAGACTGATCAAATCAAGAAGTGAAAAGCTTTGTAGAGTTATCATGAAACATTTGAAGCTACAATAAATAAAGTGAGTCTGAAAGTTACTAAGTAACCCAATATGTTAATGAAGTGGTGGTAAAATGTTAGGTGTGCAATTGTGAACTTGACTTCAGGGTGGATGTTAACAATCCATTGCATGGAATTTGTGCATAAACTATATCTCATTTGAAAGTACTCATTGCATACATCAAGAATATGCAATAAAATTTGTGGGATTGTGTATGTGAAAAAAATTATAATGGAAAACATTCAACGCTTTGTGTACAAACCCCTTGCAACTTGCCAGTGTCTAAAACCGGAAGTGTGATCATGTACGCAGTAGAAATAATGATTCTTGTATATATTTCTTCGGTAGAGACACCATAGTGTTTGAAACAGACACAATCTGGGACTAACCCTAACCCTGCACTCTGCAACCCTGTCCCATCAGAAGGTAAACAATGTAGAGTTGGTTGTATGCAATTTCAACTGCAACAGATCTTTAACATCCACCAACCTCAGGTGTGGACTTGAAGGGCATGCTTGATTTTTGCTTAGAAAGTCAAACCAGTTTATTCATTTTCTGTTGTTTCTCACCTTAAAAGATTCTGTATCAAATAGCGTACACATCAGAGCAATTGTTGCTTCACTATTATCGCTATGATAGCTGAAAAATGTTCAAAATTAACCAACTAAACCATGCCCTATTGCCTTTCAACACCTTCCTACCACACCCATTTCTAAGTCAGTAGTAGCATTTGAGATAAAAAATCTCGAGTGTGCATTTACCGAAGTCTGCAGTGTGGAATACAAGAGTGTGTTAAAGACAAAATGAAATCTGAAAACAATTCATAGTTCCTGCACAATGGGCTTTCTACAAGATATAAGCAACTAATGTGCTGTACATTTAATGTCTTCATACCACTTTAGATTGCAATCTTTTGCATCTGATGAGGCCCTGAATTTCTCTCGATGCAAGTTGATCCATGCCAGTAGATGGTCCAATCTTTCTGGTTCATCTTCACTTCTTCCAACAAATGTCTCAAACCCAATGTTCAGATCTAAACCTTGTCCACCAGTTATGAGTTGAGGAGGGGAATATAGCCGTAATTTCTCCCTACTATCTTTGAAGTTTCGATCAATTCCAAGAGAAAAGGCCCCAAATTCAACTGGTTTGCGAAAGTAGGGAAATTTCTTCTCAAAGGTGGTTATTGGATATGTACTAAAACTCCTACAGAGATTATAAGATTTTCTCAGTCCAACATCGCTGCCATTACCTGAATCATTTACAGTAAGTCTGCTACTTCTACTACTCTTTTCGTCAATTACATTATCAGTTTCACGACTCTCAAACTTTCTTTTCATCGTGCAACTTATCCACAAACTATTGTTTGTTGTTGTTGTTGTTGTTGTTGCTGCTGTTGTTATTGTGAAGTCTTGTTTGTAAAACGAGGCTGAATCAGAGCGCGCCCAATATCCTCTGCATTCTCTTACAGAAGTCATTAAAAGCGTTTAAGTGACCTCTGGACAGGAAGAGTAAACGTAAAAGTACTATTGTCATTCAAAAGCAAAGGTCTAAAGTTCAGGCTTGATCTTGAATCTTGAACAGTAATTGATATTCAAGCGGTCTGCACAGAAGGTGAGTAATTGGCATCACAGTTTTCTGTTACAGAATAGTCTTTAATAGCAACATAGTATTATGTCGTTGCTGCGCATAGAGTGTAGACTGTTTCAGGGCTTAATAAATGACCCACAGCCACTCTCGACGCATCTGATCTAGATGTGTACTTACAATACAACGCGACGTTACAGTGCGAATCATTTGCAACCTGATCTTCATTGCACATGACAGAATCGAAGGCTACAGTCTTGTGTTTAGACGCATTAGGCTTTTGGAATTATACTTATTATAGCTATTGATTTTTATACTTTGGTTTTTCTACGACAGTTGTGCTGCGCCCCTTTCAATTTGCAGCTAGGTAACTGACCCCCCTAGTCTCCCTTTGTCCATAGTTGATATGCACCCATTGGGAGAGATTCTATATCATCTTGAGCTCATGAACAACTCCTACTGGCCATTTATCAACTAACCATGAGGGCTATTAAAGTCAACTATGAATGCACAATATCAGTAACTAATTTTGACAGTCAAATTAAACATGTTTTGGCAAAAATTACATAAAAATGCTACATGGACATTCTAACACTCACCAAAAGAGGCAAGGGGATCCAGCTCCTGTTTGAAAATTTAAAGGGGGGCTGGACCTTCTGGGCCCTCTTCTGCAGGGCTCTCAGAGTTGATAGGAAACCAAAATCCATTGTCTACCTATTCACTCTTTGACAAAATTCATTGTATTCGATGAGTGTTTTTGACAAGGTACACCTCGGGGTTCACTTTGAGGAGTGGTCACTGTGATAATTTTTCTGTTAGTAATTGTATTTTTAATCATTTCTTTTGTTTGTAGTTTTTTTCTTGTATTTGTATATGTTAGTAATATTTTAATGTAATAATTGCAGGGTTGCAATGCATTTCCATGCTCCCTGCATTATCGTCTTGTAAAGTTTAAGTGTTTGTAGTGTTTTGTAAATTTTTAGCTGCATTTATATAATAAAAAAAGAGTTTATACGTGAGTTTAGGACCATTCACATTCATGCTTTCACATGCAATTGAATTAAATTGGACTTACTTAATTTTGTTTAGACAGCAAATTATGCCAACCTGAAATGGCCAAATGGTGTATGTCTTGAAATTAGTGATTGTCTTGAAGTTGTGGCAATTATTTCACTTGGATCATGAGAGATGCAACAGACTGAAATATGACAAATATAATTGGTGTTGACATTGGGTCAACAAACATATGCTGCTATGTTTTTGATGACCTATGTCAGGTGAAAGGAAATTCACAGATTCCTATTGAGCTTGAGCACCCAAAGCCAGGCTATACTGAAATCAATCCTCAAAAATTGTGGGAGCAGTTCCTTTTTGTTGTCAATGATGCATTGAAGACAGCTAACATAACTGCACATGATGTCACAACCATGGGTATTTCTGTGCAAAGGGGCAGTTTCATAACATGGGATAGAAACACTGGAGTACCTTTGCACAATTTTATAGGGTGGCAAGACTTAAGAGCTAGTAAAGTGACAGAGGAATGGAACTCATCATTTACTGTCAACAGTATTAAGGCTGTCTCAAAGTTTCTTTTTGCTATCACTGGGAATAACAGGTACAAGGCTGCAAGTGTTATTAACTTCTCTCCATTTCATGGTTCAATGAGACTACACTGGATGCTAAAAAATGACCAGTTGGTTTACCAGAAAGCACACAATGGAACATTGCTGTTTGGTACTATAGATACATGGCTGATTTGGAAGTTATCTCTTGGACGACTGCACATTACTGACTTCTCCAATGCAAGCTCAACTGGCATCTTTGACCCTTACTTGATGTCATGGAGCTCCTTCTTTTGTACCATCCTTGATTTTCCTCTTAGTATATTCCCAAACTTTGTTGACACATCTGGATTTATTTTGGACATTGATGAGTCAATATTTGGTGTCTCATTTCCTGTACATGGCTTGGCAGCAGACCAGCAAGCATCTGTCTTTGGACAATGCTGCTTTGGAGAAGGGGATATAAATTGTACCTTAGGCACTGGAACATTTATAGACATAAACACTGGTGGGAATCCACATGCTTCTATTGGAGGTGAAATCCTTTCATTTTCTGATTTATTGTTTTCAAATAAGCTTTTTGCTTTTTGATAACACTTATCATTAGTTTTTAGGATTTGGATTTTTAGTCTAATTTTTGTCAGTAATATTCTGCCTCTCAACCCAACAGCTTTTTCATCCACTCTACACACAACAAAGTTAGCCTCTAACTCTACGAATTGTTTATTATTCTGCTCATGTAACTTGAAAATAGCTGGTATCTTGTTGAAAAGTGTTACATGTAAGTAGAGGCGCAGTCATTACACTTAGGTCTCATTAAAAACAGCCCTCATTTTGAAATAAAACTCCTAACAACAATGGATATATAATGGCTGATATCTTGACTGGCTTGCCAAGAGCTTTGGTTGGGTCATCACTGATGAGTCATTTCTTACCTTTTTATAGCAATCTGCCCACTGCCCTGCCTGTTAGTCCCCTGTATCTGAGAGCAGATTGTCACTTGTGCTGTTTGAGCAATCCTCATGTCCAGCCTTCTTTTGTTATTAGGTGAGTACTTCAGAAGAAATTCTAGGACAGTGTTCAGTTCCCAACATCACTTGTAGTATGTTTCCTCAACACACATGTAATTCCCTGCTATTCATAATGACAAAGACATGAAACTGAAGAACTCTTTGTCTGGAATGTTTCCTTTTGGGCCGTGTTTTTTGTCCCTGCTATCACTAGCTCAAACCTATTTATTCATGGTCAATTTTTATCTAATCGTGCAGGACTGTATCCACTAGTCGGATGGGTTATCCGCGATGAAACTGTCTTCATTGCCGAAGGGAACACAATAGGAACATCAGCTTCAATTGAGCTTATGAAGACAATGGGGTTGTTTGATGATGTTGCTGTTTCATCAGATATGGCGTATTCTGTTGAGGGCTCAAATGGTGTTTGCTTTATCCCAGCATTCAATGGGATCCAAGCCCCCGTAAATGATCCACGTGCAGTTACGCTGCTTCTTGGTATGTTCAGTCAATGGCCTAACACTCTTACTTGAATTGCTTTGGTCTAAAATTGTTTGTTGTTTGATTGTTATTCTGAGTAAAGCAAACATACGCATTCCAGTAGTACATTAAATCAGTATTTCCCAGCTAAAATTGGCTCGAAAATGATACTTGATCCAAGCTATGTCCCCGATGTCAATGTTGGGCTATGACATGTTATCTGTGTTGATTTAGCAACATTTAATGTAGTGAGTATTACCGACACTGTACTTTCACATAGGTACGATCTTTCTAATACTTTTCAAAACAACACGCCGAATATTACCTTTCTCTGCCTGTTCGTTGTCCAGGTCCTTGTTAACCTGACCAGAGAACATTTTGTTAGTGTCTCCATTGACCTACAGTGGTTCTTCTTAGGAATTCTAAGATTTCATTTCACCTTTCGGTCGCTATCCGACGTTTCATACTCTGACGAGTGTCGGACGAAAAAAGCTTTCAGTATGCTAAAGCAATGTTTCCGCTTTTTCGTGCTATAGTGAAATTCTAAGAATGGTAGATGTATCTCAAAGAGATTAGAGAGGTAACCTGGACCGAGACCGTTAATCGACTTAAATGTCACAGAGTTTGTATTAGAATCAGTGATCTCTTGAACGGACTTAAGTCCAAGATTAAAAAGAAAGGGGCTTACATGGAGTATCAGACTTGCTACTGGTTACTCTCCGAATTGCTCTGTTGTGTAATTTTTGAAACTTACTAGTTTCAGTCTTACAACAGCACCCCCATACCGAGGGGCCATAATGAAAATGAGGTTCACAATACTGGTGTATGAATTTTTTGAAGTGTGCTGTGATAAAATGTTGCTTACGTCTCAGAGCATTGCTGTAGCACGTGATACCTTCTTCGAAATTAAGTCAATTTTTTCCATGTAAGCAGTTCATCTGTTTGAGCACCAAGGTTGTTATTGTCCTGAGTCCTCTGGATGCTCGTATCTCTTATCGAGATCATACTTTAGAGAAAGTATTGTTGAATTGCCTCATTGCGCTACAACTTAACATTTCTGGCTGAATTTTTATCACTTTGTCAGGGATTTGCAAATTAGCTGGGATTGTAGTCATTATATAGTGTTATAATTTCGCCATTACGTAGATTTGCTATACTCTGCGATGTTTCAGGCATGAACAAGGATACTTCCAAATCCAATATCGTCAGAGCTGTTCTAGAGTCTGTGGCATTTCGCTTCTACCAACTTTATCAAATAGCCGTCGATGAGATAAGATTGCCCGTTAAATCATCCATCATGGCGGACGGTGGCGTTACGCGGAATGATTTTGTAATGGAGTTAATAGCCAGCCTCACGGAACATGATATCGATAGAGCTACCTTCAGTGATATGTCAGCACTTGGTGCTGCATACTTTGCCGGGTTAGGTGCTGGTGTGTGGAAAACCAAGGAAGAGCTGAAGAGCTTCCGTTCCTCGCGACGAATGTTTCTCCCAGATGTGGCTTTGAAAAAGTCATACGAATCCACTTTTAAATTGTGGAAAAATGCAATCAAAAGGAGTCTACGCTGGTTTAAAGAGTTTTAATTGGTCAACTACGCAAATTGTTTTGCAAGTATAATTTTGTGTTTACGCAGTAGAGCGGTATTGTCAATAATATACACCCATTGCTTACCCTTGGTTGATGGGTGTTACCAATTCGACTGAATTATCAATTCCTAAAATCTCCTCTGATGTAGTTTCACTATAATTCATATTTCACATTTTTTTCCATAGGATTTAACATACATTGCATACTGCATCTAGCGAGTGCAGGACGTGATTTTTTTATATCATGACACAGCCTTATAGTTTTCTGCTTAACATGCACGTCTCTTTGATTTAATTTTAGTTTGAACCTTAATTCATGGGATAAATATATTTAATATTTTTTGTAGTCAAGGTTTTTTATGATATGTTTACATATTGTCAAATATCTTGATATTCTTGTCTATTATATGCGAGTACTTAGCAATATAATACGCCCTGGGGTTTATGTCCTTCCCACTCTTGCGGCGCATAGAGTGGCAGTAGCTCTGGTTTTATAGCCGGAGGCAATATTTATTCGTGGTGATTGCTAAGTGTGGCTAGCCCACCGCTGTATTTTGCAATTACGTGGCTATTTCCATAATATTGTATCTTTGACTAATATTTTTATACAGTCAACCTCGCATAATTCGGATTACACGGGACTGGCTGACTTTGTCCGGATTACAGAAAATCCGGATTACATAGAAACTTTTTCAGTGTCGCACTTTAATAGGACACTAATTGGACTTAGCAATTCTGTCCGGAATATACAAAAATCCGGTTAAAACCGATCCGAATTATCCAAGGTTGACTGTAAATATTTTCAATTAGTATTGTTTCGGTATTGAACAATGATACTAGTTGAAGACTTGTAGTTTGATATACTCTAAGGAATCTAATTGCTGATGATGTTCATAAGAATCCAGAGTTTGAAAGTTAATTAGGCAAGAAATTGTCTGCTCAGAAAGTGGCAAGATTGTTACCATTTATGGAAAACAGTGTAGCTTCCTAGTGAGCTACTTCAAAAATTTTCTTTCTAATGTGAGTTGCTATGACACAAATGTATGGTAGTTTATCAAATGATTTCACTGCTTCTCTCCTATCCAATTTTTAAAAAATAGGTTCTATAAAATAGGCTAAATTTTTTCTAACTTTACTTCTAATAGTTGACGAGGAAATCTTGTCCGTTTGATCTCCTCTTTCATCCTTCTGTGTTGGACGACTCACTGAGCATCTTGTTTCGCTGCATCGCACACAGTTCCCTCCTCTGTTCAATACAGGCGGAAATTGCTGCAAAATTCTGTCTTATATAACCATTGATTTATGCCTGATGTCTGGTCCGCGCATGTATTCTTTTCGCATATTCTAATCCATTTATCTTTCCTTCTTCATTGTCCAATGTACGCTGTACGTTCTTCAGTTTTTAGTTGCAATCAGTGCTTGTGACGCATAAATTCCACTTCAAGGTCTGTGTCTCATCTTTCAGTCTCTCACAATTTCACCACTAAACAGTAATGCTTTCTTGATAGAAAATATTTCTTTACAATTTTCATAGTTTCTCATTAATTTGAGCTTGAGTCCTGGTTTTTTGCTTTCATTATCACTCATGAGCGGGTTAGAGTAAGTCAGTCGATGTTCGAGAAGAAGCTTTCCTTCTTTAGTTTTCGTTGTGTTATTAATATATGCTCTGTATTTGAACAAACAGATTGTATCAACCCTAGTATTGACAGGAAAACAACGTCAAATCACCCAAGTAATATAGTTATGAATTGATATTTAAGATATTAGTAGGGGTAATAGTAGGGGAATATTTCGGAAAATAATAGGGGTAGCATAAACTAAGCATAGCATGACAAATTTACGGGAAGCTCAGGGTAACTTAATAACCAATCCTTCTACTCGGCATTTTCTTTTCAATTCCCACATCATTTAGTATCTTGACAATCAACGTTTTGCATTAAAGTCTACTTTTTGAATAATGTTTTATCACATCCTTCCTATATTTTTCATTCACGATAGAAAGATTGTTTTATCGCAAAAATATAGTAGTAAGTTTATTATTTGATACAATTCATCATCTGCTTGATTTACCATTTGCCTCGTCGATAGCAATATGGGTATAGTCTATTCTACAATTCTTCACTTAATCGAAATGCGAAAATTTCAGCGTACCCTGTCTGTTTTCTATGCAGTGGCTATTCTACCAGTACTTTCCAATACTCACGGCCGTCTTTTGATTGGCACCCGCAAGAAAGTCAGAAAAACATTGGGCTGCAAACTGTAACTTGCTTTGGAGAGATTGCTCTGTGCTTTGGAAAGGTAGCCTTAACTTTCATGACAGTAGAAGCAGAACTTGTTGTCACTGGTACCCCCACCATTATAGGGAATTATAGTATACAAGTTGTTTCATAAGAAAGTTGCTCATAACAGCAGCACTCGGCTGCTCCAAAGTTAGGAAATTTCAGTACTGGATTTCCAAGACCTAAGAAAGTTTATGAGTGGATTCACACTTGAAGTTATACAACGATTTGCCTATGGACGTTATTTTTTGAAATGGAGTAGGTTTGATAAACTGGGCTTTTTGATAATCATAATAATCATCATGGACTTTTAATGTAATGTTGCTTCTTAGTTATAAGATTGTAAATTAGGTTTTTAACATTTCTTTTAAGCAGGACAGACATTGAAACCAGCAATATCCTTGTTGAAGCTTTTATCCTGTTAAAATATTCGTATTATTATTATAAGGTCCATTTTTCACTCAAGCACATCATCTCTTGCTTTAATTCGCATGGATTTCATATTAAAATTTATGTATTTCAGTCTTACGCTTGTACAGTGCCTTTCTGTTTGTGTAACACTGAACCGTACACAGAATTGAATAGGCCTATTCTTGCTTAGAAAAATCCTAGGAAAGCTTCACTACTGAAGTCATGAAGTTAAGAAAGCAGGGAGTGCTTATAGAAAACCCGTTGTCAAAATACCTTTTCTCCACAATATTAAAAGAACAGTCTAAAGTTTAGCAGTAGTCTTTGTCAAGGTTTTTATCATCATCTAGGGGGGGGGCAATTCGAGGGTTTACATTCTACAGTAAAACCCCACAGATCAGTGTTTAACCCAATGTGCAACCACAGCAACCAACTACTGCATGCACTTCAAAGATGGCGGAAGAAGTCAGTGGCGGGAAAGAACTGACAACACTGTACAATTGCTCTTTCCCCTATGGGTCGAGCATAAAAGGAGCTCTCTGCTTATCAAAAGATGATCAGCTATGTATGATAACTGGAAGTGGTGTTCACATCCTTGTATCTTTTTTGGTTTGCGTGTGGTTGATTGCAGATTAATGTTTGCATTCTTTTTCGCGTTAAAGTCCAGTATTTGTATCATTTGGTCATTTATATTTCCTTTGAGTATGCTGACCCAAACTGAACGGGTGATAGGAATTTTACCTTGACATCCACTGCTGATTTTAGATTTGACCAATGCTATTCAAGTGAGGATATTTAGTAGCCTATTTTTGTTCTGCTGATCATGTCAAACTTTCCTTAACTGCCATTTCAGCGCCGAAAGTCCGTATTCCCAGACCTATCTGCACCATTGAAGTTCTCCATAGGTTTGCTCAAAAACCCAAGGAATGAGAATCAATATAATGTTGGTATTGACACAGACATGTTTTGTTTACAGCCACCAGAGTTTGAAGAGTCCTACACATTAATCCTTGATCGAAGTCTTAACCCCAACAAAATCAACTTGTTTTCTCCGTATTTTACTGAGGCTGCTTGGTCCCCTGATATTTGCTATTCTGATGGAAAGTAAGTAGATTCATGTTGAACTTGTGAGCATTTGCTTAACTAACATGCTCTTTTATGCTTGTGGGTGGATGTGCACATATGTTTGTCTGTGTTTATGTGTTTGTGTTTGTCTGTCTGTTTGTGCGTGTGGGTGTGTGTGTCTGCATTTGTATGCATACCTGTGCCTATGTGGAATCAAACACTTGTACACCACAGATGTGCACCAAATGTTCAAACTATTATTGCCAGTATCCCGCCAGTATACTCTTTACACATTTAATTGCTACAGAGCCTGAAAGACCTGGACAGATGTCCATTTCTTGGGAAAGTCAGTGAAAACATTGGAAAGTAAGGGAAAACTGTTGAAAAATCTTATTTGTCAGGGAAAATTCCCCCCCCCCCCCCCAGTGTGTAGTGGCTAGCACTACCCTCATTGGTTATGGAAAAGTCAGGTTATTTTGCTTTTCATTCTCTGTGGCAACCATGTATAGCTCCTGTGTTCTTATTGAAATGTACCAGCATACAGCAAACTCAGGGTTTCTGTATTCTACATATCTGTGGCATGACCCCCTCACTTCATGATTGGTGCCTATGCATGTGTCTTCTTGTATTTGATGTTAGTTGTTGATCTTCTTCATTACAATCATTAATAATGTGATGATTTGTTCTAATTTTTTTAATTTTCTACACTTTCAACTTTGGAGTTATTAGCACTCTACCTCCCACTTTAAGCTGTATTTTGGCATTGTTGTCATCTGGCAATCGGGTTTATAATGTGAAGAAGGAACTGTACACAAACAATTATGTGATTACATCAGACATTACTCAAAAGCTTTATAAGAATTTTAAAGCTAATGATTTCAAGGATGGAAATATTATGACTGAGGACTACCATAGCTCAAGAAATCAATTGGCAGCAGATTTTGCTGAGTACAAAAGAAGGCAATACTACCTTGCAATAACTGGTATCCACTGGTGTCCATGCAAATTTGTGCATTCAACCCATGAAGAGTCAGATGACTCAGGAAAGCCCATTAGAGACTACATTGCTTTGCTTGGTGGTTGTAATAAACTTGGAATGTTTCTTATTTGGAAAGTTAGTGCTGACATTGTAACAGACGCACTGGATATTGAGTATTTGACAAATATTGCTGTCTCTAGTCATCAAGCAACAACTGTTGCATGGCATCAGGATTCACCCTCATCTGCAGGTGTGTCAATTCAATTTGTTCCCATGTTTCAATCTTTGTCAGAAAACATCATGATCTAAGTCAGAAAAACTGATAATCAATTTCTTGTTTATTATGTAACTTTTTAGTGCCCTGCTAGCATATTCTTCAAGATTGTGTCATAGAAGGGGACTTAAATTTGATATGAATATTCACAGCATACTGTGAGTGTCTACAGTGATATTTGTATATTATATAGAAACTGTAGCTTCATTATCACTTTCAGAACCAAAACCATGAGAAAAACCACAGTATTTGAGATAGCTCTCAATTTTTTGCATCCATTTTTGTATATTTTGACAATATTATACTGCTTGGTTAAGTGATTTGGAACTCAGAATCCCCATTAAATATAGATACAGTTCAAGTGGGAAATATAATTACATGTGCTAAAGTGGAACTAGATATCTGCAAAAAGTTTTGTATATTGTTTATAGACTATTACCAAAGTGCAATTAAGCTCTCATTTATTAGTTTTATCAAGGCAAGTAAATCATTCAAGTCAGCAGAAATCAGAAGTGAACTTGATTGATATATTCATCAATCACAAGCAGTTGGGTTATCACATTATCTCCATCTGACTACATGATCTTCTCGCACCTTTTTGGGCAAAAGATTTCATCCGTCTTGTGTATCACAGCCACCTATGCACAGTTGCATTACACATGATGATGTGTAGGATACTGAAATCCATATCTGCCCCAAGGCCATTACATGTAACAAGTTAAAGTAACTTGTACACAGGGACACCAAAGGAGGGAAAGAGACAGAATGCCCCAAACCCCAAAATGGAGATGATCACCTAACTGTTGTGAAATGATTCTTAAGGGTTGAAATAACTTCATATTCACAATGACATCATCATTTATTATAGGTTACATAGCTATTGCCTCTTCAAATGGATTCATAACTGTTTGTGTTATCAGAACATTGATTTCAAAAGAGACAAGTGCTATTAAAGAATTGCAGAAAGTTGATATATGGACAGAAGATGACTTCATGGAAGTACGCTTTATGCATTGGGTGAAAAAGGCAAGTTTTTCTCAATATGTTTCTTCAAGCTCATGCGATCTGAATTTAAGTGTATCTAATACTGTACCTAGTGCTTGCAGTTAGAACTGACATCTAGTGTGCACAGAATTGAGAGATAAGTGTTTCTGTGGCCCCATTGCTCTTTTGTAGCGTTTTTAAGCAGAAACCACCCGGTAGTACTCTACCATATGGCTCTCAATGCCTAGGGGTGTTTAATAACACACTTGGGGTCATTTCTTCCTAGGAAAGCTGGAAGTAGGGAAGTAATGGGAGGTTATTGATCTTGGGTGTTCCATCCCATTGGCTGGCTGTTCTTTAACTACCAACTGTCATTATAATCCTGGCCATTATGATAAAGTAGTCCATTGTTATGAAAGAACTAAAATGCTTCTTTGAGTGGGATTCAAACTAAGTATATATGCATGATGTTTTGTTATTTTGTAGGATGACTGTTTGTACTTAGTTGCAACAAAAGAATCAAACATTGTAGTATTCAAAGTAGGGCTAGACAACTTTGGAAATATATCTTCACATTCCAAATCAGCATTCACATCAATGCATGAAACACCAATCGTGGGAATATGCTGCAGGGACGATTTTGTCTTGACTACGGAAATGGATGGTAGCACTAAATATTGGCAAATAGGTTTGTTGTTTTGTCTGATAACATAATTCAGAATTATAATGATTCGCCAAATCAGTATAGCATTTTTTCCATAGGAAGCGAACTTCTGCCTTTATACAGAATGCTCCTTAATATTTTATCAAATCCAACCTTCAATGTTCCTTAAATTCTTTGACATATTCCATAACAAGAACAACTAAGATGAAGTAGAACTCAATATTTCAATTGATTTGATTACTCTACATTTCAATGTTTCTGTTCGTACAGCTTGACGTACTGTAAAAGATTAATTTTTCAAATTTACTCTTTAATTTCAGCCTGCCTGTGTTTCTTACGTATATATTTCTTAATTTCTGCCCGACTTGAGCCTCATGTTTTGTATATACTTATAGACCAAACATCTTATCAGCTTTTAATTGCAGGTTCTCTTATTAAACAGATAAATGTGTTGTTGTATCTTTTGACAAATTAAGAGGGTAAATTAGATGGTATGTGTTTTACAAGTGAAGAAGTTCTTTGGAAAGCCAGAGTAGATTAGTGCATTGTAGAACCAATCAGAAAGTATAGCCTCAGTATGCTACATAGTGAGAAAGAAGAGGCTCAAAATCCAACTGCAGAATGGCGAGAGAGTGAAAAAGCAACTACGAAAATTACTTAGATGTGAAATGAGCCACCAAGCAACTATTGGAGATACTTAGATGATGCATTGGAAGAATTCGAAATGCCATGATCACCCTTGTTCTGAAAGACAGGGGTGCCTAAGAAGAGAGAAGGAGAGGAAATGAAAACCTATTTGATATTGCACTATTGCAATGATGAGGACTCATTCATGAGATTTTGAAACTTTCTTTTTGTTTGATTTTCTGAATTTGTTAAGTTATTGGTGGTTTGTTATTCTTGGTTTTCTTTTTAGGTCATGATGATAGTATTGACATCAAAGCCATTAGCAAACCTGGCTATTCTTCCTTTGGAATGCAATTGTCAAATGATGGCTTGATTCTGTTCCGTGTTTTATTCCCAACCAGTGTAATTTATGTCCAGGGGAAAGAACCTGAAAAGATCGAGGCAAGTCTGATGCATATTTTTTTGGTTACAAAGTTAGAGTGAATTTTCAGCAATAATGAACTATCTGCACCAAGTCAATAAATCGCATTTTCTGTTACATGGAAGTGAGAGAACATTAATGCCCGAAAGAGGCTCGACCTCACGACAATAGCGACCCAGCTGATCTGTGTAGCGCATGCTCAAAGTTGAGTAATTTCCATAATCTGCCTCTCTCCTCGAGAGTTTGAATTGGAGCTGCTGCTGAGAGAACTGCCAATGTGAAGGAAGGGGGGAGGGGTGGACATTGCAGTCCCATCGACTGGATAGGGCTAGAAAGAAGTATGTTTGATGTTTATTGTTAACAATGCTGTTTTGATGTCATTGTCAGATTTCAAAGGCACGTTTCTAGTCATTCAGGCAACAGAGCGGCTAGTTCCGTTTTCGGTAGTCTTTTCTTTATGATTATCACCCTCAGCTTTTTTCAGGTAGTAATCATAACTCACCACGCCAACATTTCTCTCTTTACCAGCTTGTTGCTAGTGCATTCAAACCACTAGAGAAAATTTTACAGAGAGTTAACGACGTCACAGCCTCCATAGATTTCGAATGGTATGAGGTATGTCGTGTACTTACAAACCGAATAGAGTCCCATCCAATCCTCAGTGCGTGCGCATTGTCCCCTGTAGATGAATCCGCCAATATTGCGCAGTTGCGGAAGATGTATTTCGTAAAATGGCTTACAGAGAAAGGAAAGAACAATGCCGGGACGTTTGAATGCCCAGTTGATTTGCCTGATTTTAGGACAATCCTGAATAGGATTGTGCTGGAAAGAGTTGCATTTATGATCGAGTTTTTGGAGAAAAATAATGAAATTGATACCAACAGTAAGTAGCATTTTCTTACTTATTTCTAGTTTATAACTTTTGCTATCACTCATCTGTGTTTCTCTCTCTCTCTAAACGCACTAAAACAGTGGTAACCTAGGTTTTGTGAAGGTACTATTATCATCAGTATCTGCAACTACTGGGTTGTAAACGTGGTATACAAGGGAAACTATGGTTTACAACCTGACAATGTAGAACTAACTTCAAGGCGAATTTCTGCAATCGTAATTTTCAGGTCGACGGCTGGCACTTCTGGCTGCTGATTGGCTGATTTCCCATGGAAACCAACTTGATTTCTTTAGTGCAATTAGGATCTACGATCTGCTGAATGAAGTAGAATCAAAAAAGCAAGCTGAAGCAATCAATTCTCAAAGATTCGAATCTAACTGCGATGATGAGGTTGTTACAAAAAATTCCGACGCATTGACGTTACGCCTGCCTGCAAGGGAATTTTGCCCTCTCTGTAAAAGTCCGGTCTTTCTTGAGGAAGAGACCTGTGGCAAGTGTAGCAAAGAACATACCTGGAAGCGATGTTCACTGACCTTGTTTATTTTAACAGACTTAAGATATCGCAAGTGTGTCTACTGCAAAAGGGCAGCATCAAGTAAAACTGCTGATAATTCAAAAACTTCACATGTATATCGAAAATTCGTTAATGTAAATAAATGTTGTTTGTGTAATAGTAGATTGCTAATGTACGGCTAAAAAATTATTTAGCAATTTTACCATTAATGCTCGTATGGCCTGGATTGCCAACAAAAAAGATGAGCCACTATTCTCACTGACAGTAAAAAGTTCTGATGACCAAGTAGCTTACAAATCCAAAGCTGTTGGTAGCTACTTACCCTAAATCCCTAAAATCTATCTGTCTAGTGCAAACCGGTGCTGTGTAGGTTACATGTGTGGCGCAATGGGGGCGTTTTCTACGAACTATGAACTGTCGCTATGCTGTTTTGTTATGTTTTGTTGACTTTTGGATTTGTTCTGTTCTTTTATTGGTTATTTCTAATTCATGTTGTGCTAGGAACTTTGATTGGACAATTTTTAATTAGTGGTATTAACGTAATAGCTAGCGGCGTGCCAAGTTTAGGGTAGAGAGAACGTCTGGGGGCATTGAAGAGAACAGCCGAAAGTTTAGCAGCGATACAATTTAGAAGACGTTTACCCGACGTTTACAACAGCACTAAAGTTGGCCGCCTCCATAATTTGAATGTTAGTAAGTGTATTGAGATTATCCCATTCATGTACATTTGATTGATCGTTTGTTAATTATCGTGTTGTCGAAGAACTCACTATTCTTAGCCTTTCCTGCACAAGTCAGGCGAGAAGGTTAACATTGGTTCCCCGTGTGAGGAAACGAAGAAGAACATTTCGTAAAAGAAACATTTTGGGTAGAAGAATTGTCGTTATAAACTTGTATTTTGAAGTTGCTGTTTTGACCTATTTGACCTAAGGCTGCCTGTTGAGTTGCTCACTGAGAGAGCGTAGTTCGATTCCTAATTGGATTTTGAAGATACTGTGTGCATCCGCGTTACTTTGTATGCGTTGATTAAAGTGACATTTTGTTCATTGCGGCATTGGCTACCCCCGTAGCTAAAGGATTATCATATTTATATCTCATTTTGCTTTGTGTTTATATCGTTGAACTTTGTTTATATTGAACTATGTCTCAAGAAATAGAAGCTACAGTTAATGACTTACAAACTCAGTTAACAGCAGTACATGCTGCATTAGAGGGTAAAGGGCAGGCAGGGCTCTTTAAACCCCGTTCTTTCAGTGGTCTGCCTAGCGAAGATGTTACTGAATGGCTACGAAAGTTTGATCAGTACGCGAAATTTTATACGTGGAATAACGCCAAAAAGCTGGGTGCGTTGTCTCTTTTATTGGATGGCCCAGCACAAGCGTGGCTACATACACAACCCCCTGAAACTGCTAACGATTTCAATGCTCTTTGTGATGCGTTAAAAAATCGCTTCGGGGCCCAGAACCTTGCATTTATTTTTCGCCAAGAATTGTACTCCCGAAAACAACGTCCAAACGAGCCTCTCTCTTGCTATACAGAGGACATCATTAAGAGATGCCAACGTTTAAATATTTCTGATAATGACATGCTTAACATCTATATTAACGGTCTAGCTGATGACATCAAAACTCATGTCATTTTGAATCAACCAGATACATTTGCAAAAGCTGAGAACTTAGCAAGGCTTCGTGAAGCAGTGATGTCCAATGATTCATTGACAAATGCTCGCGCAAATGTAAGTCAAGACCATCGTATCAAAGAATTGGAGGGCCAAGTTGATCTGCTTGTTTCATTAGCAGGTAAATCAAAACCAAATCCTAATTGCCAAGCATCAAACGTCAATGCAATTAGTCCTAATTATGCCTTGGAGCAGGGTATACCAATGGGAGGCCAACAACCCGTAACAAAAAGCGAATTTGCTGATTTTAAAAATGATATGTTAGCAGCCATGGATGCCAAGTTCTCCTCATTTCATACCCAAAGTTACAGGGCTAATCGTCAACAGAGAAACAATCGTACTCTTGCACGTGGTCGAAATTTGCGCACGACTGACGGTCAACCTGTTTGCAATAATTGCCGTCGCGTAGGCCATGTAGCACGATATTGCAATTTCCAAACTTTTCCAGCTCCGGGTTCCGACTTTTCCCAGCCTCCACCTCGTTTCTCCAGGCCTCGTTTGCAATTTCAACAGCAGCAACGACCACAGTACTCTGATAGTGGTAATTATCAAAGTAATTTAAACGGGGCAGGGCCTTCCCAGTGGGGTCAGTGAAGGTCCCTTCTACTCACCATGGCAACCCCAATTTAACTAATTTTGAGACTGATATGGATTTGCAGAAATGGACTGCGTTACGTAAACAAACTTCTAATAATTCCAGTAATAATTCATCCACCGTTATTGAGGAAAAAGGACCTAGTTTTTCTGTTGATAGAACATATTCGCCAAAAGACTTTATTGAAAAGACAAGTAAGGAATTACCCCGACAAATTCCATCGATTTCGTTAAATGACGCCGATTCCCAAGTTATACAATCAAATGTTTCCATTTGGGGTATTGTTGAAAAACAACAGTTTAAAGTTTTGGTTGACACTGGGGCAGCTGTCACTGTTGTTAGTGAGAAATTCTACAAAGAAATTTTACGTGCTCGACATCCTTTAATTACTGAGGGTGGACTTGATAGTGTTCGGACTGCTGATGGCAATTCCGTTCCGGTTCGTGGGACAGTTACATTTTCAATTATTTTAGGACATACTTCATATTTATGTAGCGCGTCAGTGGTGGTTGGACTTTCGTACAATATCGTTCTCGGTAGGGATTTCCTTCATGACTTTTCTGCAGTTATTGATATTCGAGGACAAGTTGTCACTTTTGTTGGGGGAAACACAGTCACTTTTGCTTTGGAAACTGACCCACCATTTGTTGCTAATGTTAAGGTTGCAAAAACTATGGTTATTGATGCTCAAAGTGAGTTGATTATTCCTGCTACTTTAACAACGTGTCCACAACCGCCTGTTGTAGGCCTTATCGAAGCTTTACCGAAACTTTCAGACCGATATCACCTGCATGGTGCTTGTACTCTTTCGTGCCCTGGTGAACATGGTGCGGTATCTTTCCGTTTGCTAAACCCGTCAGACGCGCCTGTTGTTTTACATAAAGGTTCTGTTATAGGAAAATTCGAACAAGTGAGATCCCCTGCTGACATTGTTACCATAGCACCAAATGAGGGCTTGTGTACAAAAGATGTTTCTTGGCAACCAGAATTTCAGACCCAATCTTTGCTAGCTCCTTTGCACATGCCTACTGAGGATTTTCATCTTCAATTTAACTCATTGCCTAATCCCTCACTTACTACCGTAGAAAACGCGCAATTGGCCGAGCTTTTGACAAAATTTTCGGATATTTTTGCATCGTCGTCTTTAGATCTTGGACATACACGGCTTATCCAACATGAAATCGATACTGGTGATGCTCGCCCTATTAAGCAAAGACCATATCGGGTCTCGAATTCCCAAAGAGTAGAAATTGATCGCCATATTTCTAATATGCTTAACCAAAATATAATACAAGTTTCAGCAAGTCCGTGGAGCTCTCCCGTAGTGCTAGTACAAAAGAAGGATGGTACTACTCGTTTTTGCGTGGATTACAGGAAACTTAATGCTGTTACGCGTAAAGACAGTTTTCCTCTGCCTCGTATCGATGATGCCCTTGACTCTTTATCCGGTTCTAAATTCTTTTCAACATTAGATCTCCAGTCTGGCTATCATCAGGTTGCTATGCATCCTAATTCAAAAGATAAAACTGCTTTTATATCACACTCTGGTCTATATGAATTCAATGTCCTCAGTTTCGGGTTAACAAATGCTCCACCCAACTTCCAGCGTTTGATGGGTAAAGTTTTACATGGCCTCGATTGGAAGATATGCCTTATCTATATTGACGATATAATCATATTTTCATCAACCTTCGAAGAACATCTTCATCGTTTAGCGCTTGTATTTACTCGTTTGCGTGAGGCCAACCTAAAATTGAAGCCCTCCAAATGTTCATTTGCCAGCAACTCTGTCGACTTTCTGGGATTTGTTGTATCTTCAGATGGTATTTTACCAAATCCTGACAAAATTGAAGCTGTTCGTTCATTTCCTGTTCCAAAATCTGTCAAGGAACTGCGTAGTTTTCTCGGCCTATCCAATTATTATCGTCGTTTCGTTGAGGGTTTTTCAAAGATTGCTTCGCCATTGAATCGTTTAACTCGCAAGGATGTTGTGTTTTCTTGGTCTCCTGAATGTCAATCTGCCTTTCAAACTTTAAAAGATCGTTTGTGTTCGCCTCCAATTTTGAGCTACCCGAATTTTGCTCAACCTTTTCATCTCTTCACCGATGCTAGTCAAACAGCTGTGGGCTACATATTGGGACAAATCCTCGATGGTAAGGAGCATGTCATTGCGTATGGTGGTCGTGAGCTAAGCCATGCTGAAACACGTTACAGTACAACCGAGCGTGAGGCTCTAGCTGTCGTTGACGGTATCAAGCGTTACCAACCATATTTGTCCGGGAAAAAGTTTTATGTTCATACCGACCATGGGAGTTTATCATGGCTAATGAGTGTGAAAGATCCTACCGGTCGCCTTGCTCGTTGGGCTCTACGTCTACAGCAATACGATTTTGAAATCATCCATCGTCCTGGACCTACAAATGGTAATGCTGATGCTCTTTCACGTCGTCGTTATTCTACCACAGCTTCCTCTCCTCCTCTTGCCTCTATTGATTTCCCTGTGGCAGTTCTGAGTGATGCATGTCCTCCACCACATATTTTGTATGATTTGCAACGTAAAGATCGCGATCTTGCAGCTATTATTGCCTATCTCGAGTCTTCTGAATTGCCAGAAAGTGACAGTAAGGCACGCGCATTGTTACTCTCGATTGACTCATTCTACCTTGACTCCAATGGAATTCTTTGTCATTTATGGTCACCTGGCAAACGTTGTGTTAAATCATTGTGCACACAGGTAGTTATTCCATCGTCTTTGCGTCATGACTTGCTTGTTGCTCTGCATGATGATCCGACTGCTGGACACCTTGGCCCAGACAAGACTTATGAAAAAGTTCGCCTCCGATACTATTGGCCAGGAATGTACAAGGACATTGAGCACTGGTGTCGTTCGTGTATTGACTGTGCCATGAAGAAAACGCCACGGAATAAATCAAAGGCCCCATTGCTGCCAATTCCAATCGAAGGAGCCTTTGATCGCCTTGCTGTTGACATTTTAGGACCATTCCCTGTTTCAGACAATGGAAATCGGTATATTGCTGTATTTTCCGATTATTACACGCGTTGGCCAGAGGCATTTGCTCTTCCTTCCACAGAAGCACCTCGTATCGCTCAACTTCTCATTGATGAAATTCTTTCCAGACATGGTGCTCCACGCACACTACTTTCCGATCGTGGTCCTAATTTTTTGTCGTCCATTGTAAAAGAGGTTTGCCATCTTATGAACACACGGAAAGCCAACACCACAGCATACCATCCGCAAACTGATGGTCTTGTTGAGCGGTTTAATGGTACCCTTGCTGAAGGTTTATCCATGTATATCAGCAGTCATCAAAAGGATTGGGATCGTCACCTTCCGTTAGTTCTTTTTGCGTATCGCGTCTCACCCCATGCTTCGACTCATGAGTCACCCTTCTATTTGTTGTACGGGCGAGAACCACGATTACCTGTTGATGCGACCTTGTTGTTGCCATCGTCGTCTCATCTGTCCTCGTCAGTTGCTGCACACCGTGCCAGAATTGTCCAAAATTTAGAAAACGCGCAACACATCATCTCGACCAACACACAGCTTGCTCAGCAGAAGATGAAAGAACACTATGATAGAACTAGTAAACCAGTCCCATTTGACATTGGCTGTAAGGTATGGGTGTACACTCCTAAATCGAAGAAAGGACTTTCGAAAAAGCTCATGCACAACTATCATGGGCCTTACCGTATTGTCGCTCGCCTCTCTCCGGTGCACTTTCGTTTGCGGACTATGGACAATCGTCCGGTAGCTGTTCCTGTACATGCTAATCGGATGAAACCATACTTTGATCCAAACGATCGTCCCATTGATCCTCCATGTGCCTCTAATGATGTTTTTGACCTTTCAGAGTCTGATCTCCCCAATGATAGTTTTGCTGAGGTTACCACCTCTACCGAACCTGAGATCACCCGTCCAGAAGATGTGCATCCTCCTCAGGAAATCAAGGACAATGTTACCTGATGCAAACCGGGAGGTTTCATCTTAAGGAGGGAGGTATGTGGCGCAATGGGGGCGTTTTCTACGAACTATGAACTGTCGCTATGCTGTTTTGTTATGTTTTGTTGACTTTTGGATTTGTTCTGTTCTTTTATTGGTTATTTCTAATTCATGTTGTGCTAGGAACTTTGATTGGACAATTTTTAATTAGTGGTATTAACGTAATAGCTAGCGGCGTGCCAAGTTTAGGGTAGAGAGAACGTCTGGGGGCATTGAAGAGAACAGCCGAAAGTTTAGCAGCGATACAATTTAGAAGACGTTTACCCGACGTTTACAACAGCACTAAAGTTGGCCGCCTCCATAATTTGAATGTTAGTAAGTGTATTGAGATTATCCCATTCATGTACATTTGATTGATCGTTTGTTAATTATCGTGTTGTCGAAGAACTCACTATTCTTAGCCTTTCCTGCACAAGTCAGGCGAGAAGGTTAACACATGTGTTGTGTTATGAGTAGGCTAAATAACGCACTGAAACATTTATTGCGCCTCCGCAGTTCTCTGTCTCAAAGGCAAAGGGAACCGGGTTCAATTATAAAGAAACGATTTTCAAGCATTTAGCAAAAATATTTTTGATTTCCAATACCAATGGGGGCAGTTTTTGAGGGAATTGACTCTGAATTTCTTTAAAGAAAAACTAGATGGGAGAGATCTAATGTTGTGTGGTACTTGACTTACCTAATTAATCGATTTTTCTACCTATGTCACACATGGCATTCAGAAACAGATATTGAATAAAATCAAATAGGGTAAGGGAGAAGTCAACACGGACGTTTTGCAGTTGGGACAACATTTCTGCTTAGAAATGTCCTGATACTTATTACGATTATTATAAATAGAAACTTCAATTATAGGGTTAAGAGTAACTTTCTAGAGGATATATTTTCAATCATACCAGTACCAGTGGCGGATCCAGACTGAGTTCCCTGCTGCCCAGAACTCAGTCAGATTTTGCAAAATAAAATGATATTTCATTACATTCAAGTCAAAGTTAGCTAGATATATTATGGGTTACAATGAAGTTTCCAAAAAGTTACATGATTTAATTCAATGACTGTGAAAAACACTATTGTTTCTCTCTCCCGGTTCTCTCGCTTACACTTTGAAAAATATTAATTGCTATGCGGAGCACTGTCATGATTTGTATCTGCGGTGGACAATCCTTGGGAACTCACAGAACTCGGAAATAAAATCCTTGGGCATCGGAAATGATCAGAAATAGACAATAGATTTTCGATTTGGAACTCGGATGGAACCTAGTCAGACACAATGGTGGAACTCGGAAATGAAATCTATCAGAAACAATAAGTCAGTAGGTAAGAATTCGTTGATTGGTCTACCATTGTTTGGAAGTCATCTTTGTTTAGGCACATCCTGTTTCAATTCTCTATTGAATTTTAATATGGCGACCTTTAGTGCACGTTTACCAACTGTATCTGCTTCCATCAAGAATCATAGACAGGGTTACCTGATGGGTTTCATGAAAACGAAGAAATAACATTAGGAAAGTTTGGTTATTTCAAAGACAGGCTGGGCTTTTGGGCTTGCCATTGAGCCATCGAGATCGAGATGTCACGGAGAGCTTTGTTAAGGACCAGTCTGCAGAGTTGAGCATGGCCTTTATCGATGAGATTTCGAGTGTGTATGAGCAGAAGGCCAGACGTCTGAGTGTGCACCTAGTCTCTGGAGTGTATTTGGATGCACATTACTTTTAGGCCTATCAATTAAAGCCGGTGTTTTTGCTTTTATCTGTTGTTTGCTCACACTGAAAACTTCTGCATCGAACAGCATGCCCTTATGAACAATTTTTACTTCATTATTATCATTATGGTGACTGGAAAATTTTCGAATTAAGGAATTTTTGCAAGCACTGGCACCTTGCAATACCCTGTCACGCCCGTTTCTGGGACCACATATACTCATGCCATCAACATAATCCTCCAGACTTAGAGACTTATCAAAGGATGTATTACAGAATAGATAACCATTTTAGAAAAATTATTTCCATAGGAGAGAGGTTATATAACCACCAGTTGGGAAAGAATTTTCATTCTCCTATAGAACATTACAGATCATCTAGGGAAACCTGTATCTAAAGTAAACTTTGCCACCATATGAATGATTGCCTGCAGAATGGAAAACAATAATTTTCCAGAAATCTGTATGATTTCCACAGTTGTGATATAATAATTTTTGATTCATCATCTATTCTATGTATATATTCAGTATTTCAATTGATTTCCAAGTGCTTTTAAGGCCTTAACTTTAACTGTTTATGCAATTTTGTATTTGTTCAAAACCCTGTAGCAATAAATGGGTAGCACCCCATAATACCTCTACCTTGAGAAAATAGTGCACATCTTAGCATTATGGGGACAGGAACTCATCAGGTTTCTCCTTAATGTTTATCAGCAATTTTAACTAAATGGGCGGTTGCTTGCTGTATAAAAGGGCGTGGTCTTAAAATTTTCCTAGCACACTTTGACCCCACCCCTCCAAGTATTTGGAACTCAGTCAGATTTTAGGCTGGATCCGCCCCTGAGTACAGAATTTTAGTAGATAGGGGCGTGTGAATCTACCCGAGAATAGTGACATAATCGACATACTCCATTCGTAGTGCTTATTGTAAATAAAATGTGGCCAGAATTATCTTATGATATCTCAGCAATTTGACACTCTATCTATCTTTAACATAAAACACTTTAGACTATATTACCAATTTGAACCTTCAAAGATAGATCCAACTTATTTGCCAGAAATATCGTCTCCGACTTCAGGTTTTCTAGGGCATTTTGAGAGACTCTAAAACTTGTTTCATTAGCAGGTATTGCAAACAGAATCTTGCCATCGTAATCACTTGGTCCGGGGATGACATTTATACCGGAACTAAGAAGTCTCCGTATGCACGTGCCTAACTTTGCTTCGATGAGCACAGACGCACGCCACTGTAAATCCTTTATATGTGACTTCACTGTTACTGAAACAACTTCGTGGCCCTCAGGAGGGAACTGGACGCGAGCATACAACGCAGCACAAGATTTTGATTGGTTGATTAGCTCGTATCCGGATACGAAAGACTCTGATAGCTGCTGAGTTATCTCTTCAGGTACAAACTCTTTACAGATTCTTTGCCAATACTGAGCATCCAGAGTTGCCAAATGCTCGAAACTTTTCCGTACTAAGTCACCCATACTTTGGAAGCTCTCCTTTGTTTTTGAAAACATTTCAGCGAGCGCTCTGACTAAATGGAATGTGCGAAGGCAATGAAAAGCGTTCCCTTTTAAGTGCTTCGTTTTGAGGTAGTAGACAAGCAAATCAACGAGTTTCCCAAACTGTTCAATGCTCAATTTGCTTTCGATGCAATGTTTCACTCTTTCCAAAAACAGTAAACCCTCTATGGCTGACTTCATTGCAATGTCTCCATTTTCATAAATTTCCCGCAAGTCATAGTGAACCTCATTTTCAACTGGTAGGCACGCAGCAAAGACTATATCAAAATCAACTGGAGCCGTATTCGAAAAGTGCAGCCTCAATTTCAATCTAGGACATCGTATCCCCGTAGCAGTATGTAAATGCTTGACGCCTCTTTTTGAAAGTTCAGCTTCTAATTTGAAAATACACTCGTCTGAACGAAGGCTGGCTGGCGCGAATAGGCATAAATCGACATCTCCACTCCTCCTGAGAGGGTATGAACCGAACTGATGGACAGTTTGTGGCGCTTTATCTTTTGTTAGTCCAAGACAATGGAGCCATGCATCCTCAATAAAACTAATTCCTTCCTTTACCGCCGCATCGAAAGATGGTGGGCACCCAAAACCAAAGTCATCGATCATTTGCAAAAGATTGTCGTTAAACTCATCACTATTTCCCTTTAAATGCGGAGGTGATTTCTCGCCATCAGGAGATTGCTTGCTGTCCACTTTGAAAAGTTCAAAATCAACATCTTTGTATTCTCGTCTGAGCGATTTAAAGGCATCAATATTATCTTGCCTATCATCCCATAACTTCGCTACTTTGACCTTTGGATGTTCTTTCAGTAGCCTACGAATGACATCCTTTTTAAAGGAGTGAACTTTGGCCATATTACGTGACACCTCATTTTCATCGTCAGGTTTCAAGTAGCAACACTCTGGGTGTATTCCAAACTCTCTAAGAACTTCATTTACGCCAGTAACAGTCCTCTGTAATCTACCCGTGAGCATCACAGTCAGAGAACCTGCTCTTCCAAGATGCTCTTTAAAATCCACAAAAGACGGTCCGGGCTTCGTTTGCAGCGGCCATTGCAAGGACTCTGGTTGGCCTATCCAGCCTTTGTGAGGCCATCTTTCACCTATCATGATAAAGGAGGTAGAAGATTAGGCTGATAGATTGATTTGCACTAAACCATTGAGAAACAAGCGTGCTGTATCTAATAATTTGCATTGCAACTTCGAATAATTTGCATTTAGTCATTATGATCTGGTGTAGATGAAGAAAGCCTCGATATTGCACTAAGAAGTGGAAACACTTCCATGATCCCACATTCACCACACAATAAATTCATACATACCTCATTAAAACTGCGCTCACCTTTTGTGCTCACCTTATTTTCGCAAAATCTACTCTTATCTCTAATTAAGTTTTACCTCATCCCACCGTATATATATATATATATATATATATATATATATATATATATATATATATATATATATATATATATATATATATATATATATATATATATATATATACATTTCAGAAATTAAACAGTTCCTCACCTTTAGCTTCACGGTACTGCTTTCTTCCAATAACAGGATCAGGTGTATTGAATAACGTACCATCAAAATCAAACACATACAATGATTCGACGTCATCCTTGTTCAATTGTATTTTTGTCTTCGCCTCGCTAACTTTGCCTCTTAAATCCTCCATCATATCACTGCTATGTTTAGCATTGTCTATTTGGTTGCATGCTTTTTTAAATAACTGGGGATCAGTGATACATACACTTTTCTTTTGACCCACTGATACCTGCACCCCAATCTGTCCAGTTAGCACGATCTCCTTCTCGGGCGTTTGCCAAACAGATTTATTCTGCAGTGCAAATTTGGCATGCTGCGGGGCAGCCTTTTTGCTGTGAGAAATCGTTATATGCGGTACCTCTATCTTACAATAGACCTCTCCTATTTCCTTCACAGCGACAGCCTGGATGAAGTCATTGCAGATATAGCCTACTACAGAAACACTGGCCGTCTTCCCAACATCTATGTACCTAAGCTCTTCTCTCATTGGCTTGTAGCAATAGGTCAGGTGATTTCCTGTACATTTCGAATGTAGAGAAGGATACTCATTTAGAAGCCTCGCTTTCGACTCATTATCCAAAAACAGGCCAGAAAACAGTACTTCTTTTACTGTCTCTTTTGATTCTTCGTTGCTTTTCTCCACATCGAAGAGCGTTATGTCGCTGATCTTGTCACCAAACAGAGGTTCAATAACATTAGCTCGATTATCAGCCTCCCATTGATTCCATAACCTGTGTACAGCCTCCCTGTCAACTTTATGCCTACACCTTTCGATAAATTTTGCAACAGTCTCTTCATCTTTGCAAGCTATCTCGATAACATGTGTTAAATACCCACAAATTTTTGCAATCCTCTCATATATTAAGTACTCCCATGTCTTCGAGTTGGTATTGTCCACTATGATAAATTGAGTGTCCGTATTTAAAGCATTTATAAAACTCTTCCTGCAGAACATGTGAGCGTCCGCCAACTCACTTGGACTAAATCCGTACTCGCGCCCGTTCCTCTCAAAGTATTCGTCTGCACTGCAGATCACCCAACTATTGGCACCAGTCACTTTCTGTGTGTTTTCCGCACAACGTCTTGCGAAATAAGACTTTCCACTGCCTTGAAGACCACGCATGATGAACACTGTGTGAGATCCCCTTGGATGAAAAGATCTCTGAGCAAGTAATTCCTCAAATCGGCAAACAGCGATTTCAAATTGAGCCTCGTCTTCGGACAACAATGCTGAAGTAATGGAAAAGATCATCAGAAATCATTTATATCCCTTGTATATTCTTTATATATGTTCAAGCCGCAGAGAAAAAAATAAAGGAAAAGGATAATTTTTATATTGAAGGTATTTTGAAATGTTGAACTCATTTTGAAACTATTGCTCCGACATTATATACCAGTGGTTCCTAAGCTTTTCAGTTTATTTTACATGGCTGTCCCCTACATCATACTTTGTAGAATCAGAGTCCCGTGGAGGGATGACTTGTATGTGACAATAAATATACTTTCACAGAAGACAAATTTAGACAGTGATACAGGGTAGTAAAACAACGAGTCGAACAAGCGACCGCAATCTTTTGCTGTCCCCCGACACACTTCCTGGTCCCCTTGAGACCTTTCGCGGTCCCCAAAGGGGCCGCCTATTCCAGCTGGGGCACCACTGTTCTATACTCTGATAGTTGAGGGAAGATAAACACTTTCATTTTCACTTTCATGCTAAACAATTTCTCCATGTTTCCATGTAGTATGTTAAATGCTGCAATAAGAAAAGTTTATCCATCAAAGAAATAGCATAGAAACCGGCCAAGCAAGAAGTTCTTATGGCAGTTTAGACCGACAATCACTGCCAAAAGTCTTGGAACACTTGCATTACTTTCTGACTCGTAGAGCAATCTCCCCCTCTCCCCCCTCAGAACAATGTTGAATTAATCAGGAGTTACTCGCAGCAGACACGTCAATTTGCTCTCAAATAGCACTCTAGCAACTAAGCTTTTACCTCAACATTGTTTTAAGGGGGGAGGGGATCAGTAGCTGTCAAATTTGACCGGAAATTTACTATTGTCAAATAAACTTCGTTGTTCAATAGGTGTTCCAAGGACTTTTGGCAGAGATTGTACATACCTTGAAGTAGTTCATCACTCTCTGATTCAGTTAAAACGCTCTCTTTTGCTAGTTGATTAACATGCTTGGCAACCGCGTTGGGCAACTTATCCGACAAGTATAGAAGGGAGTTTGTCTTAGAACCAATGTCACAATAGAACCCTTCCTGATTTCTTTGCTTACTTGTCGAACACAGGTAGACTTTCTCAACTGCTTGACTCCCAAATCGATCATGAACGTGGTGTTGATAATAATTTGAGTCGATCATCTTTGATGGGATGGAGCGACACATTGATCGCGATAACTTCAGAATTGTTACATGGGGACAGTATAACTCGCGATTCCCACAAGGGTTCAGTCCTGCATCTTTCAATTTCAACAGCAAAATGCTGACAAATTTGTTCAATACCGGATCAGGCTGCACTTCGACATGCAGGATACGCCCTCGAAAATTACCCAGCTTTTGCAGGTTTAGCGTACGCGAGGTTGGCAACATGCAAACCAGAATTTGCTGCATAGTTTCCAATACTGCAACTGCCTTTTCTTTTTCTTCGTCGCTATTCAAGCGCAACATACACAGTGTAACATGGAATTCAGTTTCCTTCAAACATCCTTCTTTCAGCAGATTGTCACATGATACGATTTCTTCCTGTATCTGCAAAAAATATGAAAATCTGCATTTTTATTTGCCACGAAAGACACTTACTGGGCAGGAAAGTTATATAGAGTTTTTGAAATCGGAACTTAAAAAGAAAAATAGACAATGCAGGTAAGAATTTAAGTAGTGCAATCTATGAAAACCTGAATTGTCAGATGGCATTACAAACTTTCATTTTCACACGAGAAAGTGGAAACATTTGCAGCAAACTGAAGGTGCTTTTTTCGTCTGATATTCATCAGAAAGTGAGCGGAGAAGTGAAGCTTGTTTGGCCAATTAACATCTACTCACGCCTAGTCTAGCTGTAGAGATCAAAGGAGAAAATGAACTTTTTCTATATAAAGCCAGGTTTTGAATCTTTTTGTAGACGGATTCCAAAATACTTAATTGGAAAGTCGACCTTGCTTGCACAATAAATCCTACTATTACTGCCTATATTTATTTTGGGACATTATTTGATTTTCAATGAGATGCTATCCTATGGCCACAAGGGCACAGCTAGGCAGTTTCAGGGGCGATTGTTTAAGCAAAACAAGGCACATTAAAATTTTTTAAAGAGTATACTGGTTGGAATAATATTTCCAAATTAAGAAACTAATGAAATACTTCATTAGTTCTGAGTTTAATGAGGATTGTTAACAGATCTACATTTTAAATGGTACAAAAATACAATGACCTATGTCACAATTTGCCAAGAGAAAAAAACTTTTGCCCTTTTGAAGAAACAGCTGGGCGTCTAGAACCTCAGGATTCCCCATGAAATTTTGCCTTTTGGTTGTTTTCCCTTGCTGTTTTAGCCTGAGAGCCCTTGCACATATAAGCTGGCTGATCTGTCACTGTAACCTTGTAAGCTATTAAGCTATATGAAAACTTTCTAGATTGATTGCACAAGCAGAAAAGTTCTCTGCAATCTTCATGCCCTCTACTTAATGCTAGTTACAAAGATTGCTAGAAATGCAAGCCATCTTTAGGCCATTTACGCCCATTGGAGCCTTTTTCTGATACACAACCTCATAACAAATCATCTAATACTCTTGACTACTTACATCCAGGATTTTCTTTCTTATTTGACTGTTAGTGACTTTGAAGCAAAAGAAGAAATTTGGCCTATCTCGCTGACTGTAATGTTTCTGCTTCACTTCAACCTGTTTTGCAGAATTGTCATCACTATCATACCCACTACTACTTGAATCATTCCCATCATCATCATCAAAATTCCCAGGGCCACTGTCTGTATCTCTTTTAGTTTTAGAGTCTTCAGTCACCTCATCTAGCTGTCTTTCATAATCTTGGATGATTTTATAAATTTCTTTTGAATCCCCTGTTGAGCCAAACACCTTATCAAGCCTGGATCTTTTGTCCCAAACAATTGTATCTTTGTATTTGAAATACTGAATCCGATGCTTTGGAATGGCCAGCGTTGAATAGTCTACGGATGCAATATCTTCCCAGCTGAAACTGTTAAATGATTTCTCCACAATTCCAATGAACCTGTCAAGGTAACCTACTATAAAATTTTCCGTAGGCAAATCTTCATCCCACTGAATTCTAGAGATGACATCAGTTGCTGTTTTCATGGATTGCTTCTTATTAGCTACAACTGAACTTTCTTCTATTGCTGGTGATTTTTCTGGTATTGGCCCATTTCTGATCCCATCTTTCTTCCCAGTATGTGATTTCATCTTCAAAGTTGCCTCATTGGTCTCTAAACTTCCTGTCTGCACTGGATGTTTATTAAAGCAATTTTCTCCAAACCTGCACTTCCCTTCTTTAAAGAACTTACATATTGTTTCAGATCCTTTTCCCTCTGCCACACTGTCATTACCACTTAGAGTACTGTCACTGAACCATGTCCTTGCCAGTTCAATTGCATCATACAAATAATTCTCATCCTTTTCTGTGAATAGTTTCTTGATTTTCTCTTCAAGCAGTAATGAATTCATGCTTGATGCCTTTACTTTCACATCAGGCTTGTCAGATGGGTAACTTTCTATAAATTGAATAATTATACAATTCCATACACCATACAACTAAACAAAAAAGACACAATAAAATAAACACACAATGAACATGAAATACACATACAATGCAATTGCCTTTTTGGCTAAATAGTTGAAAAAATAAAGGCCTACTCACCACTCAAAACACTACTTTAGAAGTTCTTTGCAAGATTCAAATACCAGGCTATATTGCCCATGCTCCCTCAAGAAAGAGCTGTGTTATAAACTGACTGTGTTATTAATTGTGTAAAGTGTTTGGGCCATTAATGCTATACAATTTTTTATGAGAAATGGGTTTATAAGAAACCTAGTACTAGACACTCTATAACTTAAGAAACTTTTAGAGCTACAAGGCAAGAGTTACAAACTATAGAACATTCTGTACCATCTTTCACCATTTCGGAAAACCCCTTTTTCCTCCACAGATTTAGCAAGTTTCCCATATAGTACATTTTATGTTTTAAGGCTTATGGGCACCACAAAAAATGTTTTCTGTGTTGTTTTCACTATCACTGCAATGTTTTTCATTGACTTAAGAAACATGTAAGAAACTTTTAGATCTGAAATGTGGCCAAAAATTAAGAAACTCCTACCAACCTTGAGCCAGGTTTCTTATAAAAGAAAAATGTGTAACCTGCCTGACCATAAATATGCCAGCATAAATTTTTTGGAAAATTGGCAATCAAGTATAGTACGTAAGGAAGAAGGACTGGTTAACTGTTAGTCTGATTAATCTAAAATAATTGACTCCAACTTGGTTGAAGGGCAACTGTCCCTAAATGAATTCAATGAAAATGAAGAAAATGTAATTTACTTTGCATGTTTTATCATAAACATCATATAACAACATTTACGTTGCCATCTTAGTTAAACATTTTACAAATATATGGTGTATCCATGATGTAGATTTAGCGTATATGATTCAGTCTACCGGTAATTCCTTCTCAAAGACTGAGCGTAGATATAGCCGAAGCAACGAGAATATCATACAATACCTGGTAAATAGAACAGGACAGAGCATACATCATTGATTTTTACTTCCAATATGAATGGAAGTTTGAGAGGAACTTCACATTTGTCATTAGGAGAAGAGAAAAAATCAAGAACTTTGATATCGTCATCATATATTGCTTTGAGAACATCAAATTCCTCTGATATAGACGAGCCAGACATCTCTGCTGATTTCTGCAAGTATATATTAGCAAGAATATTGGGAATATGAAAGATTTGAGATCTTCGCGCATTTGGCTGAGCTTCGCATACTTTTATATTAATTTTTGCAACAGTGTGGTGCAATTATTTTTTGTTGCTGTTGTCGTTGCTGGTTTTTGCTACCAGTGGTTGTTGCTGCAATAGTTGCACAACGAGTAATCAAAAATAGAAGATGACGTCTTATTCCTTTCTAAATCTTATAGCAGAACTTTCCTTAAATATTTTTAAAGTGAAGATGATACTTCTTCTGTACTATGGAAAACAATATAAAAGGCTTCCCTTTTCTATGAGTGCATGTAAAGGTGCTGGGAATATATGCAACAATGGGTCCTTGGCAACCACATAAAAACATTTATTTTGTTAGGATTGTATCGGAAAAACATTTTCCTCAGAAGAAAATAAACTTCTATATGATTTCTCACTTACGGTGATTGCTCAAAGGTACTATTTACCCACAAATATTCACGTTATTTGCAAGGAATATTTGCAAGGAGAGTCAATATTAGGCAACGTCATGTCCCAACGGTTGATGCAATTGATTTGCTTCTGCTTTTGATTCAGACACAAAGCTAAGGGGCCTAGGCAGGCGTTGTCCGTCCAGCTAAAAGGTGTTGCATCTCATTGTCCGTTCAGGAATTGTAAGAAGAAAACAAGTTTTTGCCTAAATACATGCACACTACTACATAAAAACATCAAAGCTCAAAATCGCTGACATTTAAGAATAATCTAAGAATAACTCGAGGCTCAAGGTTGCTCAGGGCTTTGAAATTTTGGGTATTTGCAGGCCCGTCGGAACCGGGGGGGCTGGGGGGGCTTCAGCCCCCCCCCCAATATTTTGCAACTATTTGCTCTATAAATGTTCGAGAAAACATTGCAAAGCTATGCTATAAATTCGCAAAAATATTAACCAGTTCAGCTACCAGCTATCCCTGTCAACCATTAATTTCGTGTTCAAAGAACCAATGTATACTTGATCAGGAACGTTAAACAGCATGAGCGAAGAAAGTGAAGTCTTGAAAACTGAATGTTATGCGAAGATGCTGGGAGGGCGTCAGGATCTGACTTTTATGTTCCATCAACCTTAAAATACTTCATCATCGATAGTATTGTTTGGTACTTTGATTATTTGGTAAGCAGATTTTTGGGCAATTTTCGAACAGAGATTTGTGTATTAAAGTTAATGTAGCACACAAAAGCACACAAGCATAGGTGGTTGAAAAAGAGTTTTGGCAGTGATTATGATTTCTTAAGTTGATTGCTGGCGTGCATTGCACGGAGACAGTAGGAAAGTTTTGCTGTCAATGACTGCAGAGTATTCCGTTAGCTTTTTCAGCCACAGGTAATGTTAGTAGATGACTGCAAATACATAGATTCCAGCCAATTTACAACTTCCATGTCAAAAATTTTCTTTATTCTGTAAATAGTAATTCATCCATTAAAAATGGCAATTTGTATAGCCAGGTTGCTTTCCAGCAATCTAAAGGGCGTGGTCGAACAAAAATTCTCCCGGAGCCCAGTGCAGTCTGCTTTATTTACAGCCCCCCCAATATCATTTTCGTTCCGACGGGCCTGATTTGAGTTTACTTTAAACAAAACAAAACAAGTGCGAATTTCATTTATCCGGTCTGGAAGTCATTATGCTATAATGCGACTCAGTAGCTCATTGCGGAGGAGTGTTAGTTGCACACTTTTCAATTTAAAAATATATTATATCCGAGTATTAATGCTCAAGGTCGCTATAAGGATAATTTAAGAATGATATTAGGCTCAAAATCAAAAGATTTTAAGAATATCAAGGCTCAGCAGAAAATTAAATATTCTTATAAAGAACATGTGCAGAAGAATAGAAAGAAAGCGCAAGACAATCTTTTGAGAAGGTTTTGCTTTCGGGTCTTTACTAGAGGGAGGAGCATTTAAAAGTTTTTGGAGGAGTTTTGGAATATTGCTTTGCCCTGTCCAACTTTTCAGCCCTTGTATTGTGCATGTTTACATGGAAGAAAGCTGAAGCTGATACACAGTGGTCGAAGGACTTTTGAGTGGAGGAGTAAAGGAAATTTACCGACAGGTTTGAAAAAGTTGCCAGAATTACTAACAATGTATTATAGTTTTACCATTGCTTATAGCCAAGTTTTACCGACAAGTCAAAAAAATTACCGATGACTTCTGCCAAAGTGAAGTGTCAAAGTAGGTTTGACACCCCACTCCCCTTGTTAGCACATCCATGACGATACACTGGTAGGTAACTGTCATGTTATAAATCGAGTTATTATTTTAATGTAAATAATATAAATTCTATCAAGACCCAGTGGGGCCTTAATGCTTTCAGGCACTTTAGAGGGGGCTTATCGGAGAGGGGCTTGATAAATTTTTGAAATATGAAAAGATTTTCTATGGTGATAATATATATATATATATATATATATATATATATATATATATATATATATATATATATATATATATATATATATATATATATATATATATATATATATATTTCAGAAATCTCCAGCGATGACATCGTCATCTTTATCAATTATTGTCATTTCTGTATGCAGTATATAGACGTTTTAGCTTGATTTTGATTTTGCTTTGCTGCGTACTAATGAGCATCATCAATACTACAAAGTTTACGCTCGTTATCAACGTAAATTATGCCTGGTTTTATTCACATTTTTGAGGGGGGTTAAGAAATTTTTCCCTCTACAAAGGGGGTTAATGGGAGAGGAAGTCATAATTGAGAATGGAGCTTAATAGAGAGTTTACGTTAGTAATAGTTTGTGCAAATTCTATTCCTCTATTACTTTTTCATTAGCCTCGTTTTCACAGGAATTCACTTCATTTCTCAGTAGGCCCTGCAAGTCAACGGTAAATGTCTGCTGTTTCGTGCTAGCATTGAAAATACAAATTGTGAAGTTTTAATCGTTGGATTGGAGGCTGACAGCATCACACATGCTAGTATGCCTGGTAAGCTATTAGTCCCATACCCACCAAAGACAAGCGCGCAGATTGGTATACCAGAGACTCCTTTGTACAGTGGCAGTAAGTTCCAAGGACATCAAAAAAGCAAGGGAAATAGATATGACGTTGAAGTAGTTTTTCAGGTTTGTAGTCGATAAATTCGTTCAAAATGATGTGTCATAGGTGGATGGTCAAGTTTAGGCGATGTTTTGACAACATATTTTCCATGTAGCATTGATAGCTAAGTTAGAAATTGCAGTATTGGTAGTCTTCTTGTGTATGAGCAGGAGTGATCAGTAAAGAGGGCGATGATAAAGATTCAAAGATTCAAAGGAGTTTTGTCCTTTTAGTAAACAGCTATGCATGTATGCATCTGTATGCATACGTCAATACCAAGAATGATTTTAACAGTATACAGTCATGCATGCTATTTAAAGCTGCTTTTTTGTGAGTGTACATTGGGCCATGATAGTTAATCTTAAAGTGCAGGTGACATGATTTTTATGAAAGCTATTTGTAGCACAATAGGAAGAATGTAGTGTATTGAACTGTGCTACATGGTTTCGTTGGTTTCAAAAAATCATTAACTGGAAAAAAGGAAAGTATAAATGTAAACTGACAGACATCACTCATATCACTTCATCTCTGATGGATGATGTCACAGTGAGGGCTCATTGACAAGGTCCAGTGACAATATCTCATTTGGAGGCAGATCTGAAGAGAATGCACCCCACCAAATGTTGATAAATTATATATCAATAAATAAGTCTCACCCTCCTTAGTAAGAATCTGCAATAATATTTCAAATCATGCAACACCTATTCTTTGCTTTATACTGTTGGCAATAAGGAGGATGACTGCTACTTCCCCTTTTTGGTTTCTGTACAAGATTGTGTAGAAATAATTCTATTGACATGAAGGAAGCAGTGATCTGGGTGAGTGATTGTTTCTGTGTAATTCCCCACCCCCATGCTCAAAGCAGCAGATTTTAGTGCATATTCTTGACATGCATGATGATTGCTATCATATGGTATATAAATTATGTAGACAGTTCACTTCCAATGTTCTTAAAATTTGCAGAAATGTGTCATAAGCCCTATTATGAAAAAGATCATAACTTCTAAATGCTGCAGTATTCTGTAAATATTATTGCAGATTCTTACTAAGGAGGGTGAGACTTATTATTGATATATACTTTATCAGCAGTTGGTGGGGTGCATTCTCTTGAGATCTGCCTCCAAATGAGACATTGTCACTGGACCTTGTCAATGAGCCCTCACTGTGACATCATCCATCAGAGATGAAGTGATATGAGTGATATCTGTCAGTTGAAATTAAGACTTTCCTTTTTTCCTCTTAATGATTTTTTCAAACCAATGAAACCATGTACCACAGTTCAATACACTACATTCTTCCTTTTGATGCACTACAAATAGCTTTCTTAAAATTTATGTCACCTGCACTTTAAGATTAACTATCATGGCCCAATGTAAGCTGACAAAAACAGCTTTGAATAGCATGCATGACTGTATATTACTGAAATCTTTCTTGACATGAAAGTATGCATACAGATACATGCATGGCTGTTTCATTCTTCCTTTTGATGTAAAAAATAGCTTTCATAGAAATCATGTCACCTGCATGTTAAGTATTTGGATAACATCATAGCAAACATAAGGTTGTGTTTATTGATTTCACCAGCATGTTGATGAGGAAAATGCATTTTTATGTGGCTACCTAAAGATTAAAGGCCTCACAGAGGTAGGTTTTCTCCAGGAAATCTCATAGTGTAATTGTACTTACTGATAAAATTTCAAATCTTTCATTAGGAATTATATTTATAATGACCTTAGTAGCAATTTGATGCAGTCCTTACAATATTGTGAGACTTTTAATATGCATTGCATTGTTTCAATTTATTTCCTCTTTATATTTCATTTGGTTATTGCAAATGTCTTATCCATATCTTTTTTTGACCTTATATTGCCTTGTATGTCTAGTTTCCTCTGACTAAGGACCTGTTCATGACCCTGCTACTGAGCCAGCTCATTTATTGGGATAAATTTCAGATTCTATTCATATGAGAGAATTGTAGACTGCCTGTCAAGATAGATACTATCATTTAAAAAATCTCGCTGTCCAATATTTACTTTTGAGGGGTATTCCTGTACTTTTGACATGATATTTCTAGCCTGGTAAGTGGGCTGGAGTGTTCATATGACAGAACTTTCAGCCCACTTACTCAGATATCAGTAGTGCTCACATGAGATCACTTTACAACCCAACCCACTTTCTCATATCAACAGATAACACATTTTGTATGTGAAATGGAGATCAGGCAGGGTTTTGCTAAGTGAGCTGGCTCTGTAATTAGACTCTTATGAACAGGCCCTAAGGGCATCATATTATATCTCATTGCAGGAATATCCTACTCTGATTACATATTTTGATGGGGAGATAATTGGTGCAAAGAATCCATTTCTTACTCGAAAATGGGTTCGTTTGTTTTGTCATTTCCCTGTCTTTGTCATTATTTTGTGCATTCATGTTGTTTGTTGGTTATAGTTAGCTTTTCCAGTGTGTTGGCCATTTCACTTACTTTGTTGCAAGACAATTTCAACTCTTAAGTCAAGTAATACATGTTGCCTCTGTCTCGGCATGACATTTTCTTTAATAACATTGTTTACTATAGTTAAAACCTACTTGACTTTGACTTTGACATTTCCATTATTTTGTACTCTATGCACAACAGTATTGCATCATAGACTTGCATTGGCTTGCTCTTTTATCTCACTTAGCTCTTTGTTTTTGTTTATGCAATAACATATTTGTATGCTGTCTGAAAATTCCTTGTGGTAGTTTAGCAGAAATCTTTAAATGAATGTTTCAACTTATTAGAGTATTCTGTATACTAAGAAATTTCCATTGTCTATAATTGTTGCAACTTCAGTTTCTCATGCTACCATACTCTAGTTCAGTATGAATATATGGAGTCATTCTGCACGTACTGAGATGGTTTTTTAGTTACAAATATGAAATATCATATAACTGCAATAAGAACTGGTGTTGTAGCAACAGTATTGCAATCTCTTTGTTTGCTAGATGAAATGGAGAAGTGTAGAAAACAAATATACTTCTACACACCCATTGACATTTTGAAGAGTAGTAACATTATGCAGGTCTCTCCATAAGGATTGTAGAAGATATGTAACTGATAGATGTGATCTCGCATCTTAAATGGAGAAGCCTGATTATACCTTTGGACAGAGACTCCTCCACATTGCTTCTCAAAATCAATTCTTATTGCTAGCATTTGCTTCTCATTGTAGGATGCAGATGAAGATGTTGATAGAAAACATTGGGTATGACACCAACTGAAATTCATCCTATTTCTTCTCAGGCCATTGTAGTATTTTGTCCTCTCCACATGCATGCAGTTGTTGTCTTTTGTTGATTTCACAGTTGCTTTATATCTAGTGGTGCATATGTACAGTATGGTTAGCTAAGGACAGCCAAATTTTTAAAAAATAATGACCTAAATGCCTGCCAAATGTCTTAAAACACTTGCTTTGATTTATGCTATAGTTGAGGTAGATAGTACCCCCTCCTCCATTAAAGAATATTGTATAAAGCACATATGAGCTGCCTGAAGCATAGAAGTGATGAGCATGTCTACATAGCTATTGGTTTAGCCTATTGAATAAAAATTTTTTAAGTGGGGGATGGGGTTTTACATTTTAATTGTTGTCACAGAGAAATGGCAGGGGCTGGAAATTGATAAACTTGTGTAGGTGTTACAACTACTTTTGGCAGATATTGTAGTGTTTGTATTATTTTACTCAAATAAAGGCAACTTTTTATTTGTCAGACACCATTGGCCATACCCCCCCCCCCATTTTTATTTGCATGTGTTACCCATTTTCACAAGATGTCTGTAAGATTGGAAGCACACAGCAGAAAAATGATTTATTTTTGGTATATGTGACATGTTAGGTTATTTATTATAAACAGGTGCTCGCTATTCTCCCTTCTTCATTTGCTGAAGGTGGTACATTCTTATTTTGCTTTGTCTTGAATGGTTTGTCAGTGTCAATTATGATTGATTGGGAGGAAAGATAGTAATAACTTGTGATCTGTTTTGTTCTTTTGATTTGTTCTGCAATGTTACTCATGGCAGTCCTCATTATCAGATTTGTAATCAAGCTGCGATTTCCAACTAACATATATATATACATTCATTGTTTCTGTCTTTTTGTTAAGCCCCATCTTTTTTTCAGGGCAAGTTCCTAGCCTTTTATCAGTATGCCAAGACATTCAATTCTGATAAATTTGATTATGAGCAACTTAAAAAGATTGACTTTGTGTTCATGCGATGGAAGGTGAGTCTTGTTGCTCCCTTTCAATGGTATAGCCATGGAATATGGGTGGAAGGCACCCCTACCCCTCCCCCCTGCCAACTTTTGGCAAAAGAGTTCCCTCCAAGCAGTCTGTTTTATTAACTGTCACAAAAATATCAAAGTACCTTGTCGCTGGTGGCTTGTCAAAGTAGCTTGATATTAGATATATTGATGATAATGATGATTATGATTTTGTTGATTGTGATCAAGATGGATTATAAATGAACAAGCTTATGTATGTTTGATTGAATGATTGATTAAATGATTGATTGATTCATTGATTAATTGATTGATTGATTGATTGATTGATTGATTGATGATGATTGATTTGGCAGTCATCATGCTTATAACACAAACTTTTTCCTCAGATGAACAATTTTCAATTTGTTTAAAATATCTTTTGTTAGGAGCACTTTCTCATCCCTGATCACACAATCACAGACATACCTGGTGCATCATTTGCGGGGTTTTACTACATTTGTTTTCAAAAATCAACTGCTACAATAGAAGGATATTATTACCATCGGAACTCTGAATGGTAATTTTTGTCAATCACATACCTTATCTTATCATTTTAGTTTTTTTGCTATTCCCATTCACCTTCTTGATTAAGCTAATTGGGGACAGCCCAAACCACAACAGAAACTGGGGGGGGGGACTTTAGCAGACAATGCCCTTTCACTGATCTGGCTCTTTGGAAGCCAAGCCCTTCAGTACAACAGTATGAAATACAATAACCATCTAAAGGGTAACAAAGAGCTATGATACAACGTAAAATGAAATGACTAGAAATCTCCCAATCCCTCCAAAGTCTTTTTCATCAAACTTGGACCTGTTAAGAGGTTAATCTTAGAGAGAACTGGGGGGGCATATCCTCTTCCGACTCAACTCACTACAGTAGCTAATGCAAATTGACTTTCAGCGTTTAACAATTTCCTCTATCATTTGCCCTCAAAGAGGCTAATAGGTGTTAGTCACATCTCTTTTCCTTTATTTTGGGATGATTTACATCTGATAAATTCTTTGAATAAATCTGATCATTATTAGCAGGGATATGTTACTTCCTATTTGAAAGTATTTGAGACTTTCTCTTCCCCGCCCCCAAGTGGTATTTGAGCTTGAGTTCATCATTTATACTCGCATGCATGTTAATGTTTTGGTTTTTTCCACAAATCCGGAGAAAACAGGGAGCTACGCTCGCAACCTTTTTCCTTGACGCTTCATATCCTTGAAAATTGCATTTCTTAAACAGGTTGAAGCCAAACATTGTATTCAATCCTTTTGAATGACTTTTCTAATCTTTCAGAATCCCTTTCCCCCTTTATTATGACTCCAATTTAGAAATGTTTCCAGCACCCCGCTTATTTTGATTTCCCATTTATTGACTTAGCTTGAGATTATGTTGCAATTCGCATCCCCTCTATCGACTTTTCTCCTAGAACTAAACTGATTTTCATGCTAGGATGTATAATGCTTGGCAGTTATACCACTCATGTGGTGTTATTTTTAGGGGCCTAGACACGATGTATTTTAACATACATTTTTCTGTTTTAGGTTTCAATCGCTTAACCTGGTGCACGTCCCTGACCCTTGCCCATCTGTTTTCCAGTTTCGATGAAGTGTACGAATTGAACAGAAGATTTAGAATTTCAGTGTGATAGCAGCACATGATAGCTGACATCATTTGTCGCCAAGACAATGACCACTGTAGCTTATACCCCTTGCTTCAATCACGTCATTAGATATTTATGTACACGTTGCACTGCTGACTTGTTGGAGGGTAAGCTATACAAGAGAAACACCTAGGCTTACTCAGAGCACATTGGTGTGAGAAATAAAGAAACGAAAATTGACCAGTTGCATTGAAACATCATTTGCAACATCAACCAAAAACCTTTTTAGTAAACATTATAAAATATCAACGGTATTCCAGCAAAATTTTCCAAAACTGTTAGTATTTCATGTCTTGATACATTCCCTGTTTCCCTTCAGAGTTAATTTAGAACTTTGCAGATATTCTGTTCGGGGAAAATTTGGTTTTTTACACGGCTATATCGACCCGTGTTCCGTCAGAAATGCTATAAACACTGGATAGGAGGGTGTCCTTAAACATCAACAGAGCCTTGAATTTAAACAGATTCTATCATTATGTATATTTCAGGGTTTGTTTTTCGTGAATAGTGATGTTTCTTAGGAAAGAGCTGCAAATCACTTTTTCCCGGATGTACTCATCATATAATCAAAAGAGAAGCGTGTAGAGGAAACTGAGTATAGCTGAATCAGACAGATTGCGAGGAGAATAAACACAAAAAAATTACTGAAATGAATTGATGCTGATTTGGGAAAGTATCAGAACATGGGCTAACTTCCCTAGTTTGATTGCAGGTACACAACTGTGTTGATTTTCCTCCTCGTACCATCAATCAGAATTTGGTTATTTTCATGATGCTCCTATTGCCTAGCTATTTATAACTCATTTGTCTTGCAATTCTTATGCGCAGTTGTACCTAAAGAGGTTTGCTCTTTCAGTATACTCCTTCAGGAAACCATTGTCAGCAGTTCGACTTACGAGTCCTCCCTCCTTGATTTATTTTATGATAATCACACTAGAATTTTTGTCGGATTTGGAAAAGTACCTTCTTTTCCTGCAGCTATTGGCTGTAGCTCATTCAGATTGTATATCCTGGCTACTTTTAGTATTGTAATACAAGTTATTCGGAAGTTTATGTAGTATCTTCCAATGTTACACAGTATGTCCAATGTAGAATTTTAACCATTAACACTAGCTGTTTCCTTTATTTGCCAGGTTACACCATTTATTGTATAATCCAGTAGATGTCAAACAATTGATATTGTACAAAAATTGAAGTAACAATAGTAGATGCTCTTTTCAAGTTTGTCCTTTTTCTGTAGAAGCATATTTGTCTCTCTCTCATTCATGGTAGTGAAGTTTTAAGACGAATTGAGAAGATACTTTTATGCATTCGATTGCAAGCCTTGAAAATGATTCACGAGGTTTTAGTAATTCAGCAGATTAATAAAGATTTTGTCCCCAAGATGATTCAAGGATGAGACCCTGACTTTTGATTAGTTGAAAAGATATAAGCAAGTTATCCGGAACAAAAACCGTGCTCTTCTGCCCCAGGGGATGATTCTTTTGTGTGGAAACCAGTTGTAGGCTTGGTGTTTGCATTAAATAAAAAAGGTTGTAGACTTTATTCTTCAGGGAGAGTGCCACATATTCTCATGAGTGTAAATTCTCAAGCGTTTCAGCTGAAGGTGACGAAGTTGTCTCCTTGCTACACACGCTCAAGTTGTTTGAAATGCTCTGGATGTAAATCTAGTTGAAGCTGGTTTGTTGGCAAAGACAGGCAAGAAGAGCAAGACACCGCGATTTATGGTGAGTTTTGTTTTTGGTTTAATTCTGAAAACGTGACCATTATGTTTCTCTTTGGAAGTTCAATTTCACCTTGCATTTCAATGGATATTTGAAAACGAACACGAGGTAAAATGTTGTGGAATAACCATGCTCAAGAGTGGTATAGTGGTATAGATAAGTTGCAATTTGGTGATTCGCATTACTTAACACTCAGTCAAACAACTTTTGAAAACTGAATAGGTTGGTGACTTTTTCTATCCTCCGTATCTTCCATTTCCTTGGTAGCTGCTAGTCCGCGTATATATTTTTTTTCTACTTTACCGCAGTAACATAACTAACTTCAGTTGTATTTCGGTAGTTTCGTACCTATGGTGAGTTTATTAACACCACAATTGTTAACACACATAAAACACTTAAAACTTAACCTCAAAACTTTCGTTGCCGAAGGGCTACAACACACGGGATTTAAATGATTGACTGACAAAACGCACCAGTGTTCAAAAAACAAACTTCGTTTCTTCACAATATGGCTTTCTATCATCCTCATCTTCCATTCTCTTGGTAGCTGGTAGTCCGTATCTATACTTTGTCAGGTTTAGCGCAGTAACATAACTAGCTTCATTTCTTCACGATATGACATAGTCCCACACGTGTGACAAGAGTTCGTTTTTTATTTATGAGAAACTCGTTCGTAAGAAATTACTACTTGGTTGGTCAAAATTTTTGTCAACAAATTGTATAGGTCTTAATTTGTTTGATTTTTGTTCGCAAAAGACTAACTTGATTTTGATCTGCTTGGAACTTCGTGACCATCAACATTTATATCCATCCAGATATATCCAACTTCCAAACAACAAAGCAATCGTACGTACTGGAAATAAGAAACCAATTAAGAAACTTTTGTACTATAATGCTTATATTTTCATGCCTAATTAAGAAACCTCAAGTACTGGGTACCGATCCAAATTCTCATCAAAAAGAAACGTGTAGCGCGAAGAGTCTTTCATTGCTACTCTAATTAAATGTTGAATTTGTCTACCAGTCTTATGCTGCTTTTCCATCACTGGGAGACACTGGGAGAGCATCAGCGCTTTGCCATGTGATTAATGTAGTAAAACAAGTCTATGGATACTTTTTAAGTTGATAGAATTACAAATACGCTCTTTCCACAAATAGTACCCGGCCCTAATTTCAAGCCATACACAACCATCATTGTATCACTACTTGAGATTCGTAGTTTAGCTCTCAAGTCTGCTAATTTCAACATATTTTCCAACTCCTTTTTTGTTCACAATTCCTTGGTCTTTCATTTCAAAGCCTGGGAGTTGATCCCTTATTTTACCAGGGGATAGGCGCAGTAGGGCACCAGCTCATTAGGCAACACAAATCATTTGTCAAGCCTAATGGACAATTGTGCCATTTTTTCCAATCATGTTTTCTCAGTTCTTTATCTTCGCTATCTGTTGAATTTTCTCCCCTACATTACTCTGGTAACAGTCTGCACTTCAGTAGCAGGAACATTTCCCAGCCCCTACTACTCAACACCTCAGGTGTTACTTTTGGGGGTTTCTTCAACCCTCTCCTCAAAATACTCTGAATTGATTCTTTTCGGAACATACATAAAGGTTTTAGTTTTCACGCGAAGGAAATACTAATTAAGTACTAAATTCCGTTAATGAATTCAATCGACGATCATGCGATCACTACCAGTCACAACGAACCACACTGAATCATAATCGAATCATAATCGATCCGAGGAGTAGCTTCGGCTAGTATACATGACTACAAAAGCAGCTTTTTCATTTTTCATCATGACACTATAACAGTTATAAAAAAGTAAACTTTAGAAAAACAAAAATAATTTTACATAGGATAAACTGTTCACACATATCACTTAAGATTAGAAAATGTTGAAGAGTTCTACAATAAACCTACCACATTATCTTTTGTATTCCCGCCCCCTCCTATATTTGTGCTTCTAATAATACCGCCTTGGTTCTATACTTTGAGAAATCAACCCCGCCTCATTAGTAACTATGCATATGGGTTGGGTGCAAAAAGACGCCCAAGGCATTGCAAAGCATAGAAAGTATATATGGCATAGAACAACAATATATGGCATAGAAAATATTCAATTTAGAGGCTGCTCCTTATGGTCCTCACTACCCAATAGTATGAAAAACAGTGAATCTCTGCAAGAATTTAAAAGAAGAATAAAACATTGGGATGAAATAAGTTGCAACTGCAGATTGTGTAAAGTTTTTATAAAGGATATAGGGTTTTTAAATTAGTTTGTATTTAACAATTACCGGTAATTAGATTATTCTTAGTTTTGTTTTTCTTTAATTTTAGTATTAGTTGGCCTTAATTAGCTTCTTTTAGCTATATATATAGCAAAGCCAACTGTAAATAAATTGATGATGATGATGATGATGATGATATACGATCAAGTGTAAAGAAGAGCTTGCCAAAATATTGACGTTTTCAAATTTGCTACGTTAAAAAACATAATGTTCCAGCATGTTGAAATATCATATCGACCTCTCCGTTTTAAATTAGGAGGTTGCTAAATCCACAACGGGAACAACAGAGAGAATAAGGCAAATGCAATAAGGAATATCTAGCGAAATGAAAATCTGAACATGGCAACTTAGGGTCGACGGTTTGCTGGATTTGAATAAAAATTCAAATGTTATGCTACAATCAATTGGAACTAGGATTGGAAAAACCAAGGCATTACAATACATCTGTGGATGCGGCTATAGTGGTAACTCTGACGTGATTGGCGATGCGGCTATAGAGCATACAGATCAATGGGGTGTCTTTATATCAGTAGTTAATAACAAAGAGGATTATTAGTCCCAAATAATTTAAATATTTAAGAGAGAAAACTGATCCGAATCTAACTGTATATTACGTATGCTTAAGTTATGATGAAAATACACAAATACACCCATTATACCTTGGTATCGATATCTACAAAAACGTTATTCGTTGTAAGATACGGGCCTACTTTGAAGTAACATGGTCAGTGCTGCGTGATATGGGCGTAAGAGAATGGATTGGGGCTTTTAGGAATATTTTGTTTTGGGGACTTTTCAGCTTACAACTTTGTGCCAAATTTAGACAATATGACGACATGGACTGTTATCAATAAGGGAGAAAAGAAGATAAGAGGCAGCCTGTGAACTGGGGGGGGGCATCGGCTTATAAAATGTATTTTGTATCAATCGATGCAAAAGACCTGTCCCTTTAAAACTTCTGAGCGGCCCCTCTGGGGCCTCAAAAGCTTGGGTGCCCTAAGGGGATGCTCTTTTTCCAACCCATGTCTGTTACGCTACTGGATATAAGCCAGCGGTCATGCGTCAAGATCAGGCTCTAGTTAGTTTATCCGTTACTAAGAGTTGTCATCAGAATCAACACTCTTCTAAATGTGAATTTGTATCAGGCAACACGTCAGCGCTGACAATGTGTGTGAGGGGAGGGGGGGGCAAAGCTCAGCAAAGGTCCCAAACCCCAAAATATTTTTCCCAAAATCTTTTCTAATGAGCAGTACTGCTATAACCAGAGCGAAATTGTCCAAGAAAAGGGTGTTCTCATATTCTTGATACAAAGGGTAGGGGTCAAGACCCCTAGGACACCCTCCATATTAGCACTCCTCCATATTAGCGCTCCTCCACAGTAGCGCTCCCACTGGAGATGGTAGTCCTACGCTGAAGGTTTCTTTGCTTTTGGCAAAAACAAGTTTTCACCTCAAAATTGATGGATGGGTAAAGAAAGGTAGTATAAGTTAGTTGGGCAAGCAATGCCTCCCCTTGCTTCCCCCTTGGCTTCATACCTGAGTTGTATGGATTTTTCTACAAAAAATATGCGCATCTGTATTAAATCTTTAAGGTACGAAAACCACCCGTATTCGAGTGCATGGACGGTTGAAATACGTACTGTTACACATTACGTAGTAGCACTAGTCGAAGGATCTCCACCTGTTCTCGCTTTCAATATTGATCGAATTTCCCTCAACAAGAATAGCTTGTCTTGTCCAACCTAAAAGCGCCAAACATTAACCATGTGAGATAAAAAATGATCGCAATTAATCAGGAGATCATATCGATCAAAGGTAAAAAAATATTGCAGATTCAATCTGTTACTCGATGCTTGCTGAAAGGGGACCTTTGCACCAAGCAGTGCAGATGTGTGGGATTGTTTTGGAGTTAACGACAAAGCATGTACACCCTGTAAATCCTTGAGATAGCCTCCCGGTGGCTTATTTATTTTTATACTTATTGAATGAGGCTCCAGGGGATGGTTTATTCAAGGGGGCGTATAAAATCATTTGACATATGCCACATAGAAAACTCTGTTTCAAAACTCTTTTCTACAGGATATTAAAAGTACAGTTAAAATATAAGCATCGGTCTATAACAAAGCTTTCATTATCTTGTGGTGTGGGTTTAGCTGAGGGGAGCTGTTGCGAGGGAGGCCAATGCAATGATTTTAAGCTATATCATAATTTTTTCGGGCGCGGGATATTGTATTTCGAAATTTCATCTCGAATTCGTCCAGGCCTTAATTATTGACGCCTGTTCGTAATCTCGTTCTCTGACCAAAACAACTTCTTGACTTTTCAAACTTTTAATAGCATTGGGCTGCTAAATAATGCCCCCTTGAACGACTGGAAAAAGCACATATGTAATACATACCAGTAAAATTTGGTCCTTCAACATCTTGATCTTCTTCTCCGCTGAAGTTTTTCGTAGACGATAATAATAGGCAATGAGACTAAAAATGTAACGTTATCCTGTAAGATTTCTATGAAAAATATTTGAGCTTGTATTGAAAGCTCAAACTAGCAAGTACTCTGTGAAACTCTGGTATATGTATGGACGGACAACTATCGCATTGTGATCAACCTGAATCAAGTTAATCACAGTCCAGCAATGAAACCAATTTCACAGGAGAAAAACTCAGATGTCAACTTTGTGTGATTCACTTGAATAGAAAGGAGAACCAGGAAGCAAAAGAAAAAATAAAAAGAAAGATACAATTTTACGCTTAAAACGTGCATTTTTCACCACATAAGAGCAACAAAACCAAAAACTAAAACAGGATAAATGGTCACTTACACTAGTATGAAGAAAATAACGCCTATGACTGTGGCTGAAGCTAGGATATTGACAATCTTGCGAAGACTGTATGGAAAATCGACGTTGACAACATCTTTAACCACTTGATAAATGCTGGCCTTGCCCCTAGAGATAAAAGACAATGATTCTATTATGAATGACCAATCATCACTATCACTATCACTACCATCAACATCACCATCATCAACACTACCATTACCATCATCGTAATGATCGTAATCATCGCAATCATAACCACAATCATCAATCATCACTATCATTAATCAACATCATTGACATCATTGCAATCATAATCATCACTACTATCATCGTCAACAATCATCATTATCAACATCATCACTACCATTACCATCATCGTAATGATCGTAATCATCGCAATCATAACCACAACCATCAATCATCACTATCATTAATCAACATCATTGACATCATTGCAATCATAATCATCACTACTATCATCGTCAACAATCATCATTATCAACATCATCACTACCATTACCATCATCGTAATAATCGTAATCATCGCAATCATCACCACAACCATCAATCATCACTAATCATTAATCATTATCATTAATCAACATCATTGACATCATTGCAATCATAATCATCACTACTATCATCGTCAACAATCATCATTATCAACATCATCACTACCATTACCATCATCGTAATAATCGTAATCATCGCAATCATCACCACAACCATCAATCATCACTAATCATTAATCATTATCATTAATCAACATCATTGACATCATTGCAATCATAATCATCACTACTATCATCGTCAACCATCATCATTATCAACATCATAAACAACCATAACAACTATAGCAACTGCCAAATATCATCATCAAATCATTTTATCATCAAAATAAAAATTGCAATAATCTATCTTGTGAATTCCCCTGTAAATAAAATCCAACTGCAACAGATAAATTAGGCATTGGATTATAGTGTTCGTTGATGGTGATGAGACAGAACTCACGACATATAACTATAACTAAGTCTCCACTAAAAACTAACTAAATCACCTCACGATATTCAACAAATCAAAAGGAAAATGTCTCGTGATTAACTAAATGTCAGGCTTTTAAGAAATATCTGCATCAAATAACCCTTCAGATACAGATCTTGTTGGTGCAATATCTTTCATTATGTAGAAATATACGGAGCAGAAATTTCACAATTTTTAGATAAATACTGACCTGAACGGGCCACAGGCACTCGATGGTTTCATCCTAAAAGGTAATGGAGAAATGATATGACAATAATTCATTTGGATAAATTTCTGTGATACAGCCCAATTGTCGAACATTTTTTGCAATGCGAAATCATTGCCAAGTTTCTTGTCAACACACAGGTACTTCAATTTGTTCGCCCATTTGAAAGTAAGCAAACAACCTTTGCAATTGAAAAATTTACTTCGATAAGAACTATGAAAAAGTCAGCATTTTATAAAGCTTCCTTTTACAAAAAAAAACATTCATATACTTTTACGTTTTAACAGTTTTTGGTTTCAGCTAGTTAAGCACTTTTAACATAAGTTGCACAATATATTTAATAGATATTTAATTAGCTTTATTTTCCCTTATAATTTTATGTGATTAAGTGGAGAAATGATATGACAATAATTCATTTGGATAAATTTCTGTGATACAGCCCAATTGTCGAACATTTTTTGCAATGCGAAATCATGGCCGAAAACCAGAATCATAGCTGAAGGGTGACCCTCCTCAAATATCTGAAATATAAAAGATGAAAATTGCTTGGAGTAAAAGGATTTGAAATACGACTGTCTGCAAGAACAGCATTTGTGTAAGTTATTTTTTTAACACCAGCTATCACATACCTTTCTAATTCATACTATCTGAAAGAAAGCTATATAAAGAGCATACGTTTGACCAACACAGGATCATATGCCATGTAGTGGATGCGATGGGAAGACTTCATACCAATTGGCATAAACCAGCATAAATACGCGTAGATTAGCGTATAGAGTCGCAAATAAAATAACATACCTTTCGTCGCTCATGATAACATAACCAATGACTATGCATGCAAGTGCCAGCATGAGACCCAATAGGAATAAGAACAACAGGTTCATTTTCGAAGCTCTGAATGGACGCATTGTTGGCCGGCAATTGCGTAATACACTGTCCTGTATAAGGAGATTAGTGCGAAGATATATATTCTGTGTCAAAAATATTCTAGATATATATTTGCTAGTAATTAAGACCCCATTTATATGATATTCGATTCAAATAAATCTGATATGCTTTCATATCATCCGTCTACACGAAAGGGATAAAATGACTTTTTCATAGGACAGGGGTTTGATATGAAAAAAGTCGTTTTAGGGCAATTAAACGTAAGCAAGCTCACTGGTGATAATCATCGGAATTAAACTGTAGTATATTATTAACATCTAGTTTGATGTAGCTTGAATACAATTGGCATAATTTTGGCCTCTCCTCTCTCCCACTATCGGCTACTATAAAAACTACGGTGTATTTCTCAATCACTTCATGATTTCAAGACACTTCTTCATGATAATAACAAGAAAATTCAAAGACAGCCATAGAAATTATGGTTTTAGTACACAAAATTACAAAGTGAAATCGATAAACTTACTCTTTTCAAGTAGAAAAGAACGAACAGTTTGATAACAGAGATGGGTGGCAACATTGGACAGAAGAAAGCTCCAACCCTACAATTAAATGAACAAGTTAGTTATCAACATTAGAGAATAGTTTACTGTTTCAATTGTTTCAACTGTTTCACCTGTTTTCACAGTCTCAACTGTTTCAACAGTTCCACATTTTTCAACTGTTTCAGTTCGTTCACTTGTTTCAAATTTTTCGGCCTATTTTTCTGTTCTTGTAAAACTTGATCATATACTACACTAAGCATAACGTAATATCAAATAAAAGCCATTGCTTGAAAGTTTGATGTTCTGGTCATACCTACAGAGTACTGTCACTCATTAAAAGCAAACAAACTATAAAGTTTACCCACCAACAGATTCCTTGAGCATATATTAGATCTAAAACATTCCTCGATATATCAAAGCCAGGATGTCCAAATCTCTCATCCCAATTAGGCACATATGTAACAATCAATCTGTCGGGAAAAAACAGTTTGACCTCTTAAAATTCGCAAGAAATTTACACAGTACTACAGAAGAACATTCTTTTCAATTGCGATAGTTTTTAAAATATCTTAGGAATGGTCTTTGAAATTAAGACAAAAAATTTAAAACCCGAGCTATTTCGAATGAAAATGAAATTATATGATAGGTTTAGAGTAGCTTGAAACAATATTGCATAAGATTCTTAACAAGAACAAAATCGCTCCTACTTTTCAAAAATCAGTTAAAAAGTCAAATACTTCTAAGGTCAACACGTAACTCTCACGAGAGAAAGAGGTAGCTTTCCACAGAAGAAATTGGTAGGTTACAGAACAGTACTACACTGAAAGGTACCTCCTCATGTACTCCCCAAGGAATGTGGCCAAAATCAGAAAAATGAAGTCAATTACAGCTAACTTATAGACTTGTTCGCCAACCCATGTTTCCCAACAAGAAACCTGAAATAAACGCAAACCAATGGGTTATACGCAAGATTGAACGTGTTCAAGCAATACCAAACTTCCACGAGCCCCCCTCATGGTCAAATAAAACCCATTGATTAAAAAGGGCCTGTTTTTAACAAAGAAATGCTACAGTGTCATCCAAGATTGGAAATATTAGTGTAAAAATTACTGATAGGTCAAATACTTCAGAAATACGTGCTATTCTTTGTATTACAGTGCAGCTTAAAATAAGTGAAGGTGTTATAAACCAGTAACTCTATTCATATTTCCTTTCATATGAACCATAGCAAACTAACGGAAATACGACTACAGTCTCACAAACCTTTCATCTACCTGTCAAGCATCTCTCATTGTTCAATTGAGAATTTGTCCAACTAGGTTAGCTCTACTACAAACTCATAAATGCTACCCTTCATACGGATTGGAACTGGATTGGACATGAGGCTGAAATGTGTCTTATTTCGGAAATACTTCTGTGATAGATCACAGTAAAACAGAATGGAAGAACCATGGCATACTGGTCGTAGCTCATATTCTGAGTGCAATATCTATCATCTTAAACTAGACACATCTATGTAGTACATCTGACATATATGTACAATATCTGTCGTAATCCAAAACTCACCGTATCACAATTTTTATTGGTGGCATCCGTCAAGCAGTTGACTTCAGAATATATAAAGGCGACGTAAACACATACAGTTGATAATTTCAAAAGAATGGTCCTAGGAACGAGAGATAATAGTCTACTAACAAACTCAATCAGCACTGAAAACCTACACCAAAAGAAACCAAATTACAGATGTTGGTAGTTTGATTTGCACGCTATGCATTTACTAAAACGAATCAAAATATTCTTAATTGCAATAATTGCTAACAATCAACATTTATTTTCGCATCTTCTTTCAAAATGCTATTATGATCAATTCCTATTCGCTATATTTACAACCTTGTATAAATTTCTATGTATCAATCAGTTGTTTATCCTCACAAGACTACTCTCCAAAGCGGATTCTAATATTGATACAAATAAAGATACCATTTTACAAAAGCAATAAACTCAAAGAAATGACAATTAGTGTAGAAGTCACGGACCAACAAATGATAATGAAGATACTGAACAATACGTCATAGAAAGAGTTTATGAATACCTAAACAATGAGATCGCCAGAAGATGCTTTGGGGATGAATACTGTTCGAGGGTTGCAATGATCCGGAATGCAAATGGCAAAATAAGATTCAAAGATGATATCGTAACAGCAGGCAAAACTCCTTTTGTTAAACTGTCAGTCTAGTAAAAAAACACATTTGAAATTCAACAGTAACGCTTTGAAATGAATTTAGGAAACTAATCAATTAATGCAATATCAATCAGGTAAGGGAAGAAATATCTCATTGCTTCCTTCAAACTTGATTGTTTAAAAATTGTGTGAAAATTAGGTTCGAAATTATATGCATCTTTCTAGATGATTATTCCTACTTTCCTTTACATGTTCCAATTCCAATGTTTAAATATATTTTCTGCAACTGACTAAATGAATTAATAAATTAATTAATAACTGATTGCTAACTAAATTCAATGAAGAAACTGAGACATGCAGAGGAAAACGCAGCTATAGAATGAAGCGCAGAATTAAAACGGGGACATAAAAGGCCATTCTTTCTCAGATCTCTAATGTCAGACACTAATCCGACATAATCGACACTGATCTCTAAGATATATATATATATATATATATATATATATATATATATATATATATATATATATATATATATATATATATATATATATATATATATATATATGAACTCAGTAGCTTGCAAGTAACCAGGATTTCTCCTTTCTCGGTGCAGACAGAAACATTATTATTCTCAGAAAAATCAGGAGAATATTAAAACTTGCCACCACCGGGAATCGAACCTCGGGTCTCTTGCTTTCCGGGCAAGCGTCTTAACCACTAGACCACAGTGGCTTGTTTTAACTCTCCTAATCAAGAAAGCGGTAAACAAAATGAACAAGGCAAGTCAAGTGATAACAATCGAATTTAATCCATTCTTTCATTTTATCACTTGACTTGCCATGTTCAGCTTGTTTACCTCTTTCTTGATATATAAACCCATTTAGTTATTTATTTATTTATTTATTTCTGTAGTACTGATGATAGATCTCAGAATGGATCTAAAATGTTGAAACTTGATGAATAGTGCCGAGTATGATAAATGTCCAGACTAATTATTAGCGTCGATTATGTCTGATTAGTGTCTGGCATTGAAGATCTGAAAATTAATGGCCACTTTGTTGTCGTTTTGATTCTACGGTAAATTCAATGTGTACATGACAGATTGTTTTACTGATTGGTTGACTGATTGATTGATTGCATGACTGATTGATTGTTTGTATGATTGGCTGACTGATTGCATGATTGATTAATTTATTGACTGATTGGTGGGTTCATTCGACAATTGACTGATTGATTGACTGATTGATTGATTGATTGATTAATTGATTGATTGACTGATTGACTGACTGGTGGGCTCATTGGTCAACTGATTGATTGATTGACTGATTTGTTAAATGATTGAATGATTCATTGACTGATTGAGAGATTGATTGATTGAATGAATGATTGTTGAAATCATTGGTGAATTGGTTAAGTGACTGGCAAACTGACTAATTGATTGACTGATTAATTGATCAATTAATTGATTGAGTGTCATAGAAGCAAATAGTTCTACTCACATTCAGGCTTTTAACAGCTTCATGTGACACATAGTATATCAGATAACATGAAGCAGCCATCATTGCTAATGCTAGAAGGTTTGTCAGGGTTCTAAGGAAGACTAAATAGCAGATTTCACGAGAACTTCTTTCTTCCTTCTTCTTAGTATCTGATATACTTTCCTACAGAAACAAAATACCATTGATAACTGTAACCATCAGAACCACAGACCAAACTTTTATACAGGCATTAATTAAAGATATTTAAACAAAATCTGAATACTGCTCGATCAATTTTAGAAATAAACCTATGTCAGTTGATCACTAGTAATGAAAGTAAATAAAGCCAAAAATCAGAAAGAAAATTATCAAATTGCATCCTTACCATGAAGTCTTGGTAAATATTTTTGCTTTTTATAGCTGCACTGCTATTTTGTGTCAGTGCATAATCCCATGAACAGAAGACTTTTGTAAAAAAGGAATTTCTGAAATCTTGTCCACTAATATAATTTGTTTTGTATGAGATTCCCATGCTGCAAGAAAAAATCAATATGCATAGTTATTTATAAAGTGAAAAAATTATTGACTTAATACAAAATATTAAAAATCTGTAGATTAGAACCTGTGAGTTTGCACTTGTCTTTGACATTATTGGATGGAGGCCTATAAGAGTGTGGCTTATTCAAGGGGGTTTATCCAAGGAGATTTATGAAGTTGCTTGACACAAGCTACATAAAACAACTCAGTTTTGAAACTCTTGTTCAGCATAATATTAAAAAAGTCTTAACATAAGCATCAGTCTAGAACAAAGTTTTCACCATCTTCTAGAGTGGGGGCTAGCTGAGTTACATGGTCTTGTACTAATAATGAGACCATTGCAATGGTTATATTATGAGTAGAACCAAGCAACTCAGTTAGCCTCAACCAAGGAAGATAGTGAAAGCATTGATCTTTATGCTTAGACTGCATTAATTGAACAAAACCGTGTCACCCAAGATCAAGCATGTAATTCAGCAATGGGAAAAATGATGTACTTTGGAAAGTAGTTCTGAAGCTCTTAAACACTACATAAACTTGCATAAGTGGATTAAGTTATTGCTTGTTCTCTCAAACTGCCCACCTGTCATGTAAGCATTCCTCTACAGAAATAAAACAAAAAGTCTTACCTTCTTACAAGAATGATAAGGCATATCAGAATATATCCACCAGCAACACACAGATAAGCAAAGGGGATGTTATAATACATATTGGAGATGAGCTGAATTGTTGTGTTTGAGTATGCACCATAGTACATTTCTGATTCCTTGAACCAGCCCTGCAAATTGAGAAGAATTTCAATGAAGGAATATGTGTCAAATGCCAAAAATATATTTGATGAATGGTTAGAAAAGCACTGAAAAATCAGCCTGTTCTTACTATCTCTAATACAAATGATACAATAAAAATTAGTTTCAAAAGGTGTAAGGAAAAAATAAAAAGACCTGATAGACTGATTTTTCTTTACCAACACAAAAATGAGCTAAAGGTGTTGGGAATAATATAACAGTTATTTGCTATATGAGAGGTGAAAAAGTCAATTAAACTCCAGTCATCTAAAATACCTAGGTATGAAACCTAAGAATATCTTTGTACTCAACAAGATACCCTTTAAGACAAAACACTATCTTCATCAATATATGGGAACTACTTTCATTTACAGAAAGAAAACATACTTCTCCAGAGATGAATTCTACACCAGTGAAAGACTTTGAGTTAGTTTTGTGGCTTGGTGAATACAAAAGCTGTGGCACCAACAAAAATCCAACAACAAGCAGGGTAATGAACACATCAAGAATAAAGAGCCATCTGAGAAATTTGAAATATGATAAGACTCCAGACCCAAACTTTCCTTAAAGAAAATAGAAAAATTTTAAGAAGAAGCTACTTAAGATCCACCCTAGGAACAGCCTGATAACAAATTACCAACATTTCTCAGTTGCAGTAAATTAGAGATAAACTTGGCTCAGATGAAAAATAGATTTTACTATGCACAAGACATGTTTTGACTCATTCCATAATCATCTTCAGTCACAAAATAAGAATATAATACACGCAAGAAGATACAAAGACAAGCAATTACTCTCAGTAAACAATCTATTTGTTGCACAACTGCCGATGAGTATTTAATTATCTTTATATCTTTCTGCACAAATAATGTGACTGTTTTGTAATTGAAGATGATTGTGGAACCCATAAAAAATATCTTGAACGCAAAATTCTCCAGTTGTCTGTGGTATGTTTATATCCAATGTCACATTAATAGTCAAATACTTGCTAACTGAAAGCGTGAGAACATGAATGGCCCACTATGAGCTTGAACATGCAGCCCTTGTCTTCATATGTCAAGAGCTATACCAACATGCCATACTTTCAAGCACAAACTCAAGGGTAAATCATTTGTCTACAATGCTCTTTCTCTTTACAAATTTGTATACAGGAGCCATTGTAGCTCCAATGCACTGTGCATTGGACCTGCTGTTGTTGAGACAGGACTGCCTACTTCTGACCTGGAGAACTGGCTAACATATAAAAGCACTAACATGCATCATCCCTTCATATCTATGTTATGAATATCACTTTAAAACTAATACAATCCTATGTGTATTTACCTTCCACTGTTTTCAAGTTTGATTGCCAGAAATCAATGTTTTTAAAGAAATCAACTGAACCTGTCTTAAAGTGATCCCATGCCTGAAAGGTAATTACAAAAATTTACTCTCATAAATTCAAGATAAGGATGGGGTTAAGCTTAGTTATCACGAAACATAGATTAGGTAACAACAAGAAGTAACCATACAAATAACACACAATTTGCTTGATACTGTCCACATGCATATATACATAGTGCATGTGTAGATCTACCTCAAAAATGAAAAGAAAGAATGTTGCCATAAGTATGAATAACAGGTGAACTTAAAGTAAATCTGATGCAATACTCACCATAGAAAGACTGAGCTTAAATTGTTTCCATCTACTAATTCTTGTTGGCTTCTTTCTCTTCAATGTCCTCCTACACACAACATAAACCTTCATTAACAAACAACCAAAACATCCAGTGCAAGGAGACCAGACACTGAAACACTTAATTCAATCATCAGTTCATCAAATCTATCTCATTCCTAGATGAACATCAAAACGTTAAGTCATGCCAGATATATTTAAAAAAAAGCAGAAAATACTTGATATTCTGGATCAGGAAGTGGTGAGAGATCAAGGCTCTCTAGACTGGTATCAGACTCTTACCGAAAGGATCTCTTGGTATGGATCGGCAATGCAGCATCCTTTAATCTATCCGTGTCTTCAAGGGAAATTTGCTCAATTCCATCAACTAAATCACCTCCATCCGTCTGAGATGCAAATGAAGTTTCATGCAAACCAGGTTTTGATGAAAATTTTCTCTTCCTTATTGTGCCTTTAGTAAGAAAAGACAGTTAATCTGTCATAAACATGGCTACACTTGAGAATGCTCTCTCAGATTTTTCCTCAACACAGTGCTTTCCTTTAGTGAGTGCCACAAGAATCATACTTCTAAATCAGTCTCCCCTAAGAACTTAGGTATCATCCACTTTTATCATGATTTTTACAAGTCTACAATATGTAAAGTGTCTTCAGGCCCCTCCCCTCAGCAAGTAACAGGTAAAGAATCAAAATGATGACCTTTGCTCCATGCCCACATGATGAAAGCATGATGTCAACAGACTGTGGCTGGCAGACACCTGCTGTTGCTCATCTGTAGCATGTTTTCCACCCTTAGTGCATATTCAAAGAAGTTATATTATGCTCCCATACTAATAGATATATGTGACATCACAAACCAAGAATATCTTACTTTTCCTTATCAGACTATCTCAACCATGGTCCATGTGGTTATTTTATTTGCTTTTTTAGGATAACATAATTTGATTTACCAAAAGGTCTATGGCTCAAATTTAACACCCATTATACTTTGTTTCATTATTAAAACTTACAACAGAAAAGTTCATAAAACATAGCCAAGATTTGACTGCTACTGAAAGAAATACAATGGTGAACAGGTGCTAACTGGCCATTCATATGGCCAAGTAAAAGCTTTATTCATCATATCATGTGTACCGCATCTGGCTATATATTTCAGTTCACATTTCAGTCATTATCTGACATTTCATACTTTGACAAGTGTCGGATGGAAAAAGCCCTCAGTATGCCTCAAAAATGTTCCAGCAATATTGTGCTATAATGAAGCATTAATTGATTGAATACCTGGTCTTACAACTGATTTCATTGTTCTTAGCTGAGCACTTGGGAGAGACTTTCTAAGAATATCAGTTTCAATGTCAGGAATATCATCAACATCATCTTCCATGTCAGAAAACATGCCAATAGCATCATCATTGTCAAGAGTAGCTTGAGCAACATCAATCCTTAGAGGGCTGCCCTGTGCTTCACTGTGATGTTCAATTTCATGTGAACTACTTGTAGATGCATCATGGTCAAATGTGTCATATCCACTATTTAGATTTCTTCTACCTGCAAAAGGCAAAAAGAGTTAACATCAAGTATTATGAGTAAGTATATATAAGAATCCTTTCTAGAGAGGATCCTTCACTCCAAGAGCACTGGCCTAGTGGGTTTTGGTGGCCTGTATCTTTCTTTATCAAATGGTCTCTCAAGTGTATTTGTATATTACAATTTAGTTTTGCAACATCACCAACTCTTGAAAGCTGGCATTAAGGAGAAAGATAAAGAACTGAGACAAGTAAGAAACTAAAGGGGAATGGAAGAAGTTCTTGTCCATCTTTACAGTTTTACCCCTCTTTGTCCATTCAACAATTTCAGGGAAAAAATAGGGTCAGCCCAAAAATATAAACAACATGGAAAAGGTACCATAAGACAGCTAAGCCAGTAGCTATCATTTGATAAGGTTGTACTATCAGGTGCTTAATAGAAGTAGGTGTCTAAAAGGTGTTTAGAATTTTTGCTTGGTTTTGCACCACCTCCCCTTTTGGTGATGGCTTTATACCTAGACTGAGAGTGAACATATGGGGCTAGGTGATTCCTCAATGGGGTCTGGAAATGACATCAGACAGATCACTATCTCCCACTTTTAGATGTTGTGAGAAACATCTGTTGCTATGTTTGCAACATGGAGGGTTGTTACGCATTACCTTAGAGGAAGCGAGGGGCACATCACTTGGAAAAATCCCGTAAACTTTGCTAAAAATCACAAAAACCACAAGAAGATCACAAAAAATCACTTCCAGTCACACAGGTCAGAAAATCCATTTTTCTCACTCACACGACAGCTCATTTTCTAAGTATCAATAGCTCATGTGTTCACAAACACTATACCCATTTGACTTGTGTATATTTGATTTCGAAAAATGACACGAAATGACTGTACAAAATCAATGCACCAGATATCAGATACTTCACAAAGAACGATCTGTTCACTCGTAATGCTGCCTAACCTATAAAATAATCTGATTCTAGCATCATCAGCCCACGTTAGTAAAACATGCCTAGGCAACAATGTGTACTTATTGTCACACGGAGTGCCTTTTAGACAAACATAAGTTCTTAACCGAAACAATGCTTACCCCCAAGTATTGGAGCAAATTCGTCTCCCCCTTTACTTTCAGCCATCACACTGACGTCATTCACTATTTGCTACAACTGCAACAATATTGGTTTTTGCAATCAAATGAAGCTCTAATTCATTCCGCCGTTTGTTTATTACTCTATGTCTTTATGAGCTATTCAGTGTTCCTCAACCTCCAGTGACGTAAAACAGCAGCAATAACAATAAGCCGCGCAATTTACGCGGGACAAACAATGCAGTCCATGTCGGAAGTTTCTACAGCAGTATATTTTCAAAACGCAGGGATGAGTCTTCACAATAGACTACTTCTCCCTTAGCAACTGACAGGTTGCTTACACTCTGTCCACAGATCGTATATCCTTGGTAACTGCCAGGAAGAACCGGCAGTAAAAAACATAATGGGTTGCTCTTATGCTACTTATCGTTATGGGCATTCACATCTCTAGGCCTAGGCTTGAACAATCAAGTCGAAATGAAGGCCTAGCTAAAGAAGTCAATAAATCGCGCGGTTGGAAGGCAAATCCAGAGAGGACGCAGCGGCCTTCTCAAAGTAAACCGGCTTCGTTTCGCGTCGAACAGAGTGATAGTGAGAAGGACCAGAACGAGAAACAAGGTGATGAAAAGGAAGCTGTTTTAGCACGCCCCCAGGAGATGCTGCATCATGGGAGTGAAAATCATCGAAAGTCGAATGGTATCACTGACTCAGCGCGCATATCGTCACAATCAGGAACGCATCACGGTTCTTCATTTACTGAAACTATCGTCAATGATGTAGCTATGCGAGTATCGCAAATTTGGAGTAAAATTGATGACGGAGTCAGTAAGTGGCTCAAGATTAACAAAGCACGGCCAGCCTCTGCGACAAAAGGTTGGAAAGTGGTCAGGTTATTTGTCTCTTCCACATTCACGGATTTTTATTCTGAAAGAGAAGTACTTGTTAAGCGTGTGGTTCCTCACTTGAATCAATGGTGTCTTGAAAGAAAGATTCAACTAATAGAATGTGATCTAAGGTGGGGCATTCCAAAAGATTCTACAGCCAATGATACGATCGACATATGTTTAAGTGAGATTGAAAAATGTCTGGAGGAGACGGGCGGCCAAGCGTTCTTTTTGAACCTTCTTGGAGAACGGTATGGCTGGGTACCAAACATTCAAGAAATCAACCAAGACACTGTAAGTAAATTTGGCCTCATAGATGGCATTTCTATGACCCATACTGAAGTCCTTCATGCAGCATTACGATCGAACAGCCAAAATGCGTTGTTTTTGTTCCGTGATGCAAGTATTTTGCAACAGTTACCAGAAGAGGTAGGACCATTGTTCGCTGAGCCTACAGAATTTGGACAGGACAGCTTGGCGGAGCTTAAGAGCCAACTACGAGACCGCTTTCCAAAACAGGTTCTAGAATACAGTTGCTCGTTCGGTAGTGTTGAAACTTCTCCCGAAAACACGAAAGTATTTTTAACTGATCTGGATGACTTTGAAGAGAAAGTGGCTGATTTCTTTAAAGTGGCAATCGAGCGAATGTATCCGCAAGTGGACGAAGATTTGACTAAGGATGAGTGGAATTTCGTTTTTCAGGATGCATTTATAGAGAAAAAAGGAGCATTGCTGGTTGGAAGAGAAGCGGAACGTGAACAGATTGTTGACTTTGTTTCTGGTGGAAATAACTATGGTGACCTGGCTCAGAATTATTTGTTGGTGACAGGTTCGTCAGGAATTGGCAAATCCTCTCTTCTTGCAAGCGTTGTGAGACAATTGAAAGCAACCAGTACAAACTGTATTTACAATTTTGCAAGCGCATCTCCTGGATCAACTCTTTCAGCTTCAGTACGAGAAATCTTCACAAGAGAGCTAATGAAGTGGCTGGGACTAGATCACACCGATTTTCATGATATGACATACGAGGATAAGATAGCGAAATATCATGAAATGATCCAGCTTTTTGGCAAGGAGCAAAAGCAGATGGTGATAATATTTGATGCAGTTAATCAGTTCTCGAATAGCCAGGCTTCGTTGCTTAATTGGCTCCCTTCTGACCTGCATAGCAGCGTTAAGTGTATAATAAGCTGTACAAATGACTGCCAGCTTCTTGAGTTAATAGAGAGGAAGTTGAAACAAGGCAGTTTAATTAAAATGCACTTAAGTGGATTTGCTTCTGCCGATACAAAGGAATATATACAGTCTATTTTTGCTCGGTACAATAAAAGGCTTGATGAAGAGCAAATGGAAGTTTTTGCCTCGAGACACGAAGCTTGTAATCCATTGTGGCTATCACTGGCGTGTGAAGAGTTGAGAATTTTTGGAGAATTTGAAAGACTATCTATCAAGATAAGAGATTTGCCAGATAGTCTTCAAGAGCTTGTTTTCGCGGTATTGAAACGATTGATATCCGAAGACGAGACAGGAATACTCAAGGCTGCAGTGTGTTTACTAGGGTGCAGTACGTCTGGACTAACTGAGACAGAGCTTCGTTGGAGCTGTGGAAATGGCGAGGACCAGTTGCCATTACTGGCCTGGAAAAGATGTCGTCTACTTCTGCAGCCCTATTTGCTGATGGTTAGCAAGAGGCGAGGTGAAGAAAACCTGGCCTTTTTTCATGATTCAGTCAATATTGTAATTAGAACGAGACTTCTCGGAGAAATATCGGAGAAAAGATCATACCACAGTAGACTAGCTAATGTATTCAAACATCATTGTGACGATGATATGCGCGTTGCAGAGGAGCTCCCTTCACAATTAGAGCAAGCAAATGAGTTCAGGGAACTTGTGGAATTCTATTCAAAAGACAAACGATCAATTAGGAGCAGCAGTGTCGATAGGAGTTTCAAGTTGCAGAAGATTCGATGCCAGACGAGGATTTTGGTGACACAGGATATGTTTTGCTCCCCCGTTTACATATGCAATATGTGCTCACATCGAGTGAGGGCATTCACACCTCTACCCGACTTGAACAAGGATGTTTGTGTGATATGCGGCAACAGAGTTGCTTTCAAAAAGGACACCGCTATGGCCTACGTTTGTTTGAAGCACAAAGATGCCACATCGCCAGGAACTTCGAAATGTTATTCATGCAAGTCAGTAATCTTCTTGCAACAGCGAACTACAGGTATTTCCTTCAGCCAGATGTATTTATGCTTATACTGCAGCTCCTCGGGTCGGAGATGTATAAAACTGCAGTATTAGGTGAAGCATAAAGACAAATGAGGAGTTTAGCGTTTCGGCTTTGGATTAAATGAATACCCGTTACATTATTGTGAAGATATCTTTGTTGCCACGACAAGAAAGGGGTTAGAATACATTATCAAAGCTACTTACTCAAATCTTGTATGTAGTACACTCCATATGAGCCTTTATACTCCTTCAACACACTAGTATTATTACTAAACAGCACTTTTGTTAAAAAAATGCTGTTTAGTAATAATACTAGCGTGTTGAAGGAGTATAAAGGCTCATATGGAGTGTACTATATACAAGATTTGAGTAAGTAGCTTTGATAACGTTACATTATTAGATACGACATAAAACTTTTTCTAACTGTTTTCTGGTATATGATATACTGCTTCAAGTAAATTTTATAGTAAAGTTTATAATTTTTATATGAATAAATTGGATTTACTAGACTTACCTTTATAAAATGGTAGTGTCAGGCCCAAGAATGACATATATATATGTAGAAAAAAGAACTGAAAAAGGCACACAAAGTAATCCGTAGTCACATGATAATCTCGAACGCTTCGTACCAAAATCTAGTCTTGGCTCAGATACTCACATAAAAACAATCAACTCGTACCTGGTTTTTACTTACGTAGTTCACAACAACTCTTTTTAGAACCAATCAAAAAATGTTAATTGTCCTGCTTATCCAAAACACGTGATACGTTTAAGACGGGTGTCTTGTATGACTACTTAGATTAAAACGTTTTTTTTTGTAAGTTAGTCCATCTTCTCACAGTAGCATCAAAGACAATTCTGTTAGAAGTTTTCGTACATTTTTTGCTATAATTTTGGAAAAAGAGGCAGTAAATCTTGCTGTTTACTTTTGTCTTTTTTTCTTCTTCACATTTGTGATGGTCGATAAAACTCAATGTCTTAATTTTGATAGTTTGTTGTTCTTGACCACCACTGAGTTAATTATTTTTGAGAATAGGATAGAGAGGCTAGTCTCTCTTTTGCCTGATTACGCTGAGTTGTGGCTAAGGGACGTACTGAACCTACCTGGCACCAAAAAGAAAACAAGGAGAGTCTTTTGGATGCATTTGTTATGTCATCGATTTTGCGTATCATCGCAAGCAACAGCTGGAAATCCTGGAAATCTCGTGTAACTCATTGGTTTGAACTTTCAGCCACCTAAGTTCAATTTGAAGGTCTATGCCTCAGCTGGTGCTTCTTTGAGTTTGCGAGCAGAATGTTCTAAGTTCGACTCTAAGTGCATGAACCTGGAAAGCAATAGCTGAGTACTTGGCTTCATCGGAATGCATCGAACAGTCAACAAAGTCTACATCTGAGCACCTTTCAAAGTCAGTCTAGCACCAATTATGAGAACCAATCCATCTTGTAATCATGCTTGGGTCAATCGAACAATATGCATTTCTGCAACTACTATGAATTCCCCGTTAACCATGCTGTTGGAGCATATCATTGAAAATGCTACAGGTCTTTATTCACATACCACATGGATATTACATATCGTGTGTCCTAAGTGCAGGAAGAGCATTATAGATTACAGTGGCAAATAAATCACAGAAAATGGAGGCAAAACCTAGAGTATTGTAACTCTTTCTTAAATCTCGCAGGTCATCTGCTCCATCATAGCTGAGCTTGCCCATTGAATGGTTTTAGCCCTCAGTGATTTTAGCCCTCAGTGATTTTAGCCCTCAGTGAAACATAAGTGATCTTTCCTAGCAGAGGAGTTAATGTCACTGGGTACTGCAGGAAATCCTCGTCATGAAAATGAAGCTCTTTAAAGCACTATTGTAATGCCTGCATCAAGTAGGACTTGCATTGTGCAATAAATATCGTGGGAACCTCAAACTGTTGATAGCAGTCTGCTCTTGGCTTCTACAACAGTGCATTAAGTCTGTTATGAGACTGGCTACTCAACCAACTTCACATTATACCATGCTTAACTACCAAAAACTACCGTACGTATAGATGGGAGCACACCGTATACTGTATATTATAGAGCATGTTAGCCATATCCGTTCCCACAGTGGGGTGTGGCTGTCACTCCCAGAAAAATGTTCTGATGGGAAATAACCAAGATCTGCCATTTAATTTGTTGTATTCTAGGAACCTAAGAAGAAAAATTAGGTGCTGCGGAGAAGCAAACAATTCACAAATTCTGACATTTGTAAATTCACACGATCTGCCGACATATTGAGGACATAATTATTAAGAATTTTAAAAAAAATTCTTCAGTCATGGAAGCCACGCATATGTTGTCGGCAAAATGTAGGTTTTACACCTAAGGAAAATTTCTAGGAACAGAACCGACGTTCGTGTTGATACATGTTCCAAGATACATTGTGTAAGTACTTTGTTCAGGGGAGGCCTTTGTGACTATGCTAGATAATTATAATTATTGTTGTTAATTTATAACAACAAATGTAAAAGGAAGTGAAAGCTCCACTACTCTATAACCATCGGCATTTCAGGAAGAAATGATGTGTTAATTTGGCAATAAAACGCAGATTTTATTGCCATTTTGCATTGAAATCACTTTAAAGTTCAAATTTAAAACTGTGGACATGCTCATAGACTTTAAAGATGAGCAGACAGAAAGATAACGTTATCATTTCTTATGAAATCATTGTTATACAATCATGTTGCAGTTAAAACTAGGTCTACCAAGTTCTACTTAACACAAAATGACAAAATCTGCTATATAAACGTCCCAAATCCTGCTAGAAAGTTTTCAACTTCTCATCCTAAGATTACAACCATGAATACAAAGTATCTTCGACAAAAATTGCACTGACAAGAAACTGCAATGCATCCCCTTTGCATAACGTGTACGTCTGAACAAATTTGGCATGTTTGCCACAAAGAAACTTTCGGTGGCCCCATTAACCTCAATATAAATATATTTCAAATGTCGATAAGTGATGGCCCAGAGTTCTGTTCTCTTATTGTGTGGTAAAAATATTTGTTGTAACTACTGAAAAATTGGTTGTTCTAAAGGTGTAACAGCCTAGAGCTACTTACGAGTGTCAAAAAGTAGTTTAGAATTCCCATGATGTTATTAATAGCTGCATAATATCTGCTAAATAATTTGAATTAAATGCTAGTGCTCTCTAAGTGTAAATGAAATAATTAACTTAATCACAGAATGCTCTTCGAACGATAATTTAATTAAACAAGTCGAATTCTAATTTATGCTCTTGATGCTCCCTGGCTCTTCAATCTACTTCTGTACTTCCCTCTGGATTCCAATATAGCACGAATTTGATTCAAAAGGAAAAGCTTGTCTTGGCCGGCCTGGAAAGAGAGAATGTGATTTGATACATCTGATTTGAGAAGTCAGGGAAAAAAGTAAATTAGTGAATGTTGAGCATTCTCGTTATACTCTTTTTACAAGTTGCCAATTCGTAGCAGTTCTAAACCGAAGCTATTCTGCCATTAGAAATGTGCCTAGCAATATTCTAATCTGCACCTATTTCGTCAATGTTATTGCGTAGTTAGCCAATTGCAGGGAACGAGAGGGGGCAGGGATAGGTTGACCCCGGACCCCGGACCCCGGACCTGAGAGGACTCCTAAAAAGTTATGAAATGATTCTTTGGTTGTATACAACTTTACGGATATGTTACGTAAAACAACGCTCAACTTAAATAGAACTTTGTGTGTAACTCAAGGTTAACAAGTTGAATGAAGCATTTGGTGTGATCATGGGTGTGGTCCATAGAAGTAGTCCCCACTATAGCCCCACCCACAACATTTTAGGACAGCACCCCTAATCAGTGGCTCATTTTTTCATTTTCCTACGCCCCCCCCAAAAAAAACCTCTCGGCACGCATGGCTACCAATCTCACATGCTTCAATTTCCTTTTTCATTTTTATTTCTTTTTTCTTTACTGAAAGCTAGTTTACAGTGTAGTTTAATTGTAACCTAATAAGCTAATTAATACCAACTAAAATCTAGAATTAACTAGGATCCTAAGATCAAAAAGAATGTAAATGCATGCAATACCTTAATATAACACAAGTCTATGACTACCTTGAATATTGCTACCTTGAACACACGTCTAAGTAGGGCTCGGACAGTACACGCAAAATAGTAATCCGGGAGGCATTCAACAATTTCCCACAGTTTCCTTTTGTAAATTTTTAAGGAAGCATAAATAATTCAAGGTCTATATTATAATAAAGATGAAGAAAATGAAAGCAAGCAATTTGCCTATGAAGTAAATAAACGAGAATTGATTACTCAGGCCCTAAACGATACATTTCATAAGAACCAAGCGAGTTACTCAAACATTAGGAGTTGGATGCTGAAACTTGAAATACCGTTGAATGTACAATACTCGTTAATCAAACAAAGAGATATGAATATGGAGTCGTACCAGTGATATCTGCTCTTTGAGTAGTTTGATTTTCTTCTGCGCCGACGATTTCCGTAAACGTTGAAAGTAAATGATCATGCTACAAACGTGAATATCTAATTTAAAAACTGACTCTTGGGTGACAGTCTTTTTGGAGATAGTAATTAAGAAAATATATTCTGTGATAAATCAGATAGCTCTATTTATTTCATATGATTTGCCTAAAACTGACAATACAGTAATTTTCAAAAGGACGATAAACAAAATTTCTCCTAAAAATATTAGTGCAATTTCATAATAAATAGAAGACAACTAAGAGATTCCTAAATAACTAATAGTGAAAATGCTTAAAATAAACTAGATACAGGTAAAAAGGTGATACAGAAATGTAGTTCAATTTGTACACTGGCATTACATGCAACCCCGAATCGAACTCCCTTCGAGAAAATATCATTCATCTGGGCATGTGCAACTCGCATAAAAACCATGGACAAAAGAGATTACTTTCTATTCTAAAACAATACCAGAATATTAAAAACATGCACACGCTTTTTATGAGAAAGCTGTGCTCTCTTAGGATTTTCTTGATGTCAAAGTCAAAACTTTCTTAAGATTGTCTTAGTGAGAAGATTTGAGTTTGTGTAACAATGCAAAATGTTTCACAGGCTGATAGGCCCTACCAGGCACAACACTTGAATACATAGATTAACACCAAAAAGTCCTGCATATCAAATAAAAGGGATGATGGACTTCTGTGAAAATTGCAATTTTAAATGCATATGAATTTTTCGACTTTATTATGCCTCAAAAATTCAGCTATTACACAATTTCAACTTTTTGAAAACTCGAGGAGAACTTTCTATTCTTATAAAAAAATTCATATTGACATTTGAAATCTGCATAAGTTATACAAGGTAACCATCCCAAGATAATGCTGAGATAATTTTAGCATTTATAGAGAAGCATGTCAAATTTGCTACCTGAAAACGAAGAAAACCATTGCCAATACAATCGTCGATGCAAAGGACTTTGTTATTTCACGGAGTTCTTTTCCAAAGTCTCGATTAAGCACCACCTGAACAGTCGCGAAAATGCTCTTCTTCCCTCTGTTGAAGAAACATACAATCAATGGTGTTGAACTAAAGTGATACCTGGGAGGGGGGCTATTTCTGAAAGTATTCTCATAAGAGACTGAAAACTTGATCCAGTAAAGAATGGGTGCAAAAATCTAACTGTTTTAAATTCTAGTTTATAAATCAGGGGCAGTTAGAGCAGCTCATTAAAGAGTGGGATGGAGGCAGAGAGTTAAGGATTCAACAGTGCTCCTGTGGTCTTATCAAATTATGGTATAGATGAGGATGGTGGGTTTATAATTCAGGGGGATGTCTTTTGAACCACAAGATATTCACTATTCTTAATGATACTTGCATGAGCCGTATAATTTCACTTCCAAGATATCTTCGGAAATGTGGCTGCATCTATTTCAATTTGCTGAGACCTTCGTTCGCTGCCATACCCTTTTGTATACATAAACTTATTTTGATATTAAAAGTACAAACACTTGTACGACAGAACAATACCGTAAACCCTCGAATTAGCCCCTTGGGGGCTCATTTACCTTTCATACCTTTCAGAATGGGGCTCATTCGATGGGAAAGGCTTATTCGTTGGGAAATGTTTATTAGATGAAAGGGCCTATTAGAAGAAGGGCCTATGCAATTATTTGACACACGTAGCATAAAAAACTCATTTTACAAATTCCGTTTTCCCACAGTGCAAAAGAACAGTCTAAATTCACGCACCAGTCTATATCAAAATCTTCAACATGAGCCATATTAAAATTTAAAGTTCTAGCATGGGGCCTATTCAAGAGAAAATTGATTCGAGGGGGACAATTTGAGGATTTAAGATTTAGAAAATGGAACTAGGATCTAGTAATACAAGTCAACATATACTGCCAAAAATAAATACCTAAATGGTCCACAGTTTATCGATGGCTTTAAACTGAAATGCAAAAGGATGGAAATAATTAAGTAATCATCAGAGATAGCAGAAAGCTTTGAGATGTAGTCATTCTTTGTAGAAGAGATAATAGTGGATAAAGGTCAAAGCTCGTTAATATGTACAGTATATACAACTCGAAAATAACGATTCCGGTGAGCAAAAATATGAGTTCTATGCAAACGAGTCAAGGAGAATGCTGAGACAACTAAAAATCAATATAACGATGGAGTTATGAGTATAACATAAATACTTATGTTTAAGTATTATTATCGCAAAAATCAAATCTGGCGATTATACGCAGTATTTTTAAGGAGCTTAAAAGCTGGGTGCAACACAAACACGACAGCCTATTTCTCAATATAGATGTTTATCCTGCTGAAATTCATAAGCTACCAACGTTTAGACTACAGTGGTTCGCAAACTTTTCAAATTATTTTGTGTGAAGGTACTCTACAGTATACGTGTTCGAACCGTGGTCTCCCTGGAGGGATAAATAAAATTTAACAGAAAACAAACATCAACGGTGATGCAGATTATTAAAACAAAGAGTTGAAGAAAGGAGAGCAACCTCCAGACATCCCCTCATATCCTCTTGCGGTCCCCCTGGAGTCCTTCGCAGTCCCCCATGGGACCATAGATCCCAGTTTGGGAACCACTGGTTTAAAATGCGAAATTTCGATAAACAGCTCAAAATATATAGAATGTGCTAAAAACCAATCCCCCTGAAAAAGCAGTAAAGTCGTGTTTACAAAGCTTTTCCACTCTCATCTTCTCTGGGCTCCTCCAGAGGGGTCCTGCACAGTATTAAATCTAGTATTAAATCCAAGTGCATCATTACGTCATAGCAAAAGAACAATAGAACTCACTTCGTTTCATTAATTACAACCAATCCGATGATGACCACAGCCAAAGCAAGCATTAAACTGAGCAGTAGATAAAAGCGAAGGCGCATTTTCGACGCTTTGAATGGACGCATTGATGGTCGACAGAAGCTTAACACACTAGCCTGCAATTTCATAAGAATATATAATTAATACACTTCATATCACTCAGACAGATATGATACGATGCTGACAAAAGTATCGAATTTTGTCAGAAGAGAAATGTGGTCAATAATGTTTTGAAAAAGGCTAGTCTTAATGCTTTTAGAAGCCACGATACACAATAGCAAAAATCTGATTTGAATCTATGCCGTTCCTCTTGTTTAACACTAAAGCCCCATTGGAGCCAGAGGCAACACTCAAATCATAACAATCCTGTATCTTTTTGCATTATTTCGAGCCATCGATATTCCTCCGTCGCAATCCCTGAGGCTGTCCAGACAGGCCCTTATTCAACACCATAAGTGATTGCAAATGTCCAACTTGATTAAATGCATTTTACTAGTGTTCTGGCTAGCAATAACACCATTTAACCTCACAATCGTTCTTGTAGTCACAAGTGGTACTCTGAATCGGGCCAACCAAGAACTCTAGTGGGGCCTGGGCAATTGAAAAGCATGGGGTTCCTGACCACGTCATTACGAAGTTTGGAAGTTACTGAATTCATCAAAGAATCATGTGAGAGTTCTACAGCCTCCTCTCAGGTTCGTGGTCAGATCATTCTGTCCCCTGCTCCTTCTCAGCGCCAAGTGATGAACTACCTAGCCTGAGAACCATTGTGTGAATTGACCGAATGGTTCTGGAGTAATGAGGCATACCTTTTTATAGTAGAAAAGGATGAAGAATTTGGTGACGGTAATTAATGGGAGCATTGGACAGAAAAATGCACCAAGCCTAGAAGCAATAGAGACATTAGTAAATAGTAATCAAGACTGATTACAACGTCAAAAGTCTGCTGGTATTACAGAACTTCACTAGGCACGAAAATGGGGGGACACCCTTTAAGCATGCTGAAAAGCATTTTCATTTTTTGGCGAGTGTCGGACGAAAAAAAAGCCTTTCAGTACGCTTATAGAATGTTCCCGCTTTTACGTGCTCTAGTGAAGTACTGATTACAACATTGAATAAAACAAAGCAAAATGTGAAATACGAAGCTAAATATGCATGATATACAAAGCATAAAGTATGCAGTCAAAACTGATATATGAATTCTAAACGAAAATAATAGCAGGGACAAGGGCGGAGGAATCTCACACAATTGAGTTTGAAAAGGAATGGAAAAAGTTCGGGTTAAAACAACCAATAGAGAAATTTGGGGTTTAAAAAAGTAGGAATTAGAAAAATTGAAATTGAAATTAAAAGAAACTAAAAACATAAAGGAAATAAAAAGGAAATAGAGTAGGAGTCTATTGTATTGAATAGAACGACAATAGCTCCTAAGAGTGGTAAGATCGTAATAATCATATAGGTTAGTTAAAATATAGAACGGGAATTGGTGCCTTCATTTGGTAATCCAGTTGACTATGTAGAAGGTATAGGTAAAGTTTAATGTAATACACAATTCCTTACGTTGGGGAATGCCTGATATAGGAGGCACTTATCTTGAACCAAAGTCAGGGAGTATAGCCAGTTCCTTTCCTCGCAGCCTCTAAATTCCCCAGTGTTGCAACCAGGTGCCCATTTACTGCTGGGGGGACATTGGGCGTGCATCCAAATTATGGCCTGAGAGTTCGCGTTGAACCATCAATCTGATGCACCGTAACTGAACGCTCGGCCACTCGCTACAACCAACTGTGTCCAAGTCGTTAGATAAAAGGCACCATTTGTATTACGAGTATAGCAAAAACCGATATAGGGTTAAAATCCTTGTATTTCCTGCAGTTATAGCCATGGCATGCTTTTACTAGGTATCCTCACTAAATTATTTTTCAAAGAATTTACGTATGAAAACGTACCAGCATAGTCCTTGGGAATAAATCAAGCCGAGGACATTTCTTGATATATCAAATCCGGGGTAATCAAAATTGCAGCCGCACATGTTCATAAAGGAAGCAAAGCCACTAGAGAAAGGAAATAAGATATAAGCTATAATTGTATATCTAAAAAAGTCATTATTTGAGCCAAGAAAAAAGGAAACAACGAAACTGTGGGTAAATTAATTAAACACATTGCTAAATGTATTACTATCTTGAAAGAGTACATTATATCAAAGTTTAAATATAACACAAGATAATAGTGTGTAAACATGATGAACCCCCAGTCAATTAATCCCCCCCAAAGCTACACCATATGGTATGGAGATCCGACAACATATTCAGGTCCGTAGTCAAATGCTACAGCATCTGCTACCATCATTAAGCAAAGAAAGCTATAGTAAGGCTTTGGGATTAAACAAGAGGCTGTTTTCTAGCAAAGAGGCTACCACTTTTCAAAAGAGACTGCTGAAGGTAGGTCTTAAAACTTTAATGAGTAGCGCCCTGTGATACTAAGGCCTTCATAAGAAACATACCGCCTTATCATTTCTCCAAACAGTGTTTCCAGAACTACAAAAATGAAATCAACGACGGCGAGTTGATAAAACTGTACTTCGATTTCTTTCTCCCAGCAGGTCGATGAAACTTGCGATGACTGTTAAGGAGATGTGATAAAATTAAATGCAAATATTCCTTCACTGTGACAGAGATTTTTAAGAAAAAGAAACAAGACTAACGGACAAATGTACGTTCTGTAAGTGGTATTTGTCTACTTCATGCACTTCATAACCCTGCGTTTCACTTTCTCAGGAGTGACTCTCCTAGTAAAGCAATGGCAACTACTAACTAAATCCTAGTAAACGGGACGGACGCACGTTAACTTTCCAGATTTTTTCCAACCCCCAGGAGCTTATTAGAACCCAAGCGTTAGTTAAATTTCAAGTAACGAGAAAAGGTTTCGAAGTTTTTCCTTGATTTTCATAAGAGTTTGAAAGTATTTCCAAGCGTGCATATAATGGATTACGAAGTAAGAAATAAATCATAACGACTATTTGACATCATATGGGTTTTTATCCACGTATTGTGCTTCCCCCTTTAATATCCCTTCTCCCCTCTTCTCTTTACTGAGGATGACTTAAAGCTGAGTAGAAACGTCTACTGGATTAGTCATACAGTAATGGACTAGTCATACCGGATCTGTCAAAATGTAACCACTGGAATAGTCATATGGTTTGTCTATAATTAAAATGATATCTTTTTTGTCGTCGTACTGATTGTTCAAAAATATGGCGGCTAAGGGGAATATAATCTAAATCATTAAATCTAAAATACAAAAAAGAATATCTTGTCGTTAACCAACGTGGCAGCATAAAGCAACAGAAATCAAGATAAAGTTATATCAATGTTGCTTCGACATTTCCATTCAAGATTTCTTTTATTTCAAAGTTTTTAGGGGAACAATCCATTATACGTTTTAAGTTAAATTCATGCATCTAAAAATCAAGCCTGCTTAATTCTTTTGAAGTTTCAATTACATACTCAAACGTCGCTTCTAAGGGATTCTCTGATATACAACATTACGGACATACCTCAGATGTCAAAGCGTCACTTCTTGGAGCAGTCCCGTTCAGCTGGGTACTGGCTGCTACTGCTGCAGCAGTCCCGTTCAGCTGGGTACTGGCTGCTGCTGCTGCTGCAATGTTATTGTTCTGCTGAGTTGTGATGTCAGAGTACACAAGCCATATATAAACACAGAGGGTTGAGAGCTTCAATACAACAGTTCTGCAGGAAAAGAAACTCAAAGAGTCAAATCCTATCAAATATGATTTATGTGTTATTTTCTAGCAATCTGAAAGCTAGAAAGCCTTTCACAACTGGACTATTGTAAATTGATTAGTGGAGCCAAAGATCTTCATCCCGTTTCCTTTACCCAGGGGCAGCATGACCTGTAGGGCGAATCCGATATGGACCGAGGGTCTGGCACCCAAGGGACCAGATTTTTCTCTTGACAACCAGGCTGTGCAAATCCGAGACGCTAGCTTCTAAAAATGATGGTAATTTGTGAAAATTCTGTTGGTACTACAGAACTTCACTATAGCACGAAAAAGCGGGAACATTGTTTTAGCATACTGAAATCTTGCCGAGTAACATTGCTTAGCATACTGAATGCTGAAAGCATACCGAATGTCGGACGAAAAAAAAGCTTTCAGTATGCCAAAACAACGTTCCCGCTTTTTCGTGCTATAGTGATGATAATTTATATGATTACTTGGTATATTTATATAGTATAGTTTTAGTCATATGAACACTTGATGCTTTTTTTGTTTTCTTCGCGTGAGATAATGAAGACAGCCCGTCCAGATTAAAGACCGTGGCCCACGAATCTGGATTTTCCTACCTAGCAACCAAAGCATTTTACAAAATATATAGAGACTCATACCTAAACAGGGATACTTCGATTGTGGTTCGCGGTGACTCGTAGCGCTCTAGGCTTGCAATTATTCGAAAAACAAACGGTAGAAAAAAATTAGCAGCTGTCAAAACGATTATTGGAAGCAAGCTGAAGAAGACATCTGTCCATTTGGTTAGTTGTATCTTTTGCTGCAAAAGAAGTGAAAGAGGTGATGCAAGACAAATTTTCCAGTCGGACTGTAAATAAATGGCTTTCGACATTGTGCAAAAAGATGAAACTCGTGCATTGTATCTTCCTAATGATAAAAAGCAATAAGCAGCATGACACTCTGTACAGAAGTCTCTACATATATCCAAACATCGAATACTCTTCCCTTCTTTAAGCGACTCTGATTACTTTCCGTTTTACAAAATGAGTCAATGTCTTGTGTCATCATGCATCCTACGCTAAAAGTAGGCCAGTCAATAACTATTTTGTTTTGATAAATTAATGGAGAATTCACAAGATTCTGTTTGTCCAGGGTACATCCTCCCGAGACCTTTTAGACTGAAATTAAGCGCAGCCAATTTCAGAAGTAGCAGTGGTATTTACAATTACATACAATAGATGTGACCTCATTAAACACTATCTGCTACTAGTGAATATAAAAAGATCAATTCTATTGAACTTTAAGAATAAAAGTCCAAAGTTAGAGACTAAAATTTAACAATTATAACAGAGGGTAAAATCGAACATCAATCTAGCATTCGGCTACAAGACACGAGTTATGTTGTGCTATAAACAAAGGTATTCTAAGTTGTATGTACTGCCCTTTGTAGGAGTAAGAAAAAGGCAATCGAAGGTGAAATTAAAATGGATGGATTTAGAAGGACACTTAGAAGCAAGTCAAAAGAAGAATGAAGTACAAATTCAAGTTCAACGGAATGTTTTGTGTCAGAATGTTCTTTAACAGAATGGTTACTCATTATGTGGAACAGAATAATAGTTGCAATCTTTGTCATGTGAAATGAGAACGGAATTTTTTTAAGACAGCTATCACCTCCACAAACAGGACAACTTCTCAAGAATTGAATGTTTGAACAAGAATTTTAACTTTTAAACTAATAGCCCCTGATATTGTACACATGAAGACAATAGTATCACTGAATACATCTCATAATTCCAGTAGTCATTGGATAATTGACTAAATTTTTCGAGAAATTCACGGGCTACATATGAATATTATCTCTGCATCAGGTAGTGTTTAACCCAAGATGCACCATACGGCGTGATTATGGCAGTTTAAATATCATACATGCAACCTCGGCAGGTAAGTTGATCTCGTGTAGTTTTTCATATTTATCGATTCTGCAGCAGGTCGATAAATAAATACAAGTCCTTGTTTAGATATTCAATCGGGCATTTAATTCCAGATCTTAAATCATTAATTGGAAAGAAGCGTCGTGCGTAAAATTTACTTGCAATCATGTCTACTCTGTTTGCAATATACGCTATGTCGTTTTTCCAAAGCAAGTGAAACCACATCCATCAGAGAAATTCTAAGCAAAATTTACAACTCCAGTTGACACTTGAATCCATGAGAAATTGTCTCGATCCTTGGATTGATTACTACTGTGAATATTTGGCTCTCATTTTACGTTACAAATAATTGAAAAATGGTTTCATGAAATACCTACAATTCAATCAATGAGGAAATTGCTGTTAAATTTCAGATATCTGCCCATTTTCCCTTTAGTCTGCATCTAAAACGTTCTTCCAAATCATCGCATTTGGTCTCCTATTAGAGCTAACTTATTCCAAGAAAAGGCGATAACTCCAAACAGGGCCATTTCCTAGAAATTTTCTTTGGGCGTGTAGGACCTATAATTTGCTAACAAAATGGGCGTGGTTCCAACGATTGAGGAATAGAACAGCCGCCCAAGTTTCTAGGTATTATATGCTCAATATGTCAGAAGGTTATCTGAATCTATAGATCTAAAAAGCTCATGAGCTCTGCTACGCTGCAACAACTAAATCTTCTACTTGTGCTCCTAAAAATTAAAGCAATTTCCTGATAGAAATAGACACTTGCGTTATTTTTCGGCAGAATTTTTATCTAGGGGGGCGTAGCACACCCATTTTCGACTGTAGGAAAGGATCTGAACCCTGAAATGCCTTAAATACTCTGAATAAAATTGAAGTATAGTCTCTTACTTTTAGTTTGTCAACGCCATGCATCTTGGTCCAAGATATAGCATAACATGCTCCACCCATCAACGCGATCACTATAAAGTGAGATAATAGTCTCTGGCACGCCAAGATGACCCACTCATCCAATTGTTTCTTCTTTTTGTCTCTGCTCTCCGTTAACGACTCCTAGAGATCATATAGTAATAAGATTTGAATTCTGAAATCACTCTACGTTTATAAAGAAACTACAGTAATCAAAATCGAGAGAAAAAAACAACCAATCATAATATACTAAAGTTGATTAGGATGGGTTACACTTTTCACTGTAGTGCTTTCTCTGTGACGGAGCATAGGGCCTGCAGTCAGTTGTGATCTGTGAAGCAAGGCCCATGGAGTTCCAAAGTGTTACTCCGTTCCTCCCTTGAAAAAATACAGCACTCGAGTACGTTTGCATCCTTTTCACATTTGTCAGGATTTACCCTAAGTTACGTACGTCAGTGCATTTTGAACCCCATTTGGAGTTTAAAACAGCACCAGGCCACCCATTCGATAGACACTTTCTAAGCTAAGATCGTATCCCCCTTTAAAGTCGCGCAGGGTGCGGGCCTACTGAACTTGGCCCTAGTATCCACAAGATGTTATGATAGGTGAGTCGAAATTTAATTTTTGTTACTCTTACCTTTCATCATTTCTATCACATATTAGATTTACAACTATAACTGAAAAAGGACTGCAGAATAACATACCATTAGATCATTATGAATATTTTTGCATTGAAGATTGACACTGCTTTCCTGCGTCACAGCATAATCCCATGAGCAGAATATTTTAGTGAAGAATGAGTTTCTGAAATCTTGCCCAGAAATATAATTCTTTTTGTACGTGATGGCCATGCTGAAAAATGAAACATAAATCGTCAAGGAATCTCAGGCTTATCCTCATTACATCTCGAAAAAAATTCAGATAAATCGAAGGAACTTTCTCGAATAAATTAAGTAGCCAAGAAATTTTATGAAAAGATAATTGGTTTTTATAATATTGATAGGAAAGAAGGCCTGTGCGTGAAAATATGCCTTTGCTAGCCCTTCCCAATCCATTCTTAAGTACTTTCAAATATATCATGGTTTCCAGCAATTTCTACAGCTCTGATCATTTGGACACTCAAAGATTCAACAACTAAATATTTATTTTCAGAATGAAAACAAAAACGAACTTGAACAGTGTATATTTTGTATGCACCAGTTGCAAGTATCAACAGAGTTCAATAACTGTCAACAGTGTTTCCACATTTGCAGGAAATATAGAATGTTTGGAAAGAAAATATGTTATTTAATGAAGTGAAGAGAGGATAAGTACATGTACACCACTACAAGACAGAGTGGGAACACTCTTTCATACGCTATAAAGGTTGTTCCCGCTCCTTCGTGCAATAGCGAAGTTCTGCAGTATAAAGCATAGCCGCCAAATGTTTGAGAATCCTTTCAGGTCTATTTTCTCCCAACCTAATTGACCAATCAACATGAAGGATTCTGATCACACATGCTAAGACTAGGCCCATTTTACATGATGATTGATCAATTAGATTGGGAGAAAATAGACCTGACAGGGCACTAAACCATTTGACGGCTTTGTTGCAGTATACATAGACTATTTACATATTTATGTGTGTTATGAAGTGACGTGTCAGGGGCATGCAGTGGCGTAACAGAATGGCTTGGGGCCCTAAACAATATTTTGTCTGGGGCATCTACAAATCTAAACAGAACAATGAATGAAGGCTTTATAAATAAAGAAGAAAGAAGCAATAAGTAGCGTGTGAACAGGGGGCACAGGTTTACTAGATGTATTGTAGTATCAATAAATGCGAATGCATGTCCCTTGAAAACTTCTAAGGGGCCTGTCTGGGGCCTGAAAGACTTGGGGCCCCCAGGAGTTGCTCTAGCCTCAGCCTATGTCGGCTACGCCACTGGGGGTATGTAGCATCAAGCAAAGGTATGAATAAAACAGGATGGATTGTGCACCTTCGAACAAGGATGACTATGCAGAGAAGTATATAGCCACCGGCCACTAATAGATACGCGAGGGTTAGATTATACGGTGTTTCGTAAGACAGGATCACTGTGTCATTCTTGTATCCACCATATGTGCTGTAATACATCTCGGTATTCAGGAACCATCCCTTGAATGTAAATAATGAGTATTAGCATGCAAATTGAATGGTATTTGGCTGGTCATAGAAGTTGTCATTTAGCAAAAGGTTCTTTAAATCATAAAATTTCCTCTTCAACAATGGAACGAAAGCAAGCAGTGATGATTCCTAATGAGGGGGCTCAGGGGAGAGGAACCCTCTTGCTAAAAGCGATGGTCTTCTTGGGAAGATTCCACCCCCCTAGAATTTGAAAATATTTTGAATTGGCGATTCTTTTCAAAATTTCAGACATGCTGCTCAATAGTTCAAAAAACTTTGCTGTCCAAGATCTTGATGCACAGTGCACATCAATTGATATTTCTCTTATTCCTAGCACTTTTTCAGGGTGAGGATTATTGCTTGCGATAAGTCCTGTTTTTCTGATACCCATTATGATTGAATAGCTTGAGTCTGAAAATATCATTAAAACAAGCATATATCACTGTCATTGTTTCACGTAAAGCTGCAACGTTGTTGCTCACACTACTTAGTTTTACTGAGCTGAGTTATCATATTTACACCTCTGAAAACATGGACGCGGAAATAGGAAAACCAAACTCTTTACGAGGGTGCACTATGGCTCTATTGTTAACTATTGCAACCTGACAAATAGTGCGATAAGTTTGAATACCACTGACAAAGGGCCTAAATTCAAAGCACAGTGCTATATCAAACTGTGCAAATCAATGAAATGGTATCTTTGGTACTTTTGACCAAACAAAATTAAAACCATATGTTACCTTTCCTGTTAAAAACTCCATTCCAGTGAAGGAAGCATTGTTAGTCTTATAGCTTGGAGAATACATGAGTTGTGGTGCGACTACAAATGCCAGCACGAGGAATGAGATGGCAATGTTCAATAGGAAGAGCCATCTTAGAAATTTGAAGTAAGACAGAACACCAGATCCAAATTTCCCTGAAATAAATCATAAATAACATAGATAGGTAACAAAATGGCAGCTGTTATAGGCAATTCTAAACAACGAAATGAAATGCTACAATGATTTTATGTTTTTATGACGTAAATATTTTAGTTATCGAGCTTACAGCAGTATACAATACAAAAATCAGTCGGCCTCGACATCAAGCAGGGTCAGTTGCCTTTGATGACTGGCTGGACACTGCACTACTAAATTGAGCTTTGCTCATTGCAGACATTACGAATGTTTTGAAAACTTTGTCATTAAAGCTGGAAAACTACGAAAAATATCGCTTTCCTTTTAATATCTGTGTACAGAAAACACCTGGAAAATAAACTGAGTTGGTAAGAGGCCAAAGAAGTAATTAAACGAAAAACAATTAAACGAAAAACATAAGCTACCGAGCATTTTCCGGGATGTAAGCTACGTGAAAATGAGTCATTTAAATAATTTAATTCACCAACAATTCATTATTGCTAAATCTGGTAAAACCTACCTTCCACTGGCTTAAGATTTGATTTCCAAAAATCAATATTTTTGAAGAAGTCGACAATGTTTGATTTGAAAGAATCTAATTTCTGAAATGATAGATAGAAACAAATAAACCATTGAAAGAATTATTCCACATCATTAGATTTGCACTATAGTATAACATAATAAGATATAATTTAGCGTAGTAATATAATACAACAGAATATAATATATATAATATAAAATAGCACAATGTAATATAATACAATGTAATATAATATGATATAATATAATACAATATAATATAATATAATATAATACAATATAATATAATATAATTTAATTTAATATAATATAAATCCTTCATAACTTTATTCAAATCTTGCATGCTTTAATGTTCCATCGCTAGATTATTGTAATTAGGATTGGCAGCGATTGATAGAAATTAAAGCAGGCAACTGAGACTATCACGACTGAGGCAGTCATCTTTTGAATTTCAGCAATTTAAGTAAATATGTAAATAAAAGATAGCAACTGATCTTCCCTTCTAAACTATTTCAATAATAACGGTGGTTTACATAGGCCTAGATATCCATTGTTGTTTTAATGCTTAAATTATTGAATTCCTAGCAATAGACGAGGATTGATAAATACAAACAAAACTATGAAATAGTCTACAACTATCAGCATGACTTCTTGGGTAGAACAATTCTAGAGCTGTGGAAAGTACCTTACCATTGCTACACTGAACTTAAATTGCTTCCATCTGCCAAGTGTACGAGGCAAAATATCTAGAAAATTTCCTCTATAAAATAAAAAGAGCACTAAATTAAAATAGGGTAGTTGGGCCTAAAACCCTGAAAGCATTTCTGACTGTCAGGTGCTTTCAAATTTCCTTACAAATCAACATGGTTATTATGGCAAGCATAGCCGCGAAATGTTGCGAACTCCGATAAAGTCTATTTTTTCCCAATCTAATTGACCAATCATCATGCAAAATGGGTCTAGTCTTAGCATGTGTGGTCAGAATCATGCATGATGATTGGTCAATTAGGTTGGGAGAAAATAGACCCGACAGAGCTGTCAAAAATGTGGCGTCTATGCTATAATGGTAAAAAACGTGAAGCATTGACGTAATATTCTGAATAATTGATTAACACAAGGAGAAAAAAAATGAAAATTCCAGGACAAACATTTGGTATGTCAACAAACTTTGAATCTTGCAAAAAGCTAAGCTTTCTTGGCAAACTGGCCGTGCTTTTTCGCATGAAATTGATCAGGACTTGAAACTCCGGATATTTCTTCACCGAAGGAAAGAAGATATTTTACATTGTCCTTAAATTGCCTAGTAGGCTACCCCCATCAAACTTACTCAATTTTGCGATTTTATGACTTCAAATGAATTCTCTAGAAATGATATCCCTGAAAGGAGGCGATAGGATTACTTCCATAGATGTGGATTTACGATGCTTGAAGTTTGTATATTATACTCACGAGTCAGTGCTATCAGAAGTTCCGGGAATGTCTTGGAGACCTTTCTCGGCTTTCCGCTTTCTAAGACTTCCTGCATTAAACAAATCCTTAAAAAGCAATTGGCGGTAATCGGTGGTTTATAGCAACACTAAGCCACGTCTTAACAATTAGAGACAACATTTCCCTATTGTATGAATTAAATGTTAGCTTATTAGCTTTCCTTTTCTTTCTTTAGCTTACCAGCTAAGCTATGATGCTACACTGAGTGGTTTTATTTCTGAGAAAGTTGTGGGCTATGTAAGCATCATTATATCTATTACATAATATAATGCAAAATAATATAATATGATATAATATATCATAATATGATACAATATGATATAATACAATATAGTATAATAGAATAAAAATAATAAACCATGCCACATCATAGTATAATATAATATAATATAGTATAATATAATATATTATAATATAATATAATATACTATGATATTATATAACATAATATTATATAACATAATATTATATAACATAATATAATACAATACAGTATAATATAATGTGATATAACATAGCATATTTTTTCATAAAATGAAATAAGTTTATAGCATATTATTACTTAGTAAAATACAATGTAATAATATGATATACTTTAATACAGCCATTAGTACTAACATTTGATATCACCCTTTGACAGCCAAATGCAAAATTATGGAAATAAAAATCACCCTTACTATGTTTGCTGTTTTGTCTCCGCAGAGCACTTGGGAGCTCTGCACCGATTTCATGTTCCAAATCGTCCACTGGACCAGTGTTCGGATCAATCGTATAGTTTAAAACATCTTGTTGTGATCCAGTTTCGTCTATTGAATCGAGGCTACTTTCGAATGCAGGATTCCCTGACGGACAAATGGTTGTACAGTGCATGTAAATTCGTAGATCTAAAATACTGCAGATCTATAACCTAATCTAATTATAATAGAAGCCAAATTATTGGAAATGAAAAGATAAAAAGGAATGTTAGATATTCAATCGCATTGCACAAACAAGCAGAAGCGATATAGAATTAGTTGACTGTAAAGGGAAGCAAACCAGAATTGGGCTGCACAAATGAAAGATGGGCCTAAAATTGAATGGGGGTTCTCGGTTTGAACCATTCGAAGAAAGGGGCTGACTGGTGCCCCAGTGAAAAGAAAGCTGTGTAGAAATAAGCAAGTAAAAATAGCTATCAAGCAAATAAATAAAGGATTAGATAACTAAACCATTCTAAAGTCATGAAGCAGAAATATGTACCTTAAACAGCCTTTTAGAATGATAAAAGTCCTTATCTTGCGCGCTAGACAAACATTACAAATGAGTAATAAATTTAATTTAACTAAAACTTAAATGAAACGATGATGATTTAAGTCACCATTTCACTAAGGTGAACTGGAGTGCATCTATGCCAATGGTTCATCAACAACTGTCTAGAAATATGTGAAATATCGCAGCTAAACTATCATAACTTTGATTTAAAAACAAGTCCCAAAGCAAAATGGCGCTGCTTTTCCTTTGTTAGGCCAACCTAAGGAGACATGCTAGCCCAATCTAAGGAGACAATTGGCCAATTATTGCTCGTTTTCATTTATTTTCTTGAAATGAATTCCTAGCATTTCAACAACTTTACTCATTCTCTGATATTTGTTTACCACAGAAAAGTAACACAATAAGGGACTGTTGATTATTGAAAATTGCTTTTCAGTTAATGCAATTTCAACTGATTTGTGGACGAATGTGCTTAAAGAAAAGACGCAAGCCGGTGCATTCCAAGCGAATGAGAATAGACCTAACTTCTAACTTAGATAAGTTACAGACTTAAAATTTTAAAACCAGCACTGATCGACTCGCTCGTAGTGACCCCATATGCACTATGTAAAGAGTCATACAGGAACTGACAGGACGAAAATTTCACTAAGAGTTGAAACGAACTCGCAACAACTCCTGTGCGATAAGCTTCCAGTTGCCAGATTAATGCCATTGTGACCAACAATACCACAGAACAACGAGGTAATAGAATACAAGGAGAACGTATTTGTGTTCTACGCTTGAAAAACGCACGATTGCGAAATTAAAAGGCCGATGTGGGCGCCATTATTTTGGCTAAAAAACCAAATTTTCGCTGCTGACAAAAAAGTATGAGCACCGGAAAAACCCGTACAAAAGAACCTCCCTTTTTGTGGACCTTGGCCATAAAGGTTCATATAAAAGACATATGAATAAATAATTTTGAGCGGTGGTTCATAATAAATGATTTTTATTCTTTGTCCAGCATTGTATGCGTTGAGAAATGGTCTTCTTCTCTTGAAAGAAACCTCGCAGTTCCCTTGCTGAACTATTCAATGTCAACATCTTGTCTTAGGAATCTGAACAATTTTACAGTACATGTTCTTAAGCCTTGTGGTTCTTTTATACGGGTTTTTCACTGTATTTAAGTTCAACCCAACTTCCTTCTTCCTGAGAAACTGTAGCACCCACGAAGCACTTGGAAGGAGGAATGGCATAAGAGTTTAAGGGCACTTATACCTAATCGACAGTTTTAAGAACTACGCCAGATCGTAGCTAGCAAAATTGGGCGGATGTTAACAATCCGTAGCGCGGAATTTTCGCATATACTACGTATCATTTAAAAGTGCTCTTTGCGTACGTCAAGAATATGCAATAACATTTGCGGCATTGCGTATGCGAAAACATTCAAACGCTTTGCGTACAGACCCTTTACGACTCGAGTGTCTAAAACCGGAAGTTTGATTATTAGTAACGCAATAGAGATGATGATTCTTCCCTATATTTCGTCGGTAGAGACACCATAGCATTTGAAACAAGCACAATCTAGGATTGGCGCTAACCCTGCGCTCCGCGACCCTGTCCCACGAAAAAGTAAACAGCGCGCCGAGATAGTTACAGGCAATTATGCAGAAGGACACAATCCAGGTAGTTGTGCTTCACAGACATCTATACATTCGATTTATTAATGCTTTGATGCATCATCATCGTCATCATTGGGCGGGAAGTTCATTTAGCTGAACAGCCGTGGCTCTCCATGCTTGCCTATTGATGCATCAAAGATAAAACTGCTCACTTTCTGTTAACGTTCTGCGCAACAGTCCTGATCAACCGTAATAAAGACAGCCATTCGGCGATACCTGAAAAATCACGGCTTCCCTCATAAAATCTCGTAAGCTAGATTTATTACGCGCAGTTAACACACATGGAAACGGGAGAACTCCTAACGTGCATTTCCTAGGCTTCAAAATTGCAATGTAATAACACAAAGCTGCTAACTTTGCGTATTTGTGTGGCAACTAAACATATGTGAAACGCTTCCCACGTATTTCAAAACCAAGTTAGAAAACCCAGTTAGCCAAGGTACCATTTTTGATTTCACCGACTTTAGCTCTTATGGTCAATAATCGCTGACCAAAAACACAAAGCTCGAATTTCACAACGCGTCGAAATGCTGCCAGGTTTTTGCCAAAATACAACTGTTGCGTTTGGAGAGCTTCCAGGGTACTCTATCATGCATGAAACGCACTTACGTCCCTCTCACAAACGTATCTAACTCCATAGGTCAGCTGAAGGAAAAACATCAAACAAAAATAACTTCCACAAACTACGCAAGAATGTTGATACTCACTGAAACACAAGAAGCTTTTTCGTTTTCCAAACCCAAGTTCCTTCGTGTAAATTTTCGGCTTGAACACATCGATGCTTTCAAATGCTGATATTTCAACGTCGCCCGGGTCAACCTCCGCGCAGCTTTCACTACCCTCGTTATTGTTTGTCGCCATGTTAACTCATTCACAAACCATGTTCTTGATACTTATTTCCATCTAGACAAGCTCCATAGATACTGCTTACACGCAAGCGAGCAGATAAGTAAACCTTCCAATGCGACTGATTTTACGCTGCTCAAATTGCAACAAAGCGTTTGCAGGTTGTTATGAAAAGACGATAGTTGAGGTTTCCCTTTTGTCTTCTACGAAGAATCGCCAACTTATTTCCGCATACATGCATATTGTATTGAATTACTCATGTCAAAGCAAACGTGCATGTAACTGTGGCGCTGATATCTCCTATTTCTCAGTCGGAAGAGTATACTCGAGTATGGGAGGGACCAGGCTGTACCACGGGGGACATGTCCCTCCAGTTTTCTCCAGACTCAGTTCTGTGACTCTTGCCTTGCAAATTCGAGTAGCTAAGGTTCGAGGCTATGGGGATTTCTGGCAAGGTATACACGTTTTTTTAATAAAAACCAGTTTAAAAGCAACCTAGTACTAGACACACTAAAAGTTGAGAAACTTTTAGAACTACAATGAAAGAGTTAAGAAACTTTAGACATTCCTGTGCTATTTCAAAGTTTGGGGTTTGGGAAACATATTTCCTCCACGGATTTAACAAGTGCCAACTCTTCCTCAAACAATTTACTTTAGTACAGTAAATTACTTGAGAAAGATATGAGAAAGATCCTTTGGTTGAGAGAAAGATATGCGCATTTTATGACAAATGGCACATTGGAACAATTACCTTGGTTCAAAGCAAAACTGAACCAATACTATATCCTTTTCGAGGACAAAAAAGAAGATTATATAAAGTTTACCGACATTAACGATTTAGACATGAGGTCGATTTAGATTTAGAACCGCACTAACATCTTTTGTTTGCTATCATGCTAATAATTTGCTACATCCCCGTGTTTCATATCGTTTTCAATGCAATCTTTGTTCATTAAATTAAGAAACTTCTATGAAACTGTTAGAACTAAAATGTGGCCAAAAATTGGGAAACTTTTAGTACTGGGTCTTAAGCTAGGTTTCTTATAAAATAAAAACGTGTAAGTCATTGTTACGTCATATCATTTCCATTTTGTATAGTTTTTATCGCATTTTAGTCGCACATTTTACTATACGATGTACTAAAGGGAGTGATACAAAGGGCGTGGTCGTTCAAAAATTCTCCCAGTCTGAGGTGGGTTGTGTCACCCCTGCTAGTAGAGGCTAAAGGAGGCTAAGAACGGCTAGGAGGTGTTAGGAAGGGATATGAGGGGATTGGGGGTAGCTAGCTCCACTTTCTAAAAACTCACATTTTTCATTTAATGTTTATAGTCTACTCAAGTATTCAGCTACACAACCCTTCCCCCTCCCCCCCCCCCATTTATAAGTGCACTCTATTGAGTTTCTTTGCAACAGCACTACCTACAGGAATGCTAGAACAGAGGATAGCGAGGGATAGCTGACCCCTGCCTTAAAGAAAGGAGGCAAAGGGACAAGAATGCCATTTTCGTCAAATTTTTATTTTGGAGGTCAATAAATGTTCTCAAAACTATTCATAAAACTATTCTGGCTTTTTACATAGACGCTATAGATATGCAAGCATAATTAATAGGGGCAATTTGTCAAGACTGTATCAGTCGAAGTGAAAGAAGTAACATACGATCAGAGCCGTTTTGCAGTACTCATACACGTTCATGTTCTTGTGTCACACGCCATCTCCATCTCTATCTGTAATATGAATGTATTGTACATTTGCTGTGCTGTACTTACCGTTAAAGTCAGTTGCTATTGAAATCCATAGAAAAGGGGCCGTTAGCTGAAGCGGTTATAAGTTGCCATTGGTTAAGCCCGTTGAAGTCGTCCGTTAGAGTGACAGTATTTAAATAACTGTGGAAGAAGTGTTGAACTTGAAACATATGTTGGAATAATTGCTTACTTGGGTATTACTTTGTCTATTGTGTTGTCTGTACTATTAAGTGTTATTTGTATGTAGAGGTTTTAAACTACCATGAACATTCAAACACCACTGGAGGTTCAAAATCTGCCACTTTTGACATCTGCAAAATTTGCATAGGAAGACAATGACTCTCGAGCTATCACTTTCCGTTATAAAACTGAACTACATCAAAACGGTTTACATCTTCACGCAAAATTATAGCCGATGTTGAAAGAAATTGCCAAAGGTTTTATTTCTAAGTAAAAGCCAGCAAAGAAGAAACCTTTGGTGAATTTTAACGTGCAGTTTTTATATGACATCAGGTGCTTCGAAATTCAACACTTTTAATTTGACGATAGATTGCTAAATTTTTTGCAATATGAATTACTTGTACAACTATTTTATTTTGTTAATATTTTTAGAAAAGCTAAATAGCCCAATTGCAATATTTAAGAAAACCTTTAGTCTTTGATGCCCTTGAGGATAAAGCTGCCCTGATCTCTGCTTTTGGTACGTCCATAGAAGTACTATGGGTACAACATAATGTATACTTAAAAGTTCGAAGGAATGGGTTCACTGGTCAAGGTGAACTTGGCCATATATAATCACGTTGATTCATCGTTTTACTTCTTCATTGGGAGCAGTGCTTTGTACACATTCGTGTGGTTATCGCATGATTTGTCTCAATCCTACCCTTCTTAGATGCTCCCACCCCATGCCAGTTTATTTTCTCTGCCTGTCCTCTAAGAAAATCTCCCATGATGCATTGTGGCTTCCCAACCAACAAAGTCAGAGAAAATTGTTTGTTTTCGTCATGTCGCACGTAACTCACGCAAGTTAGAAGATGGGTTTGTTTCAATCAAGACAGGAGCATGGAGTGGAGGATATTGATATTCCATCAGTAAGGACATATGGATATCCTCCTAAATGTGGTATGGCCTACATAGCTCATTTTTGTACATAACTTTAAATTTCCGAGACATAGGTTCTACGTATGCCATCTGGTGATACGATACCATTATGGAGTACAAGTGACAAGTGTATACATAACCTATGTTTGCAGTAATATGGACTCAGACACTTTTTTGATTTGTTCATAATCACCTGCAATTAATATATATATATATTTGTTAATTCGACTATTGCCGTATTTTGATATTATTTTCCTTCTCAACATTGCAGGAAGCTATTTTGCAAGTCATTTTATGATGGGTGGAGAAAAATTCAATACCGTAAACCCAGAGTGTTTTTTATTTGGAGAAAACAATGACCTCAATTATCTTTGTAACAAGCCAGTGCCTGTAAGTTGGAGGATTTATTTACAATCAAGAGAGATTTTCGTTCTTTGATGTAAAAGTGATTTATCACTTCTTTACTTTTTATTGTAGAAATGTCACTTGTTTCCTTAATCCAGTCATGCAGTGAAATTTTCTGTTTGTTTTACAGTTCCCATACCCATCACCAGCTGGTGATGAACCAAGCAAAACACTAAGGAGTTTGGTTCATTTGAGAAAAGATACCCTGAGACTTGTCAAGTATGTTTTAATATCCATCTATCTATACTAGTACTGTACACTAACCAACTAAATGACTATTATGCACAGGTTTGTTAGTAGCTAACTCATAATGTTGGTGTATGATGGATATGAAATGCTTGTATATTCCTCATCCACCAAATGATATATAAGATATTGAATGAAATATTAAGTAAAATGATCAGAGAATGATTTACAGTAATTTAGTTGACCCAATATTACTAAGCTTTTTGATCTTCATTTACATCTTGCTTCCTCTATTCTCTGTGATGGATAGAAATGATACAGATGTTTTGATGTTTGCTGTTATTGAATATTTTCACTTCTTGCTACTTTCCCAGTATCACATGATATGCAAATATTTTTTGTAACACAATAGGAATCCTAGAGGGACTAGAGGAGGCAAATAGGTATTGTCTCCTTCTAGTGCCTCTTTTAGTCCTTCTAGGATTCCTATTGTCTCCTTAGTATATCCCTATTGGCTTTATTTGCCTCCCCATATCCCCTTATTTAGGTAATTTCCGCCTGTTTACTCCACTGAAGTTTATCTCCATTGGTACATCTTTATTTATCTCCTTATTTAGGTATTTTCCACTTGTTTACTTTAGTCTTTTTGTTTTAATCTTAGCTGTTTTATATAAATATCCCAAAGTTTTTTCCCACTCTATAGCTGAGGATGGGACAAGCTCATCTCGAAACATACTTGAATATGTCGTAATGGATTAGTCGTAGCAATTGATTAAGTCTTAACTGGTTTGTCTTGGATGTGTCGATGAAATGAAATGAAAGATCTACAAATGGCTATCTTTTTCTAATTTATCTATCATATGTGACTCGTCGTGACTATTATCCTCAAATTCATAATAAAGCTGCATTTTCCATCTGATATCTCAATTTTTTTATTCTTTATTAACTGTATGCTGAAGAAGTTTAAGATTTTCAGCTTCAAAATAAATATTAGTATCATCTGCAAATAAATATAAATCTAGCTTTGATGATGACTAAGGTAAATCATTGATGTAAATTAGGAAGAGAAGAGGGCCAAATACTGAACCCTGTGGGACATCAGTTCTAACATTGAGACCACTAGAATCAGAACCATTTCTATTCATGAAATAAGACCTAAGCCATTCTAGTGCAGTGCCCCTGACTCCATAATGTTCAAGCTTTGCTAATAGAATATTATGATTCACTATGAAACTAGAATGGGTTTGTCAAAGTTAGTCGAACTTGCAAATATGTTGATGGTTGACACCAGAGAAGGACTTATTTAGGCAATTCATTACATGACAGTATCAATACTTTTCAAGTGTTTGATAGTTTTAGTTTTGATGCTTCTGTTATTGCTTTTTACATTTATTTTTATTTTTGTATATTACGTACCTAATTGTTCTCTTTGCTATTGACATTTTTTATCAGGGTGTCTGATAGCAGTGTCTTTTCTGATGGCTACAACATTGAATTTACATTTGATACTGATGTCGCATGTGCTGTCAGGATTTACCTGTTTGCAAATGAAAATCTAGCTGGTGGGATAGCAAGGTAACATTTGACAGTTTATATGTTTACCATTTCATTTCCATTGAAGCCAGGATGTGCTAGATTGAATTTCTTGGTTATTGACTACCATAAAACATGCTAGCAAATGGCAAAACTGCTGTTTCTTTCAGTACCCTTATTGGCTTGAATATCATGCAAGTAAAATTAAATTATGTGAAGTTCAATACAAAACAAGAACAATCAGTAATTTAATTGCAAAATTATAATGTAATTACTGATCATTCTTGTTTTGTGTTGAACTTCACATAATTTCTAGTAAATTTTATAGGCTTTCTTGTTGACAGTAGAAAAAATAGAAGACAGTAGAAAAAATAGAAGGCAGTAGATCAGTACTCCTATCAATCACATGAAGGAGGCATAATTCTAGGATATCTTTAGCCTTGATGTCTGCTTCAGGACTTATCACAAGTATGCGGAATAATATCTTTAATATATCCTAGTTCATACTTTGCATTTTTTATGTATGCAATAAAGGTACACTTGCAGAAGCAAGCAATCAGAGCCAGTATTTTATAGAAGAAGTTCAAATCAATCATATGTGGACAAGCAATTTGTAATTACACCATCTTCATTTGATGAGTCAGAGGTGAGCTAACAAACCCTGCTTGTAAATTAGCTATTGAAATATCTATTAAAAGTATTGGAAGCTATTTGCCTATCTGTTTTTTGTGCTAGAGTCAGAATGTACTTGCTCTGGTGTAAATTGTTTCTGTACCTTCTTGAGTACATTGAAGTGTCACTTGTATCATGACCATTTAACTGCAGTTTCTTTTTATCTCATAAACTGTTTTTCCTACTACAGTTCCAGTATCAGCCAGGTGGAAACCAAAATGAAGCAATGGCAATTCCTGTTGTCATTCAGATTACCGTTGAGGAAGATGGTAGGAAAATCTTTTGGAATCATGCACATTTGCTGTAATTTTGATTGTCAGAATTTTTAGAAAGGAATTTTATTATAGTGTAACCATATTCTACTTACTAAAGATTCATCACACTAAGAAAAATTGAAGAGCATTTGCCTTTTTATTCATATATTCAAAATTTTCCCTGGTAATCTTCAGAAACTCAATGACATCCAACCAGATGTTTGTTGACCAGAATCTTTCACATTTTGATGCAGAATATTTGCAACTATTTAATACATAGCCTTCATAGTTTCTATTGGACATTGTCTAACAGATTTCTCATCACAATGCGAGGTCACCTTTGCAACATTTGAAAAAGTAAGTTATAGCAATTTATTGCTTACAATTTGTGTCCTTTTTCATTGCAACCTGCCAGATTCCCAAGCTTCCCAGTTGTGCTTTATTGATGGTTGACTTTTCTTTTGGGAGAGACAGAATTCTTCCATTTGTACTGCCGCAAGGACACATGATAGAAATAGGCAAGCTGCAACATCATGCACCTTTCCTTAAGTAATTTCAGGTGCAATGGATCAGCAACATAGTTATTTAAGTAAGAAGTGTAGCAGTGCAAGCTATCATGAAGTGGGGGGAGGGGGGTGGTAGTGGAATGTGGGGATCTAGATTTGAACCTCCTGGAAAAGTTTTTAGGTGCATGACTTTTTGATATTAGTGAAACTCCCTTTTTGAGTACAGACATATGACTTCTAGGTAAAAAACTGTATGTGAAATCATTGATATGAATCAGACCTCACACTTTAAAGTTCATGGTCACATGACACAACTTGATGCGAAAATTTGCTTCAAGGCACCAGATTGGTCACACTCCAGCTATAGTACTTACAGAGCTGTGAGGCCTAATATTTTTATGTGAAAGCTTCAATAGATTTATAAATATTTGGATGAATCTAAGGAGCCACTTTGTCAAATACCTGCATCAAATACTGGGGGTATTTAGCTCTTCTATATACCTTTGTGAATCCACCACCAGGTATGATGATAATTTTTTCTTGCTGAGTTGAAATATGCTTGGTTTGGGTCAATCTGTAAATCTTAAGATGTCCAGCCATCAATATTTCTGAATTTTTAACTTATTAATTTCTAATTATGATTTGGTTGGTTTTTTGATGTTTTGTAGAGTCTACTATTTTGTTTAATTATCTTACTCAGAACTCAGATGGGACATATTCAATCAAACCTTTGAAGCAGAAGATAATTGTAAGTTTTAAGAAAGTGTTTTTTGTTTCTCAAATCTGCCAAGTTAACAGTTTTGAATTTACAGTGCTACAGTAAAGAGGATATTACAAAAATCTGAGCCCCCCCCCCCAATGTTATCGTGAAACCAGGCACCTAAAGAGAGATCATGGAAGTCCTTTTCAGCAGAAGAATCAACATTTGTGGTTATAGCAGGCCATTTCTGCACAAAGTTTTATTGCCTATTGCCCAATCATATGACCCAGCATTCAATTACATTTTGCAATGAATTGGTAGCCTTGTATTTGTACAGTCACCACAATGTGATAGCTTCAATATCCTGCTGCAATTGCATCACATAATAAAAATGAGATTTATCTCCTTATTACTAAGTGTATTAAAAAACAGTCAGGAAAATTCAAGAAAAACTGTGTTTTTAGTGACAGTCAGGAAAAGTCAGGGAAAGTCGAGAATTTTTATCATCCGTGCAGATGAATTCTTTTTTTGGGCTCCGTTGCGATCTCCTCTAAGTAAAACAATGGTATTGTCTTGCTTTTCTTGTAGGCTGATGGTTTGGCTTACATTATACAAGAAATATATGGCATTGAAAATAAGAAAGCCGGAACGAAGGATAAAGTATGGAGTTTACTATGCCTTTTTCAACCAACCTGTTATGTCTTTTTCCCTCATTTTTGTTATGTAGAGTTAACTTCACATATACCTCAACCATTGACAGACATTTTGACTGTTTTTTGGAAGACAAGCAGCCCACAAGCGTTTGTGGGTGAAGTACTGAGGAAAACTTTCGCAACCACTCCCTAGAAATTCATTTTCATGAAGAGTATTGGGAGTGACCACTCCCTTCAGCCCCCCTCAAAGTGTCTGTTGCTGACCTCAGTTGATGTCTTGACATCGTTTTGGTGATAGTACATTCAGAATTTTCTTTGTATCAGTTCTGACTGGACAATTCGCGAGTGCGAAAGTCAATTTGCCTGGTATGATTCCAATGTTTTAGAGTCCTTTTTCACTTTTAGGACGATGACTTAGAAGATAATGGCACTGAATGCGTTATATGCATGTGTGACACAAGAGACACACTCATTCTACCATGCAGACACCTGTGTCTTTGCAATGGATGTGGTATGTAGTTTAGAAGGAAGCTCCCTAATTTTTATAGGAATCTCATTCCAGTGGATATGTCTCTATGACGGATTGTATAGATAGATTAAAAGACATTACAGTGACCTCTTTGTAACCACAGTACAATTTCTTTGCAGCAAATTCCTTGCGATATCAAGTTAGCACTTGTCCGATTTGCAGATCACGTGAGTATCTCTTAATAACGGTTTTTAAATCCATAGATATTCTATCATTCTATCTCACACTTTCTTTGGTATTTTGCTGTAATGTGTTTATATGGTTCAATACAGCTTTAAGTTGAAAGAATGAATTGCAATTTTTCCAGCTTTTCATGCGCTTCTACAAATAAAGGCAGTTCGAAGGAAAACGGCTGCTTCCAATGGCGCTGAAAGTGGCTCCCGGGCAGCGGGAAAGGAGGTATTACTTTCCATTTACATTTTACTTTGTGTACTAGGAAAGCATATAATGGTATGTAACTTCATTTTGATAACATCTTGTAGAGCTCAAAACAATTCCTCCCAATGTCGATGCACAAAATCTGACAGTACAGACTTTGTTAACTCTTTATTTGTTTGTTCAATTTGATTTCATTCCTGGTTCAGAATAGTTCCAGCCGTGCAAAATAGATTCAGTCTTGCATTATAGGCCCTGTCTTTGGAAATAGATCCAATCTTGACAAATAGATCCTGCCTTCCGTAAGAATCCCAGCCAGCCTTGCAATATGAATCCAGTCTTGCAATATAGACCCAGTCTTGCCAGATGGACTAAGTGTTGTCCTTACAACTGGGCTGAGTGGCCAAGAGGTTCAGCTAGCTTCCGTTAGGTAGCTGAAGTTAAGCTTTGCAGTGTTAGGTCAGCAACTGGATAGACGACTTTCTAGCCAGACGACCAGACCAACTCACCCCGCCGTCCTTCGGAAGGGACATTAAACTAGGGGTCCCATGCCTGGATGCGGCATGAACAGTAGGCCTAAATTAGCTGAAAACGCTAGATATAACAGCCGAATGAAAATATAGTAAACAACAACAACTTATCAGTCCATATAGAATAAAATTTGAGCTCCAAAGTAAATTGTGCACCTATTAATATTTCATATAGCATCTGTTAAACTTTGGTTTATTTCCAACGAGGGCTTTATCAAAGAGCGTGTTTCCTTATGTGTCCATATTTCTTCAATAAATATTACTCATTATATCTAGCAACAGATTGAACTAGTTATTGGAACGTTTTGTTTTTTTGTAGAAAAAGCCATTTGATCTTAAGGTTTCCTCTTGCATGGTTGGAGAGATTTTTGCAATTTGTTGTTTTGTAATTTAGGTAATTTAGCTGTGTATGTAATTGGCCTTGCTTGGATCGCAGATAAATTAAATGAAATCAAGATTTCGGTTTTTCGAAAATTGTTGTTTTCATCCTTTCATTCACATCTACGAGGAATAAAATAGGGAGCTAATTCTCCCTTTACTCTCAGAAATGTGGTAGTTTCTGCCGTCTGCCTAAAAAAGTTGCAAATTTACGATTTCGAAGTAGGACGAGGAAAAAAGCTTTTTAGTATGTCTAAAAAACGTTGCCGCTTTTTCGTGCTGTAGTGAATTTCAACATAAGAACGCCAATGAACGAAGCACCTGTCCTATTCAACTAGTGATAATCATATTAATTGAAACTTAGTTTTTATCGTTGGTACATCTACGCTATTGTTCTTCACGTAGGCACGATTCACCATTTTATGCAGTTGTGTTATGCTCACAGCAGGCACGCCTGCCCGCACCGAGGGCAGGGGGGCAAGATTCCTATTAAGGGCACATTATAAACACTTTTGTACTAAAATAATTAAGTCCTTGGAAAGGGCGGGAGGGACAGCTGCCCCCTGTCCCCCTGCCCCCTGCCCCTCCCCCTAGCGTAGGCGTCCCTGGCTCACAGGCTTTGAAAATGTTTTCTTGCAACTGTATTGATTTTTGTATTAGAACATTGATTTCGCTGTAGCATCCTATTGTATATTTTAAAGGGAAATCAGGACGTTGAGGAGTACGAAGAGGTTCCGTTAGTGGATGCTTTAAATGGCTATTTACCTGCTGATGCCGGTTCTGGTGAGAATTTCAAACTTAATTCAGCTTTTTCGTATATGAGCAGCTTCGTAATACTAGTTAGTCTCACGGCCGGAAGATTTCTAGAATCTTATTCAAATTGGAATCTGATTGGGAAAGAGTTGTTAACATGGAACCATACTTAATAGGCCTCCATTTTTGCATAATGAACTATGCCAGTGTGATGGCTCAATCTGCTTTGTTGGCCTGCTCTTTGTCTTTAACAGCGTTTAATAGTCTATTCTAATGAAAGCTATAGGGCCCAAGGAGCTTTTTATGCTTTAGTGAAGCTTTCTTTATGCTTTTTATCCGCCAAGGTTGAGGTTTATTTGCCCATCACAAGTTTTTTGAAGAATTTTTCTGGCTGGAACCAAGGCATTTAAGGAGGGGATTTTTGTAGAAATAAACCAAATATCTTATTTTCCCTACACAGCTATTTGATATGTTTCCTTGTTATTCCTCTTTGATATCTGTTTTCTCCTTGCCTCTCTTTGGTATCTTTTGTCTTCGTATTGACTGATAAATTTGAATTCGTAGGTTACTCTAGCCGTCAATCATCTGCCAGGCGTTCTAAATCTCGAAATGGCTCGCGACCTGGCTCCAGAAAATCTCGGAATGGTTCAAGAAATGGCTGCAGGTCTACTCTGCCGCCCGTTGATAAACCAGAACATCCAGTTATATCTCACACCGTTTCAAATAATCCTGAGAGTGTTGACCAACCGAAGACTATGGCCGTATCAGAAGCACCTGATACTATACAGACTATAGAAATACCAAATGACGCTGAGAAGGAGCCTACTGTAACGCCTTCTGTTGAAGATGAATATGCTCAGTGTAATAAGAATAGTTTCCAAGATTCATTGCAGAGCACGGGTATGCGCGTTTGTGGCAATATCAGTTTGTTCTTTATGTTGTAAAATCGCATACTAGGTATTTGATATCCATCAATTAACAAGGACTCCAGCAGCTTCAGAAACAGTTGAAAAATATTTGAAATTATCCGCCATTAAAAACACTTGAAAACATTTGAAATTATCCGCCATTAAAAACAGTTGAAAACAGTTTAAATTAACTATCGTTGTGTTCATATGTATCCATTGCTTTTTTGGGTCAAATTCTTAAGTGCACTTTGCATCATTTCACTGGAGCGTTCGTAAATTTGGCTTATGTTTTTATGTTTTTTCATAATTTCTTAGAATTAGGGGCTAACCATTGTTTATAGGCACTTAGGAGCAAAATCATTGTTTCATTGCATCCGTTTATTTGTATCATTCATATATATATATATATATATATATATATATATATATATATATATATATATATATATATATATATATATATATATATATATATATATATATATATATATATATATATATATATATATACTTCTAATCCATTGCCGTTTCTAGCATAATATTCACTTTAATGTTATAATGATTTCTAATCTAATGTTGCATTTACTTGGTAGTGCTCCAAAGCATGATTAAAGATGCCACTAACTTTGAATCTGACGCCGGAGATGACCATGGAGTCGAACTGCCAACCGCCATTGACTTATCATTACCAGGAACTCCCATGGGTAGTGACGTTAGCCATCAAAGCTCGTCTAGCATAAGCACACAAAACACAGCATCTACGACTGCTGGTTCATCAAATTCTATCTATATATCCCAAGCTCAAGTATCGACACCCTCAAATGTGGCAATCGAAGAGACTGTGGTAGGTCCCTTTCTTTAGTCATTATGGCCTTGAGATCTCACTATGTTTCCCACATTTCATTCCTATGCTTTGTTCCCATGCTATATTGCCTCTTTTTCATTACTATTTGGACGCCGAGATGCCCGTGGACTGGACGCTGACTGACATTCGTCAGACATAAGTTATATCCTATCTCGGTCTTGCCAGCGTCATTGTTGCATGCTGGGAATTCTTTGGTAGAGATAGAGAACTAAAAAACATCACAAGAAAATTACAGACTATATCAGTCTCAGGAACTGTGAAAATCATGAAAACTTTTACGGGATTCAAAATGTAAAATCGAATCTAGAACTGACGGATATTTCTTATCCTCTGAAGCCTTACTTTTTGCTTTTTGATTTTGAAACATTTATTTGCTCTGTCCTTGTTCCATTGTTTAGAACTGGACTATTTTTATTGTACATACTATTTTGATACTGGAATATATTGAATGAAAATCTTACTTTCTTACCCACTTGTCATATTCGTTCCCTTAATATTGAATTTACTTTTCACAATTTCCATAGCATCTATTTTCATTTCGCATTTGTCCATTTTCCATTTCCTCTTTTGTTCTATCTTTTTTACTACTAAACCTGATGTATATATTTTTGAAGGATTGAAAATCGCTACATCATTAAGAGAAAAGGACACTGCCAATTTTCATACGTGAGGACGTTTATTGTAATTAATTTTTTGTTGCTCTGATTTTTCAATATTTTCGTATCTGATGTGTTTTTCAATTTTCTGTATGCTGTACCCTATCTATTGCATTTGAAGTACACTACAAGGCTCTTCGTCACAGGATAGCGTTTGAATCGCGGATTGATAACCGCCTATTGACTGGCTGTGTGTAATTATTGATAAGTTAGAGGCAAAACGAGGGGTGGTCAGAGACCCGCCTGTTGTGAAGCAAATCAGTGTTTCAAGACACTCTTTGAGCATGGTATGGAGGCTTGTGCATTGTCCACTATGCAACAAATGGATATCTGGTGTTAGCAGTAGGGATGTAAGGAAGAGAACTACCCCCCTTCTATCTCACGAATGGGAAAGGCTGGGGTTGGTTTCCTTTATAGTAAACAGGCCCCACCGTAAGAAATCTTATATGGGATTGTCCCTGTAACTCGTCTATTTGCTAACCAGAAGTAGTTTGTTTTTTGGACTCATCAGCCTACAACCTTTTCTGTGCGTGTGTTGTTTCACATTGGCTTGAGTTTCCAGTTTCACACGCAAGGGTAAAGAGTCCGCACATCTAAAAGCACAGCCTCTGTCCATATTTAAAGACAAAGAAGTTCACACAGGAATCCAACATTTGTATTAATATACGAAACTTTACTGCAGTCTGATGACAAATTGAATTAGCAAAGACAAAAACCGTCATTTGCTTTATTAAAACTGATACGGAGCGCATACGTAGAGGATTTATCAGTTCAATGAGTGTAACTTATATTATGAATTATGGTAGAATCACTTCAGCATAGCATAACTGCCCACTGTTTGATTGGTTGAGTACTGTGTTCACGTCTACGTTCTCCTAACCTAATCCACCTTTTCTGGGACCCCTGCGATGCAACCATATTCGAATCTGATTGGTCAGACACTTATCGCGGCAAAAGTTGGGACAAACAAAACACCATAGCAAACTTACATGTAGAACATTCCTCTTCTGTTTACTTGTGAAGTATACAAATACGGATTAAAATCACGGCTTCTGTTGATAGCAAGTGTGAAGACTTCCAAAAGATGCTTGTCCACAATTTGCGTAGCTCCCTGACATCTGGAAGGATCATTCTCAGTGGTGACTCGAACAAGGATGATATTGTCAAACTTGCTCAAATCACTTCGAAGATAGGCCTATATTCCAGTGCTGATTTTCGTGACGATGTGTCATATTTGGTTGGAAAGCTCACAGTTTAAGGAATATAGCTACCTGAGTTCCTTATCGTTCCTTAAAAAGTTATCGAGCAAAGGGAATAATATTTCCCTTTCAGCGTTGAGGATATAACATTTTAGCCTTTTTGTTTTCAAATCAAGCACCTATGAAAGGCAAAGGTTACTTCGCACAACGCATTTGAGGATTATGGCTTGCTTAAAGACGGGAAAGTTTGACAAGATCATTCTTGTTTCAGTTGCTGACAGTGATGCCTATAGAGATCAAGTCGAGAGGTCAATCTCGATTCTGCTCATGATAGGAAGAAAAATGTGCGAGTGTTTCCTCTGTTTTGTTTATACTCTTGGTTCATTTAGTTTCTATTATAAACCCTCTTTGTTTGTATTTATTTTGGGCTGTACCAGAGGATTTGCAAGGTGGATTATAAGCCTTTGCCAGGTGTGTGTAATACACATTTTCCTACGGCATGCAATCTTTACTACGGCAGTTTGGCCGTCGTTCTCTACATCAGGAAGTCCCGCAAAGTTCTAGAACTTATCCTCAAGAAGCCCTAACACTTTTTATTAGCAAAGCCATGATGTTAATCTGCACTTATAACCTTCATAAGTGAAAAGAAAGAGAATGCTATAATTGGAAGTTGAATATGGCGTTTTGTTTGGCCTAACTTTCGCCTTGATACTTGTCCAGCCAATCATATTCCAATATTCTACAACCACGTGGTTGCGTCGCAGGGCCCCAAGTAAAGGTGGATTGACCAAGCATCATGCAAAATGAGCCAAATTTATCTCTGGGACGCCTGTTGAGAACCTTACATAACTTGCCTTGGAATGTTTGAATAACTGATTGTGATTGTTTAATTTGTAGTATTCGTGGAACTTAGCGAGCATTTGTATCCGAGTAGCAATTAGGCCTCGTTTAGGAAATGAGGAATCAGTTTGACATTTACCAAGCATTCAAATATGACATAGTATATAATGTGATAATAGGATGGCATGGTACAAGATTGACTAAGCAATCGATTATTCTAGATAAAGTAGAAAACATAAATATATATATATATATATATATATATATATATATATATATATTGACCCGGTGAAAAGATGCATGCTGTAGTAGAAATGACAAGTTGTTACCGACTAGTTTCTACGAGTTGTCTCGTACTCATGACAATATCATATTAAGTAATTTGCTATATCGCTGTGCTGTTTATTTATTGCTGCTACTCACTTATCCTACGTCAGATTAGAGCGTGATACATAAGCTATTTGCCCATAGTGGTATAGCTACGTCTGCTAAACAATAAGAAGCGACGGAGCTGCGATGGCTCCCCTTTGCAAGTTGGTTAAGAGAGGGGAGGTGCGAGCAACAAATTCTATAAAATTCCGTGTCAAACAGAGCATAGCCGCCAAATGTTTGATTGGTTGAGGGCTCTGGCAAATTCTATTTTCTCCCAACCCATTTGACCAATCAGTAAGCAGGATTGTGACTACACGTGAGCTCCACAGCTAGGTTTAGGCCTGTTTTCGGCGTTTTTGCATGTTTTTACCACCCTTCCTACAAAAAACATTGCACGCCCGAGGAGTGCGATTTTATCGCTGATTTTTTGTCCAACTGGTCTTCATACATTCCCATTTAACCTATATTGGCACCACCGTGCGATCTCAAAGGGTATCGTTTGAAAAGACATTTCAATAAACAGTCAGTGCAGACTAGGCCATGTTTGGCTTTATTGTATATGAATGCTTTGGAGGAAACATTTGCAGGTCCTAGTTTACCTTTCAAATTGAGTAAAACTGGAGAAGAACAATTCCATTTGTAATGAAGAATGTTGGAGCATAATTTCCTTTTTCCTCTAGGCATTCCGAATTTGTTTTGAAAAACGTGAACTATTACCTAAATGTTACGAAAACACCCACTCTTAAAATTTTCCCGCCGTTTTTGAATGAGTTTTAGTCTCCAGTCCTAGACTGCGTAAGTGTAGTCGTCAGTTTCGTCTTGCCATAAGTTTAAAAGGTGTTGATCGCATCGCAGAATGAAAGTAAGTCTTTGGCCATGACTGCTTAAATGGATTGAGCGATTCATTTTGATACTCTTGAGATAAAGAAGTTGGTATTGAGAACAGCAAAGAACATTGTACATAGAGAGTAAGAAGTGGCTTTGCCCAAAGAAAGATTGTGACTTGATTTATGAATGAAACTTGTCGTTATCTACATGCACTGCATATCCAAATCCCAGTACAGAGTTTGTTTTTGTGACAGTGAATATAGGTAAGTGAACTAATTTAAATGAAATAACAAGCTTTTCGGTAATGCTTTCAATAATTTACTCATAAATAACACTGCTTTAGAGACATTTAGGTAATGCCATTTTCTCAGGAATTAGCCAATACCTCAGAATGGATGCGAAGCAATAAACTTAGTCTTGACGCTAGCAAATCCGAATTCCTGATCATGGGTCATAAATGGCAACTCAATAGTATCCAGCAACCGGTGCAATTAAAGATAGCCGATGATTCGATAAGGATTCAGAGAGTAGAATATCTTGGGCTAGCGGTTGATGAAAATTTAACTTGCACTGAACAATGCAAAGTCTCAAGGGCAAAATTAAATGTGGGCTACCCTCAATTCGCAAACTAGCAGATATTTTACCTCAAACCAAGCTAGAGCAGATCTACAGATCCCTCGTTGAATATAATCTAAGATATGGAAACGACCTATTAGGTAGCCTATTAGGTACAAAACTAGATCATTTATAGCATCTCTAAGATAGAGCTCGTACGCTTATTGAAAATGCATATTCAAAGGACGAGAGGGTGTGCAATTGGCTATCAGCCCTTAACCTTGCTAAATATAATAAGGCCGTAATTACATATAAGATATTGAATAACTTATGTCCTAGCAGTATTTATGGAAAACTCACCATGAGATCTCAGATATCTGCATATGAGACAAGAAACTGTCATGATATCAACATCCCAAAGCAAAACCTAGAATTTTCCAAAAGAAGTTTTCACTATTCTGTCGCTCAATTGTGGGATGAGATAGTCACACAATTTCCGCGTTCAAGCGAAAACTAAGAGCGTACTTGCTACACTAGCAACTAGCAACTTCCCAAAGGCTTGGTCTCTAGGAAGAGCAGCATTTATTTACTTTTAAGTCGTATATATTAGTCTTCATTGTTTAAGTTTTATTTTAATATGCTTATGTATTTTAATTTATATCACTGTGTATTATCGCTGATTTATTGTAGCATGCTTATGTATTTTAATCTACATCAAAATATATTATCGCTGATAGAGAGCCGTGGATAAATATTGAAAAAATGAAATGCAAAAAATTCTCAATATTTGGATGGGTCCTGTTCCCCTCCCCTTTGAGATCGCACGGCGGTGCCAATATAGGTTAAATGGAAATGTATGAAGACCAGTTGGACAAAAAATCAGCGATAAAATCGCACTCCTCGGGCGTGCAATGTTTTTTGTAGGAAGGGTGGTAAAAACATGCAAAAACGCCGAAAACAGGCCTAAACCTAGCTGTGGAGCTCACGTGTAGTCACAATCCTGCTTACTGATTGGTCAAATGGGTTGGGAGAAAATAGAATTTGCCAGAGCCCTCAACCAATCAAACATTTGGCGGCTATGCTGTCAAACAGATGAAATCGGTACCAAATATAATGTTGTTTATATTTTCTGTGCGTTGTTTCTGCTTTTGGGATAAATAGCAGATAAACTGATGATATATATATATATATATGTATATATACACCTCCTTGGAAATTGGAGCAATTTATCTGTGGATGAGACACAAGGAATAAGTCGTAGCAAATGTGAGCTTTTGGTGTGACTGGCTATTGGGGGTCTAACGGGTGCGGCAGTCATTCTGAATAACACACTAGTTCCCAGCAGCATCTGTGCTCAGAATCCTGCATCACACTTCATCAACCAACTTGGAAGACAGTGGACATCATCAGAGCTGACAGCTACTCAAAAATTAGGCTCCTATGTTCATACGTTCTAGTATGGGACTTCGGGTGACACTTCATCTTCAGTCACTTTTCCCATAAGAAGTACACAAGGCCTGAATGGTACTCTACAGTTTTTCCATCTTCACGCACACTAAATAGCTTTCACTTTTGGTAATTTTTGGGCAGCCTACCAAGGCTATAGTCTTACTTTTTGGCCAAAACTGGCTCATTTTCATCACTTTTCAATGTGTAATCAAAATCAATCAATTTCAATCTTGGTCATTTTTGGGCAAAATACCAAGGCTATAGCCTTACTTTTTGGCCAAAAATGGCTCATTTTCATCACTTTTCAATGTGTAATCAACATCAATCAATTTCAATCTTGGTCATTTTTGGGCAAAATACCAAGGCTATAGCCTTACTTTTTGGCCAAAAATGGCTCATTTTCATCACTTTTCAATGTGTAATCAAAATCAATCAATTTCAATCTTGGTCATTTTTGGGCAAAATACCAAGGCTATAGCCTTACTTTTTGGCCAAACATGGCTCATTTTCATCACTTTTCAATGTGTAATCAAAATCAATCAATTTCAATCTTGGTCATTTTTGGGCAAAAATACCAAGGCTATAGCCTTACTTTTTGGCCAAAAATGGCTCATTTTCATCACTTTTCAATGTGTAATCAAAATCAATCAATTTCAATCTTGGTCATTTTTGGGCAAAATACCAAGGCTATAGCCTTACTTTTTGGCCAAATATGGCTCATTTTCATCACTTTTCAATGTGTAATCAAAATCAATCAATTTCAATCTTGGTCATTTTTGGGCAAAATACCAAGGCTATAGCCTTACTTTTTGGCCAAATATGGCTCATTTTCATCACTTTTCAATGTGTAATCAAAATCAATCAATTTCAAACTTGGTCATTTTTGGGCAAAATACCAAGGCTATAGCCTTACTTTTTGGCCAAAAATGGCTCATTTTCATTACTTTTCAATGTGTAATCAAAATCAATCAATTTCAATCTTGGTCATTTTTGGGCAAAATACCAAGGCTATAGCCTTACTTTTTGGCCAGAAATGGCTCATTTTCATCACTTTTCAATGTGTAATCAAAATCAATCAATTTCAATCTTGGTCATTTTTGGGCAAAATACCAAGGCTATAGCCTTACTTTTTGGCCAAATATGGCTCATTTTCATCACTTTTCAATGTGTAATCAAAATCAATCAATTTGAATCTTGGTCATTTTTGGGCAAAATACCAAGGCTATAGCCTTACTTATTGGCCAAAAATGGCTCATTTTCATCACTTTTCAATGTGTAATCAAAATCAATCAATTTCAATCTTGGTCATTTTTGTGCAAAAATACTAAGGCTATAGCCTTACTTTTTGGCCAAAACTCGCTCAATTTCATCACTTTTCAATGTGTAATCAAAATCAATCAATTTCAATCTAGGTCATTTTTGTGCAAAAATACCAAGGCTATAGCCTTACTTTTTGGCCAAAAATGGCTCATTTTCATCACTTTTCAATGTGTAATCAACATCAATCAATTTCAATCTTGGTCATTTTTGGGCAAAATACCAAGGCTATAGCCTTACTTTTTGGCCAAAACTCGCTCAATTTCATCACTTTTCAATGTGTAATCAAAATCAATCAATTTCAATGTTGGTCATTTTTGGGCAAAATACCAAGGCTATAGCCTTACTTTTTGGCCAAAAATGGCTCATTTTCATCACTTTTCAATGTGTAATCAACATCAATCAATTTCAATCTTGGTCATTTTTGGGCAAATTACCAAGGCTATAGCCTTACTTTTTGGCCAAAAATGGCTCATTTTCATCACTTTTCAATGTGTAATCAAAATCAATCAATTTCAATCTTGGTCATTTGTGGGCAAATTACCAAGGCTATAGCCTTACTTTTTGGCCAAAAATGGCTCATTTTCATCACTTTTCAATGTGTAATCAAAATCAATCAATTTCAATCTTGGTCATTTTTGGGCAAAATACCAAGGCTATAGCCTTACTTTTTGGCCAAAACTGGCTCATTTTCATCACTTTTCAATGTGTAATCAAAATCAATCAATTTCAATGTTGGTCATTTTTGGGCAAAATACCAAGGCTATAGCCTTACTTTTTGGCCACAAATGGCTCATTTTCATCACTTTTCAATGTGTAATCAAAATCAATCAATTTCAATCTTGGTCATTTTTGGGCAAAATACCAAGGCTATAGCCTTACTTTTTGGCCAAAAATGGCTCATTTTCATCACTTTTCAATGTGTAATCAAAATCAATCAATTTCAATCTTGGTCATTTTTGGGCAAAATACCAAGGCTATAGCCTTACTTTTTGGCCAAATATGGCTCATTTTCATCACTTTTCAATGTGTAATCAAAATCAATCAATTTCAATCTTGGTCATTTTTGGGCAAAATACCAAGGCTATAGCCTTACTTTTTGGCCAAAACTGGCTCATTTTCATCACTTTTCAATGTGTAATCAAAATCAATCAATTTCAATCTTGGTCATTTTTGGGCAAAATACCAAGGCTATAGCCTTACTTTTTGGCCACAAATGGCTCATTTTCATCACTTTTCAATGTGTAATCAAAATCAATCAATTTCAATCTTGGTCATTTTTGGGCAAAATACCAAGGCTATAGCCTTACTTTTTGGCCAAAAATGGCTCATTTTCATCACTTTTCAATGTGTAATCAAAATCAATCAATTTCAATCTTGGTCATTTTTGGGCAAAATACCAAGGCTATAGCCTTACTTTTTGGCCAAATATGGCTCATTTTCATCACTTTTCAATGTGTAATCAAAATCAATCAATTTCAATCTTGGTCATTTTTGGGCAAAATACCAAGGCTATAGCCTTACTTTTTGGCCAAAAATGGCTCATTTTCATCACTTTTCAATGTGTAATCAAAATCAATCAATTTCAATCTTGGTCATTTTTGGGCAAAATACCAAGGCTATAGCCTTACTTTTTGGCCACAAATGGCTCATTTTCATCACTTTTCAATGTGTAATCAAAATCAATCAATTTCAATCTTGGTCATTTTTGGGCAAAATACCAAGGCTATAGCCTTACTTTTTGGCCAAAAATGGCTCATTTTCATCACTTTTCAATGTGTAATCAAAATCAATCAATTTCAATCTTGGTCATTTTTGGGCAAAATACCAAGGCTATAGCCTTACTTTTTGGCCAAATATGGCTCATTTTCATCACTTTTCAATGTGTAATCAAAATCAATCAATTTCAATCTTGGTCATTTTTGGGCAAAATACCAAGGCTATAGCCTTACTTTTTGGCCAAAAATGGCTCATTTTCATCACTTTTCAATGTGTAATCAAAATCAATCAATTTCAATCTTGGTCATTTTTGGGCAAAATACCAAGGCTATAGCCTTACTTTTTGGCCAAAAATGGCTCATTTTCATCACTTTTCAATGTGTAATCAAAATCAATCAATTTCAATCTTGGTCATTTGTGGGCAAAATACCAAGGCTATAGCCTTACTTTTTGGCCAAATATGGCTCATTTTCATCACTTTTCAATGTGTAATCAAACTCAATCAATTTCAATCTTGGTCAGTTTTTGGCAAAATACCAAGGCTATAGCCTTACGTTTTGGCCAAAACTGGCTCATTTTCATCACTTTTCAATGTGTAATCAAAATCAATCAATTTCAATCTTGGTCATTTTTGGGCAAAATACCAAGGCTATAGCCTTACTTTTTGGCCAAAACTGGCTCATTTTCATCACTTTTCAATGTGTAATCAAAATCAATCAATTTCAATCTTGGTCATTTTTGTGCAAAAATACCAAGGCTATAGCCTTACTTTTTGGCCAACACTCGCTCAATTTCATCACTTTTCAATGTGTAATCAAAATCAATCAATTTCAATCTTGGTCATTTTTGGGCAAAATACCAAGGCTATAGCCTTACTTTTTGGCCACAAATGGCTCATTTTCATCACTTTTCAATGTGTAATCAAAATCAATCAATTTCAATCTTGGTCATTTTTGGGCAAAATACCAAGGCTATAGCCTTACTTTTTGGCCACAAATGGCTCATTTTCATCACTTTTCAATGTGTAATCAAAATCAATCAATTTCAATCTTGGTCATTTGTGGGCAAAATACCAAGGCTATAGCCTTACTTTTTGGCCAAATATGGCTCATTTTCATCACTTTTCAATGTGCAATCAACATCAATCAATGTCAATCTTGGTCATTTTTGGGCAAAATACCAAGGCTATAGCCTTACTTTTTGGCCAAAAATGGCTCATTTTCATCACTTTTCAATGTGTAATCAAAATCAATCAATTTCAATCTTGGTCATTTTTGGGCAAAATACCAAGGCTATAGCCTTACTTTTTGGCCACAAATGGCTCATTTTCATCACTTTTCAATGTGTAATCAAAATCAATCAATTTCAATCTTGGTCATTTTTGGGCAAAATACCAAGGCTATAGCCTTACTTTTTGGCCAAAAATGGCTCATTTTCATCACTTTTCAATGTGTAATCAAAATCAATCAATTTCAATCTTGGTCATTTTTGGGCAAAATACCAAGGCTATAGCCTTACTTTTTGGCCAAATATGGCTCATTTTCATCACTTTTCAATGTGTAATCAAAATCAATCAATTTCAATCTTGGTCATTTTTGGGCAAAATACCAAGGCTATAGCCTTACTTTTTGGCCAAATATGGCTCATTTTCATCACTTTTCAATGTGTAATCAAAATCAATCAATTTCAATCTTGGTCATTTTTGGGCAAAATACCAAGGCTATAGCCTTACTTTTTGGCCAAAAATGGCTCATTTTCATCACTTTTCAACGTGTAATCAAAATCAATCAATTTCAATCTAGGTCATTTTTGTGCAAAAATACCAAGGCTATAGCCTTACTTTTTGGCCAAAAATGGCTCATTTTCATCACTTTTCAATGTGTAATCAACATCAATCAATTTCAATCTTGGTCATTTTTGGGCAAAATACCAAGGCTATAGCCTTACTTTTTGGCCAAAACTCGCTCAATTTCATCACTTTTCAATGTGTAATCAAAATCAATCAATTTCAATGTTGGTCATTTTTGGGCAAAATACCAAGGCTATAGCCTTACTTTTTGGCCAAAAATGGCTCATTTTCATCACTTTTCAATGTGTAATCAACATCAATCAATTTCAATCTTGGTCATTTTTGGGCAAAATACCAAGGCTATAGCCTTACTTTTTGGCCAAAAATGGCTCATTTTCATCACTTTTCAATGTGTAATCAAAATCAATCAATTTCAATCTTGGTCATTTGTGGGCAAATTACCAAGGCTATAGCCTTACTTTTTGGCCAAAAATGGCTCATTTTCATCACTTTTCAATGTGTAATCAAAATCAATCAATTTCAATCTTGGTCATTTGTGGGCAAATTACCAAGGCTATAGCCTTACTTTTTGGCCAAAAATGGCTCATTTTCATCACTTTTCAATGTGTAATCAAAATCAATCAATTTCAATCTTGGTCATTTTTGGGCAAAATACCAAGGCTATAGCCTTACTTTTTGGCCAAAACTGGCTCATTTTCATCACTTTTCAATGTGTAATCAAAATCAATCAATTTCAATCTTGGTCATTTTTGGGCAAAATACCAAGGCTATAGCCTTACTTTTTGGCCAAAAATGGCTCATTTTCATCACTTTTCAATGTGTAATCAAAATCAATCAATTTCAATCTTGGTCATTTTTGGGCAAAATACCAAGGCTATAGCCTTACTTTTTGGCCAAAAATGGCTCATTTTCATCACTTTTCAATGTGTAATCAAAATCAATCAATTTCAATCTTGGTCATTTGTGGGCAAAATACCAAGGCTATAGCCTTACTTTTTGGCCAAATATGGCTCATTTTCATCACTTTTCAATGTGTAATCAAACTCAATCAATTTCAATCTTGGTCAGTTTTTGGCAAAATACCAAGGCTATAGCCTTACGTTTTGGCCAAAACTGGCTCATTTTCATCACTTTTCAATGTGTAATCAAAATCAATCAATTTCAATCTTGGTCATTTTTGGGCAAAATACCAAGGCTATAGCCTTACTTTTTGGCCAAAACTGGCTCATTTTCATCACTTTTCAATGTGTAATCAAAATCAATCAATTTCAATCTTGGTCATTTTTGTGCAAAAATACCAAGGCTATAGCCTTACTTTTTGGCCAACACTCGCTCAATTTCATCACTTTTCAATGTGTAATCAAAATCAATCAATTTCAATCTTGGTCATTTTTGGGCAAAATACCAAGGCTATAGCCTTACTTTTTGGCCACAAATGGCTCATTTTCATCACTTTTCAATGTGTAATCAAAATCAATCAATTTCAATCTTGGTCATTTTTGGGCAAAATACCAAGGCTATAGCCTTACTTTTTGGCCACAAATGGCTCATTTTCATCACTTTTCAATGTGTAATCAAAATCAATCAATTTCAATCTTGGTCATTTGTGGGCAAAATACCAAGGCTATAGCCTTACTTTTTGGCCAAATATGGCTCATTTTCATCACTTTTCAATGTGCAATCAACATCAATCAATGTCAATCTTGGTCATTTTTGGGCAAAATACCAAGGCTATAGCCTTACTTTTTGGCCAAAAATGGCTCATTTTCATCACTTTTCAATGTGTAATCAAAATCAATCAATTTCAATCTTGGTCATTTTTGGGCAAAATACCAAGGCTATAGCCTTACTTTTTGGCCACAAATGGCTCATTTTCATCACTTTTCAATGTGTAATCAAAATCAATCAATTTCAATCTTGGTCATTTTTGGGCAAAATACCAAGGCTATAGCCTTACTTTTTGGCCAAAAATGGCTCATTTTCATCACTTTTCAATGTGTAATCAAAATCAATCAATTTCAATCTTGGTCATTTTTGGGCAAAATACCAAGGCTATAGCCTTACTTTTTGGCCAAATATGGCTCATTTTCATCACTTTTCAATGTGTAATCAAAATCAATCAATTTCAATCTTGGTCATTTTTGGGCAAAATACCAAGGCTATAGCCTTACTTTTTGGCCAAATATGGCTCATTTTCATCACTTTTCAATGTGTAATCAAAATCAATCAATTTCAATCTTGGTCATTTTTGGGCAAAATACCAAGGCTATAGCCTTACTTTTTGGCCAAAAATGGCTCATTTTCATCACTTTTCAACGTGTAATCAAAATCAATCAATTTCAATCTAGGTCATTTTTGTGCAAAAATACCAAGGCTATAGCCTTACTTTTTGGCCAAAAATGGCTCATTTTCATCACTTTTCAATGTGTAATCAACATCAATCAATTTCAATCTTGGTCATTTTTGGGCAAAATACCAAGGCTATAGCCTTACTTTTTGGCCAAAACTCGCTCAATTTCATCACTTTTCAATGTGTAATCAAAATCAATCAATTTCAATGTTGGTCATTTTTGGGCAAAATACCAAGGCTATAGCCTTACTTTTTGGCCAAAAATGGCTCATTTTCATCACTTTTCAATGTGTAATCAACATCAATCAATTTCAATCTTGGTCATTTTTGGGCAAAATACCAAGGCTATAGCCTTACTTTTTGGCCAAAAATGGCTCATTTTCATCACTTTTCAATGTGTAATCAAAATCAATCAATTTCAATCTTGGTCATTTGTGGGCAAATTACCAAGGCTATAGCCTTACTTTTTGGCCAAAAATGGCTCATTTTCATCACTTTTCAATGTGTAATCAAAATCAATCAATTTCAATCTTGGTCATTTGTGGGCAAATTACCAAGGCTATAGCCTTACTTTTTGGCCAAAAATGGCTCATTTTCATCACTTTTCAATGTGTAATCAAAATCAATCAATTTCAATCTTGGTCATTTTTGGGCAAAATACCAAGGCTATAGCCTTACTTTTTGGCCAAAACTGGCTCATTTTCATCACTTTTCAATGTGTAATCAAAATCAATCAATTTCAATCTTGGTCATTTTTGGGCAAAATACCAAGGCTATAGCCTTACTTTTTGGCCAAAAATGGCTCATTTTCATCACTTTTCAATGTGTAATCAAAATCAATCAATTTCAATCTTGGTCATTTTTGGGCAAAATACCAAGGCTATAGCCTTACTTTTTGGCCAAATATGGCTCATTTTCATCACTTTTCAATGTGTAATCAAAATCAATCAATTTCAATCTTGGTCATTTTTGGGCAAAATACCAAGGCTATAGCCTTACTTTTTGGCCAAATATGGCTCATTTTCATCACTTTTCAATGTGTAATCAAAATCAATCAATTTCAATCTTGGTCATTTTTGGGCAAAATACCAAGGCTATAGCCTTACTTTTTGGCCAAAAATGGCTCATTTTCATCACTTTTCAATGTGTAATCAAAATCAATCAATTTCAATCTTGGTCATTTGTGGGCAAAATACCAAGGCTATAGCCTTACTTTTTGGCCAAATATGGCTCATTTTCATCACTTTTCAATGTGTAATCAAACTCAATCAATTTCAATCTTGGTCATTTTTGTGCAAAAATACCAAGGCTATAGCCTTACTTTTTGGCCAACACTCGCTCAATTTCATCACTTTTCAATGTGTAATCAAAATCAATCAATTTCAATCTTGGTCATTTTTGGGCAAAATACCAAGGCTATAGCCTTACTTTTTGGCCACAAATGGCTCATTTTCATCACTTTTCAATGTGTAATCAAAATCAATCAATTTCAATCTTGGTCATTTTTGGGCAAAAATACCAAGGCTATAGCCTTACTTTTTGGCCAACACTCGCTCAATTTCATCACTTTTCAATGTGTAATCAAAATCAATCAATTTCAATCTTGGTCATTTGTGGGCAAAATACCAAGGCTATAGCCTTACTTTTTGGCCAAATATGGCTCATTTTCATCACTTTTCAATGTGCAATCAACATCAATCAATTTCAATCTTGGTCATTTTTGGGCAAAATACCAAGGCTATAGCCTTACTTTTTGGCCACAAATGGCTCATTTTCATCACTTTTCAATGTGTAATCAAAATCAATCAATTTCAATCTTGGTCATTTTTGGGCAAAATACCAAGGCTATAGCCTTACTTTTTGGCCAAAAATGGCTCATTTTCATCACTTTTCAATGTGTAATCAAAATCAATCAATTTCAATCTTGGTCATTTTTGGGCAAAATACCAAGGCTATAGCCTTACTTTTTGGCCACAAATGGCTCATTTTCATCACTTTTCAATGTGTAATCAAAATCAATCAATTTCAATCTTGGTCATTTTTGGGCAACATACCAAGGCTATAGCCTTACTTTTTGGCCAAATATGGCTCATTTTCATCACTTTTCAATGTGTAATCAAAATCAATCAATTTCAATCTTGGTCATTTTTGGGCAAAATACCAAGGCTATAGCCTTACTTTTTGGCCAAAAATGGCTCATTTTCATCACTTTTCAATGTGTAATCAAAATCAATCAATTTCAATCTTGGTCATTTGTGGGCAAAATACCAAGGCTATAGCCTTACTTTTTGGCCAAATATGGCTCATTTTCATCACTTTTCAATGTGTAATCAAAATCAATCAATTTCAATCTTGGTCAGTTTTTGGCAAAATACCAAGGCTATAGCCTTACTTTTTGGCCAAAACTGGCTCATTTTCATCACTTTTCAATGTGTAATCAAAATCAATCAATTTCAATCTTGGTCATTTTTGGGCAAAATACCAAGGCTATAGCCTTACTTTTTGGCCAAATATGGCTCATTTTCATCACTTTTCAATGTGTTATCAAACTCAATCAATTTCAATCTTGGTCAGTTTTTGGCAAAATACCAAGGCTATAGCCTTACTTTTTGGCCACAACTGGCTCATTTTCATCACTTTTCAATGTGTAATCAAAATCAATCAATTTCAATCTTGGTCATTTTTGGGCAAAATACCAAGGCTATAGCCTTACTTTTTGGCCAAAACTGGCTCATTTTCATCACTTTTCAATGTGTAATCAAAATCAATCAATTTCAATCTTGGTCATTTTTGTGCAAAAATACCAAGGCTATAGCCTTACTTTTTGGCCAACACTCGCTCAATTTCATCACTTTTCAATGTGTAATCAAAATCAATCAATTTCAATCTTGGTCATGTTTGGGCAAAATACCAAGGCTATAGCCTTACTTTTTGGCCACAAATGGCTCATTTTCATCACTTTTCAATGTGTAATCAAAATCAATCAATTTCAATCTTGGTCATTTGTGGGCAAAATAGCAAGGCTATAGCCTTACTTTTTGGCCAAATATGGCTCATTTTCATCACTTTTCAATGTGTAATCAAAATCAATCAATTTCAATCTTGGTCAGTTTTGGGCAAAATACCAAGGCTATAGCCTTACTTTTTGGCCAAAACTCGCTCAATTTCATCACTTTTCAATGTGTAATCAAAATCAATCAATTTCAATCTTGGTCATTTTTGGGCAAAATACCAAGGCTATAGCCTTACTTTTTGGCCAAATATGGCTCATTTTCATCACTTTTCAATGTGTAATCAAAATCAATCAATTTCAATCTTGGTCAGTTTTTGGCAAAATACCAAGGCTATAGCCTTACTTTTTGGCCAAAACTGGCTCATTTTCATCACTTTTCAATGTGTAATCAAAATCAATCAATTTCAATCTTGGTCATTTTTGGGCAAAATACCAAGGCTATAGCCTTACTTTTTGGCCAAATATGGCTCATTTTCATCACTTTTCAATGTGTTATCAAACTCAATCAATTTCAATCTTGGTCAGTTTTTGGCAAAATACCAAGGCTATAGCCTTACTTTTTGGCCAAAACTGGCTCATTTTCATCACTTTTCAATGTGTAATCAAAATCAATCAATTTCAATCTTGGTCATTTTTGGGCAAAATACCAAGGCTATAGCCTTACTTTTTGGCCAAAACTGGCTCATTTTCATCACTTTTCAATGTGTAATCAAAATCAATCAATTTCAATCTTGGTCATTTTTGTGCAAAAATACCAAGGCTATAGCCTTACTTTTTGGCCAACACTCGCTCAATTTCATCACTTTTCAATGTGTAATCAAAATCAATCAATTTCAATCTTGGTCATGTTTGGGCAAAATACCAAGGCTATAGCCTTACTTTTTGGCCACAAATGGCTCATTTTCATCACTTTTCAATGTGTAATCAAAATCAATCAATTTCAATCTTGGTCATTTGTGGGCAAAATAGCAAGGCTATAGCCTTACTTTTTGGCCAAATATGGCTCATTTTCATCACTTTTCAATGTGTAATCAAAATCAATCAATTTCAATCTTGGTCAGTTTTGGGCAAAATACCAAGGCTATAGCCTTACTTTTTGGCCAAAACTCGCTCAATTTCATCACTTTTCAATGTGTAATCAAAATCAATCAATTTCAATCTTGGTCATTTTTGGGCAAAATACCAAGGCTATAGCCTTACTTTTTGGCCAAATATGGCTCATTTTCATCACTTTTCAATGTGTAATCAAAATCAATCAATTTCAATCTTGGTCATTTTTGGGCAAAATACCAAGGCTATAGCCTTACTTTTTGGCCAAAAATGGCTCATTTTCATCACTTGTCAATGTGTAATCAAAATCAATCAATTTCAATCTTGGTCATTTTTGGGCAAAATACCAAGGCTATAGCCTTACTTTTTGGCCAAATATGGCTCATTTTCATCACTTTTCAATGTGTAATCAAACTCAATCAATTTCAATCTTGGTCATTTTTGGGCAAAATACCAAGGCTATAGCCTTACTTTTTGGCCAAAACTGGCTCATTTTCATCACTTTTCAATGTGTAATCAAAATCAATCAATTTCAATCTTGGTCATTTTTGGGCAAAATACCAAGGCTATAGCCTTACTTTTTGGCCAAAAATGGCTCATTTTCATCACTTTTCAATGTGTAATCAAAATCAATCAATTTCAATCTTGGTCATTTTTGGGCAAAATACCAAGGCTATAGCCTTACTTTTTGGCCACAAATGGCTCATTTTCATCACTTTTCAATGTGTAATCAAAATCAATCAATTTCAATCTTGGTCATTTTTGGGCAAAATACCAAGGCTATAGCCTTACTTTTTGGCCACAAATGGCTCATTTTCATCACTTTTCAATGTGTAATCAAAATCAATCAATTTCAATCTTGGTCATTTTTGGGCAAAATACCAAGGCTATAGCCTTACTTTTTGGCCAAATATGGCTCATTTTCATCACTTTTCAATGTGTAATCAAAATCAATCAATTTCAATCTTGGTCATTTTTGGGCAAAATACCAAGGCTATAGCCTTACTTTTTGGCCAAATATGGCTCATTTTCATCACTTTTCAATGTGTAATCAAAATCAATCAATTTCAATCTTGGTCATTTTTGGGCAAAATACCAAGGCTATAGCCTTACTTTTTGGCCAAAAATGGCTCATTTTCATCACTTTTCAATGTGTAATCAAAATCAATCAATTTCAATCTTGGTCATTTGTGGGCAAAATACCAAGGCTATAGCCTTACTTTTTGGCCAAATATGGCTCATTTTCATCACTTTTCAATGTGTAATCAAACTCAATCAATTTCAATCTTGGTCAGTTTTTGGCAAAATACCAAGGCTATAGCCTTACTTTTTGGCCAAAACTGGCTCATTTTCATCACTTTTCAATGTGTAATCAAAATCAATCAATTTCAATCTTGGTCATTTTTGGGCAAAATACCAAGGCTATAGCCTTACTTTTTGGCCAAAACTGGCTCATTTTCATCACTTTTCAATGTGTAATCAAAATCAATCAATTTCAATCTTGGTCATTTTTGTGCAAAAATACCAAGGCTATAGCCTTACTTTTTGGCCAACACTCGCTCAATTTCATCACTTTTCAATGTGTAATCAAAATCAATCAATTTCAATCTTGGTCATGTTTGGGCAAAATACCAAGGCTATAGCCTTACTTTTTGGCCACAAATGGCTCATTTTCATCACTTTTCAATGTGTAATCAAAATCAATCAATTTCAATCTTGGTCATTTTTGGGCAAAATACCAAGGCTATAGCCTTACTTTTTGGCCACAAATGGCTCATTTTCATCACTTTTCAATGTGTAATCAAAATCAATCAATTTCAATCTTGGTCATTTGTGGGCAAAATACCAAGGCTATAGCCTTACTTTTTGGCCAAATATGGCTCATTTTCATCACTTTTCAATGTGTAATCAAAATCAATCAATTTCAATCTTGGTCAGTTTTGGGCAAAATACCAAGGCTATAGCCTTACTTTTTGGCCAAATATGGCTCATTTTCATCACTTTTCAATGTGTAATCAAACTCAATCAATTTCAATCTTGGTCATTTTTGGGCAAAATACCAAGGCTATAGCCTTACTTTTTGGCCAAAACTGGCTCATTTTCATCACTTTTCAATGTGTAATCAAAATCAATCAATTTCAATCTTGGTCATTTTTGTGCAAAAATACCAAGGCTATAGCCTTACTTTTTGGCCAACACTCGCTCAATTTCATCACTTTTCAATGTGTAATCAAAATCAATCAATTTCAATCTTGGTCATGTTTGGGCAAAATACCAAGGCTATAGCCTTACTTTTTGGCCACAAATGGCTCATTTTCATCACTTTTCAATGTGTAATCAAAATCAATCAATTTCAATCTTGGTCATTTTTGGGCAAAATACCAAGGCTATAGCCTTACTTTTTGGCCACAAATGGCTCATTTTCATCACTTTTCAATGTGTAATCAAAATCAATCAATTTCAATCTTGGTCATTTGTGGGCAAAATACCAAGGCTATAGCCTTACTTTTTGGCCAAATATGGCTCATTTTCATCACTTTTCAATGTGTAATCAAAATCAATCAATTTCAATCTTGGTCAGTTTTGGGCAAAATACCAAGGCTATAGCCTTACTTTTTGGCCAAAACTGGCTCAATTTCATCACTTTTCAATGTGTAATCAAAATCAATCAATTTCAATCTTGGTCATTTTTGGGCAAAATACCAAGGCTATAGCCTTACTTTTTGGCCAAAAATGGCTCATTTTCATCACTTTTCAATGTGTAATCAAAATCAATCAATTTCAATCTTGGTCATTTTTGGGCAAAATACCAAGGCTATAGCCTTACTTTTTGGCCAAAAATGGCTCATTTTCATCACTTTTCAATGTGTAATCAAAATCAATCAATTTCAATCTTGGTCATTTTTGGGCAAAATACCAAGGCTATAGCCTTACTTTTTGGCCAAATATGGCTCATTTTCATCACTTTTCAATGTGTAATCAAAATCAATCAATTTCAATCTTGGTCATTTTTGGGCAAAAATACCAAGGCTATAGCCTTACTTTTTGGCGAAAACTCGCTCAATTTCATCACTTTTCAATGTGTAATCAAAATCAATCAATTTCAATCTTGGTCATTTTTGGGCAAAATACCAAGGCTATAGCCTTACTTTTTGGCCAAATATGGCTCATTTTCATCACTTTTCAATGTGTAATCAAAATCAATCAATTTCAATCTTGGTCATTTTTGGGCAAAATACCAAGGCTATAGCCTTACTTTTTGGCCAAAAATGGCTCATTTTCATCACTTTTCAATGTGTAATCAAAATCAATCAATTTCAATCTTGGTCATTTTTGGGCAAAATACCAAGGCTATAGCCTTACTTTTTGGCCAAAAATGGCTCATTTTCATCACTTTTCAATGTGTAATCAAAATCAATCAATTTCAATCTTGGTCATTTGTGGGCAAAATACCAAGGCTATAGCCTTACTTTTTGGCCAAATATGGCTCATTTTCATCACTTTTCAATGTGTAATCAAAATCAATCAATTTCAATCTTGGTCAGTTTTGGGCAAAATACCAAGGCTATAGCCTTACTTTTTGGCCAAAACTGGCTCATTTTCATCACTTTTCAATGTGTAATCAAAATCAATCAATTTCAATGTTGGTCAGTTTTGTGCAAAAATACCAAGGCTATAGCCTTACTTTTTGGCCAAATATGGCTCATTTTCATCACTTTTCAATGTGTAATCAAAATCAATCAATTTCAATCTTGGTCATTTTTGGGCAAAATACCAAGGCTATAGCCTTACTTTTTGGCCAAAACTGGCTCATTTTCATCACTTTTCAATGTGTAATCAAAATCAATCAATTTCAATCTTGGTCATTTTTGTGCAAAAATACCAAGGCTATAGCCTTACTTTTTGGCCAAAACTCGCTCAATTTCATCACTTTTCAATGTGTAATCAAAATCAATCAATTTCAATCTTGGTCATTTTTGGGCAAAATACCAAGGCTATAGCCTTACTTTTTGGCCACAAATGGCTCATTTTCATCACTTTTCAATGTGTAATCAAAATCAATCAATTTCAATCTTGGTCATTTTTGGGCAAAATACCAAGGCTATAGCCTTACTTTTTGGCCACAAATGGCTCATTTTCATCACTTTTCAATGTGTAATCAAAATCAATCAATTTCAATCTTGGTCATTTTTGGGCAAAATACCAAGGCTATAGCCTTACTTTTTGGCCAAAAATGGCTCATTTTCATCACTTTTCAATGTGTAATCAAAATCAATCAATTTCAATCTTGGTCATTTTTGGGCAAAATACCAAGGCTATAGCCTTACTTTTTGGCCAGAAATGGCTCATTTTCATCACTTTTCAATGTGTAATCAAAATCAATCAATTTTAATCTTGGTCATTTTTGGGCAAAATACCAAGGCTATAGCCTTACTTTTTGGCCAAAAATGGCTCATTTTCATCACTTTTCAATGTGTAATCAACATCAATCAATGTCAATCTTGGTCATTTTTGGGCAAAATACCAAGGCTATAGCCTTACTTTTTGGCCACAAATGGCTCACTTTCATCACTTTTCAATGTGTAATCAAAATCAATCAATTTCAATCTTGGTCATTTTTGTGCAAAAATACCAAGGCTATAGCCTTACTTTTTGGCCAAATATGGCTCATTTTCATCACTTTTCAATGTGTAATCAAAATCAATCAATTTCAATCTTGGTCATTTGTGGGCAAAATACCAAGGCTATAGCCTTACTTTTTGGCCAAATATGGCTCATTTTCATCACTTTTCAATGTGTAATCAAAATCAATCAATTTCAATCTTGGTCAGTTTTGGGCAAAATACCAAGGCTATAGCCTTACTTTTTGGCCAAAACTGGCTCATTTTCATCACTTTTCAATGTGTAATCAAAATCAATCAATTTCAATCTTGGTCATTTTTGGGCAAAAATACCAAGGCTATAGCCTTACTTTTTGGCCAAATATGGCTCATTTTCATCACTTTTCAATGTGTAATCAAAATCAATCAATTTCAATCTTGGTCATTTTTGGGCAAAATACCAAGGCTATAGCCTTACTTTTTGGCCAAAACTGGCTCATTTTCATCACTTTTCAATGTGTAATCAAAATCAATCAATTTCAATCTTGGTCATTTTTGTGCAAAAATACCAAGGCTATAGCCTTACTTTTTGGCCAAAACTCGCTCAATTTCATCACTTTTCAATGTGTAATCAAAATCAATCAATTTCAATCTTGGTCATTTTTGGGCAAAATACCAAGGCTATAGCCTTACTTTTTGGCCACAAATGGCTCATTTTCATCACTTTTCAATGTGTAATCAAAATCAATCAATTTCAATCTTGGTCATTTTTGGGCAAAATACCAAGGCTATAGCCTTACTTTTTGGCCACAAATGGCTCATTTTCATCACTTTTCAATGTGTAATCAAAATCAATCAATTTCAATCTTGGTCATTTTTGGGCAAAATACCCAGGCTATAGCCTTACTTTTTGGCCAAAAATGGCTCATTTTCATCACTTTTCAATGTGTAATCAAAATCAATCAATTTCAATCTTGGTCATTTTTGGGCAAAATACCAAGGCTATAGCCTTACTTTTTGGCCACAAATGGCTCATTTTCATCACTTTTCAATGTGTAATCAAAATCAATCAATTTCAATCTTGGTCATTTTTGGGCAAAATACCAAGGCTATAGCCTTACTTTTTGGCCAAAAATGGCTCATTTTCATCACTTTTCAATGTGTAATCAAAATCAATCAATTTCAATCTTGGTCATTTTTGGGCAAAATACCAAGGCTATAGCCTTACTTTTTGGCCAAATATGGCTCATTTTCATCACTTTTCAATGTGTAATCAAAATCAATCAATTTCAATCTTGGTCATTTTTGGGCAAAATACCAAGGCTATAGCCTTACTTTTTGGCCAAATATGGCTCATTTTCATCACTTTTCAATGTGTAATCAAAATCAATCAATTTCAATCTTGGTCATTTTTGGGCAAAAATACCAAGGCTATAGCCTTACTTTTTGGCCACAAATGGCTCATTTTCATCACTTTTCAATGTGTAATCAAAATCAATCAATTTCAATCTTGGTCATTTTTGGGCAAAAATACCAAGGCTATAGCCTTACTTTTTGGCCAAAAATGGCTCAGTTTCATCACTTTTCAATGTGTAATCAAAATCAATCAATTTCAATCTTGGTCATTTTTGGGCAAAATACCAAGGCTATAGCCTTACTTTTTGGCCAAATATGGCTCATTTTCATCACTTTTCAATGTGTAATCAAAATCAATCAATTTCAATCTTGGTCATTTTTGGGCAAAATACCAAGGCTATAGCCTTACTTTTTGGCCACAAATGGCTCATTTTCATCACTTTTCAATGTGTAATCAAAATCAATCAATTTCAATCTTGGTCATTTTTGGGCAAAATACCAAGGCTATAGCCTTACTATTTGGCCAAAAATGGCTCATTTTCATCACTTTTCAATGTGTAATCAAAATCAATCAATTTCAATCTTGGTCATTTTTGGGCAAAATACCAAGGCTATAGCCTTACTCTTTGGCCAAAAATTGGCTCATTTTCATCACTTTTCAATGTGTAATCAAAATCAATCAATTTCAATCTTGGTCATTTTTGGGCAAAATACCAAGGCTATAGCCTTACTCTTTGGCCAAAAATTGGCTCATTTTCATAAATTTTCAATGTGTAATCAAAATCAATCAATTTCAATCTTGGTCATTTTTGGGCAAAATACCAAGGCTATAGCCTTACTTTTTGGCCACAAATGGCTCATTTTCATCACTTTTCAATGTGTAATCAAAATCAATCAAGTTCAATCTTGGTCATTTTTGGGCAAAATACCAAGGCTATAGCCTTACTTTTTGGCCAAAAATGGCTCATTTTCATCACTTTTCAATGTGTAATCAAAATCAATCAATGTCAAACTTTGCGATTATTGGACTTAGCAGTTTGGGAATGGTTGAATTTATAAATTATAGGCTGGGGTGTCAGTGGAAATATTGTCGGTGGAACGGAATGTCGCTGATGAGGTAGTACTGAACGTTGTCCCCACCGATATTGTTGACCTCGAAACCTTTATAGCCTCGAAATGGAATAAGGAAGATGAATTTCTTTAGTGATCTTCCTAACATTGTAAGACGCTTGATCATTTTATTGTTAATGAAGGACCATCTTTGATGTGCCGGCACTGTTATTATCATTGACGTACCCATTGTCAACTCCACGTTCACCATTAAGTATTACAACAGTCTCAGTTTCATCATTCACCACCCAACCAATTTTTTCCAAGTCCAAATCTCTGTCTGAATCAATATTTCCTCGTACACTGTAGTTTTTCTCGACAATTTCCTTGAGTCTCTCATTTAAAATCCCCGGCCTCTGTGGAACAAGACAAGCTTGAAATAAACTTCTCTTGTATCACAATTTTTATTGATCATTCGCCCCAACAAGCGCATGTTAGACCAACAGCAGTTTCGTCAGTGGAATTTAATTTCGGTACTAAGATGGCTCCTTTTCTTTGCTTTACAGAAATCGACGACGTTCGATGAGAACTTGAACAATGGAACCATTCGCTAATTTGTACATTACTGTAGCTATCATTCATTGACGATACACTTTATGCTAAAAGTCCTCCTGTTTTGCTCTGTTTCTCCTAGAATAAGCCAAATTCGAAAGTCTTGTCTGCATAAATTGGCAGTACCGAAATTTCCTTGAGTCACCGGAATTTTTACGAATTCCACCAAAATTTATCACGGAAATGGCTGAAACTTCACCGGAATTTTTCCACCGACTACTTTTCACAGACATTTTCTGAACTTAATGCAGGTCAGTTTTAACTTAGAAAGTAAGGTTATAGCCTTGGCTAATTGACGAAGATCAATGAGTCTGAGGATGGGTCGATTTTGGGTGAAAAAGCAGGTCATAACTTTGGTAGATCTTTATGTATAGGCAAGCTGCCGAGCGATTAGAGTTGTTGACTGCAGTTTGGAAGATAGATGGCTCGAAGCTAAACCTCAGGCCATAGTTTGGTTGCTCGCTCACGCTTGCTTTTTGGACAATTTTAGAATCAAATTTTATTAAAGTTCTTCTTACGTCACCAGCCATTGTTGCCATCGTTTAAGAAACTACACGTAGCGTACAGTATACAAGACACTAGGCCGGGTTTCTTTTGAAACTAAAGCAACGAAGGCTGATGCTTATCAACAACTCCATCAGAGTTTGTCTGCCAAAAGGTAGGGTAGGGCTGAGTGCTTGTGAAAATTCTCATCTTAGGCTGAACACGCTCTAGCAGTGTTTTTATTTTTCAGCAAGCTGAATCTCATCGTTCTTATAAAGTACATTCTTCCTATAAAGAAATGTACTAATAGCAGTCGCTATATGAAAGAACAGGCGGGCAGTCTTGGTAATTCAACTGCGATTCATCAGTTATTCAAAGGAGTTTCGATGTGCTGGCTGAGTAGTATGATCTGTCCAATTAGAAGGATCACTAAACGTACGTAGTGCTCTCATTCTCATTAGAATGGCGAAAAACGAGTACACGGTACTATGACAAAAAGATCCCTTCTTGCCTGCAGTTTATACAGTGCTAAAATTGAATTTAAGATAATTTACAAGGCAACATTTTTAGCTATCAGCTAATGAAGTTCGAATTAATTGCTCGCGGATTTTGGAATCTAAGTGTAAGCCAATCGTGTCCAAATAGTGCAGAAATCTGAAATACAAAAGTAAAACCTAAAGCGAGAAACCATAACAATTTGACATTTCTCACAAAACAAAAGATAAATCCATGCTTTCTTGAAATTGCAGATTTAATCTATAAATGAGAATTTATCCAAACCTCTATTGCATGCGATGATAAGCGTATCATAAAAATCAAACAGAGGCATCATTAGGTGAACTCTCCTTACCTTCTCGATCGTCGTCCATGTTGAGTCGCCCTTCTGCTTTCTTCAGATTGGCATATATTGGACAAATTCGGAATTGTATCCAAACATAAGGATCGATGGTCAGTTTTCACCGACGACGGTAAACAGTCTTCCAATCTGCTATATGTCTGTCGGATTACATCACTAAAAGCAGAATGAAATCGAGGCATAGGAGGCAAAGTTGACATGATATCCACCGAGGAGGCTATCCAGTGAGTCCGAGAAATATCAATCGCAATCAATCGACTTCAACTGGTCATATAAAAGGTGGGATCCAAAAAAGATACCATTTCCACAAGATCCGTGACTGTTTTAAACTTAACAATAGAATGATGAATCTGTTCCCTCTATGAAGCACACCACAATAAATTACAACCTTTGATTCCTACATAATTCCCAATTTTTCATAAGATATACTCTCAAAATCTCATCTCAGCTTTTACTCTTCAACTCCATTCCTTGTGACCCTAAGCTAAAACATTTTCAAACCTAGCCCTTTCAGGATACACAATGTAAGTTATCTCAGTGATTCTTTATGCGTGACGGCCTAAATCAAAAATTTATTTTTCACAATAAAATGCTAGAGAAATATGCATTCTAGGGTCAATTGCCAAACTAGATAATTATTACAGTAGAATTTCGATATAACGAACCTCGAAGGTAAATGAAAAGATACTTCGTTATATCGAGAGTTCGTTAAATCAAAAATTGAAAAAATCAGGAGATTTTGCGCCAAAATTACATCCTGTCTAAGAGATGTTGCGACGTTTCAGGAAATTGCGGCGTTTCAAAGAACTATGATAAGCAACGTTGTAGGCCTATAATAGTCTTGTAAGCTGTGCTTAAATGGTCAGTTTCATAACTTAAAAAAGTCAGTAAGAACAGGCTACTTCTTGTGTTTGAACAATGAAATTTCACAGAGCTTCTGTACTCCTGTCACTTTTGGTGAAAATTCTCAACAGAAAAAAACACGATAATCATAAAAACAAACTAGAGAAAAATTAATGCATATTTGGATATTTGCTTTTTGATAAAACTGGCATTTCTGCCAAAACTAGCTTTTTGTTTTAAAAAGAAGTCAAATAGAGCATATACGAAGTTGAAATTACAGGAAAGCCAGTCAACTTGGTCGACGATAAGTGAATGCAAGTTCATTGTAAATTGAAGTTGCCAAGAAGAAGCAAGTTTGCAAATATTTCATAAATGTCTTTGGAAATTACAAAAAATTGTATACTGCAGACTTACTTGCGCTCATATTTACTGTGCTTGAAAAAACTGCTTTGTAAGCAATTTGAGCGTCCATAACTTAAATATTTAATTTGTTTTCTGTGGCGTTTAGTGTTGTGAGTTCATTAAATGGACGTCGGTCCGCAAAATCGTGATGTTCGCTATATCGGAGGTTCGCAATATCGTGAGCCTACAATAGTTTTATTCCCTCAAAATACTAATACACTTATCAAAAGGCTTACCAAAACATTTTGATGTAAATAATAATAACTTACCTTTTTCCTAATGATAATGGGAAGGCTTCTTTGTCATGTTCGTCAAGGATACTCTCATGAACGTATTTATAAGAGCTAAGTACATCCCGGCTGATCTTCTCCAAGACCACATCATTTCGCATAAAACCATTGTCACTAAACCGTTCCTCATCTGCCGTACCATCGGAAGTTCTGGCAAACCACCAGCCATGCCGGTGAGCGCTGTGATTCAACGTTGGATGCCACTTGTCGCAGAGTGTGTCCGCGAAAGACAATGCATCGGCCGAGGCTGACACCATGGTCAGAATGCTTGAAGCATCCGATACTAAAACAGCGGAATGTTAGAGCAATCATCAATCTTGGTTCAGTGGCGGACAGCCAGCTGTTTGCTACGGGGAGGGAATCTGACCAGTGGACCCTGGGGGTAGCCAGGCCCTTAAAATGTCACGTTTGGATTATTCACAAGGTAATGTAAGCATAATTTTCAAAGATCCTGCCACCCCCTTTCCCCTTCTTTGCAAGGAGATGCCTTTAAAGCCACCCCCTTTCTGCGCAAGTACTTCTACATTCCCTCCCATGGGTAGGCCTATTCAATGTATTCGTTGGCCTTCAACCTGTTTTTCACAGTTAGTAAACCACCAGCTAGTCTTTGATAGGAAAGGACAAAACTGGGCTTCGTGTGTTGTATTCAGTTAATTAAGGATTCTAAAACATAGATTAGTTTTGGTGCTCTCAAAAAACCACGCAAAAATGCACGCCAGTGTATAAAAATTGATACAAAAAACAGTAATTATCAAGCGAAAAACAAACTCACAGGAATCCAAACGGTTTTTCTCACTTTGGCTCAAATTCGTGTTCAGTCTGGTGAGGCCACATTTGTCGATCTGAAAATATTAGCATGTCAGTTAACAAAACAGATAACTTAAAAAATAAGATAAAAAAGGCCAGTTGAAGAACTTTAATAATCTATCAATCAGCTATTTTATCACAAAAATGCCGATAATGTTTAGCTAATGATTAGACAATTAACATGCAACAACAGCACCAAGAGATATCTGGCATTTTTCAGAGCGAAGTATACCTTTCCATCAAGCAACGTTGTAGTCGCTGGGGCAGTTCTACATTGTGGGAGGCAGTCCCACATTGACTTTGAAGTATTTTTGCAAGGGTGTCTACGTTTTTACTTTAATGAAGATTTGCAAACTCAAATTAATATCTGTACTAAAGACGGTAAAACTTGAACCGCAAAGTCAGTAAAATGCAATACAAACTCAGTGGAAGCACTGCCAGCAACAGATAAACAAACAAAAAAATCTAATTTTTAGACTCTTAAACTTTTGTTCTTTCATTCTCTCTTATTGCTAGCTTTCTAATTAATATGTTTTAGTGCAGCCTTATAGATTTTACTGTACATAAATCACATGTGGCTCATAACTGCTAATAATTTAATTCCAAACATGCGATGGATCTCTTGCTTTACAAGCAACTAAATCAAGAAGCATTTCTAAGGCCTGGTAATTTCACCCTCCGATGTAAACAGTTCTCACCTGTTCATTTTGAAATAAAAGGTCTCCATCTTCACTGTTGCAAGTGATACCCAATTCTACCACCATCACCATCTGTTCTTTCTCCTCTTCTTCAAACATCTCTTCTTTGATGAAAGCTTCTTCCTTGGTCACAGCTTCTTCCTTCACCAACCCGGTGACATCACGGTCACCTGGCTCCCTTTCCTCCATACCTCGATTGTCATTTACTCTTTCCAAATCAGAAGCACTGGTTTCAGTTTTAAGCTCTCCAGATGTGACCTGTGCACTAAAGCTGCAGTCCTCTTGAGATACAATTGCGCCAAGTCCGTCCGTTTCTTCAACTTTAACGTCTTTCACCTCACATTGAATCGAATTTGCCATCACAGGGGCTTTGAATTCTACTTCACCAGTCTCTCTGGGTGGTAAATCTTTCAATTTAGAACCACAAGAAGTAACTTTTGAATCTTCATCTATCAAACATATGGGCTGTCGATTGCAAAAAGTTGAATCCAATACGACAGAGTTTGGATTACTAATAACAGAGTCTTGAACGGTACCTCTCTCGAGGAGATTTTCTCTCTTATTTAAATCTTCCATATCATTAATCTTAGATAGCTTCTTGATTGCACAGTCTACTCTCCCATGACATGGTTTGATCCATTGTTCATACGTAAATTGCAGCTTTAAGATTGATTTTCTTATATCTCTGTTGCAATTCTTAACAATATTTTCAACGAGAAATCTCGGTAGTGTCACACTCTCTGCTAAACACATCGCAAGAAGGTGGTTGACGATCAATCGCTCCTCCGCATAATGCATAGTTACAGCTTCGTACGGGTCGCCATCCAATCTTGTCTTCGATGAAGGATCTAAAGATGAATAAAACAATAAAGAAATTCGACGTTCTTACTAACTTTCAAAATACAAAATAGCAACATAACTGAATGGAAAAATACTGCATTGTCTTCAATTCCTAAATGAGGTTACTAGAGTTGTGCTACGCAGGCACATCTGCTGTCGGGTTTTCTTCGATTGTTCCATCAGAAAACTTGGTTGGGAAAGGCCCCAAATCTTGGAATAGCCACAGAATATCTGATGGGTTGGCAGCTCTGATCAAGGGCATTTTCTCCCAATCTAATTGACCAATCATCATGCAAAATAGGCCTAAATTTAGCAACAGAGCGTATACGTGGTCAGAATCCTACAAGATGACTGGCCACTTAAGTTTTGGAAAAGTAAACCTGATCAGAACTCTCAGCCAATCAAGCATTTGGTGATTATGCTTTAACTCTTAAGATCCCTCACTCCTAAGAGGCTTCGGTAACTGCTGCACAGAGTCCTAAATGCTACGTAGCCAGGTTAGCCTATTAAAGCGAGCATCTGGGATCCTTGCCTTCTGATTGGTCAAAAAGGCAGAAGATTCCCTAACTGGGGATCGCGCCAACAGCCAATCAAGATTTGAGCCCTATGCTATCAAGGTGTAACATTCATGACTATTCTATATAATATCTATTGTTATTCAGGAATCGGTTTGCCAGGTTTTAGAAGCTCTCGCATAGATCGGTTGGGGGCATAAACACTACACCCTGCGCATGAAAATGAGCACTGAAACAACTCCTAAACAAGATACTAGTACAGGTGTAAGATCGCTTGCATAATATTCAATCCGCCCTGAAAAAACTTCTTTATCAACATTAAAAGATTAAGAGAAAAAAATAAAAAGTATTTCATTCTGCTATCTCAATCAAAACAGGAAAAGATACATGGTCACACAGTCCCAGCCTTGGATGAGACTTACAATTCCTATACTGTACGTCAAGAAAATATAAACAGGTAGAATCAAGCATCGATTGATGAAATTGCAAAAATTGTAAGTTAAGGCTAACCATTTGTTGTGATTATGATAGGTCTTTTTGCTTGCCTCCTTAATTCATTGAGGCCAAACCAAAATCCTTTGTCCTGTTCGTCAAAAACCACATCAGCCTAAAAAACACCAATTCCCTCGTCAGTCTATTAGAGACAGTTTAAAGCAGAGTGCCCAAAGTCATTAAAAAATAAACTTAGACAGTACAGAACAGGACTATTTGGATCTTTTAGTCCTACATCTACGACGATCAGTATATCGTAACTCATATCTAAAATCGTCCTGTTCTATAAAAGAATGAAAGTTATTCATGTTTATTGACATTAAATTGCCTCTGGACTAGAAAACAACTCGCTGAATGTAATATGAATAACAACTTTGAACGAAATATTGAATACTGGAAGTGTGATTGTAGAAATGAGGGCCTAAACTCATAAAATAACTATCCCTACACATAAAATAATGTTTTCGTGAGCTGTTTCGGTCTTCCAAAACAGAGAACAAAGAATTATATCATTCTCAATATTTTGCATTTACTACAGGTAATCCTTGATCTCTGCGGCGGTAAACTGGACATCTTGACTAAATACTAGAACTTCACTCACGAAAACATAACTTTTTTATTAGACGGAAAATCAAGAAGGAAAATAAAAAAGTAACAATTTAGAATTAAATTCAGGAAGTGAGACGTATATGATTAATTTTAGTTTAAATATCAAACCTACTTGCTCAAATAGGACAAGAGACATCTCTCCAACGATAACATTCGAATCCTTTAAATTCTCAGAATTCTCTTCAGTTTCCTTCTCCGGCTCTTTTACATCCTCGTTCTTCTGCTCGCTATTAGCAATTTTACTTCCCAACGACTTACTTCCAAAAAAAGAACAAATATTCTTGCTACCATGAGATTCTTCATCTGCAGCGGGAGCGCTGTCTCCTCCAGAGCCATGAAATCTGCGCTTGACTTGATGACTTTGAGTTGCTTCTCCTAACAAAGCTTGGATTTGTTTGCCAGACCGATAATTAGAAGGATGCATCTCAAGAACCTAATAAGCAACACGATAATTTATATGAGATGCAAAGAACAGTTTGCACTCAAGTGAAAAGAGCATAAAAATGAGCTACTATATTGTTAGCCTATAGGTTGCGTGACGTATGGAGTACATACTCTGGATAGGATTTGTTGACAAGACTAGAAAGAAGTGATATCTATATAATCAGGGGTACAAGTGCCACTACATGATAGTCATGATGTAGACAAGAGACCTGAGGAACACCTCCAACTTACTAAATTACGAGATTGCTCACTTTTAGCTTGATTATTCATTACATACCTTTTCTAGTAAGTTATGGTGGGGAAAGCTCCCGACGCCCATAACAAAGGCGCCGACAAAGGAAGAAAGAGAAAGACTGGGTAAAGAGAATGATGAGATCAAGCTTGTTGATTTTAGATTGGAAAGAAGACAAGTTGCAATAGGTTTCTGGAAAGGAAGAGTAAGGCAAGGCGTTTATAGTGAACACGTTCCTGAAATGAATTATGACTTGTGAGATAGAGTTCGCTGATTAGGTAGTGAAACTTGTAAAGGTAAGAGTGGGTAGGAGCTTCTTGTCGTACGGACAGTGCCAAAGATAGCTTACTCATATCGTCAAAATAAGAAGACGCTATACAAACAAAAAGAGTATTAAAGCTGAAAATCGCATGTTATTACTTACCTTATATCCCAGTTCTTGGGCGCATGCGTAAACAGTTGCAGTTGATCCGCATCCAGTTTTACCAGTTATAACAAACGTGTTAGAAATGGGTTCGTTATCATCATCATCATCGCTTGAATCATCTGAATCAGTGACATCAGTTTTTCCGCAATACCTAAAATTAAAAAACAGGACCTGATCTAATACTCCTAAGTCGAACTACCGGGCTGGGGGGGGGGAAGGAGGGAGCTGAGCTATACACCACTACAATAGCCATGCAGCGTGGCATTACATTAATCAAAGTTCTAGAAGTAAGCAAACTTTGATAGCGAAAAGGTGGTTGGAACAAGTTTTCAAAACATGCTCCTGATCCACAGCACAATTACGCGTTCAGCAGAGTAAACACTAGCAAAGAAAAACCCATGAAACATTTGAGAAGTGGAGGCCAAACAACACGAATGCGAAGCACATGACGATGAGAGAAACAAGTAACTGCATAGGTGTTGTAGTTGCCAAACCAGAATAGAAATAGAAGGGCGGCAAAACAAGAATAAATATAAAAAAAAGAATAGACAAAGGTTCTGCTTCAAGGCACTCTTAACTTTTGGTTTGAATTAATTTATTCGACTCATTTATCAATCGCCTAACCAAAACCGTTGCACACAATCAAAGAAACAACGAGATACGGTCGTACTATCAACAAAGGAAAATTCTATTATGCTAGATAACAATATTGTGCACAAATGCGAAAGGTGACTTACCTAGAGTTATTCTTTGCAATGAATTTCAAGACAAAATTTTCGTGCTTTTCTTTCCAAATTGAAAGCCAGTCAAATATCTGTTTCGTTTGACACCAGTTCCCAATAAGTTGATCATGTCTGGCGGGAGCGTACTTTTCAGTCCACAACAATGAAGAATTGACATAGTCTTCATCTATTGGCGGCATTTCTATAACTTTCACTTCTTCATTGTCAGCCGTATCTTCTCTCTTTGCCTCTAAAACACAGTCCATAGGTTTAGTTGGAAAATCAATTCTGGATTCTTCCGTCACTAGATGTTTATTGTCCGAATCTTCATCTCCTGCAGCCTCGCTCTTCAAAGATTCAGAAACGCTCTCAGAGACTTTACGTGATTTCCTCCTTTTAACCGCTGGCACCTTATCTTTAATTGCTTCATGTGACATCTTTTCCAGCTCTTCTCTTCTCCTCCTCTCCTCTTCCAGTCTTTGCTCCTCCCTCTGTTTCACACGAGAAGACCTCCTCCGTCCATTTTCTTCTGGAATCTTATCATCATGGCTAACAGAACTTGCATTTCGCGTTCTCTTTGGCAGATTGCAAACATTATTCTTTTCTGATTCTAAATCATTATCATCGCAATCGATCTCCAAAGAAATGACTTCTTGCCCATCCGTAGGCAATCCGGCTCCTTCATCTTCTAATTTACTGTCCTTCGTATAAACTTCTCCAGTTTCATCGCTACGTCCGGTCTGGTTAGCCGGCTCTTTTGCTCGTTTAGGAGATATATCATCGTACTCTAATCCTACATCTTGCCCTGAAACAACTCCATTGGAAATGGCCTCAATGTCCAACTTTCCATTATCAACGCTATCCTGCATTGCAGATCCATTATCTAATTTACAATTCTCATTAGAAACTCGTTCAGAATCTGAAGCCTCCATTAGACTAACCACATCAGTCTCGGAATCACAAACAGCTTCGGTGCTGTCATTTGTCTCCTCACTGGAGGAGCTTTCTACAGTGGAGCAGGTTCCATCAGTAAGTGAATCTGGTTCCGTTTGCTTTGCGTGAAAAGCCATAATTTCATCATCGCTATCCTCCGACACAAATATTGACTGCTCACGAATAGCAACATCGTTTGCGTTGCAACAGCTCAACACTGTCTCTGCTTTCTCATTATCCTGGGAATTTTGATGTTCTAAATCAGTTACCGTATTTAAATTGTCAGTTCGTACATTTCTATAACTCTTATCTAAACTCATAGAGTTCACTTCTAAATTGTCATTACACAATTCTTCCTTCAGTTCTGTGTCTTTATCTAACTTTACTCTTTTAGCTTCCTTTGTTTCACTGTCCACTGGGGTATCATCACATTCATCCAGCGCTTTTCTGGCAAGTGGCGCCAACACTGGATTCGAATCTCGCTTTCGTTTTGTTCTTACACACTGTTCAGCTGAAGAACTAGAGAGCTTGGACATCGTTTTTTCAGTTTCAGTATAATCTTCCTCACTCTTATCAGATATCACAAGATCACCGTCAGAACTTTCCTGTTTCATAATACAAGCAGACAAAACAGCACCATCTCTTACGGTCTTTTTATCTTTACCCGGCACCATCTTATCAATAGTTTGAAATTCTCTATCTGATTTGTCCTCTGAAAAAGTTTCAATCCTTCCTGACTTCTCCACGCATCTGTTATCCTGTTCTGCTCCATTCGATCCCACTACACTTTCGCTACGTGTACAGCTCTCACCATCGACAGATAAAAATGTTTTGATGTCGCTATCAGTACTGCAGACATCGTTTGTTTCCGATCTCTTAGAAAACGATTCAGATTCTGGTGAAAATGATCTCAAATCTGAATTTTGGACAGAAACTGCATCAGATCTATGTTTTGAATTTTTAGCCGAAGGCTTGAAATACGATGTTATGTCCATCATTGATACAACAGCTGGAGGGGCAGATTGTTCCGCTTTCCTATCAAACGTACTCTCACGTGCTTCCAGCTCATAAACATTAGCTGGCTCTTGTTTGACATCTTCTACCTTGCATACTTTCACTGCTCTTTCATCTTCTGGCATATCAACTTTTTTCTCCCTATAATCCATACGTGTTACTATCCCTCTCTCTTCACTATTTTTTCCGATATCGGTTCCAACAAGGTTACTTCCTTCCTCAATGTTAGTAGTTTTATCTCTAGAAGAGTCTTTAGCTTCCATTTCCACTGATACAGTACTGGCCGATGGCTCCTCAGCAATGCTATCATCACATTCTTTCAAAGCTTTAGCGATATTTGCAACCTTCTCCCTCCTCTTCGAAAATAAGCAACGAATATCAATAGTATTAGATTTCTGCTCCTCTAAAACCATGACCTCATTCTGTTGAGTTTTACACAAAGGCTCTTCAATCTTATCAATAGGGGACTGAGCAGTATTAGTTAAAACAACATCCTTCTCAAGTATAACAGGTTTACATTGCTCTTTATTATTGACTTCGGTTTTTCTCTCATCGAACTCCTTTCCTTTACTAGAATTCTTAGCACTACAAAACATCGTCCTGATATCGTGTAGTACGAGCTTCGAGCACTGGTCAGTACCAATGTTCTCATTAGATGTAGGTAGATCTACATCATCCTTCCTTTCAGTGTCAGTCTTCCGTATTCTCTTTCTGCCCCTTCTGACTTGGTCTGACAAAGAAGGAGACAAATTACTTTCAGATGCTATTTTGCCTTCAGGCATCTCGTTGACAATATCTTCATCTCTGCCTCCTTTACTCACTTTTCTCTTGCGTTTCCCTCCTTTCTTTTTCATAAGACCATCTTCAGTACTATCCATGTCCTTTTTCTCCTCTGCTTCATTACTGGAGGAATCAACAACCTCGCTTCTGTCAGCTTTCTTTCTTCTATCCCTTTTCGATTTCCTCGAGAAAATTCTCTTATCAGTTTCATCTTCGACACTGATGAAGTCTTCGTCAACAGTCATATCACATTTTGACAACAATTTCTTCGACCTTGACCTTAGAGATGAATTCAACTCCTTCCTCTCATTTTCACATATTTCCTTTTGATCAGCTCTCCCAGAAATCTTCTTCTCATACTGCCCCTTCTTAGTAATCTTCGTAAATGAATCTTCAATAGTGTTCTTACATGTCTTTAACACAGTTTCCTCCATTGAAACAATTTCAATGCTTGAATCGAATTCAACATCCTTATTTTTCTTGCTGCTTTCTTTCTTGTCTTTCTTCCTTTTTCTAGAGTTCTTGCTAGCATCTTTCTTGGTTTGCATGTCATCAGCAAGACACTCGTCAATTCCCTCTGTAATGACATCACCTTTCTCCACAGGTACTATATCCTCAGTTTCATTTGATTTAGGTTTCTTGGAGGCCTTTGAATTTGCTTTTTTAAACATACTACGAATATCAACCCCCTGCTTTACAGGTTGAATTTCGACAAGATTTATGGAAACTATATCCTTTTTTGCCAATTTCTCTTGCTTCTCCCAGATAGTCTTTAAATTTGACTTTGGTATTTCGACTTTTGCCAAACCTAAATACGGTTATACGTGGTTAAGGTAGAGTGAGAGTAATACATTCATAATCAACGAAACAATTATCAAAAAACCACCCTCAACATATTTATCACAGCATAAGCAACAGCGCTCTTCTGGAGGGATTGGTACAGCCTAATGGTACACAAATCGGTTCAGCGAAAGAATATGGCCTCTTATTCGCCTAAGTTTGAACTGTTCCTTCCAGAACCAATATGGTATCGCTAAAGAAACATACCTTTTGTGTCCTCTGTTGTTTGAAATATGGGGCTATACTTACGTCACAGTCCATACCAATACAAATGCTAAATACAAATCAAATTAAAACTGATAGCTCAAAATTTAGCCTGCTCTGTTACATGACATTGCGCAATGTAAGACAAGCCAACAAACATTAAACTTTCATTGCTTTTTTGACTTACATTGTTTCACCACATTCATCTGACAGTTAACATAACTTTTTAGCAGCTTCACCAGTGGAAGAAGAGGGTCACATTTCAATATATCAGCTATTGCAGTGGCTAAGGAAACAAATTGCTGCGTCTTTGTTGATACTTCTCTGCTGGGTCGCTGTCAAGGAAAATTACAAATTATGTAAATGAACTCTTTAGCATCACCTTTGAGAAATCAGAGTTGACACTTAATGGCTTGAATTTTCATGGAAAATCGAAATTTGTTCCAGTTATTGAACGTTGACGAGTTAAAGAGCTCAACATTTCCATGGAAAACCGAGGGGAACTGAAAATTCTCTCAAGGTACCGAATATTTGACTAACTGGACAGTCCAGTTTTCGGGAAGTCGTATTTTCAGGTAGTTGAGTTATTGGGCAGTCGAATTATTGAATATTAGCTATATATTTTTATGATTCAATTTACAGCACATTTTACATTATTGATGTACAGTATAGACAATATTAATTCAACAAATTTTGATTTCCAGCAAAAGCGGAATAACTGCTACCCTAGAGACATAACTCTTTATCATAAACATGATAAATTTTAAACTAAGCAACAACAAACATAATTTCGTGATAAATAACAATTAATGCATTTGATCAAAACTAAATTCAACAATTAAAATAATCAAACTTTCACAGACCTTGGACAAATTGACCAATAACACCCAATCGTACTCTTTTGAGACAAGAGGAAGTATCGCAGGGTGACGAGGCCCTGGGCTGATGTTACAATGAATTAATCTGTTAGTAGCACTTTGATACCATTCCCTTTCAGTGGTGTCGAGTTGAAGGGTGTGGCTAATACAAGGTAGAGCTGTTTCCTGTTCCACAATACTATTCTCTTCATACTTCACAATCTTTGGTTTGGCAAACTTGGCAAGGAAGCTTGTTGTTGAGTAGCTAGCAGCTATAACAAAAATACAATATATGTTAAGGCAATGTAACTATTAAAAAATTAATTTCTGGCCAGAAAGGATGGCTGCTTGTGAACAAACCTACTGAATAAAGTATAAAATAGAAAATTGTAATAAAAAGTACATGCTAATAATGATATAGCAATTTCTACTAATACAAGATCTAATAAATTATATTAGAATTCTGTGGTAGTCAATCTATTATTACAGCTTGATATCACTGTGTTCCTCCATAGTTTTCCAGAGCACCAATTTTACCAATCTGAGATCAATAGGCATTTGTATGGCTGAACACTTTGTGAAGGAGAAATACTGGCCATTAGCCCCAACTAGGAATGCTGGAACATTGGCAAAAAAATTCCAAATGACCCAAGTCACTGTCATAATACTAAAATATTGAAACATATAAATCATGGATGTAGTATCCAAATTGCAACAAAAGTGTAACATAATCTCCAGTTAATCTTTAATATTTATACCAGAATGTCAAGAGCTGTTAAAACAGCACTATATTAACTTCACAGGTATGAGTAAATCAATGTTACCCTTATTTAAAAATCACAACTTACAAGCAAATTGTAATAAATTCATGAAAACAACATAACATACCTGATTCTTTCATGCCCTTGAGATCCATTGTAAAAACTTTTCCATCTTCTTCCTCAGAGATCTTCTCTTTCTTTGAATTCATGAGAGAATCCCTAGCAGTATCTGTTGATTGGATCAACTCTGTACCTCTCATTCCAGTACATCCATTCTCTTTTCCATTCTCACCTTTACTCCCTTGACTTGATCTCAAACTCTTTTTACTACAAACTTTATTACTTGATTTCAACTCATTTCTCCTTTCACGTGTATTAGACCTCATTGATTTCCTCAATTGTGGTTGAAAATCATCATCATCATCATCACCATTATTATCATCATCACCATCAATAGAGAGAGACTCAACATAATTGACATGTTGCCTTCTCTTTCTACGACTCAATACTTGTATGCAATCACTAGCGAATTCATCTTTGGAAACAAGCATATCTTTAGTTACTTCTTCTTCTTGTATGCAATCAAAATCCAAGGCATCACTACCTACATTCTTCTTCCTTCTGCTTCTCATCCTTTTATCCCTTTTCACAGACTTGCCATCCTTCACAACTGCTAATTGCCCATCCTCTTCTAGGTTTTTATCCTCATTCTTTATCCTGGTATCCCTTAACAACATATTATCAGCTTCTGCTTTGATTTCTTCCTCTGCACATGCTATCTTTTTATTTTCTTTCACATTCTTATCATTTATTTTACTTTCAATAACATTATTGATAGTAATTTCTTCCTCATGCAGAGACCCATTATTTTCTTTCAGTTCCATATGGTCATGTCTTTCTGAAAACCCTTTCACCTTCCTCCTATTACACTTTCCACTATTACATTCTTCTTTCTGTAGAGGTGCTGAATCAGTACTATCAACATCAAACTCACATTCTTGACTATTCTTGATTCTCTCATCTGTACTTAATTTCCCTCCAGTCACTTCTCCAACAATAATGTTAGGGGAATCATCTTGTTCACCAGTTGCTACAGAATTTTGCAACAACTGATCCATTTCATCAAATTCATGTATTTGCTTCTTCCTCTTTTTCTCCTTCTTCTTTTCCCCTAGAGGTGTGCCTCCTTTTGTGGTATTACTATGCTCCATATCTACTCTATCACTACACTCTGTCTCTTTATCTCTTGCTACAGATCCTTTGCCACCAATGTCATTTTTTATTGATTCAATCTCATCTCCACTCAATGGATTTTCATTCATTCTATGATGATCTATTTCCATAATCACTGCATCTGCATCTTCCAAATGATTTTTTTTCTTTCTTCCACTGAACTTACACCTTGATCTATCATCTACATCACTTCTGCCTGATATACTGAGCTCATTTGTCTCTTTCCCTTCATCATTTTTCTTACAGTTAGTTCTTTGTGACTTTCTCCTTTTATCTACCTCATCATCCCTTGTCTCCATTATATCATTAACCTGGCTTAAAAAATGATGATCATTTGTACATGTAGTAATAACTCCATTGTCCACTTCTTTTTCACTGTGTTCATCATACTTTGGACTTTCCAATGCTATTCCATCTTCACAACCCTTTTCTAGTGGAATCACTAAATCACCTTTGCATTTCTCTTTTTTAGTTTTAATTTTCTTCTTTCTAGATTTCTTGTTTTCCACTTCACCAATTGCCCTAGACAGATCTACCTCATCTTCTACACCACTGATACTTAAAACTCCACTATCAACCAAATTTACTTTTACATTACTTGTTGTGTTCTTTGGTTTTATTGACAAGTTAACTTGATCTTTTTTAACCTCATTCTTCATCCTTATACTTTCCTCATTCACAGGCTGCTTCTTTCTATCATCATATGAACAACATATATTTTCATTAGGGTCTTTGGGGTCTGCTTGCAGTATGGATTGTGGCTTTGACAATTTACCAGTAACTGGTTTGAAAAATGAAAGAATAGACTTTTGGCTAACATCAATTCCATGATTTTCTTCTTCATTCTAAAATATAGAATTGATAATATTCAAATCTAGTCAGTCTATTAAGTTAGCCAGTATCATGGAGCTTGAAGGTGTTACACCTTTCATAGTTTCCAAAAGAACTCACTTACTTTATTGCAAATGGGTAGATCAACGATGTAAAGTAATAATCGTGGTGATTCAGTCATGACCCAATCCTATTAGTCTAAGTCATACAGTAATAATACCCATAAACAGAGAAAAGGAGAGGGGGTTCCTTCGCCATAGCTCTGAAACTACACATGCTTTGACACCCGACTGCAGAATGTGGCCTTTTCGACACGATCTCGAGTGTGCATGACCAGAGGTCGGGTGTGCAAGTGTGTACTTGATCTCAGGTGTGCACTTGATCTCAGGTGTGCACTTGATCTCAAGTGTGCACTTGATCTCAGGAGTGCACTTGTAGTGCCTGCTTAATTTTTGGCATAGATGGGATGACCAGTTTATTTTTTCTGTTCTTTCTCACCTTGAAAGATTTTGTACCGAAAAGCATGCACGTCAGCGGAGTACTTTTTACTTTATAATTATCTGTATGATAGTTGGAAAACATTCAAATAAACCACGCCCTGTCACCTTTCAACACCATACCACATCCATTTCTGGGTGTGCATTATCATTTGCAACAAAAAATCTCGAGTGTGCAGTTGCCAAACTCTGCAGTGTGGCTTTGGCACAAGTCTAGAACATGAAAATCATATTCTGAAGAATGCAGCTAACCCACACATTTTTAAAGGTGTTATGTAGCATTGAGGTATGATGATCTCAACGAAGAAATACTAAAATCAAGTCAAAACAGCGATTGTTAAGAAAGTGATTTCCTCAGACAATAGTCGATCAAAATGATCATTTTGAGCGCTGGGTATACTGTTGTATAGACCCGTTAACTCTTAAATAACTCACCGTAGCTTCACTAGCAAAGCCTCGAAGTTCATCCTCCATACTTCTGTTTTGTTTTGTAATCTTATTTATCACGTATCAATAACACAGAACATCATCAAGGGAAGAGGTTTTACTTTGCTTTCCCGCCATTTCTTCGCCATTTTTGTTTGATGAGAACCTCGAGTTCATGAGGAAAGTTTGAACAGAGGCTCACTTCCATAATGTTGGGGACCCATAATGTTGATTGAAAGCACTGGTGATTGAATACCTTAGCTGCAGGTATACATAAACTGTGTGTAAAGTTCTAAAGAAAGACCTGTCATCTGTGCATGTCGGAGTAAAATAATTTGGAATAGATTGATTCCCTTTAAAACAAAATGCCACTCATATACTTGTACCATAGTAGATACTAGCAAATTCATAGCAGATTGAATTTCTAACCAGACTTTAATAGCACTTCAACTTTGTAAATTTAGCTCTATATTTCTCTTAAAAAATCTGCCCAAGCCTGAAGCAATCAATTCACTAACAAAATCCAATAACGGATTAAAACTCATTAACGGATATGATTTAAAGTCATACTTTCTCAAACTGCACTATAAATAACTTACATCTGACAAAATTAAAGGTGCATTTTCTTGACACATTGCCTTCTCTAATCTTTTACTTTAAATTAGCTAAAATTGTAATTTCAGGCTTCGTCCATTGCAATTTTCTGTCTGTGGGCACATGGTAACGCGGTGCTTATGAATCTCAGCCTCTGCGTAGCAGTTAGTGTCGAATTCCAAAAATGAAGCGAAAATTCGAAGAACTTTTGAACTGTTTTTAAGCTAACGAATTCCTTGGACGTGGTTTTTAGACACAAACCTTTAAATATCATAAATTATTAACGGGAACAAAGAAGAACTTTGGAAAAGTTACATTCATTTGTGCAATTGTCACTGATGTAAACGAGATGGAAGAAGAGGAGTCTGATTTCGAGTCTTCGGATTTTTGGAAGGAGAAACATGATAACGCCGTAATAGCGCTCCAGCGCTGCGAGAAGAGTAAACAGTTGCTTGAGAAACACAACGAAGAATTGCGGCGAAAAGATGATGAACTGAGAAAAACATGCGATAACCTTACTGGAAAGATAAGCCTGCTAACAGAGAGGTGTAAAGAAATCGATCAGGATATGGAAAATCTGAAGCAATCCAAACATGAGCTGTATCAAAAGGTTGCAAAACTGGAAGGGGAATTATCTGCTGAGAGGGAGAAGGTTAAGCAGTGTGAAAGAGTTATGAAAGAGAAAGATGTAGCGATAAAACGGTTAGGCGATGAAGGAAAGATTTTGAAAGAAGCTTATGGGAAGACTACATCAAAGACAAAAGCATTGGAAGAATTTGGAAAAGAACTTAATACAGCCAAAGAACAGTTAGAGTCAAAAGTTTTACACTACGAAATGAAGATAGCAGAGAAAGAGGAGGAAATTGAACAACTTGAACAACGAATCAAAACTCAATCAGAAGGATTCGATGAATTGCAGGAGACAGTAGGAGAGATGATGGTAGAGCTTAACAGCTTAAGAGACGCCCTTGAAGACAATCGCTATAAAAGAGCGGAGATCAGCCAAAGTCTGATTGATTTGCGACAGAATTTTACGGAAAAAAACGAAAAATTGGCAGAGGAGTGCTATTCCCAAGCACTGGATTTAGAGAAAGCATATAGTGACTGCGAGGCATATTGTCGAAAAATAGAGGAGCTAGAAAGCTCACTTGCAGAAACTCAGAAAGATAGCTCTAAGGACATAGGTAACTCAAATGAAACCATCAGTAGTATAAAGGATGATGAGCTCAGGCAATTAAACGATTGCAATCTGGCCACAAAGAGCAGGATGGTAGAGTTAGAGGATCAGATTTGCAGCTATAGGCAGGAAATTCAGAATTTGAGAAGCTTGATAGGGGAAGAGAGATCAAAAAGACTAGAGCTGGAAGAGCACTTTGATAATAAAGAGGCCGAGTGCCAGTTATATTTGAAAAAATTGGACGAGCTGAAAAACCAGATGACCAACGGAGGGGATGGAATGAATCAAAGTGATGAGATGAAGCAGGAAGAGGTTGGAGTGTTGGATAAGACTAAAGACTCCAAAGAACAACAGGAAGCAGAAGTGAAAGAAGTATCAATGAACGGTACTAGGAACGATGAAGTGGCTAAGGATAATTGTAAGTTAAAGCAAGAACTGTTGCAGCTCAGGGGTGAATGTGCAGTGTTGGTGGGAAAGAACGAAGAATTGAAAGCACAGAATGAAAGGTTGAACAACGCTACCTCGGAAAGCAAGGCAGAATCCATGGCATTGCAGAGCAGCATCGAGAAATTGAAGCAACACTTGCTGAAATTCCATGAAAATTCGATTGATGCCGAAGCTGAAAAGGGCAATATTGAGAGACTCAGGAGCCAGTGCACCGCCCTGAAAGAGGAGAGGACGGAATTACTACAAAAAGTCGATAATCTGAAACTGGAGAAAGATGCACTGGCAAAAGATATCGATGGAATTAAACAATCGATGTGGCAGAGAAAGCACGATCTAACAACCATGCCGCGCTCGATAATCGAGGAACTGGAGAAGACAGTTATCGAATGTAGGGTTGAAAAGGAATCAATGATGCGGAAAGGTAATTTGTTTTGATGTTTGATGTGATCATGTGGACTGAGCAGCAAAATTGCTTTGGAAAATGCAAGCATGATGTACAGGTTCTTAAAAGCGTTTCAGTTGAAACCTTTTATATGTAAATTTGATCATAAAAAGCCAACATGATAGGTACTGGTCTGAAGTTGCCAATCCATGCCACAAACAGGCACTCAAAGAGTTCGGGTTTGAAAAATCTCCTCCAGAGAACGTCTCACTGTGCATATATTTTGGAAGGTTCATTCTACTCTAAAAAATTTTAAGCTGACATGCCATTCAGAAACTTGGAGAACACGGACAACAATGTCTTCCAAAAACAATCCAAAGTTTTCATATACGCGCCCTCATATTTTCATTTCACAATGGAAGTTTCCGATTGTCGCTAAACTTAAAAATTTCCTTTTGTCTACTTAAGAGCCCAGTTCAATTTTCTTTCAGATCTCTTTCCATGCTAATTTTTAGTAATCTTTCCAACTGATCTTAATTACATATTTCAATGGATTTCAAAGAATTAGAAAATCGACCTCTGTGAAAACCGGGGTGGGCATCCAGTCGACCCCGTGGCCACGTCACTGTCAGTAGACGATTTCGGCTATGCATGGTTTTCAAAGCAAGTGGGTTGATTTAATCAATCAACAATCAAACGATAAGTTGGTTCACTCCACAGGAATCAGTTAGAGTGATTATTGAGTAAAAAAACCTACAATTGATTCAAATATAAAAAAATCAATCAGTCAATCAATCACTCAATCAGGCAATCACTAGAGTAAACACGCAATCGGAAATTCAACTGATTAGTCGGTCACTTCCTTCAGTAAGTCAGTATCATTTATTTATGCAATAATAGTTCTGGTATCTCCTCCGCATAGCTTCGAGCATTAAAGGACTTTGATATTCAATTCAATTAAATTTCAATTCAATTCAGCTGAGCAAATGGAAACTGAGCACAAGCAAAGAGTAATTGATACTGAAAGACAATGGAATGTGGCACTAGCGGAAAAGGACAGAATCTACGAAAACCAAGTTAAGAAAACAGAGGCGAATGAGTTTGTGATCCGGCGACTGGAAGAGAAGCTGAGGCAAAAAGAAGTGCAATTTGATATCAAAAAGGGTGAAATAAAAAGAGTACTATTGCAGTATTCAGATCTGAAAAACGAAAAAGTTAAATGCGAGAAAAAAATAGGTGCGTATGTGCTTTCCATTTTAATTATCGCCATTAGCAGAGATGACACAGTCTTGGTTCTGTCTCACATTCAGACACCAAGACTTCCTTATCATGCACCATAGCGGCGCTAGATTACAAGCTTAAGTGTAGACATACTGCATTCACTACATATGGAATCAAAAGTGCCACTCTGTGGAAAAATCTTGTTCAGTTTCAAAATCGAAATTATCAAATGATGGTATATCAGTTTCTGATTGCGTCTGTTTTATTGTTTATGTGTGATTTCTAACTTGAGCAGAGTCAATGGAGGTCACAGAGAGAACATTGTCTTCAAGAATCCAAACTTTGGAGCTGAGAGTAATTCAACTTGAACAGCAAGAGAAAGAGCTGATCAAGAGGCTAGATGAGAAGGAGATCGAGAAAAGAAAACTAATCGAAGACTGGGGAAAGGCTGCTTTGGAGGGTGTAAATGAACTGAAGAGGGCAATGATCGAATAAAGGAATGATTCGGTTGAAGTAGAAAATACGCTGATAGAACTATTCCTAATTTGAGTAATATGAAACTTTTTTAAAGAAGTTAGTAGAACAGCAAGTAAATTCATCAGAAAATATGTGGGATACAAAGCAAATGAAGGGTTACATAAATCAGGAAGTAAGGAAATGATAGCGTAAGAAAATGAATAAGAAAAGAAAGTAGAAAAATCGTTAGAGCAAAAGAGTAAATAAGTGAATAAACAAGTTAATAATTAAGGAAATAGGTAGTTCGTAAGTATTGCAGACCAACATGCAGGCCGATATTGGCTAAAGATTGACTGGAAAAATAGTCAGCAAATAGAATAGAACATCTAAAAAAACAAATAGCACACAGTATACTATTTCTAGACGCTTTGTCCTATTCGTTGACCATTTTCCAGTCAGCAGTTTACCAATGTCCACGTGTCTCTAGATTAGTATAAAGCAGTATTTCATTTATACGAGTCACATTTGTAGTGAAACGTCATTCATTAGAGCTTAAATTTCGACTGCACTTGGCATTAAATGATAATCAACGTTACTATCCACTAAGCTTTCATTCCAACACCGTTGTAGCCTTAAATGTATTCACGAATGTTGAAGACAACAACCGATTGAACCACTTTTAAATTGAACCAAAGCAAATGCTAACAATTAAAGATTATGTTCCTACAAGGTAATTTTTGAATATTTGCCTGTCTTTTGCCAACAATGTAAGGTACGAGATTAACCAACTAATACTCGCATGGAATGATAGAAGAGAGTTTGTAACATGTTGAGGGTAGCAATGCTAAATTTTCTTCTGTATATATAACATTTTGCAAAGCAGCGCATAGTAAACTGCGGGAATGAAGATAGGCCCTTAAGATCAAGAAAAATGCATTTCGAATAAAAATGTAGATTCTATATTGAACCTTATATTGGACAGAATAATCGCCCAAAACACATGTTGAAATACAACAAAAACTGACAATCAAATCAATGTTGTGGACAAGGGAAAACAAACATATCTGCAACATCCCTTCACGTCATTATCACATAGAAGAGCATAATACTATAACATAAAATCACGGGGCTATAAGTACAATGAGTACCTAGATGTGGATACCAGATGCTCTCCTAACATAACTCACAAATGCAATAACCCGCTAACATATGGACTGACTTTGAAAACTGAGATATGAAAACTGAATGGCAATAATATTGAGATTGGAAAGAGGCTGATACAACCAATGAAATATGCATGCCTATTAAGAATTAGTCATTGGCCTCCATTTCGGTATCTATATCAGGAAATGATGTCTCTAATTCTAGTGGCAAACATGCCATGTCCCTCAGGTTGACAAGCACCGCCGTACCAGTTGTACTGAAGTCGGGAACAGAGACCAATAAAACAGACTGGCCGTTGTCACCTAAAACGAACAAATAACATGCAAAAAGAAGGGAGGAAAATTAATAAAATGCATAATCAGAACGAAGAAATGTTCTGTAATTGTCAGATATCTCATTGCTAAAATATATGACAACAAAAAACTTTATGGTCTGTCACTAGAGTCAATTCACAATGTTCTACGAAAGACCATAAGAACACTTACAAAAAGTTCTATACAGACAGGAGCAATACTTACAGATAATCCTGGCTAAATGCTAGTACTGTATAACTAGCTTGGAACGGTTAAGTCTAATCTTTGACAACAGACCGTAGGCTATCCTACCATTTCGGGGGTGCAAATCATCTTTGGCAGGGACTGTGGAGCAGTCTGAAAGTTGGGGGGGCTAAAATTTAGCGAGGCGAGAAAGAATGGGGGACTTGCGCTTGCCTTAGAATTTAAAATACGCCCATTTAAACATCAAAGGAATGGTTATCTTTGAAAAACTACAGTAATCAATCATTAGCGAATTCTTCTGACCTCTTCAAAACATTATTGTTTATTTTCGAAAAAAGTGGGGGCTATAGCCCCCCCAGCCCCCCTGTTCCCCGGTGCCAGTTTGTTCGTGGTCTAATCTGCTTTGTTTTGAGCTTGAGGCTGGAGATATCACAACTAATACTTGTGAAAGTGTGTTGGTACTACAGAAGTCTGGCGAGTGTCGGATGAAAAAAGCTTTCAGTATGCTAAAAGAATGTTCCCGCCTTTTCGTGCTACAGTGAACTTATACCTGTTTACCAACACAAAGATATAAAGTTACAAAGAACTCACAATGAATAAAACTGTAAAGAAAGGATACCTTTAATCGATTTTGATTTAAATGATGGCTGATTCCCAGCAAAGTACACATTTGGGCACTCACGAAGAACAAATGGATCATCAGTGTAGTATGGATAACAACCTCGATTAGAAAACAGACATGGGTTACCAAGAAATAATTGCTAGAGAAATTGCTGTAAATAGATCAGCATCTGCAATAATAGATTGCAGTTCTAAACAAAAGCTAACCAACTGACAAAATCATGAAAAAATTAATATCAAACAGATTCACAAATCAATCAATCAACCAGTTAATTAACGTGTAAAACCGCAAATCAATCAATCAATCAATCAATCAATCAATCAATCAATATCCCAATCACAAAATCAATCAGTTACTCAAATAATCAACCCATCTATCAGCCAATCAATCAATTGGCCTATCAGCCAGCCAATCAGCGAACCAATCGAATTAAATGTCAATAAATAAATAAATCTTTCAATCAACATGTCACTCAATCTACTAATCAATGCACCGTCCAATCAACCAATCAGTCTGTCAGTTAATCAACCAATCAAGTAACCAGACAATGAACTAACCAATCAATGTTTTCAGCAACGAGTGAAAGTAATCAAGAGGCATCAGACAAGGTAATGAATGAGCTGGTATAAACTTAAATGGTGCAAGAAACCTAAGCTAGAAGCTAGTAACCACTTCGATTTCAAAGCAAAAATAAGACGGGTGAGTCAGATATTACAAGCTCTTGGAACTACTTGAATCCTAAAACTGAAAAAGGAATAAAGTAGACTAAAGGATAAAATCAAAAACCAAAGATAATGAAGGATAAAAAGTTCAAAAAGAGGAGAATACTAAGGTCAAAACACCTACTTAGAGTATCAGGACACGTCGGGCAAAGATGGCCACATCTTAAAGTGAGTTCTAGAATATCCATTTGATCTTCATAGTTTGAAAACTGATAAATATTTTTTATGTTTTGTCCTGACGTCCCAAGGAATCTACAAACAAACAATGGACAGGAAATGTAGCTAGGTTTCTTGTCAAAAACACAGAGTCTGTTACAAATATATATTGCATGAACATATTCATATAAATCTGTCATAAATACAATTCAGCTGAGTAGAAGAGTTATGGTCTACAAAATAAAGCTTCAAATTTGACGGGATCTTTTTGGTATAAAAAACTGAGCAGTGGCGGTTTTTAGGGGGAGATGGGGGACAATTTCCCCATGAAATAGAATGGTCGGTATATTGCCATATAATGGGATGCTTTTGGGAACTATAATATTGGGTGGATAATCGGCAAATCTATTTTACAAAGGTAGTCAAATTTATCACTGATGCCCCACTTCCCCATAGATTTACAAAACTCTCATTATCACTTTCTTTCTACTTCTGTACTGTTGATAGGGCATTTAATGTTATGCAGTTAATATGAAGGAACCACTAAGGAACTTTTTTTATAGCATAAGAAAGCAGCAACATTTTTTAGACATACTGAAAGCTTTTTCGTCCGATACTCGTCAGAGTATAAAATGTCGGATAACGACCGAATGTGAACTGAAATATAGAGCCAGATACGGATACATGTGATATGTTGAATAATGTATCTAGTTGGTTCATCTTTCGGTCGTTATCCGACGCTTCATACTGTGACAAGTGTCTGACAAAAAAGCTGTCCGTATCCTAGAAAAATGTCGCCGCTTTTTCGTGCTGCAGTGAAGTTTTGTAGTGCCAACAGACAATTCACGAGCTCTACTGTATGTACTACAATGTGGTCAAAACAAGCCCTAAAATAAGTGGTGACATGACAAATGCCATTCCTATTCTATGAAGTGTACTTATACAATTTCAACTAGTTTTAATTCCGGAAAAGGTTTGTAAAAACAAAAAGGACATTGGGATTAAAGTCTGGCCAATGGTCCAAGAGAAGTGATAAATATCGGATTATGATAGGTTAAGAAATGGACAGCGACGATTCCAAAACGCAGGGGCGGATTTCGAGCAACATTATTTTAAGAAAGCTAGTAACGGAAGTTTATTGATCTTGGGCACTCAGTTCTGACGCTGGCTTACCCACCGACTGTCAACCAAAATGAACTTACCACCTGACTTGTCACCCAGGCCATCGTGTAGCAAATCGATAGCCCCGAAAGGGCTATAACACTACTTTGAAAACATATCGAAGTGCCTACACCCTGGTTGCAAAACAGAGGTACACACACTGAAATTCGATCGTACTTAGCAAAGGCCCCGAGCTCTGGGATAACACATCCCTCGTTTTCTGGATACAAATCCTTACAAAAAATATAGCTACACCATTTCTAAGCCCCTAAAGTAAAGTAAAGGAAGGTAAAATAAAACATACGGTTATTACTTCAACTCTTTAAATAAACAGGTATTCAGGAATTGCTCGCAAACAGGGACGCCTATGCTGGGGGTAGGGGGGCAGCTGCCCTCCTGCCCTTTTTCAGGGATTTACTTATTATAGTGCAAAAATGTTTATGATGTGCCCTAAATAGGAACCTTTCCCCCCTACCTTCGGTGCGGGCAGGCATCTCTGCTCGCAAAAAGGTGTAGCTGGACTAACATACCTTACTCCACCAATCGCTGCTTCGTAAGGGTTGCTAACACTTGTTACCGTAGGATATGAGACGGCTTTGGGGAACATACACTTGTGTAATGGTTGTTGAGGCATGAAATGGTTGGCAGGATCATATTCACCAGGCATCATATCGACCGGCACACACGCCTGTAGAATTTAAAATAGATCCCCTATTATCGCTCTGAAAGATGCTTATAAAAACGAGCCAAATAGGATGAGTAAATTTCTATACTAGTTGCTATGAATGTAGGATATGAACTGATTTGAAGGCTCATATTTACCAGGCATTATATCGACAAGCGCAAAAGCCTGTAGAAAAGTAACTTATATACCCTAATATCGCTCTGAAAGATGTTTTTGAAGACGAATGAGGTAGGATAACAGCACTTACACCCAACTGAACAAGAGCATCATCCAAACAGCGCATCGGTTCAACACTGCTTGCTTGAATATTTCTAGATATATACTTTGCCTGCAAACAAATAGGTAGAAGATTTCATTAGGAATTGCGTAATAACATTGCCTAAAGATGAATCCAAATAACATATCAAGGGACTGAGATAAACTTGCTGCAATCTACTATTGTATGAAAAATTTTACGTTGTTGTACGGCTGTGCTAACCTAACTATGGTTGAGTTAAAACAGGGTGATCTGAGAAGAGGGAACAACTTCAAAAACAACGTAACTTCTCTACTCATTAGCTACAAGAACTAAATTATACAAGATTGCATGATAACAAATGGCAAATTCATTCACACTGCAGTATCCTATTCTTGCCACAATATTTCAAGTACTCCACAGGTCTTAACCACTGTTCTCTGTCTTGATCTTTCACAATCACGATACTTCCACTATTTCAAGAAGCAATATTGAATAATAAGAAACGAATTAAAATAGGGTAAAATGCCGTCGCAAAATACGAAGTTATAATTCTCACTTGTGAGGATCAAGTTAAACCAAATCCAACAGTAATCGAACTAGCGAAGTGGAGACATGAAAGTTCCTTAATAGCAGCCCCAGACATTCTAGATTTCCTAGCAATAATGAACTTATAGATTCTCATTGACCCAAAAAGCTCTCTAGACATGACTTACAATTTTGTTGTTGTCCTTCGACTGTGTAGATTTGCTAAGCGAGTTTCCGGCAACTATGACTCTAACGACTTTGGCAAAATCCTTTTGATCCTGAAGAGATGAAAACAGGTCTCAAGAGAACTACAAAATATCAATGATTTACGCTTCTGAATCATACTGGATCATACTGAATCACATTGAATCATACTGAATCATTCTAAATCATGACAAACAAAAGACACTATCTCAATAAAAATGCAAGGGAAGCTAGAAGAGAAACTTATAGCCTGACAGGCACACACATGAGTAGAGATGAAGAACCACAAATCCGATAGATTCGATTCGATCCAGTCCTTCAAATATTCTTTTCATAAACTCTACCCCATTGAAACTCCAAGTCTACTATCAACAAAGTCAGTTCTAATTTCTTCTAATGATGATAAAGGTAATGGTGACGACTAGTCCCGCATACCATTTCGCACGTTGGGGAGTGCCTGATAAAGAGAACAATTATCTCAGGCCATCGACATCAAGAGGTAGGGTGGCTAGCTCCCTTTCTCGCCGCCTTTATCTCCCAGTTGCTGCCACCTTGTACCTATTTACTGTTGAGTGGACAGTGACTCGGCATCTAAACTACGGCCAGAGCTGCGCCCAAACCATCAATCTTCCGGACAGCAGTGGAGTGCACTCGATCATGATGGTATAGAACGATGGTAAAATCACCAAACAAACCTGCCTTGGAAATTTATGATCCATGGCTTCAACGTAGACTAATAATGAGGATACTTCTAGATAAGTTGAATTTTGTGCTCTACTGTTGGATGAAGAGAGAAACCAAAGGCTTAGGAGCAAATATTACCTCAGTGCTACCAAGCTGTCCCGTTATCAAGTCAATAAACATCTGCAAAGCCAATTGATTATGATCCTGAGATCCAATTCCCAATCCGGATATTATGGCCACATACCTAGGAACACAAAAGTATTTAATCAGAATCAAACATGGTAGCCTGGTCAAGACAGTTACCAGATCACTGAGCTAAAGAAACAAAAAAAGCCACTGATTGCAAGAACATTAATAATTCTATACTTTTGATTATTAAGTTGATTAGGATGGTGGTGATTTTGAAATAAAAATGAGGGTGTTTCTCCCTTTCATGATAAATATATACATATATAGGACCAACCAAAAATACACCTGTCTGTAAGTAAACATGCTGATTAAAATCTTTATCAGCACTGATGAAACTCAAATTTTTAAATTTCACATTTCCAGAATTTAATTACCTATCCTCTCCATTTTTCAATGCCAAATCAACATCTGGCTGAGCCTGAAAAGGCAGTTCACTATAGCAAAACTCATCAACAAAGAATTTTCCACCTTGATTTTCTTGACCCAGAATTGCTACTATTGTACCTGCAGAAACAAAAATGCTGCACCAGAGACTAAAGATAATAAAGGTGCAAAAAGGCAAAAAACTATATCATACTTCAGAATCTAGCATTGAAAATAATGGTCCTACAACTGCAACATTGCCCAATAAACACATAAAAAGAATGCTCCTTTGTGATGCTCAATATAGTCTGTATTAAAATGATATTTTCCAATAAGTTTGTCATATTAGCTTAACAAATAATTCTCAATAATTTCCATCAGTTTATGCACAGCTGCTTCCTTTTTGTCAAAATAACATAGTAAAATTTCTACATGATGCAATTAAGAGCAGAGTTTTTCAAAAAAGGTGTGTGATTTATGTATACCATTTATTGTCAAGGCATGTGACCTGGCTAATTTTCAAGAATGAGGTACATAATGAAGTGTGTGCCTCATCTCATCAAGGTGTGTGCCAAGGTGTGTGTGTATGTGTGTATGTGTGTATGTGTGTATGTGTGTACATGTGTATGTGTGTATGTGTGTGTGTGTGTGTGTGTGTGTGTGTGTGTGTGTGTGTGTGTGTGTGTGTGTGTGTGTGTGTGTGTGTGTGTGTGTGTGTGTGTGTGTGTGTGTGTGTGTGTGTGTGTGTGTGTGTGTGTCACATGATAGCTACAAGAGTCATCCAAAATCATAGAACAAACCAAATAACAAGCAACAGACCAGTCACACTGGAATGAACAGATATGTTTCCAATTAGTGGAACCCTTTGAGATTCATCCTCAATGATCAGTTCATCTGTATCATCAATATATTTTTCACGAGGTGGCAATGGCAAAAGGTTATGCTAAAAGAGAGGGATCTTTTTCAAATAAACCAATTATATGAAAGACATGGGGCAATGCAGTCACCAAAGGGAACTCTGCTAAATTACCCACATTAACAAGAATCATTAGCATCACAAGAAATCTATCCATAATAAAGAAGCAGTACTAAATTACTAAATTCATCAGATTTCTGTGAATATTAGTATACAGTGTGCAGTTATACCAAAAGATATCTAATGTTGATTACACACTACTCCATAATAGAGATGTGTTCAGTTTCTCTACTAGATATTTGCAATAAATTATTTGCAAGAAGTGGCATATTTCATTGAAAGAGTGACTGAGGTGGGCACTAACAAGTCAGCTTTCCATGGGAATCATTCATGAACACTCTTCTAAAAGGTTGTGCTGATACAGTAGTTGAAAGAGCTCCTCTATTAAGTAATTCCCTGCATACAATTTATTTAGCTTCTCCTTGTATTTGTATATTGTATAAATTTTCTGCATCATTGTATTAATTTCTGGAATATTATCTTTGTAGTTTAGCCATTTGTCTGTATATTTAGGACTATAAATTGTATGTAGTGGAATTCAAAATATATGAAGTTAACTGAACTGAAGTGATATTACTCTAAACAGCTGGGAATTTAATTACTTGCATAGCAACTTTTCAACAGCTAATGGGAAGTGCATGTATCACAAATCACACAACACTGACAGGGTGATAACAATACGTAATGGAGCTAGGAGCCAAGGGCATGCTAGCACAACACAACAGTAAGTAATGCTCTAAGAATTGAAAATCACATCATGGATGCACAACAGGAATGAAGGGTAGTGTGACAATAGAAACAGCAAAAGACTCATCATAAAAAGAAGGGGTGTTCATTTGAAGGGGTGCTCATTAAAACAAATATTGCAGGGTGGTATGTTCTTTTAAAGGGGAAGCTCTTCCAAGGAAATACAGTATAGAGATATCTAAATTTGACAACTAAATTGGAGCAGAAAAAATACAAACTATCATCTTTCCATGGGATCACATTGTGATGAAATTAATTCATGCTTCTGTACCCTTTCTTTAATATGGAATAAACAGTATTGACAGACATTAGCTATTTTCACTCCAATTTAATGATTCTTAATTATCAATAAACTACAACCTCTTGGCTGATTTCCTTCAAAATATTTGGCTCCAATTCCATCCTCTTAAAGATTGTTCCAATTATGCAGCATTTTTCACCAGTTTTTAAAGCTGACAATTTTTGAATGCTAATATTCTTTCCTGAAAAAGAATGGTCTTAAATACCCTGGCATGACTAGGAATGTAAAACTACGTCAGTAAAGAGTGTGATTGTGTCTATTTTAAAACAACTATTTCAGTATCAGCCAATTTCTACTACACCGAAACTGAACTGCAGAGTATAACCTTTTTAATGAGATCATGAGTGTGCACAGGCAAAAAGTCTGGTGTACAAGTGTGCACTTGGTCTCAGGTGTGCACTTATAAGTGAGGAACAAATATGAAATAGAAAGCATTCTGCATCAAACAGCACATATCTCAGAGCAGCAGCACATTTTTCTTTATCATACAATACTATGATAGCTGGAAAATGTTTGCTATTATTTGCAATGAAGTCAATTCAAACACTTACATTACACACTATCACACCCACTCCTCGGTGTGCAACATCATTTGAGAAAAAATCTCGAGTGAGTATCTCCCATACTCTCTAGTCTGGTCCAGAGGCCATTGATACAAAGCTTGCAGGCAAGAAATAGCACAAGAATGCCTTGATAGTAGCATGACTATGGTTCGTTCTAACATCTAAGCAACTGGCAACTTCCTGATCGTGCACAGCTGATTATATTTTACACGTAAGCTGAACAGAAGACTCAGCATTCAGTTTTATAAAAAAAAGCAAGACCAGAAAGAAGTTTCTTAGGTGTGATGCAAATAAATCGACACGTTAGACTCTTCCGAGTTTTGCAAAAACCTACCCCACTTTTTTCTGACAGCAACAGCTAACTTCTTTTTCATGGCCATCAACCTGACTGCATAGAGTTGTGAGTATTGAAGATCAAATTTCCTTCCCTTTAGAAAGAATCTGTCTGAGAGGTTTTTGTATGAGCAGACACATCTTTCAAATCTCAAATTCGTCTCCATTTTCGTATTCCCGCGAAAGTAGTGAAGCCTCGTTTTACTTCATAGATTTCACTTCCTCCTCCCCAGAAGCAATATATTTTCAAATGTTAACTGTAGATTTGCAATGGCGGACAGTCGCTTGGTAATTGTACGTTTGTGAGCATGCTAGGATAACTTTAGATTCAAATAAATAGCAAAGAGGATGCCACTTTTCAAGAAGCCAAGCTTTAAAGCCAATAGAAAAATTCCGGACAGGCGAATTGATGCTGGAGCAACCAATACCCAGCTTCTAGACCGCCAAAGTTTAGACCCTGGTGTGGACTACGATGAAAATCCTGTCGGATTACGACTTGGAGAAAAGAACTTTATATTTTCAGAAGGTCAATGGGTTTGTGAAGGTTGGCTTATCTTTCTTTTGAGTATTCTATATACTTTAGTGAAGATAGATGGTAGTATATATGCTTGGAAATATATTTTCATGTCGAGTATGTGTCAAAGAGTTTTTGTTAGAATATTCAACCAAGCAAAAGAAGGGTTGATCGCGAAATTGAGATGGCTAGTTCGCAAAAACAACGGCAAAAATACATTTGGGAATAAACAGATTGACTATCCCAATTAGAAACTTAACTGACTGCTGATGATATTTTTACATGCTAATGTTCCCATAACTTGTCCTGTGGGCACAGACTTATTCCCTTCTACTAGTGTTTTGCTATTTGTTTCAGATGGCGATGATTCGGATTTTGCTACGATTCAAAGTAACAAAGAGATGCAAAGGCTAAGAAGACAAGTCAAAGAGTATGAAGAGGAAAACAATTTGCTGAAATACAAAATCGAGTTACTTCTTGATATGGTAATAATACTAGTAATGTTTTCACATTTTCACAGGCTTATTTTGTCAGTTTATTGATGATACTGTTGTCAGTCAAGGATATGCTTCTTATAGACTGAGAAATCAATGGAGAATAATACAAAAACAGAGCTAAATATTTTCAGGAAAGAATAAGTTAGCACCTGAAAAATTTCTAAAAATCCAAACTTCTGTTTAAAATTAAAGTTTTAGTTCTATAGTTGCCTGGAGGCATTTTGAATATCTTTGTTCCTTGAAATTCAAAAACCTCCAGTTTCTGTTCTAACTTCAAGGCCAACTACCCTTTTGTTGTTTTTCAAGTACTCATATTATGGCTAATTCTTGTAAGAGAATCTACAGATGGGTTTACTGCCATGCCATTTTAGCACTTGAAAACTTCTTAGGCACAAATTCTACATCCTTTTATTTACTCTTGAGCTTTATAATACAGCTCTATAAAGGTCTTAATACACAACTGTAACAGTTATGTTGATGGCCACTCGTTTTATCCAATGGTCCCTCAGCAAAGTAGTTTGTTTGACTGTTGGTCTTCTAGCAGCTGTTTATGTACATAAATTTAATTCTACTTGATTCTTCAATTAAAGAGTTGCTTTTGAGTTGGATGTAGGTAGTTGTAATCATTATTGCCATTTCTATATATTGTCTATTGTAAAGTAATATCAGTTTATTCCCATATTTGATCATCATTTAAAGGTTGCTGTCAATAATGCTGATATAGACTTGATGGCAAGTGAACTTGATAAACTGAAAGATTTTAAAGAAAAGTTTGAAGCAGGGGGAAGAAGTGAATCAAGATCTTCAAAGAGATAGATAGAATTCATATGAATTTTGTATATATATATAATTTAGATATAATTAAAGTCTGTTAGGAATACACCAAAGTAGATATGGTATATAAATGAGAGATTTTAGATTTGAAAGGAAATTATTGGGCTGAAAGACATTATTTCTATATATGTTTGAATGATTGCAATCCATCATGCAATCCATGATGGAATCCATCATGGAATGGATGAAATTTTTAGCATTTTGAAGATATCATCATTGGTGTATTCCTCTCATTTTTAACAGTAATTTCACCAATCTGTTTGTAGAACAGTTTTAGTGTTAATAGCCATTCTGTAGGAATCTGTCTTCCCAGAATGAGCATCTTGTTTGTTTAAGTAGCATCTCAGCTTTGGTGCAACTGACATTTATCCAGTTTATGGATGCTATGTTGTTTGAATTATCCTAAATTTGGGAGTGATATTTTGGCATTGTGACTTTCTAGTAGTGTTCAGTATTTTTGCTTGATGTTTTGCTATTTAAATAGTCATTAGCAGCAAAAGATGATATTTTTGAAGCATGCTCTTTGCATATGTTGAAGTGTAAGGTGTATTAATATGCCCATCCATGAATTTAGCGTGGTTGCGCCCATACACCTCAAAAGAAAGGGAGCTATTTGAGGTGTTATTGTGCAGTTTTGGTCTGAGCTCTTCATAACATGCTTAGCTCTGTCAAGAAGAGTTTGCATTCTGTTCTGGCTACGTGTTGACTGTCAGGCTAGCATTTGATAATGTTTCCTGATTTCACCATTTTGTCCACTTTTCAAGGTTCTGAGCACTTCTATCTTCTATACAATGAAGTTAACTCATTTGATTTTATAAATCCCTGTATTGTACGAAGAGCTTTGATGTATACCCATCGAAATTATATGTGTTTTCCTGTGGTTATCAAGAAACCGCTGACCACGAAGTCATATTCGAAAATAGGATGCTCGCGGACTCATGTCGCGGCCTCGCCCTCATTTAGCGTTCATGTGGGTTTGATTGAAAACATCATTCGCAAGTCCTTTGAGCATTGTCAGCTCAGACGCGATCACTCGTTTCATAGGTCGTAAAGGACAGATTAGAGAGTTACTATATAGTTGCAAAAATGGATAACTCCGAGGTAAGTTGGCCTCCATTCTGAATATAGTGAATAGAATGTAGCTGTAAGTTGCTTGAAGTGCATACATGAACTCATTAAAACCGCCCTCCTTTTTGATGTTAGTGGAATAGCTTTCGGTTTTCCCTTTTGACGGTTGCTATCCCATACCTCCTGCCTTATTGTGTTTAGAGAAGAGAACTTTAGTTTGATTTGATGTGAGTATAAAAAATGTTGATCAGGTCTGTGATTGAGTTTGATTGCAATGGAGTTACCGGAAGGCCTGTAAGATACCCCAGTTATTTATAGCCTACCTCAGTAGTCTTTACTTCATATGACTCATATGAAGTAAAGATGAGTAATGTAGAACTTTCTCATTATATTCAACATATGGAATCTGCGAAGTTAAATTAGAAATTCAAATAGGCAAGCAAGCAATGACAAGTTCAGAAATGTACAATCAATTAAATTCTTAATTCATTTTAGCATATAAAATACGCAAAATTGCCATAGTTTACAACATAAGTGGAATTCTGTGGGGACTCTTGATGCGTTAGTGGCGTAATTTGTTCTTGTAATGATAATGTGAAGAGTACAATATTACTGCAACATGCAACAAGCCAACTTCACAAGTTAATGTGGTGTGTCTGCTCAAAACGAACTAAGCATGACCAATATGTGTGTCAGGTGTTTCCTTCTCGGTTCGCCGAAACATTGGAGCTAACGTTGTGGGGGGACCGTTCTGTTTATCTTTAGATGAAATTTCCTGTGCCATAGGCAAATGATGGTATTGTGCTATATATCCTTCTTCACTGAAACTGTACCTTTCACAGTTTCATGATTTTTTGGTGTATGCTTTTAAAGCACAATTCACTAACTTTCGGAACTTTATGAATATTGCTGATAGATGTAACATAGAAGAAGTTCAATAGATTAATGTTTCATTTTATCTTAGGTATGCACTTGTGGTTGGAGTAAATACGTTATGAATGTAAACAACTTGGATATTTGTAATTTTTGTCCAAGATGGATGGAAATTAGTACCATACTCAATAGGATGGAGTTGCATATGTAATATTAATTTTGTGGCTCCATCACATAACTAGCAGCATACATTTCAAAATGACTGATCTTAGTTTGGTTACAGATCATGGTGGATTTTTTGGTTTTACATTTTGGGTTTAAATGTATGCATCTTTCATATTTATTCATTTGTTTTTAGGTGGTTCTCACTCTAACCCAAGCAGATGGTAAGCCATTTAAAGCTCTTGTCGATTATGCTACAATGAAACATCAAATGTGCAATGTGAAAGCCTATTTAGATTTTTTCTGAATTTAACCATGTAGACTAAGGAAGGAATAAATTTGAAATCACTTTGAAATTTTTTAGTAGTTTGAAAACCAGGTGAGTTATTGCCATTTGATAGTAGGACCTCTGTATATATGCTGTAGAAACTAACATTTCTTGGCTTTGTTCATAGCTTTAAGAGCCACGTGGACACCACAGTGTCATGTCAGATACAAAGGCCTGATTACATGGGAGTTGTCAACCCCAGGACTGAGTCTGAACCCACTTGACCAAGTTGAAATGAGTTTGCTATTACACATGTATTTCCCCCTGGATGCCAGCAGATGAATCCTTTTTGTAGCAGTAGGAAAGAAGGCTGCTTTGTACAAACTTAGAGCTTAAGTTTTTTGTGTTGACTCATTGCATGTATGACATTACCTATATACAATAAAGATAGTCCCTTTCAGGACTCACCAGCTGCCTCTTGTGCATGCATCAATACAGTAATAGCCCACGTATAAGAACCAAGGTTTTAAGAACCTGCTAGGCTAAACTTTTCATTTCAAGTCTCCTGCACATAGGAACCTAATTACACTAAAATTTATGCTAATTTCTAATCGGTGGGGTTTCTGTAAAAGTGTATTGGTAGAAACTGCTTGATTAAGACAATCAGCTATTTGAAAGTAACTTAATATGGCTTTTTAACTTTCAAGTTTAATGTATAGGATGTTACTGCACTATATGTAGAATATTCAGATAGAATTGGTATAAAAATAAGAGAACCTATTTTAAGAACCATGGCAGCTTAAATTTGCTTTAAGTACCATTTACATAAGAACCCATTTAAGTTAAATTGAAAAATTCAGGTTCTTATATGCAGGCTATTACTGTAGTGTTTCAGCCCTGGGGCTGAAATGAGTTTACAAGTACTTTAGCATTCACCTTTCAAGAACAATGGCAATAATCTCTGTAAAAATATAACCTCAGTTTGCTCAAGGTGGGATGGAATTTCAACTCTGTTTGTGATTTTGTTCCTAAGGTTGAAATTGTTCCATGTAATTGAAAATTGAAACCCACAAAGGATTGAGTGGGGAGGTAGGATGGAGCTTCAACTGAGTCAAGTGGGTTGAATCTCAGTCCCAAGGTTGAAAACTCCCATGTTCAAACCTTGATCTGGTTTCCTATATTTCCACTACTGTTAACCAAACCTAAAAGGGCATTACCAATTTTGGCTATTTTTTAGTACTTCTCAGATTTTATAGCCTGAATATTACTATTTACAATTAGATCTCCCATATCTTTGTATGCTATCATTTTGCTACTCGAAGTAAAAGATATCCATTTATGAAGTGTGATAGAATATTTTGATAGAATACCTGTTGATGAAATAACCTTGACTTTTATAAACCATTCTATTCACTTTTAGCTTTGAACAAAGTTTTCAAATTTGCTGATGTAGAAGAATCAGGTAAAGTAGATGTCGCAACCATAGCTACACTAGCTGTCCAACTAATGGGTGGTGATTTCAATGAAGCTGAGAAGGAGCTTGTCAACAAGAAAGCTGAGGTTAAAGCAGAGAATGGTAAGCATTTCTTCCATATTGACATGTTCATTAGAAGTTGAAATCTTTGATTCCCATTTCAAAGTATCATTTACCCATTGTATGGAAGCAAGTTCGTAGTAATTTATTTTTAGCCCCAATGTGTTTGGCCCCTCCTTCCTTGCATGGTTCTACTTGACATGGCATATTGAGTTGCTGTGAATTTGTAGCAAGGAAATAACTTCCCCTAGCTATCTAGGGTAGTATTGAAAGCAGGGACATAGGAACTGGGGGGCCATAGCCCCCCACTTTTTAGCAAACTATGCAAAAGTACCCCTTTGAAGCCCAGAATAGGCATGTTAATGTGCCCCTTTTAGGATCTGGCCCCCCCCCCACTTTTTTGATGCTTCCTACATCCCTGATTGAAAGACAAGAGAGTCAATATCCATTATACACACATTTTTGTATATTTGGACCACCTATCTCCATGGTTTCTGGTCTTTGGACCATATGTCTGTGTTAATGTAATGTATACTGATTGGACAACCAAACTAGTAGCAATGTAGGTGGAACTAGTATGGTCATCTCTATTTAATGCTGAACAGTAGGCAATAGGCAGCAAATATAAAGCCTTCAGTGTGACTTTTAAGCTCTCATACTTACCACTGACTGCATTCAAAGTGAATGATCATCATTTGGTTATTAATACAGTTAAAGAGATATTGAAATACAGTTCCATCAGATTTGTTTGAAGGAAGAGACTCTTCTGCCTATTATTGCAGTTTTGCATTTCTGTTATGGCATTGTAATGATCGAAAATGCTTTGAGCCTTATTCAGCCAATATTCCCAACATGATGGTTTGCTCAATAATTTCTTCTAGGAATGCTGTCATATGTAAACTTTCTTGAAATCATGCAACAAACAATGGCAACCACCACTCACTGGGGAGCCAAGCTGAAAACACCACTGGATGCATCTGTTGGCTTTGACTCAGTTCAAGAGCAGCTACGACTCAAGGCATTGAAGCGAGGATTTGAGTTCAATGTTATGGTAGTTGGTATGGAAATAGGATTTCAACTTTATTGATTACAACAGACAGCAAATTCAGAGTGAAAAAGTATTCAATGCAGAGTTTTGGTGGACTGCTTTTTGACCTAATTTACTTATGATATGACCTTGTGCTATGAAAACTTGTATTCTGCAGATGAAGCACATAGTATATATTTGGCAAGAGCATTTGAACCTGAACATGACTTTGTCTACTGTATTTTCTTCTATTTCATGGAAATGTCATCAACCCAAATTTTCCTTCATCTTCTTGTCAACCTTGTTATAATCTGGAAGGACTGAAAATTAATACTCATAATATTGTTACACTTTTGGCTCTTTGATAGTTGCTAAGCACTGTTATATTTGCTTGTTTAAATGAGTTTTTTGTTTACCTGAGATAGGAATGCTGAACCTATACCTAAGTATGTACTTGAAAACCTAGTATCAAGCCCTTTTTCCTATGCAGGATCATCTGGTCTTGGGAAATCAACATTGATCAACACATTATTTAAAACAAAAGCAAGTAGGCCATCTTGTACATCAGGTTCTGACACCATTCCTAAAACTGTCCAGATTAAAACAGTCCAGCATGGTAAGTAATTAGAAATTATGCTCATTGTGCTATAATCACCATCATCAAACATATTTTCTAAGTTAATGTGAGTTGAGCTCATGTGACTTCATTGCTCTATAGTTGTTGGAGATCATATCATTCAGTAAGGAAATGAAGGGCAAACTTCAGTCTTAGAATTGGTAATAGAATGCTTGTTTGATTTCCTTCAATTGATAATGCATCTAGTGATCTACAAATGTTACGATTAATGATAAAATTTTGCAGAAAGTACCTAAAATACTTCCATATGGCTCAATATACACTGTCATTCAATTTTCTTAGATGTTATTGTCTTGTAAATAGACCTAACTTTAGATTCAAAACATACGGTTTTTGCATTAGGTCTTGTACAAGTACTTTATTTTGTGTATTAACCATTCACTAACATTTATAGTGCTTGAAGAGAAAGGTGTGAATTTGAAACTCACTGTGACAGATACACCTGGGTTTGGAGATCAGATAAATAACTCAAACTGGTAAGAAGTGCTTTATTTGCCATTTACTTCCCAATGCCATTTGACTGGTCCTTCCTGCCAGTATCTCAAAGCTTGCTATTGAAAGTTGTCCCTGTTTTAGTGTTGTTGTTGTTGGTATTATTTGTTTAAATGTGGAATGTTTTTCTGGTGTTTAGGATAAACAGATAGTTAGGATTTGCCCTTTTTCAAAATTATAGACATTGATTATTATTCAAAGTATGAACACTCTTAATGTTAAGAACTTGTAACAGATATTCATGCTGTTTGTAGTTTTTGCATTTTCTCGTCTATGCTGCCCTAACTCATCAATCAGTCTTTCACAGAGCCTCGGGCCTTTCTGTGTGGATTGTAACAGGCACGTAACCAATCTGGCCCCTTGTTGTGAAATTTCCAACCAAGGTGTGCAATTTAGTCCACCGTTTTTGATCAAAGTGCATCATATGGTCAGGTTTGAAGAACATGGGCCATGCTACAATGCACACTTTGCCTAATTGAGGCACATGCTGAGGTGTGCACGCACTTGCACACCTTTAGCAGAGATGTCTAAGGCTACATTTTATTTCAGGATAGTCAATTTATTGTTTAAATTTGATAGTTACATTCTTTTTTGCATTGCCAAGTTGGGAGCCAGTTGTTGGATACATCAATGAGCAGTATGACAAATATTTAAAAGAGGAACTTAGCATCAATCGAAGGACAAGAATACCAGATAACAGAGTGCACTGCTGCTTATATTTTATTGCCCCCACAGGCCATAGGTTTGTATCAGAACAGCAGGCCTTTCAATGAGACGCGCGCGATCGCGCACGAGCGTGCAGGCACGCGCCTAGCTCAGTTCACGCGCTCGATTTGTCGCTCGCTCCAACTTTATGAAAATTATCCGTCCAAGTACTAAGGAAAACTCTGAAAATTGAATGTTTATCGCACGCAAACGATCCCACGCGCGCGATTGGCAGCGCGCGTCCAATTTACTCATTGAAAGGCCTGAAACAGTTCTAATTGATGTCTTTGTTGTGCCATTTTGTCTTTGAGCAATGAATATTCATATAGTAAGAGCAGCATCATTTTATTGCTAACAGCAAAGACGCATGTTCTGCTGATAACTACTGGAGTTTTGTAGGAAGTTGTAGCATTGTTATCTGATTTAATTTGAATTTAGAGCAGAGCTTTGCTGCTTTGATTGGTTACTGATCAGACTAAATTTTAGTGCATGAGAGAATGTGAAATACTAGATTCATAAACATTTTATTGTTTATTTCCAAAAAAGGCTGAGACCTTTGGACATTTCAGTCATGAAGCAACTGGATAAGTGTGTAAACGTCATACCAGTTATTTCAAAAGCAGACACGTTGACTTTGGAAGAACGAGAGGCCTTTAAGAAGAGAGTATGTCCGTTATTATTTCATTTGAAACCATCTTGTCTAAAGTAGAATCAGGCTTAACTCTAGAACTGAATAATTACTGCAGACGCCGTGTCATAAGATGGGTATTAATTTAGAAAGCATTATTCGGTTTGGTATTGTTTCCTTTTTTCTGTGCGGTTTCTACGTTGTCGTGCAGTATTGTCATTTTCAAATCTAGTTGCTCGTGCTTAAGAGTGGTATCTCAAATCGCTGATATATTTTGTTTCACGTTTGAAATTAGCTCTCAAGCTGCGAAACTGAATATGAGTGAGATATTGTTTGTGCCATGTCAGTCCCTCTAGCATCCTCAAATTGTCTTGAGATGCATGGCCATTCATTGTTCGAAGCTAGAGACTCACAGAGGCCTGGGAACTGGAATTCACACGATTGATGAAAACCTCCTCAGCTTCATAGAAACCGAGAACCGAGAATTGTCGTTTAGCTCAGAAAAAATGCTTAGTGAGAATCTATCATTGCCAGTAGGCAAAATTTTCCGCTTTCAAATTTTGTTGCCAAAATATCAGGAGTGAGTGAGGCTTCTTCTTTTTGCATGTGAGAATGAGAAGTAGCTTAAATGTCTCGATCTCGTGTGCAATACTTGAGACTCTAGAGCTCCGTATTTGAAGTTAGCACCAATTGCCTGTGTTTGCTTTTTTCAGATTCGTGAAGACATTCATTTCAATAATATCACAATTTACCCTGTTGTTCATAACGATTTGACTGACGACGAAATGAAAGTCAACCACAAGATCAAGGTATGATAGTAAGCCACTTTCGTGCATTTTCACTTTCATCCACCCAAGTTACGCAAAAGTCGACACTTCAGTTTCATTTGTGCGAGTACGAATTTGTCTCTATGTCTATTAACTAACAGCAGAGATGTGAGAGGGAATCTAAACGTAGCTAGAAGTAAAGAAGAATGGAAGAACATTGTTTAATTGTGGTGAAAGTCTAGTTATTTCGGGACTCAGTAGATAAATCACTAAAACCAGACAGTCATATTCTCTGTCAATGGATATGCTTTTGAATTTCATTCCATTGTTCTTTCTTTGTTTGATTTTAACACATTATTATTGTTCATACGTTACTTTTTCTCCCTTATGTCCACCATTGATCTCGTCAACATTTTAATTCCAGTTGCAAGAATTCAGTTTTCTAAAGGAATTCATTTTCCATCTCGAATTCTCGCCCTTTAAGCAGACCTAACGGTTTAGAGTATAGTGCATCCAAATCCTTGTAGGACCAGATACCCTTTGCCGTTGTTGGTAGTGACAGATACATCAACGTTGGTGGTAAAAATGTTTTGGGAAGAAAAACACGTTGGGGTGTTGTTGAAGGTTAGAACGAGTATCTATTATGTGAAATTTAAGGCTTTGGAGACTTTTTCTAGCATTTGAAATGATTATTTATTCACATGTTTCTTGGTCATTTGCCTTTGTTTGTTTGAATCTTTGTTTGGGTGTTCAATTTCCTCCGGCTTAAGAAGAACTATCTCTATTTTGAATAATGGATGTTACATCATGTCGTTTTTGAATTTGGAAAATTCTTGTTTTAGTGGAGAATAGGATGCATTGTGAATTTTCACTGTTGAGAGATATGTTAATCAAGTAAGTAATGTAGTATTTTTCTCATTTGTTCCTCCAGACTGTGGATGTGTGGTGTGTGATGTGTGGTGTGCTGTAGTATGGTGTGCTGTAGTATGGTGTGCTGTAGTGTGGTGTGCTGTAGTGTGGTTCTGCATGGTGTGCTGTATGTGTGTGTGTGTGTTTTTGTGTTCTATTTTAAAGGTTTTTGTTTCCAAAATTGTGCTGAACAACCTCCAGAATATATGTGCAAAGTTGAGCCCTTGGGGTATTGATTGATCAACTACGGAAAAATCACAATTCGTACTATTTTATAAAGCTCAATAAGTTTTTGTAAAAGTTATGGAAAATGCCGATTTGATACAATATGTTCTAGCATGTCAAGACCTATCCAATATGAGAATAAGTATATTACTAGGAGACACCCTCCATCAGTCTATTCCAGCAATTGACTGCGTACTATCAGCAGAGATTTCATGTTACCGTCGATCGCTTATTGCTTTATTATCAATTGCATTACGTTTCTTTCTGCCAACCAGGGCAATTTGGATATGAATAGCTTACCGTGCATTGCTGTTTTTCTTTTTGCGTTGGAGATAAATATACTTTCTTCTTAACTATGTGCTTGATTGTAGTGAGAAATGTATTTGACTGTGTTGCATGTACTCTTCTGTTACGATACACGTTTTTTTATAAGAAAACCACTTTTTTGTCCGAGCCTCAATTTTCTTAACTTTTCCTGAAATTGAAGCTGAGATTTTCTTAAGATTTTCTTAATTTTTATTGAAGTAAACTGACCAAAAGAGGTTACAATTGTTTGTTATGCAAAAATTAAATGTTTGTTAACCAAGATTATAAAAGAAAAGCTTCGATCTATGTAAATGAGCTTGCAAAGTAAACAAGGGGAACTTTCGAATTTGAGCCTCGTGATTTTCCTAACATTTTGTTAAGATTTTGGCATTTTGAACCTCATTTCTTTTAAACTTTTTTCTTATAAAAAACCGTGTATTGAAACCATTCATTGCTTTGTCTTTGTCTAATAACCTTTCTTTTAATGTTTCTAATCCATAATCAGAACCAGACATAAGATATTGGCTAATTCATTTTAATATGTTATGGATGATGTTATTTTTCCAATCGGGTGAACATGTTGGCGTCAGTTTAGTACAAATATCCATAAATGATTTAGGATACAGGCCTATGTTGAGATGGTCTAGTTTGCGTGGGAAACCCTTGTTGTGAATATGGACCAGTATGGCACTAGGAAGATAGAATTCAAATATAAACATATGTTCTAATATTTAGGACTCACATGCAAGATATGATAGAAGTTACTGCGTCGATCCATTACGAGAATTACAGAAGAGCAAAGCTGACAGAAATGCATAACAGATCCCTTAGTAACTAATGGAATAAGCAATTAAATAAAGGAATTTTAACCACCTGTGCAAGAAAGACATATCTGAAAGAAACGTGGCTCCGTGTATGTAAGAGTTTCGTCTGTATGCTGTCTTGTCCTGTTGTGTAATAAACAGCATGGCATGTTTGTTTTGTCCCTACGGAACTTTGCAGTTTATTTGTATTCCTACGTGAAGGAGTGTTACGTACAGTTCATCGTATGGTATCATTATGTGAGACAAAATGGTGGGTTAGTATGCACCCTGATCTTGAAGCTCGGTGGAATGTAGCTGTAATGGTTGTCGTCGAGCAAGCTTTTAATTATAAACACAGATTAAGAGCACTTTCCTCACTAGATCCCCCTCTTTATATCATGACCCCCAATTGGTCCCCTTTTCTACGCTCATTAGTATGAAAGTTGTTCGATGTGGTAGAAAGAAAGCATGTGGACATAGCTATCCGCTCGTCTTTTATTGTTTCATGTGTAGCAGGGTATTTGCTATATGGCCGTAAATTCAACACAGTTTCTTTGTTGCTAAAATCCCACTGTCAAGTTTCAAAGTCAATTTAGTATTTTACATGATATTTTATTTGAGTCAATGATTGAAATTCGTTGCTATCAGAATCAGTAGTGTTAATCCCACCAAGAAGAATAACTGAATGGATTTTTCATATTTTCAAAATTACCAAATCTTAGATATAATGTTATGTTAATGTGTTAATTTTTTCAGTACTATTAATTTTCGCTTGTTGTTATTATATATTTGATAGCCTAGAGTATTAAGTTTGATATTTTAAGAATGTCATCTCCATAGAGGATTCTGTCTTTTGGTGTTTGATCTTTGTGTTTCATAGAAGGCATTGGTAATTCGTGTTGCAGGTTGAGGATTTTATGCCTGGATAAGCATCGCTTCGGCCTTTTGGGCAGAATTATAATCATGTTCATTTTACGAGCAAAAGGGGCATCAAAATAATGTTCTGTGGCAGTGTTTAAACATATAATCTCTTACATCAGATTAGTATATTGAATATAGTGCCATTAGCCATACAAACATTGTAGAAATAGGGGTTGTCAGATATCTCTACATATATTAGTTGAAGAATTCCCCAGTTATTATTATCATCATAGCACACGCACACACACACACGCACGCACGCACGCACGCACGCATGCACGCACGCACGCACGCACACATGCACACACACGCACACACTTTTGGGCTTTTTGAAAACTTGATACCAGAATCCTTTTAATGACTAGTTGGAATATCTAGAATTTGATTGCTAACTTAGCTTAATTTGTTTTAACTTTCAACAGCCTTATATGAAAGTTAATATCACTTATCAATCAATTTTGGTAAATTTCAGATTGCTTACTTCCGATTATCTTCCTGCCTTGTTTCATCAGAGCATCAGACAAGGAGATTGTGACTGTTCTGTGCTAACATTTTCAAACAACTTTAACTGTGAAGGATTTCAGGGTGCAGTCCATGTTTTAGATCAACTCTTTTATTCATACAGGACACATATGCAAGATTTGATTGAATCCACTGCCTCCTTGCATTATGAAAACTACAGGAAGTACAACCTCGTCCACTCAGATCCGATGAACACTTCAAGTGTGACATCAGATAATCAGCAGTTCTGTATCATCGACAAAGCATTTTAACGATTACGCTCCTAATATTTAATTTTAAATTTATGAAGATACCTATGTCTGTTGATAATAAGTACAAAGTTTCAAGTGCATTTAAAAGCCTAAAATTTTTTATTGTTTTTGTACCTTATAATGTACAATATTGAATACTGTAAAGTGTAAAAAATTTAAATCTATAAGTTGTAGTATATGCTTTCTGTATTTTGCCGAATTCCTTTTTGATTGAAAACTATTTTAATTGAGTACATTTGCATGTTTGCTAGTCACCTAAAAGCTAGATTTTGTTAATAGAAGTTTCAAATAAATTTAAATACGATTAAGAATTTCTGTTTTCAGTTGTGTAGTTATTTTCCCCTTACTGTCTTTTAATTTTTCTGAAATTGGGCAAGAAAATCAATCAGCACAGCATCATGGTTGTGTATGACGAAGAAGCTATCTCCAAACTATATCATGCTAGACGCTTTTTATATACTTAACCCTTCTGTGGCAATTGCTTGCTGAGTTCATCCATATTGCCTTTCTGAACAGCATTTAGCACTAATTTGCACATGCTGTTAATCAGAATCAGACTACGTTGTTTGGGGCACCTTGTGACGGGATGTGTGGGAAAGAGAGTAGAAGTGATGGCGGTTGGACAAAGAAGAAGAAGAAGACGAAAATGGAGATGGAGAGATTGTATAAGGAATGATATGGAGATGATGGGGCTTAGAGAGGTCGAGGAAAGAGACAGGAAGATGTGGAGAAGAGCAATCCGCACGGACGACCCCACGTAGTTGGTAGTAAAGCTAGGAGAAGAAGATTCAATCAGAATCATTGCAATAAAGTATCTGGAAAAATCTCGATTGACTGAAAACAAAGTCTTTAAATAGGATACTCTGTTGCAGCCCCCAGCTACACCACCTGCCTGAGTGCCCCTCAACTCATGTGCCCCTCCATCGTCCAAGTGATCTCTACGCCTTTGAAGAACAACGAAACTACACTCTTCCTTTTTCATAAGAACCGGATAAGTTTTGCTGTGGCCCGTTATTCTTAGTCTTTTGATAATTTTTAGACTTGAATGTGCTTAAACTGTGTTTATTTCAAGAGTGGCTTTTTGCAACTATTTGAGGAACTGTTTGCAACATATACTTTCGATAGGGCCACTATTGAAATTAAGGCAACGAATGCTGTTGTTTATTACCAGCCTCATCAGACTTTTTGTGCCAAAAGATTTTGAGTAGTTCAGTGCTTGTGAAAATTCTCATCTGGGACTGAGAGTGTTCTAACAGTGTTCTTATTTATCAGCAAAGTATGCTTCAGTGTTCTTATAAAATTTTGTCTTACAAAAGGTGAGTATGCAGCTTTTTTCAATTCATTCTAACCTTGCACAAGGAATACGTACAATATCAGTAAATAAAAAGTGCTTTATATTACAGTGAAGTCTGGAAAGCAACTACTGCATAATTTATCAAAAATCTAAAACAGTTTGTTAAAAAAGCAGCTCGATCAACTCAACTGTTGCCAGATCACGTTCTATATATTTAATGTACCTGCAATCCTGCCTGCAATGGCCAGGTAATGGTTTGCAGTGTAGATCCTGTCCTGTTGAGAAATATACGGTTAACACTTTATACGAAAATAGACTTTGCAAAAATGAGATCATGGAAATCAGAAGTAGTTTGAAGTTGTGTTCAAAGAAAGAAAATAGGAAGTAATTAAGGATATCAAACTAAGGGAATTGTGTAAGAAGTCTGAAAGTCCTACTTCTACCAAGCTATGGAGATTGGGATATAATGAGATTGAAACAGGAGGTCTTTTAAGGAGTTTTCACTGGTGGGGAATTGACGCTTAGGAACGTAGAGAATGTTGGTGCACATTTAAATACCTGGTTTTGTAGCTTTGTGTAATGCAAGAGAGTTAAACAGACATTGATTGAAAGTAATGAGACAAGGGAACGAAAATTAATTTCATACCTCAGCATTACAAGGAGAGTATTTAAAGTTAATTTTCAAACGATTGGGCATTTGCTAGTGGGGGACTTATGGGCCTACCAGTGGGGAAATGTAAAGGCTTGACGAGGGAACTCTCCACTTGGTTGTATGTTAAAAGATGCAGAGGATTGAAACTGTTTTGAAGAGTAAGAATAAATTATGAAAACTTCGGAGTTCAAAGACGGAAGAGGCCGGCTTTATTTGATAATTAAGAATACGTAAGGTTTGTCAAAATATAGTGTTAGGACGGAGCAAAGAGTCTTCTCAAAGCAGAGCTGAGATATGGAGCTGTGGGTGAAAAGAATTAGAAGCTTAGGATAATCAAATAGTGACAGAATACTTGGTGATTTGGATTTTGAACTTCGAACAAAATAACTGTAATTTGCAGTGAAGATTTAAATTGAATCTTCTTGTTCTATGAGAAATAAATCTCGGATGTCAATGGTCTAAGCCAGGGACTTGCTGAGGGCCAATAAAACGTAGACTGTGGACCGAAGATGACCCGTGGGTCGAAGTCTGGATACCCTTTAAAATAAACATATGAAGACAATTCAACGGTAAGAAAGGTTGGACATGAAGATGGAGTTGATTGGTGTTAATCCTTTCATATGCTAAGCGACAATTAAGCTGCAATAAATAACAGGTATATTGATTGGCGTGACTTTAAGCTATGCACTTGATTGATTTTAATGAATAGACCCGCTACCTTACGACCAGATGAAGACTTTGCCTTCAACCAGCCAGTGATCATTGACATACATAACTTAGCCCACCCCCTCAGTTATCATACTCCCCTCCTATGATGTCTATTGAGTTGCACAAGAAACGAGAGTAGATACGGGGGATTGGCATTTGGCTGGAAAATCTATATTGATTTAAAAGATCTTTCAATTTTTAGATGTGTCAGTATATAATAGTATCAAATCATGTGGAATTTTTGAGTGAGACCGAAGCAGCCAGCAAACGAGATACCAGAGCCTAATGTAGATAGCAATACGAAAATGAACTCAAACAGTGAGAAATTCAAAAGTTGGTTAAAGCAATCTCTACTATTTCTGGCAACAGTAGCTTTCGCTACAAGTATAGCGACTGTTCTCCTCCATAAATACCCCGGTAGAACGTCGAACACGGAAAGTCCAAAGCAACGAAACACTCGTGAGTCCAAGACTTCGAAAGAAGAGAAGAAAAGAGTGGAATACCATGCAATGGTAGCGGAGAGGATTTTCGCCGATAATATCCGAGATTATCTGAAGTAAGTCGGTGATTTGCGTTTGCCTGTATGTATGCATGTATGGAAACATGGCAGTTGCATGACAATTGTATGGCAAATAATACCTAAATTGCTTTGAGTTTACTCTGTGGAAAGATCTTGCCGGCCTCTGAAGCTTCTATTGAGCACTAGATGATCTTGTAAAGAAACTCTAAAAGGACACTTGAGGAAATAGCTAGCGATAGATAACATGGGATGTAGCCTATGTGATGCCACTCTCCTAACCCTTTCAGGGTAGGCAAAAATGTTTAATGCAGCTGCGATCACATCAAACTGCGGTCACAAAGTCAAGGCCTTAAAATAAGCAGATAGATGTTCTATTGCGAGAGATACTAGAATTACTTTCTAACCTTTGATTTCCGACACTGTCTGTGTCATATTATTTTTACCTGACTTCAGTCATTATGCCTTAAGCATAGCCAAGTAGTCTAACATATCAATGCATCAATGTGAATCTTGCTCTTATCTCTACCTTTCCAGTTTACCTGTTGATATCACCAATTATCACCTATTATTCCAAGCAAATTGTCAGTTTATTCCTTGTGAAGTAGCTACTTTATGAAATATATTCAATCAAATGGTGTCCTATCTTATTTCATCTGTGACTAAACTTAATGCTCCAATATGTATTTTCTAGCTATATAAAACTCCGCCAAAATTATTTTGTTTGTTATGATACTAAACAACATAGGACAGGTAATGGATTTTCAGGCCAAATGTCGTGACTGAGTAGAGCTAAAGAAATAGTCTAGCTCTTGATTTCCACATGACAATGTCAGTATATATAAATAAATAGATAATATACAAATATATATATATATATATATATATATACACAATATATGTATTTATAGAATATATATATATATATATATATATATATATATATATATATATATATATATATATATATTGAGTACAGATGAAGATTTTAATCGAAACATTTACTTAAAGAAAAGTATATTGGTGGTTGATTCTTTTTATATGTGTGTATATATATATATTATATATATATATATATATATATATATATATATATATATATATATATATATATATATATATATATATATATATATATGTATGTATGTATGTATGTATGTATGTATGTATGTATGTATGTATGTATGTATGTATGTATGTATGTATGTATGTACTGTATGTATGTATGTATGCATATATGTATGTATATATCTTCATTTATTTATTTATTTCTATGCAGTTACATCGTATTAATGTATTAATTTTTTGAAAGGTATTTATCAAGTATACCCCATATTGCTGGGTCACCGGAGAGTAAAAAGCAAGGCGAGTGGATTGCGGCAAAATTTAAAGAGTTTGGATTTGATGGAGTAGAAATGAAAAAATACAAAGTTCTGTTGTCGTACCCTACAGAACCAGGAGAAGTAAAAGTTATGGACGATGAAGGCAATGAAGATTTTAGTTTTAAATCAACAGAAAAAGCCTATAATAAATATGAAAATGATTCCAGAGCTTTGCCGCCATTTATAGCCTACTCACAATCTGGGACCTTTGAAGTAAGTCCAAAATTTTTATTTGCCAATTAAATTTAAAACTTATTTTACACGAAAATTAAACAACCATATATTCAGTAACGTTGAAAAGAAAAAGAGGGGCAGTCGGCTTTCCGATATCAAAACAGAATGCTTGCAATTCTTGCTCAAAATTTTGATCAGAATAGGTCTAGGACCAAACTGCGCCCTATATATGAATATATGATATACAAATATACATATTCACAGCCAAATTAACCAAGTGTATAAGCACAGTACACATTATTTGCCAAAAATTTCGGACGGTTACATTTTCGGACAAATATATAATCCGAATATTTTACTGTCAGAAATTTTTAGTGTCCAAAATTTGCACCATCTGAAAAATTTACTGCTACTGTGTTATACCAGGCTAAATCAAGGCATGCGAGCTACAGGTGACTCTTCGAAAGTTAAACTGCAACTCAAGGAACGTTTCTAAATTAATAAGCTGAATAAAGAAAATTTTCTTAAAATTACAAGGGAATGAAATTAATACATCCACTAGTCAATTTGACAGTACTACGAGTTCACATTTTTGGTAGCACCTCTGTTAGTTCATTGCTATTTCTAGCAGTGCAAGAAAACTGTTTCTGTCAGTTATATCATCCTCTTGCAACTCTCAGCTATCTGATTCCGGTGCCCCCTATCCTAAAGGAGGTTGGCCACCCCTTTACCATATAGGAATTTTGCGAGACAGATCTTGCATGTTTCGAGACATATGTCGATTAAATATCAGGAACCTTTATAGACAATATTCTAGCATGTTGGAATATCATTCTTGCCTCTCTGATATGGTATATTATATTTGCTTTGCTAATTACACCCTGCACTAATGTGAAGCAAAGAGTGTTCCCCCCATTAGTAAGGAAAAGAAAAAATACATAACTGGAATATTCACAGTAATGTAATCGAGCTGTTTCTTCCAATGCTACCCTACTGATATATCAAGAAAAAAACAGTCAATTGCCTTCCACTAAAGATAGACCCTCCTAATGGAATCAATGCATGCTTTACAAAGAATCGTTGGAGCAACTAGATATTATAAAAAATGGCTCGATATAAGTTTTATATATACATATATATATGTATATATATATATATATAGCCCTATATATGTAGAAAAGTTATTCTTTGACTTAAATGCTTATGTTTTTCGACAGTAACCTAAATTCATCAACATTCCCATACAAGTGGTATACTGCGGACCAGATTAACTTTATGATATCGATTCATTCTCCTGTTCCACTCTTCTAGGGTGTACTAGTCTATGCAAATTATGGTACGGAGACAGATTATAGCTATCTCCAAAAGAATGGTGTTGATCTTAAAAATTCAATCGCACTGGTTCGTTATGGTAAAGTTTCTAGAGCAAAAAAGGTATGACGACTTACGCAAGAGAGCCTTTCTCAGTTTGTAGTTGTGACCAGACAGTTTACATCAATATACATCTTTAGGATTGACTCCGTCGGTTTATAGAAGATCTCTAAGAATACAAAGATGATATTGTTAATAAAACTAAATAACTCAGAAACAATAACAAACGCGTCGTGCCAAATTAATTATGAATTTTCGGCAAAATTAATTATCTTAAACTTTAATCTGAACGGCATAGACAATAAATAAACGGCTGAATGAACGATCAGCCGATGGAATAGAAATTTTAGCAAGAACAGATGATAGAATGTAGCAAAATCAACATCAGTTGACAATGGTGCGAACCCAGCAAACACCCGTTCGATTGACTAATCAATCTAAAATCACCAGTCCATCGAAGTTAAACTATTGGTTAGTTAAAAATGAATGAAATGGAAATCTATCCTTTTAGTTCATTTATCTGTAAAAAATATGAGAGTACAGGTAGAAAAATGCACATAAGTAATAAATATAGTATAATTAATATAACAATAATATATAGTAATAATATAATAATAATATATAATATATAGTAATAAATATAATATAATTAAGCCCATTAGTAATTAATATATAACTTCCACTTGAAAGTGATATCTTTGTTATTTGGATATATAATTGGACAATTAATTAGACAAACTAACTATCATTTGACATGTACACACAGCTCAAAGCTGCTGATGATCATAAAGTCAAAGCAATTATCCTGTATTCGGACCCTGCTCAATATTCACCGTTCGGAAAGTCGTACCCTGATAGTTGGTATTTACCAGAAGATGGCGTTCAAAGAGGGACCGTTCTAAGGATGCGTGGAGATCCTCTGTCGAATGGTTACCCTGCTCTCGGTGAGTACATTCTAAATTTCACTTTTTTGTTGCAATAGCAATCGATATACAATGGCTAGCAGTTCACAAAGCTCCTAGCATACGACTTCATTGATCCATTAAGTGGTCAGTATGAAAACTGAAGTTTTAGTGTTGTCTTAAACACCATTTAAAAGGTAACACTATTTAACAGGTAACAAGGATTTCTTGGTGGAACCCGAAGTAAATTCGTCTGGGACCCAACACATATTGTAGAAAGCTTACTCTTTTGGTTTAACATACTTCCATACATCTGGCCTTTTTCACGGAAATTTCGTAGCAACAGTACCCAATAATTTCTGCACCACTAATGTTCATTTTAGAGAACTATCCATACCCGCTAGGTAAAGACCATTGTTTTTAGGCCTTGTGTGCGCTACCAATGAACCAGTAGGCAGTAACAGCCATCACTATGTGTTCACAAATTCGTGCCTTAGAGAGTGGGTTAAACAGGTGTTGCACTAAGCAGCACAGGAAGGGATAAAGGATTAGGTGTTCCCAGGCTATACTACCTTACTTGCTCTGGAAGAAAAATTACCTAAGATGCAGACTTGATTTAATCACTTAGCAATGGACCTCTCCATATCTCTACTTATTAGCCATACATAACCACTTTCTTCAAATGCTCTGAAATGTTCATACCTTCTGCTTTTCAGATGGTTTTCATCGTTGGGACATCAATGATGTCACTTATTTCCCAAAAATTCCAATTCTTCCGATTGGGTATGGGAATGCAGAGAAACTATTAAAGTGAGCCTATTAAATGTTTTCATTGCACATACTGTTGCCTAAACTGTTTGCACCGTATGCTGTTACTGCATCAAAACCAGTCGCCACCTGTTTTGCAACTGGTAGTAGTTATTGTCTGGACACCATATCCCAACTTTCCATATCACTTCTCATGTGAAAATCTACAATAGGCAGACTTTTTCACTTCATTTATAGATGCATACGACGAGTGCAAAGCTGGGAATTTAGTCAAGTAAATTTATATTATACTTGAGGCATGATTTTTAGTGAAAGATAAGAATAAAGAACTCTGTATGGTAGTCTGATAGTTTTTAGAAATGAAGTTGATCTAGCTCGAGACACTTGCCTTTGTGGGGGAAGTGCCCTGAAAATTCCAGCAACATCTCCAAAGATAAGAAACACCTATCTAGACACAAAGTGATATAACAAAAACCCACCAGTGATAAAATGTCACACGGTGTTTGAAAAAACCAATAATTGTTAACCAATAATACAACGATCCTTCTTAATTTTACAGGATCCTTGATGGAAAAGAATGCCCCGATAAGACATGGAAAGGAAAACTCGATGTGCCATACAGAATTACGTCTAAAAAGAAGAGGCAAGCTAATACTTAGGGTTTCTTGTCATGTTAAAAGGGTTGCCAAAAGTCTTAGAACACTTGACACTTTTTATTCGGTATTTAACCTTCATTCTCCTCCTCCTCCAAAAAGTGTTGCTTGCTAGAGAAGTACATGCAATAATGGGAAAATTTTCATTTGCACAATGAACTCTATTGTCTCATAGATGAAGCAGCATTATTCTACGGTAGATGGGGAGCATGTAAGGCACTAGGATAAAAAATTTGAGATGAATGTGGGTTATCATCTCATGTAAGTGTCCCAAGGGTTTTTGACAGACAGGTACAGCTAACCCTTAGAAGATGTGCATATAAATATATATAAATATATATATATATATATATATATATATATATATATATATATATATATATATATATATATATATATATATATATATATATATATATATATATTTATATATATATGAATATATTTATATATATATGAATATATTTATATATATTATATATATATATATATATTTACAATGTATATATATATATTTACAATATATATATATATATATATATATATATATATATATATATATATATATATATATATATATATATATATATATATATATATATATATATATATATATATATATATATATAAATATATATATACATTGCTTGGAGCACGGAAAACACTAACTTGTTGATTGTTAGATGTAAAGGGCAAAGATTAGCAGGCGAAAAAAGGCCGGTGTGTTACGGAAGGACACAGATCAACACATTTCGTAAAAGTCCCATTTCTACTTCACTCCCCAAGCACCCCAAGCATACATAATCTCCTTTTGTAGTTTATTCTGAAGTCCGGGTAGAAATATCCCAGCGTCCCAATCAGATTCCCAACCAATTCTTCAGTTGTTGGTTATTAAAACCATGCATGATATCTTTGGAAGTAACAAATGACAGAACCAGGTAATAAATAGAGTACACATTCAAGCTCATCGAGGAAATAACAGCTTGGCCCATTGGTAACGGAGATACGAAATTTGAAAGCTATTGTAATCACCGAAGACTCATTTTATAACTCTTAGAGTCTCTCTCAGGGTTTGGGAACAAAAGTAATCTGTCCCCCTGTCATCTTTTCAGCAGCAGCCCATTGGGGTAATATAAAAGCAGTGGAGCCTCTCTCTCTCGCCAGTTTTCTCACAAAAGAAGACATACGTTAATAACTGGAATGCTTCTTGTTTGTTTAGGAAAGTGAAAGTGAGCAATTTCGTAAATCGAGAGGACCGATTCATTTACAATGTTGTCGGAACGATACAAGGCAGCGTGGAACCAGGTTACTTCACATTCAACTCCATTTACTTTTAATTGCATGATCAATTTATACTTTAAAGTAGCTCATACAACAAAGAAAGAGTTAGCTACACCCATCATCTTTGTTTATTTGAGATGTAGTTGCTCTGTGATTTGATATGTCCTTGGACATGCTACAAAGTTTGGAAAACTATCCTTCGTAATTTGTTACCTGCAGTTCTAACAATCATTCAAACCTATATTTGCAATCAATATTTCCTTGCTTCTGCGCTTTTATCATGGCAAAGTGTTTCACTATAGCACAAAAAAGTGGGAACATTTTTTAAGCATACTGAAAGCTTTTTTCGTCCGAAAAAGTGAACAGAACGTTGCTTTACACTGAACTTAAAAGAAGTATGTTTAAAGAATGTTCCCGCTTTTTCGTGCTATAGTGAAGTTCTGCAGTACCAACAGACTTTTCACGTATTTTCGGCAAAGTGTTTGTTGAATTGCTCGTTATGTTTGGCAACTCTGCCATCAAACAGTAAGAAGTGAATATTCCGCAAAATTTTGCGTTTAACCAAGGTTTAAGCATGACGTTTTGAGCATTATTTACAGATCGCTTAGTCATTCTGGGTAACCATAGGGACGCCTGGGTGTACGGAGCTGCTGATCCATCTAGTGGTACAGCGACAATGATTGAAGTAGCAAAAGCATTCGGTTGGCTGAAGAAGAAAGGTGAGTATCATTCAAAAGTTTTCTACACTTCTCTTGTCCTACAGAGTTGCAAGCCAGGCTTTCTGGCCATATCTTTCATTTTCACTTTTAAGATGACCGACACCACTTTAACGCCAAATAAGTGGAAAGAACAATGATTAGTGATTAATGGTGATTGAACAATGATTAGTGATTGCTATTAGGATTGTAGTCGACATCTCAATCAAAGGAACATTTTCTACAAAGGTCATGTGAATACACTTACGGTCTGTCACTGCACAGAACTATTTTCTCACCGCACTAATTGGCTATCATTGCATACTAAATCAAGGTATGCGCCACAGAACAGTCTAATGGGAATTCAATATTCAAATGTTTTCACACATTATCAGATTTAAAGTACTAGAGACTCTTCAAATTTTGTGGGAAAATTCCACTTCCCATAAGCAATCTCACCAGTTTGATTTTTTTGAGATTTTAGCCCTTTTTCTTTATCGTGGTTTTCATTCTTTTTTTCAAACTGCTGCTATGTGCAAATGGTTGTGTTAATTTTTGCAATATCCACAATATTAATATTGAGAAATGCTAAAAGACTTAAAGAGCATTTTCCCATTGTATCAATGGCAGATCCTGGAATCGCCTTCGTAGTATTGTAAAGTAGGTGGTTAGTTTATAAATTGTTAGTGTAAATTCTTATATCTATAGGAAAAAAATGACGGATTGATTGGAGATCGATTTGGAAGATTTAGGTACTTTTCTAAGCATATTAACATTTACTCTGACGTCCTTCCCTTGCTTTATATAGAAATTGTGTGTATTTTAGGCTGGAAACCACGCAGGACTATTTTACTTTGCAGCTGGGATGCGGAGGAGTATGGTCTGATTGGATCAACTGAATGGGCGGAGGTAGGGCATAATATATATAGTTATAGTCGAGATGATAGATAGCTCACTTCAGATATGAAATTCAGGGGTGGCGAAACGATTTTGAAAGTGGGGGGCCTATTCAATTAGGTTCACCTGGGTCACCGATGAGCTTGGAGTTCTGCTTATCTGTGTTGACTACAGCATCACTTTTTAAAGTTTTTGGAATATGAAGATAAAGAAAGTGGTCTTCTATAGTGCCGATTCTCGAAAAATGGGTTGAATAAACTTATTTCAATACATATTTCACCATACAACTTCTAGAAACTCGTATATTTGAATGCACAGGATTCTAATATTTCAATATCAAATTAGGTACTTGTAGAATATGCTTGATGTGAAAACATTCAGTATAATGTGTTTAGTTATATTTCAATTAAGAAGAGCCAAATTTCTTTCATAAATACACCTTTTTGCACAAGAAGACAAATTAATTCTGCACATAAAATCTACCGGAACTCAAACCTCTCTCTGCGGAAATGATACCTTTTCATAGTAATACTTTAAAAAAAGAATGGCACAAAGCGTCTACGTGAAAGGAAGTTACAAGTCTGATATAATAAAAGGCCCAAAATTGTTGTATCACACACTGTTCACTGACACAAAATTATTGGCAACGCTGATCACAGCCAGACCATCTATAAGGTGCTTGTATGTATGGAAGAAAGATTAGGCATTGAATTCTGACTGTGTCATGCTTGATCTCAACCATGTCTTGATACCGAGGATGATCTTTCTGGAGTGGCACGTGTGGCAGGGTTTATGAGCAGCAGTTGAATCTTCTTGCTACAGAAAACGATCTTTCTGGGGTGGCACTTGTGGCGGGGTTTATGAGCAGCAGTTGAATTGCACTTATAACTTATGGAACAAGAACCTGGTATCTGTGGTTGTTTCTTCCAAAGCTCTTAGGATGTCATCGAAATGGCTCGCTTTTTCCTTGAAAATTTGCTTAAAAGCTAGAAGCTCAGTTTTCAAGGCAGTTATGTCTACGTCATCAGCATAGCTAGAATGCATCCAGGCTAATACTTTTACAGTTAAACTTAGTGAGTGAGCATGGCAGCGGGGAGCTAACGCTTCTGGGTGGGTGTTTTTGATCTGAGTGGCTACACCAGATTTGCCACCAAGCACGTTTGCTTGTCCCATCATAGGTTTGCCTTTGACAGTCATTCAGTAACAACAGCTTCAATATTTTTCGAGCATTTTCCATTTCATATTGCACTGCAAAAAGGTGGAGGGACGGTGCCACCCGGTTTCGAGAATGAGGCACCCTGAGATTGGAAATAGAGAATGAGTCTTCAGTTGCATGCTCTCAAGCCAAGAGCACGTGAATCACATGGTGAGCGTACTATCCTTGGCCTTCTTACACCCATGGATCACGACCATATTCAAATGCTAAAAAAAACTGTTGTACAACGTATTATTTTGCTTTTGTAGGATTACGCCAAGCTACTTTCACAAAGAGCAGTTGCCTACTTAAATATCGACACGGCTGTGGAAGGTATACAAATCTTGTATGGCGCTATGAGACCTATTGAGCTCTTCTTCCCTTCATTTCTTGATAGTTGTTTAAATTTTGACCCATATATTCTTGACCGCTATGGACTGGGGCCGAGTCTCTCTAGTTTGAGATTTGCTTGGCCATGTTGTGCGTCTTCTGTATATTCAGTACAATTTAGAGTTTGCTTAACGGTCCTGAACATTCCGATTCTGTGCTAAGAATCTGAAGCAAAGATTACTCAGCTGTTATGGTATTGCTGAAAATCTCAAGCATGACTTGTTGCTATTAAGATTACTTTTAAGATTAGGTATTCTTTGCAATATCTCTTGCATTCTATTCTTACTGATTTCATACATTTATGCAAAGGTTATTACGATGAAACTAGAGTAAGTACTCAAAAAAAATTGACCATAACTTTTGGCCCTTGGCCCTTTCAGGTAATTATACTTTGGAACTGAAATCTACGCCTCATTTGAGAGACACCTTTTATGATATAGCAAAAATGGTAAGGGATATTTTTTCTGCCGATGTCAGCATATTTTAGATGTAGGGTTAAAAACCCCAAGGAATAATTCAGATGAGAGTCAAAGAGACTTTTGGGTCGTGTTCTCAATCTAAATTTTTTCTGTATTGTCTGTTCCGTTAATTTGAAAAATAGACAACTGACCAGTTTTCTTCTCAGCTGCAGAGTTTTGCAATATTGCGATTTGAATTGAGTTCTCTGCTTTCATATATCTAAGTTGCTATCTATAAGTCAGTTGATTTTTAAGAGCTACCGTATTCACGGGGTTCATATATCTTGCCTAATGCTATTCCTGGCTTTTCCTGGTTTTTTTCTTGAAAATGAAGGTGTTTTTCCTAAAATGCATAACATTTTTCCTAATCAACCAGTGCTGGAAATAATACAACTGATCCATCTTTAAAACTAAGTAATTGAACACATCTCTAGTCAACTGCTTTCTCAAACAGGAGCAGAAAATGTCGAAAACTGTGCAATATGTAGAGTTGTCTGTTAGTCACCAAAGAATTCATTTATGAACCCTGACCTGCAAGCAGCACTAGGTTAATACTCTGTTACATATTTATGTTGACGACTTCGTTACCAGTCAATTTTATTGATCCCTAGTTTAAAGACCCAGACGACAAAGATAGCAATCTATTCGATGTTTGGGTAAAAAAGAGAGGAAATAATAATGTATATGAGCCAGAGTAAGTCTGATTTGCTCTCATTTTCTGTAGAGGAGCACTTAGTAAATGCAACAACGCTGGGATTCTTAAATATAATTTAAAAATTTAGGGTGGCTGAGCCAAGAAAGAGAAACTTTGTTGAATAACTGAACAGAATCATGCTTTTGAGCAAAAGTGCTAAAAGCCTCTTTGAAAAGAGCTTGCAAGAAAAGACACGTTTAGAAAGACCAATTTTTAAATCAAGTATGCAAGCTATACTACATAGTTTATACCAATACAAATAAACAGTACTGCGAAGTTAGAATAAGCCTTTTAGGTAAAAGAATAGAAGCAGTGGCAAGCTTTAAGGAGCGAGGAAGGGAGGGCGGTCACCTCTAATAATTTTAAAGACGAATGAAATGCTTAGCGCATGGTTGTGAAAGGTTTTCCTAGGAGCTTCCCCAAATTCCCGTAGCTTAGTTGTCCCCCTCCCTTCCATCACTGAACTGAACTTGCAGTTAAATGTTTACATTCTTATTTGTTGAAAGGGTATATCAAGAGGACAGGCTAGAACATCAATTCATGATGTACATTTTGGTCTTAGTATATTTTGTTACTCTTATGAAATAAAAGACCGTGCTTTACTTAACAACGGTAACCAAAGCAATTTAGGCTGTAAGGTCAATCAGCAATTAGAAGTCTTTAGGGAGTGCCAAGTAAATACTTTTTACCAGGTTGTAAATGCAAGCTGCCAAAGCATTATCTCTGCGATCACTTGCAACCCCCTGACACTTTAACCGACAGCAAAATTCGAGTCCTCAAAACTCCTCAAGCAACTCCATAACGTTAACCTACGTGTTTCTTTTGGGAGCGGATTTGCTTTCTTTATGTTTAATTCAGCTTTGTGCAACGCTAATTGCAATTTTCACATTAGTCAAATTGTCGTTGCTTTCATAAATCAATGCATTCAAGTTGTCTTCTTTCATTTACGTTTTCTGTGTCATTTCAGAGCGGCCATGTTTAAAACTGGCAGCGATTATATGCCATTCTTTGCTGATCTTGGGATACCGTCCATGGATTTCCGATTCACATTTGACGCCGTGAGTTCCAATACTTTAATAACCAACTTACGTAGAATCGTCCTCAGACACTGGGGTGTAGCCAACAAACCAGAATATCCTAGAATAGAGAGTTTTGAACAGAGAAGAATCCGTTCGACCTAGTTTGAATTCTTAACTTCTGGTACATATATCATGCCTTCTGATTGGTGCAATGAGAATAGAAAAACCAGAAGCTGATTGGCTCTTGAACAAAAACAAAATACAGGCCCACAACTGGCAATTTTTAAGGACAGGGGGTCAATTCAACAAAAAAGGGCCCATCATGCGCTTTAAAGAGAAATAATCTTGAAATCATATTTTTCAGATTTGGTAACTAAACAAATAGTACGAGTAGTTTCAGGATTTTGTTACCTTCACGAGTCGCAGAGATTATGAAGAGGTGTACTTAACAAAAATTTAATAACCAGTTTCAAAACTCTCCAACAAATAGGGCACTTTTCCTTTTTCAGGAAAGGGCAGGGATCTAGATCCCCATCCGTAGCTGCGTGTCTGAAATAATCTTGTTTTTGAAACTTCTCATGTGAAAATTTAAATCACTAATACAAATATAAATCTCCCTAATAGTAGATAGTTTGTATCTGGCAGACAAAATTGCACATATATTTCACAAAAGTGAAACACAAGGAAAAACAAAAAAGATTCCAACACATGTCTATACATCAAAGTTACATGTATCTGTATTTCATATTACGTAGGAGATCAGGGCTAGTTCAGGATTTGTTTCTCATGCAGAAAATATAGAAAATATATGAAAATAATACGTATAATAATAGTGAATGATAACATGATTCTGCCGATTATTGCTGTGTTGAAATCTAATAGCCTCTTACAGACCTTGGATTGGTTAGGCTGTTTTAAGCTTCAGGTAATGTTCCTTTCATTGGGCAGGGAAGTTTTGCCTGACTTTTGGTGTTGATTCTACACTCAGCTTTAAATCGTTGGCAGCTAGACATTACTCTATCTTTTAAATGGGCTGGACGGAATAATTGTCACTTAGGGATTAAATGCGGCACGGGCTAGCTTAGATAACATGGCAGGCAACTCTTTGAACAACCCCTTTTAAAAGAACGAGTTGTAATCACTTTTCGTTAGAGGTGCGAAGCTGTGCTTTCGAAAACACTCTGGTATAAAGAAATCTCATCCCTTCAACAATCCTCTTGAAGCACTCAACCTTACTCCATGTGTAGGCCATATCACATACAGGTAACTGTACATCATATCACAAAGAAGTAACCGTATGTTGTTTATTTTGCCGTAGAAAATATCCGGTGTTTACAAGTACCCTGTGTATCACAGTATCCATGATAATTTTGACTGGATGACTCGATTTGTTGACCATGATTTTCGTTATCACGAGACAATAGCAAAACTTTGGATGCAACTCGCTCTATCTTTGGCAGATGGTATTCTGTTGCCATTTAACATTAGAAGGTACGGAGAAAACCTCTTGAAGCAAGCAGAAGCAATTGAAAAGATAAAGAATTCCGCTGGAAAAGCCAAGGATTTGAATACAGGTAATATGCCACATTTCTCGTTATTTTCAGCTTGTTTTTGTGGCTACCTCGTAAATATGATACTTGATTTCTGATCAAGTTTGATCAACAATATTTCGTCCTTTCTTACAGAAAGTTAAATCTCTATTTAGATCTGATGACAGAATCGTGCAAAAAGTTTAGAAAAGCTACTGATGATTTCCATAAAAAATTGCAAAGCATCGACAAAGACGAGTGAGTTCGTAAAATATTTATTGAAGGTTACAAGATTCGTGTATAGGACTGGATTTCTTTAATTTTGAATTAAAGGCATTGCTTTCAACAAGGAGGGAAAGCCTTTTTATTACAAAAGATTTAAACTTTTCAGTCACTCTATCGGAACTTTCTGAATCTGTGTACATGATGTTCTCTTTGCTACAGCACAAAAGAATATGGTTCCATGTATGAAAGAGTAAATAATTTGGAAAACTTTGGATAATATTACAAATCACTAGATTTCCAATAAGGACATATTTAGGCCTATCTGAACTGGTACGATACTTGGTGGGACAGTAATTCAAAGTTATGGTAGAGTGCGATGTTATGGCTTGGTCGTAGAAACGGTGATCCAGTGACGTACCAGGATGGCTTGTGGTCCTTAGGAATATTTTTGGGGACTTTTTCAAGCTTAAATCTTTCCCAAGTTTAGACAAAATAATGAATGAGGACTTTTATTTATAAGAAAGAAAAGAAGCCATAAGTAGCGTGTGAACAGGGAGTATCGGCTTATGAAATGCCGCACTACATCAATAAATGCAAAAGCCTGACCCTTGAAAGCCTCAACGGGGCCCCATTGGAACCTCAAAGGCTTGGGGACCCTTTGGAGTTGCTCTAATCTCAACCTATCTCGGCTACATTATTGGTGAGACTGCCTGTGGTTGGTCGCTGGTACCTTTCCAGCCAACGTTTTCCCATAAAGCTGTAAGGAATCGTAAGGAGCCAGGATGGGTCAAATAGTGTGCCTCAGAAGTTGAACAGGCTCAACTTTCTCCAAGAAATTCCGGGTAGTCAGAGATAGGCAACGATTTGTTTTCCAAATAGAGCTTGAAAGAATCTGATTAGTTGGAAATTAGTTTAAGCTATTTGTCAAGCATAGAAGAGGAACCCAGATAAGGAAAAGTTGTAGCGATGCCAAAAAAGCTCTAGTAACATGCTAAACAACAACTGATGCGTTTGTGTTGCAAAGAGAACATACCTTTGGACAGAACAGCCTAGCATTTCCTATCAGCAGATGTGCTTTCCATTTGAATATAACAATCTCGATACGCAAAGCTTCACAGGCAATTTTCTTTTTCTTCCAGTGTTCTCGCCGTCAGGATGGCAAACGATAAGCTAATGTTGTTTGAAAGAAGCTTCGTGCTATCTGAAGATATCCCTGGAGAGTACACAAGGTATCACCTTCAAAGTGATTCTATGTAATAGAGTTCAAAACTTTTTCCGATGGCATGCGTTTTGATCTCTCTAGAGAGAGAGGATAGTCGATTGGGGGGCAGAATCACACATAAGCAGGGCCTCAAAAGTCCTACTATTTTAATACGATAAGATAAGTGTAAATGACATATGAATGAGATTCCACGAGAGAATAAACTTTTGCAATTATGAAATTTTGAAAATAAACACAAGGCTTCTTAATTTCAATGATTTGAATTTATCAAATTGATTAGATATTGGGCATGACAAAGAGCATATAAGTATTAAAGCTACAAATTCAGTGCTCTACATCTTATGCAAATAAGCATATAGATTTTGAGATCTGACTTTTGATTGGAGGAGCACTTGTTTGAAACAAGTAGAGTTACGAAACAGTGCCCCTTCGCATGTCAACGAAACTGATTACAAACTAACAAACACCATATTAATATATTAGAGGTTGACTCAACATTCTATACAACTTCTGATTTGCTTGTTTTTAATTCATATAGTTTTTATCTTCTCCAACTATAGAATTTCTTGACTGTTTTAATTGATACATTTGTAACTAGGTATGATACGGTGTTATTATGGAAAACTGTTACTATGGAAAAACTTCATGTTAATATATATATATATATATATATATATATATATATATATATATATATATATATATATATATATATATATATATATATATATATATATATATATATATATATATATATATATATATATATATATATATATATATATATTTATAATTTGAACTGTAATTTAAGACGTGAACACTAGTAAAAACAAGTTGTTTGCCTTTTGCCATTTTCTGGTTCGTTTGTATAATTGATACCACTGTTTCGGTTGTTCAAATTTCTCGCTTGTGTATATATATATATATATATATATATATATATATATATATATATATATATATATATATATATATATATATATATATATATATATATAATATATATGAGCGAGAAATTTGAACAGCTGAAATTTTATTTTACTCTTTCTCCTTTATATGTATTTGTACTTTTACAAACAGTATGCATTGTTTGAAATGAAACTAAATTAATGGAAAATTGTTTGACTGAGCCTGAGTTCTTATTACTCGAAACAGTGGTATCCATTATACAAACGAGCCAGGTAAATTGTACTCACCGACTTGAACCAACTGCTTTGGCAAATACCTAAGCAATCCATTCTATTTGGTTAACTTCTGAACCATTTTCAAAATCAGCTTCTTACAGAAACACTGTTTTGTCGCTCTCTTTGTTCCATAGACATGTGTACCACTCATCAGGACTTCGTGGAGCGTTGTCTGACGTCATGAAGGAGAAGCCAGGTTCATTAGAAGACTTGAAGATAAAAATAACAGCGTTTACTTATCATGTTAGGATGGCGACAATGAGTCTGCAGAACTTCTTCGTTGATAGTAGTTGTACCAGAAAAGACTGTGAAAAAATATAAGAATTATGTCAACTAGATTGCCAACCAATGGGTAAATTTTGGGGGTAATGCTAAAAGGTTATATATTTGGGGGTAAAATGTGTTAGAATGGAATTCATCTTATGGGGGGAGGAGGCAATGGAGCTTAACTCTCAAAAGGGCAAATAGTGCTTTTATAAAAACCATGCTATAACTTTCATATAATATTGTCAACAGCACTTATGGCTCTAAGAATACAGCCAAAGTGGTAAATAATTTAAGGCCATCAGGAAGTTATTATCCAATAGAATATCTAAGTGAAATTCAATGCCACTAAATATCGTTATATTAGTGTAGATTGAGTGTGCATCGCATGCATTGTAACTTGGAGATAGGAACACAAAATACCAACGTGAAGAGACAATAAATAGCTATCATATTTTTTAATTTACTTGCTTCCTGTAATTTTAAATACATTGAAGGGATATTTGAATGTGAAAGCTGTCTCCTTGTAACATGAATGGACTGCTCATTCAAATGGCTTCTTTGAGTTTGCTAAATCAAACTTATACAACTGAACTAATGTTTAAAGGAAAGTCATTTACTTTTATTTAGATGTAAGGTGAAAGCTTATTATTTAAGATTGCAGATAGATGTTTCCAGTTTAACAGTAGCAATGCCACAAGTATAAAAATATCTCTTTGGAAGGATGTAGGCCTGTGATCTCTGACAGTGAACAGAATCCCAGATAAAAATACAAATATTTATAAGGTTTTTTACTTAATTCTGAGCAGGCAAAACTTATTGCAGCTATTCAGATGGTTTGTGGGACTTATCTACTGATTACAGACTGTATCAACCAAGTGGAACTACCGAAATTGACGTCAGCACGGGAGTGCCGGCCCAACAAGGCGAAATTTTTGCCGGCCTTGCACAAATTAAGGTCGGCAGAACCGACCTAAGATATCATTTTTGATATCTGGGGATTGAGGTCAGTCATCCCCAGAAAAGAGAGGATTCTACTTAGAAATGCGGTGCGAGTTGTTTTGACGAATACAGAGTAAGATGGAGATAATTAAACTGCCGTTCACAGCATTCTTGACTGAGATAAAAATGGGATCGTTGCTTGCAACCTTTATGCTTGTAAAAGATACCTTCGCGAGTCATTTCCCGAAGACCATTGGCAAATTTCGAGAAGCTTCCGACAACTTTATTGCCGAATGGACCAGGTATTTTCTATTAAACCCTTCGACAGTTTTCCACACTTGCCAAAGGGTGATGAAACTTGCATACAATATCGGGGAAAAATTCTTCAGAGGTATAGTGACGAAACTTGTCAAGTGACGAACATTTTGCCCTCACGAAAAAGTTCCTTTTCCTTCAAATTTCCTTGAGGTCTATTTTCCCCAAGGTCACCTAGAGGAATCCTTAGAGGAATGTGTAGGTCGGTTCTGCTGACCAGACAACTGCACTTCTTTCGCATGCCGACCTTAGAGGCAAAATAGGTCGGGAAAATAATGCAGATCTTGATGGAGTGCAGGTCGGTTTTCTGGGCTGCTGTATCTTCGGATTATAATCGAGTTTTCCACCTCTGATCAGAAAAAGAATAGCTAGCCAGGATGGCTGACCAAGTTGTGGCTTCATAGTCCTACCTTTTAGACGTGAGACATAACGATAGATTTAAATGAAAAAAAAGACAAATAAAAACCATATTTTTCATATTTGATACAAAATCATATGTCCCTTTTGATGGCAAATGACACAACACGTAAATAATAACTTTATAAAACAAAAATCTTTACAGAGTGCAAATATGATCAACATTTAAAACAGTTGATTTATCGATCGGTCGACTCTCCAAGAAAGTGTATCAAAATTACAAAATACAAGATAATTCTTCCCACTCCAACATTTAAAGCTAAAAATATGCTAAAAAGGAGGTAAAATATCTAGGAAAATAAGATAAAGATTGCATTTCTAAGGATGCTGAAGGAATAATAACTGAAACTAAGAAACAACGAGCTTCATCCTTTTGGAATCAATATTATCAATTGCTTCTAATGGTCTTCTCTTTGCACTTAGGCCTTTCTTCACATTGTTCAATTGTTTGCTCTGTTCATGTTCATCTGGTTTGTTCTCAGTTTTAATTTCTGGGAGTTCCTTTATGTGACACAGTCTGCATGCCGCCATGTACTTCTCCGCTCCTCCAATCACCTCAATCTAATGAAACCCGGGAAAAATACTAATCGTATTAAAATCGTATATTCTGATTTGTTAAGAGGTTTTAGTTGACAATGAAGGAGTAAAAACAATGGGAATATGAACACTTCCCTGACTGGAACAAATATTACCTGACTTTTTAAGGCCTTCCAGACTCCTGAGAACCCTGATAATAGTTGTCGTATTGCCCCCAGAGAGCCCTAATTAAATGTCATCTTTCAGGATGGGGGCACATATTAAAAACCCAACAAACGAAAAAACTACATATGGACCTCGCTGACCGTGAATGTTAAGCTTAACGAATTAACTGCGCTGAACGATTGTGAACTTAGTGGCTTACAATACCGGGATGCAATTCCAATATGAAGAGGTGGTCATTCAGGGGGGAGCACTCTTTGGAAGCAGTAGGTCAGGGGGGTAACTGGTAGGAAGGATATATTTCGTCATATCGCCAATCAGCAAATGTTACCACTGAGTTGCAATTTACAGCTGCGTGAACAATGCATCCTGGGTATGTTCAAGGCGCGACTTGCCAGGGTGAGTTTGACGTTCACTGTGCGCAAAAGATCTTTCGTCCGCAAAATTTTTCGCGCAACAGGCATGACTTGTGCAAATTCCTCTGCGTCAAAAACGTCTTGAGTAGGACATAAAGAGTTTGTTAGAGAACGGGTAAGAACAGACATAGGGGTAAGCTAACGATTACGTTTATGAAATGCCATTGGTATAGGTGACTGCAATGCTCACTGCAAAATAGAGTTGCGTGAAAACTGCTTGCGCATAGTTCTGCGCTAAAACTGTGCGCCAAAGATCTTCCCAAAATAATCACTCAGATTCATCCAGGGTGATTCAATGTTAAAAAATAGCCAAGTGTGATAATTCAGTGAAAATTTCACGCTGGAAGTTGATAAATGGTTATGTGTACCTCGGTTTCTGATCCAAATCTCTTTGTAAAAGATCCCTCTCCGAAACAATGCATGCAAACAGCGCTAAGTTTGATGACATTCTCTGCTAATGGAACCAGATCCAAGATGGAGCCAAATCCCTGTTACAATACAGAAATTTAGAATTTCACGTCATCTCTATGTTTCTTATCAAATTTCCTATCTTATAGTATCTTATGTGAATTTTATTTGATATAGAGGAAACAAAGAAGGATAGAACAAGAAACAACATTACATACTTATAAAATGGACTTCAAAACTTCAGATGAATGAAGATTAACATTGAATAAAACTGAAACTCAAAACTGAACTTCAGTTTGAAAGAAACAACCCATAAGTCATGCTGACTGCAAAGAAGTGAATTAAAAACATCATGAGTCTACGCACAGTTGCGTAAATTAAAGTATTACTCTTGAGTCCTAAATAAACTTACCTCCCCCCCCCCAGCTAATTAATTGCTTTCGAAAAAATTCACACAGCAAATCCTTGTTCTATACCCCTCGTTTATTATTTTCCAGTCCTTGATTCAATCCAGTAATAAGTAACTTGAGAAAATCGTGCTTTTTATTTTGCTTACAGTTCAAACAACTCGTGGAACCCATCCATAGCCATTATAATTAGAGAAATTTTCAACCCACTCCGTTTATTATAACCCCAGTTTGTTAGGATTTTCGGAAATTTCAAACTACCCCTACAATTCTAACCCCCGTCTGCCTGGGACCTACGAGTAAAAAACATGGATGAACCAACCTTTCTCTGAAAGGTACCATCAAGGGCAGCCACAACAACTGTCTTTCCTTTGTTTGCCATTTTCTCAGAAAATTGTACTACGTCAGGAAACTGTGTGAGAAACCAGAGAAATTATGTATATAGATACTGTAAATGATTGATTGCGCCCCCCTGGGGCTTATTAGTCAGCATCAGTTAAGTGCGAGGGCTTATTTGAGGGGGAGCTTATTTAGGAGTGGGGACTTATTAGTCGACGCAAAAACATAAATGAGCATCTTTAGATACTGCAAGACATGGCAGCTGTTAGTTAATTCTCTGTTTATCGTCGAGCGCCCGCACCGAAGTTTCAGGTCGGAATAATCGGACATATTTCATAATTATTGACAAACGCGCACCAAAAAAGAAAAATGAAAATCTCAATTATATCTTTCTATCTTGCCCGCTGGTAAAGGGGAAAGAGAGGACGGAGATTTTTCTCGTTCGCAGAGACAGGGTCCGAAAGTTTATGAAAGGCCCATGTCCACCAAATTATTGTTGTCTAAGGGTGAATCAACAAAATTAAACCATCGTCCAATTAGTGCCAATTTTTAATCAAAATTACAAACAGAACTTTCTGAGCAACATTGCGCAACAGACAACGAACAATTAACAGTGGCCTATGTTGAAAGCAGAACATCCCAAATTTTGAACTGGACTGTAACAATTATCATAACTAACATACAATATGACAAAATGGGTTAGACCATTAAAAACCAAATGGTTTAGTACTTTTTATCTTATCCCCTCAGCTAAAATGGAAATTGTGGAAAAATCCCAATGGGGGCTTATTTAGGGGCGGGAGGTTATTCGGGAATGGGGGCTTATTCAATCACGGAATTCTGAGCCCACATAAAGACATTTCAAAAAACAACAATTGACAGCTATAGAGCTTATAGCAAGAATGCTATAAATTATAAAAATTATTTCCTTGCGACTTTTCTTTAGTTTTTTAACTTTTTTAACTTTGGTGTTGTAATGAAAATACTAGTTGGTTTGGATTGGTATAATTAACTATGTATGTTATGAACTGTTAATAATTTCATAATATAACAAAGATTAATGAAGCAGCTTATGTTCTAAAGGTAATTACATGTTTGTAAGTTTGCAATGCAAGTTGCTTTACTACAAAATTGAAGCAGATTGTATTAATCTATTTTCATAATATTTCAATAGACATATACATCATATGGTTTTTATGTAAGATCTGTTAGGAATTCATTATTCAAAGGAAGTTATTGTGCAATACTGAAATACAGAGAACATGCTTGCAGATATTATGACAAAGGCATGACCTAAGGTTACATCTGAAAGACTTCAAAGAAGTATTTACTCTTGGATTAGTTGATTTATTACATTGCTTTATCAATCAAATGGGAGTGTTAGGAAATCATTATCATTATGATTAACAAAAATATGAAAACCATGATTAATAGGTAACATGCTTTGAAGACGTTTTTTACTTCTCATTGACTATATGGCTTAGCTTGCACATCAATAGTTATCTATGCAATCACTCCTGATGATTTTAAAAAGACCTGCATAAAATAATAGGAAATTATAAGTTAAGATAAAAAATGAATAAAAAAACCTATGAGTTGTGTGTATATATTTAAAAAGTCACTAAAAATCAAGAAACATTAAATAGAATAAAATGTTGGTAACAAAACATCTATCAAAAAGCTGATTATCAAAGTTTCCTTATATATAGAGGTAAAAATCAGGAATGTATGAAAATATAAGTGGCAATGAGGCAAACTAAAGACTTCTTGTGACACTGATTGGACAATCTACCATCTTTAATTATATTGAATCTTATGGAAAGAGACAATTACAGAGTATTGTAAAAGCCATTAAATGGTACTCACAAACTGTCCCTCATCTATACCTATGACATCATAGTCTTTAGCTAAATTCTCAATTTTCTCTAGGAGAGTACAAGACACAGCCTGTGCCACTTGCCTATAAAGGGATAAAAATTGTCTGAGTTGCAAGTATGACATGAAAGTCTATAAACTTTTGCATACTGCTAAAATCAAACACATGTAATCTCAGTGTAAATTGAAAGAATGACAAGCTGTGTGTGCGTGTGAGTGTGTGTGTGAGTGTGTGAATGAGAGAGTCACAGTGAGTGATCAGGATGAAAGAATAAGAGAGAGAGGGCTAGAGGGTGAGAAAGAGCAAGAGTGAGACTGGGAACACCTCCTTGGAAAGTAGGACACTCTACCCAAGATCTTAGGTGTGCAGTGAAAAATTTTGGGAGACAGAGTGCAAGATCATCAAATGTGCACTCTTCCTCACTGATTCACATGGAGAGTAAGATACTTAGACTCTGTACAATGGACATCAACCAAACCATGCCATCCAAGACCTTGAAACACCATTTTCATCAAGTGTGCATGCAGATGTCATACACCTCAAAACAGGTTGGGGAAGGGGGGAGGATGAAGATGAAGAATAGCAAGAATGCAAAGGTGAGATCTGCAAAATATGGAAATACACTGAAAATGGATATTGAGAAAGGCTTTCATTTAGTTTTTGAAATTCATATACACTGAGGCTTTCCTTTCCATGAATTTGATTAATGATAGATAAGATACAAAAAATTATCATCTCACTAATAATAAGTCTGAATTTCAATATTGTGTCAAAGAAATATATAATGTACTACAGGATTAATGGCAATTTAATTTGATCTCACCTATCATGAGTTGCAATGCATATGTCATCATATCGGAGATCCTTCGCATATTTCACTAGTAAACAATTGTAGTTTGCAAAGCTATATCTCTTTATTCTTCTTATCAGTTCAGTTCTAGAAAAATCCATAAGTATCAAATTGCATCTCACAGATTGATCTCAAAAGTATTCAGAGGAATATTTTTGGTGATTCTTACACTTGGCGGTTACGAGAACAAAATATGAAATTTGCGTGCCCAGGGGGAAATTCCTATTCCTGTTACTCAGATAGGAGCATCCTTTTTGATTTCTACCCTATACAGCATTTCGGTAAAACTTGCGATGCATCTAAAAATCAAGACTTAGGTACAAGGATTGACAGGAAAATATATAAATTTGCAGTTAAGTTTGCTTTATTGGAATTGAGCATTATCCCACTGGATTCCACCAAATGTCTTCGGCGTAAAGATACCATCCCTAGTGTTATTTGGCAAATTTTCCCTAAATTTTTGCTTGGTGGGGTACATCGCTGTGAATATTACGGAAGGAAAACACAAAAATGTGGTGCGAATTTTACTATATCTAAACGCTCCAGTGTAAATATTCGGGGGAGAAAAATTACGGAATGCAGTATGGCATTTTCCATGCATTAACTTCTAGTATTTTCTAAATACGTACGTTTTTCCAGAGAACATTGGTCCAAATATCACCTAAAAACAAAGAGAAATAGTTTGATTACCGTAGATGAATTCATCAATATGATAATCAAGTTTAAATTCAGACTGAGAGGGAGAATCGTACCTCTCTTAGAAATAGATGGCCTACACCCCCCCCCCCAACAAACTATACACCATTCGATAGCTCTCGGTGAGTAGATTACGATGATTCCGTCATTTACCCCATAGTTCAAATTTACGAGGAGTTATCGAGGGGTAGGTGTCAGGTTTAGAGTGCTATTTAAACACTAACCCCAGCCCTATACTTAGGCCAAGCAAAGCATGGCTTAGCATGCAGTGTAGACCTAGGCACCTAGGTACAAAATGAGGGAACTTCAACTGTAATCTCTAAATAGAGGATATATTTACCTGAATTTGTCCATGACTTGGTAAACGGTGCTTATGAAGTAAAAATCCCGGCAAAGCTGTGGAGGCCATTTGTCTATGAAGAAATGAGGATAAGGACCGTCGTGTCTCCAGTGTTGGCGCCAACTTCAGCAACAAAGAAATGTGATATTTACGCGCCTAACAGTCGAATAAAACGTCACGTGAATGTACACTGACCAATAACAATACATAATGAGCCACGCCGTGGAGCCCAGGGTCCATTACATATGGCCGATCCTCAAGAGGGGGCCAAAAAGGCATGGCGTCGGTGGGGGCTCCAGTTCCCCACGTTTGCCAGCCAGTGACTTTTCTAGCCTTCATCAAGCAATTTATTGTTTGTAGTTGCCACTTGTTACGTGTAGCCCCCACTTTTTATTTGGCAGCGCCGTGCCTGAGGACCTGAATAAGAGAGAGGGAGGCTTAGTAAGAATAGCTAATAATCAATGCCCAGATCACTAATGAAAAGAGTCAAATCAGAACAAGACCAGAAGCTGTCAGCTCTAAAGCAGGACAAATTTGAAAAAGGAAGTCATAAGAATGTAATTATTTGTTGCTAAATAAATTGAGTGCAATTCAAGTCATTTCGGGCTATACGATATTGCGGGATTACAAGTTTTTTTCCATAAGAAGCAAACTTGCTCCCTTCAGCCTTGATGTTTCATAATGCTTTGTCACATCCGGTCTTAAATGCTTCTTAAGTGTATCTTAAGTTACATGAAATTTCCTATAACAACAAAGCAACTGTGAGATCAGAAATAGAACTTTTGGTTAGAAACATTTGAGGGATTTATGCTGTTTGTATCTATTCCAGTTCAATACAGAATTTTCGCGCAAAGCAGATTTTTTACGTTTACTTTTGAAACTCAGCCTGCTTGTGCTTCTTAACTGTTTCTCACTGTTTGTATGATATGAGCCTCGTGTTTCTTATAAACTTGTTCCTTATAAGAAACAAGCCATCCATTTTTGGCTTTTACCATTCTAAAGCCTAGACTCCCTGTGCTACTTCGTTCGTTGGGCGGTAAAGTTCAATGTATGTAAGTAAGCCTAACGAAGATGGCGGACAGAATTAAAGAAAGTCTAGATTTACCTGCATTCTCTATTGACATGAATCAATTATCTGCGAGATTGAAGACATTCAAAGATTGGCCTTTTAAAGATAACTGCCTCTGTACAGCTGACAAGGTATGATTGCACCTTCATGTCTGTTTCTTCGCATAAACGCAAGTAACAACACTCACCTGAGTGCAACCCAACTTGATATCAAATACAGCATCGATTGCAGGCTCATCCTAGTATGGGAGATCCCCATTGCATCATTTGCCGAAGTAAGTTGTCAGTAGGCCGTAGGATTGTAACTGAGCTCTCCTTTTTCTGATTGAATCATTGACGCAAAATTGAGAATTTTCTCCTTTCTTTCTTACCTAAATAGATGGCCGAGGCTGGATTCTATCATACTCCATCAGAAAATGAGCCAGATCTTGTCACCTGCTATGTTTGTTGCAAAGAAATGGATGGTTGGGAGCCTACTGATGATCCTTGGTTGGTGGTTTCATTTGTCTTCATTGTTTATTAAATTGTACAACAATAAAAATAAAATTATTATGCAAGCAGGCCTGCAGGATATATGTCCCAAGTATACCATAGCTTTTTTATGCTCTTAGCATTGGGTTGATGAAAGCAAAGACTTCAAAATTGTGTCAAGTAACGTTTTAGACATGATGTTCACAACTGAGCAAGAAACCTTCCCCATCCATTATTTACTCAACTTCAAAATTTTATTTGAAGGACTTAACTAATGACACCATGAAGTGAAGGAAATTTCTAAAAATAAATATCATATATGCATTGGCAGGCCCTACTTTTGTATCAGGATGGACATTGCCTGAAATAGTAGAAGATATATGCTGTTGAGACTACAATCAGAGCACCTTGTTTTTGTTTGATTGACATTTGCATTATTCTGTTTTGGATATGAGCACAAGAAGCATGTAAACAAAACTTGATATAGCATGATGCTCATGTCATATTAAGTTTTGTTTACATGCTTCTTGTCTAGTTGTGTATCAGTATTCTTACGTGCAAAAGCTGTTTCCTTTTCTATGGCATCACCAGCCTTTATTTCAACATGCAATTCGCATAAATGGATGATGCTTGTGAGTCATTCAAGTTTTGTAATTTTATAATAAAAACTTCACACAACTATCAAGATAATATTAGAAAGATTAAGGATTCTGACCATTAACAAGAGCTGAAATTGTTCAAAACAGAATGTCAATTAATAAGTAATATGCTGGTAACATAATTTTCTATAGATTTCTAGTGTTGGTGATAAATGTAGGCAGAGGCAGTTGTAGCATGATTTGCTTCTGAAAGAAGGTGTGAAAAGAATATTTTCAGCAGAGATAGAAAAAATATCAGAACCAGAGAACATCATTTCCAGAATATTTTGACAAGCAATAATTGCAGATGGTTTTGCAGAAAATCTTGAACTGTTAAGACAAGCATGAATCTCTAATGACATAATTCAATTCAAATTAGAAGAAAAATCCTTGACTCTCATGACTTGAAATTATATTCTCTATTGACAACAGTTAATCTATAGATACAAAACAATAGATGAAATTCTAGGTAGACAGATACAAGACATGTAGGCCTATCCTCCTCAATGCTTTCCAGAAATTTTGAGCAAGGTGCTTAGGTTTCCAGAAAAAGGAAGTAATTCTGTCACCTCTGGTTTTTAGGGCTATGCCCTTTTTAGCGCTAGGTAGCTGCTTTTATAAATAAGGAGCCCTCTTTTTTGAAGTTAGATAATAGAATTGTAATTCCAGTCATGTAAGGTTGTCTAGTCTTTTGAGATGTATTTCTGAGCCAACATGTCACTTTACTGAATAGAAGGGATATTTACCAACCAAAGGCAGAATATTGGTGGTCTTACCCCCTCAGCCCCCTAAGAAATTCTGCTTCTAGATGTAGGTTTCTTGGTTGACCTCATGCATTCACATTGAAATATTGCCAGTTTTGCCCCAACTGTTATTTAATTGCAGGAAAGAGCACAAGAACCATTCAAAGAATTGTCCATTCATTTCATTTCGCAAAAAGCAAAGTGAATGGAATGTAGAAGATATGATCAACATGGAAGCTAAAAGGCATGAATTTAGAAGTGTAAGTAGATGTAAGATTTTGGATAGCCTGGCGGCCATTAGCTCTTTTTCATTTCAAGAGTTTGATTTAATCATACATATGCCGTGCTTTTCGTAACACAATTGTCACGAGGGTGGTACATCGCCCGCGCAAATCATTCTAGGAGGGGGATTGGGCAATAAAAGTTTTGCTTCGTAGGTATCCCCCAGAAGCGTAATTCGATAACATGTCGCCATTCTGTTAATCATTGTTCTTGGTAAAACCTACTTATGCTGACATATGTGATTAATACCTCACACTTACTTTACACCTAACCGTTAGGGCGTTTGATCTAGAGCACATCGTACAGAAACAGATCTACAAATGTGAACCATCTACCCTGAGTCTCTGCGCGGAAGACTTTCGATAATAAGCGAGTGTACAGTCATTAACGTTTGGTCATGTTATTGGTCTAAAATTGAATGCCCAGTCATAATTGTTGGAAGTTAAATCTGTTTGCTACTGTGTGCCAGAATGGAAAATAGTCAGTCTCTATATACTCTTAAGCCGAAATAGATGGGGAGGGTTGGAATAGTAGGGTGATTGGAAATTTCCAAAAAACCCAATAAATGGGAGGACTGGAATAACTGGGGTGGATGGAAAATATCTCGAATTATAATTGCTATAGATGAGTTTCACAACTCATTTCAACTGTAAACAAAATGAAAAGCATGATTTCTTACATTATTTAATGCTCATTCATATTACAGACACAAAAAAATTAATGGGGGTCTGGAATAAGGATATCCGGAGTCGATTTATTCAAAAATTAATAAGCAGGGGGATGTTTATTCGGGACTCAAGGGTGCATGATGGAATTCCACCAGTGTATGAACAACGTATATAGAGGATACAAGTGTAAGGTGAATTGGCATGTACACATTTGGCTGTTTACTGGGTGGCAACAAGACCACAGGAGCCCAAGGCAAAGCTCCAAGGACAGCCACACCCTACAGATTTCTATTGTTTTTGAAAGTTATTGGGGCAACCATCCCCTCGCCCCCAAAAGGTCTGCCATTATTTTACACATAATTCAAATATGTCACTAAATTTTGTGTGTGCACTGAGTTGCTTAAAGCACCCTTTTTGTTGTGCAGTAAACAGATTTGAAACATCATCTGTGGAGGAAAATAAGGCTATGAGGGTTCACTGGCCAGAGACCTGATTACATGAGCGAGCTGACCCACTTGTAGCTCGTTTACGCCACAATGAGGTGTCCTTGTACTTCAGTCAAATCCTTAATAAAGACAATTTGCGATTATATGACGCTCGTTTTCACGAAGCGGGTCAACCAACTCGACCTAAGCTGGCTCGCTCGTATAATAGCTTGTACCAGGACAGAAACAAGTGCATGCGCAATGATATAAAACCAAGTACAAATGGTAAAATTGTAGCTCTGAAACTTAAACGTACCTACTGCTTGTCAAACAAGAAAACTGAAAACAGTAAGATGCATGGCTGAAAATACAAGTAAAAATAGTAAAACGTAAGATTTAAAATGTAATTAAATTCGAATTGACAGATGAACTAGTAGAGACATACTGAAGTTTATTCGACAGTAGATAACCGCAATGGGGCCTAATGGCAAGGACTTTTAAATATCAAGGCTCAAAATGGCTGAAATTTAAGAATAATTTAAGAATAATGCAAAGCTGAAGCTTCATCAAGGCTTAGATTATTTGCTTATTTAAGTTTTCTTTAGAAAACAAAATGTGTGAGCTTCACTTATCGAGCCTTTGAGTCATTATACTATATCATGACTCAGCAACTCTTTGAGGAGTGTCAGTTGTACACACTTTTCATAATAAGAATATAGTCTATGCGATAATTATTGCTCAAACAACACTAAAATTTAAGAGTAATTAAAGAATTTTGAGGCTCAAATCAAACAAGTTTTAAGACTTTTAAGACTCAGCTAAAAAATTATGTATTCTTATAAAAAGGTGTTGTGCTAAATGACAATGGACCCCCACAGAAAAATGATATAATCGCTTGTCTAGACATTACATTAGCTTTCTAATATAAACGCTGACACATCGTTGTTCTGGAATGTTCAACCATGATGAATGTTATCAGTTACTATGGTGACTTTTACGTAAATTTCAAAACTTTGCTATTGCTTAATTCGTTGTTATAGAAACTTATAAACAGTTTATGCAACTTTGATGATGTAATATTGCATAAGACTATGATGTAATACTCTATTTTCAGTAATTATTAGCTCTAGAAAATTCCACTAAAGCTTATAAAAGGCAGAGCATTTAGTCAAAACAGGAGTTGTGAGTTGGAATGTATGGTGTAACTACTTGGATAAAAAACTGTACACAAGCCTACAAATTGTGATTTATTTAGTGTCACAGGGAATTCTATTCGAGCACAGGGCATTCTACGCAAAATTCCTCACAGTGTGTAATGCCAATAAAGTAATAATCTAACACTGCAGTTGTTTGCTGTATGCAACCGCTATATTTAGTGATTTCCCGGGTTGAGAGTGGGTTGGCACAGAGCTGACCGGTTCTAACGTTTATCATAGAATACCAAGCTGGTACCGGGTTGTAAACGAGCCTGCACCGAGCCACCCCCCCCCCGCCTCATTTAATCAGGTCCTGAGTTGTGATTAAATGTGACAATCGAACCACTTGCCAACAGTTTATAGTAATTTGGATTGATGGAGGGAGGGAGGGGGTCTCATTTATTGATGCTGTACAAGGGTTCACCTGTCACTCATTTTACCAGAGGCAGACAAGCTGACAGCTTTTGTTAGACCTGTGAAAAAAAATAAAAACACAAGCCCCTAAGGACATCATGGCAAACTTGGAAAGTTACTGCAATCACTAAGGGATCATTTCATAACCTTTTGGGGGGCTCCTCTCAGGTTTGGGACTTGAAGGAATCTATCCCTACCCCCTCCTGGGATCCCTACATATAACCCTGTTTTGTAACAGCTCTAAAGATATACTTAAGACATTTCAACGTGTTTGATGATAATTAATTGCTCTCAGTGTTGGGATGGTGACAAAATAACGAACTTATGATTTGTTATCTTGTTTTGTAGAAAAAAAGTACGGAAGCAATAATTGCAAAGATTGAAGATTATGAGCAAATGATTTTAAGTAAACTGATGTCAATAGTGGACGAAAATATTGAATGAGAGTGGTGCTGAGTCAAAATTTTTCAATTATAGCAAGCAGTTGGGATCCTTGATGGCTGGAATGACTTCACTAGTGAAACTAGATCTTTCTTCATACGACAAGTTAACAATGAAAACAGTTTAAAATGAAATGCAGTTAGTTGCAACAGGGTAATACCCAGCAATATTTTTTTAGGCATGAGTATGGCAACAATTTCCTGCAGCCAGTTTTGTCTCCTGGTATTCCCTTTAGCTCAAGCCAAGCGCCTTCAGGTACTATCCTCTGTGCCTAGGGGCCTGATGAAATTCTGAGACACCCTACTTGTGAGGAAATGTTTTGATTATATTGCTCAAAAGGAATTCGATGGTAATGCAATGGCAGCTCCAAAAATACACTCCTAATTCAAGCAGAGAATTGAAGTTGCTCGTTTTTCTTGGTCTTTATTGACCAGAAATCAATCATCTATTTTTGACAATAAATCAACAGTTTTAGAGAATTTTTTAAATGCTGATCGTACAAATAGTGGGCCCAAACTAGGAAACATTTGTCTTTGTAACATTTGTTGCATCAAATGTTTTGACAGTCATCAAACCTTTCGTGTGACAAATCGGTCTGCGCTCAAACTCAACTGGCAAGGGGGAACTGAAACCCTGGTGGGTCAACTCCCATTGTCAAGTGTAAGCACCCATATCTTTATAATCTGTGAGAAAGGGGTTCAGTTTCATACAAAACATACGATTTGGAAATAAGAAAACGGGCGTTTTTGCAAAAACAAAAGACCTAAGAAACAGGGGGTATTTAGAGGTTCAATTTCAACTTTTATCTCCTTGATTTCTAAATTAACGCCCTATTTTCTTTCTGATTTGAAGGAAATAGGGAAGTAAAAATTGGAGTTAAAAACCAGAGAAAAGGATCAATTCTTTAGAAGCTAACACGTGGGTGCTTGCTTACACTTGACAATGAAAGTTGACCCACCGGACTGAATCTCAGATCAACTTGAAGCTCAATTCGGTTTCTCAGGGCGAAGGGAATTTGTCGCAACAATAGTGTAAATGGCATTGTAACAGCCATATTCCCAAACGACCTGAAAGTCATCTGTCTGAATTCTCTCCTGTGACGATAGCCTAAATATAGAGCCAATGCGATATTGAAGCATTCACGAGAGATCATGGCGCCATCTAACTTAACCCCAGGTTCTTCCCAAAAGCGAACCTCGACGACCAAAAATTTACTGCCAAGAGATTTTAAGTTGGAAAAATATGATTTCTTGCGAGTTTTATGAAGTCCACGAAGAAGTAGAATAGCATCTGATTAAATTTTAGAACTTTTTTTGAACTGAGAGAGCTCTCTATTCTTAAACCGAGAGGGAGGTGTTCTGGCAACGAAACCAGCAAAACTAGTGTCAGAATCACCCTGGTTACAACCGAATCCATGGCACTAGAAACAACCAGGTATTAGTAAAGTACGCTATAGAACCTTCAATAAGACATTTATATTCTCTCCATTGGTTAAGCTTAAAGTTTACAAGAAACGCGTCCCTTGTAATTCAATTTACCTGTTTATTTCATGAGTAGTCTTGATAAAGGAAGGTGTTTTTTATATTATTTAGTCGTAAAAAGATTTCAGGTTATTGTTTGATCTGTTCTAAGTCATGTTCGTAAATTGGAATTTGTGTGAGTAAAGATCTACTGTAAATAAACTTCGAAGCTTCGATGGAGGCTGGTCCATCCGTGCCTTCATTGCATGAGATAACAGCGTTGACATTTAAGTCCTACAATCTTGGACAAAAATTATGAGACAAACTGAAGTTTTCCTACAGACTGGCATTGCTTTCATATTTTCCCCTCCCCCCTAACTCAATGTTGACCAAATGGTATAGAGTGGTTTCCCTACCATTCAACATTGATCTAAAGGGGGAGAGGGGGTCAACTAGCGTTGTATCAAGCTGTAGTTAAGGAATTGGTAGGTCTACCTAACGTTGGGTTGGTAGTCTTATTATATTTTGTCCAGATGAGGCATATGACGACAGAGGTAATCCCTTAGAGGTAGACCACTACCTATTTCCTAGAAAACTTTCCCTTAGGTATGACGACATAATTGTACTCCCAAAAAAACACGATGCTTCTCGGGAAACAGCAACATTTGAGGGGGGTGGTGAAGCAATTAACTAAATATGCCTTGGCTTTAATCCTACAGTCAAAAATGCAAGCTTGGTATGCGATTTTGGGGATCTCCAGACAAACATCCCCTTCTAGCCGCTCTATCTCGCTTAGAGAAATGACCGAAAAGGCCCCCTTCGGAAGGGGCCCTTCCCAACCAAAAATCTATGACTTCTACGAATGTTCAACTGCCTATGAGCACTGTATTCTCTTTGCTGTTCGCCAATAACACTGACTTTCTGCAGAGAGCAATGAATGCCTAGAAATCCCATTCATAATTGTTTTGCTTTCGTCAGTGGAAAACCTTCGGAAGGTCACATGATAGCAACAATGCAATGCGAGCCCTTAAGAAATACCCTCTTAACCGCACCCTGCATTTTCACTTTTAATGTGAGCAACAATAGACCCTTTTCACATTCCAAAGTCACGTGGATCTATGAAGTCGAAAGCGAGGCTAACGATGATGTCCTCAACCTTCGTACAGTGTGACAATGTGTTGTGATGTAGTATTTTACGTCTTGCCAAGTCTTAACAATGGATTAGTTCAATAAGATGCTTCAAGATGGAAAATATATTATTGTTTAGATGATTTACTGTCTTCGACAGTCATTTAGCGCAAAATAATCTTAGTTTCACTGTGTACTAACAAGGCCGATCTCGTTCGTTCTATATTTGAGGAGAAAGCAGGTAACTCAATCACCCACACATTGTGTAAGGAGTCCTTTTGGTGCAAATATTACAACACAGATTCTTTACAGTGTGGGTATTTGCCTTGGAGTTCTGGTTTGTGAGATATTACACCATCCACTTGATCATTCCATTACATGACAATTGACAACTTGATTTTGCATAATTTTAAATGCAAAAGACATGATATTAAAGTAGGTTTGCTGCTAAAATGCCAAGTTCAAAGTTTGTTATAACACCTGCAATGTGACAAATTTGTGTTGCTAAAGATGGCAACCATATTTTTTCAATAAACGCATGACAAGAATCTTGTATTGAATATTCATCATTGACACTGAAAGTGCACTTGTTGATATCAACATATTCTAGCTATTGATACTTCTGGAAATGTGGTCAGTGGTGCATGCACCTGTTTGGCAGGCTTCATTTTAGGTGTGTGTGGAAATTTAATTATATTGGCAGTATTTTGTTTATTGGGAGATAAGGAGGAATTAGTCAGGATGCTCCCCCATCCTAAAAAGCTGTCATATTTTCGATAAATAAGGTTCTTCTATCAAAATTCAGCCTTGATAAATAAGGTGATAAAAGATATAAACCCAGATTCAATCTTCATTGAGTTCTATGACTCAAGGAGCATCAAATCTTGGCCACCATCAAAATAAGGATAAGCTTTTACATGATTATTGGTGTGAACACAGGTCATACAGATGAATGCCTTCTCCAATGCAATCTGCCTGCAGCCAACATAGCAGGCATCCTGCCTAATATTCTTTCCTGACTTTTCCCCTTTGTCTTGAAAATTTAGGTTTTTTCTTGACTACATATCAGAGATACACAATTGTTGCAAATGATGCAACTGCCCCATCTTTTAAAACTAAGTAACTGAACACATTTTTCCAATTTGAGTAAGAAAAGGAGGCTCTCTGGTCAACTACTTTCTCAAACAGGAACAAAAACTATCATATACTGCATACAATGTGTAGAGTTGTCTATTGGGCAGAACAGAATTTATTCACATTGATGAAAAAGCTCCTGACTTTTTCCTGACTTTATTCAGGTTTCAATAGAATTTCCTGACTTTTCCTGACTGTCCTTAAAAACACAGTTTTTTCCTGACTGTATAACCCTGCATAGTGGAAGCTTCTTCAAAAGTTAACTCAATGTTTCATGAATTCTCAAGTTTTGCAACATCTCTTGAGAATGGAGCCCAAATTTCATCCTATCTGCAATATGCATATCATAACTTTATGACTTTAAAAGCTTAAAAAATAATCTATTTAAGGTATAGAATTAATACTATACAGAGAAGATTCATTGCACATCTTGCGAGTTTATTACAAAATTCACAGACAAGCCTAGGGCTTGAGAAAAAGTAACACTTAGCAGCTCTTCTTTTGGTTATAGGAAATCCATGTTACATAGTGGATAGACTTCTAAGGGCAGAAAAATCATGAGCTATTTTTCAAACACAATGCTTAGCTGCAGTGCCCAGACGAAAAGGCAGTAAGTGTTATTTTATGGTTTGAGGGGCAAACCATAATTCATTGTTAAAAACCTGTTTTGTCTTTATGTGGAAGCCCTCTTGCTTGAATACTAAATATGATAAAATGGATCAAAGTCTGTAATAAGCTGCGCTTCCATATAACTTAGGGCCAAAAAGCTATACAAGAACAAGTTAAGGATTCAAACAGTAAACAAAAACGGACTGTCAATACTTGGTTTGCAATTGTGTATAAAGTATGAAGAAAAACATATTTGAAACTTGAAAATTAATGTCCGCCCATGGTATTCTCTATTGCAACTAATGAATCTGTCCTCCTTAATCTAATCTCAAGCTGGTATTTATGTTTCTTTCTGGATTTAACGACATCCCATGAAGGCCAGTCGGTACTCCATTACAGCTATAAAATCTATTCAAGGAACAATAGGCGGTGCACTGTGTTCCAGCTGACATAACACTCAACTCATTTCCAATGCTTTCTGCCAGTACTTCTCAAAGTAAAACATATCAGCAAACTTATAAACTTAGTACAAATTGTGGAATGTAGTAAGGCTTCGCTACTGCAAATCCCGGGACATCATCGTTAGCCTCGCTTTCAACACTCAGACCTCTATTTCAAAATGAATGTGAAAGTGGTCTATTGATCAGTCATTGCTATTGATAATGCAATTGATATTTACTGATATGTTAATCAAAGGAACTCTTTATACAAAGGTCGCATGAATATATATATATATATATATATATATATATATATATATATATATATATATATATATATATATATATATATATATATATATATATATATATATATATATATATATATATATATATATATATATATATATATATATATATATATATATATATATATATATATATATATATATATATATATGAGGAACCAAGTGGTTTTATCCACTTCAGAAACTGGCTATTACTTCGCACTAAAATTGAGTACTCTTTAGTAAGAATGGAAGTGTGCAGGTCAGTGCTAAAAAGTTCTTGTTTTTGTCTTGTATGCATGCAAGGAAAGTAGCATGCAGTTTGTGAGATCTGGAGTTTGTTTCTAGAACATATGCACTCCGAGACCGAGTTATTTCTCATCAAAACTTGCACACTGCAAATCAACACACATTCTTGACAGCTGCACATTCTATGCGTTGCCTAATAAAATGAGCAACCAAGTACGGATTTCTTTATAGGCTAAAAAGCTTTCTTCCGCCTAATAAATTCTCTTTTTATAAGGAGCCTACATGTAGAATGCCGAAATATTTAAAGGACTTATACTACTAAAGGAAAATTCCCTGAGGAACTTTAAATTTCAGAAAGTTTTATAACCGTAAGCAATCAAGAACCAGGAAGCTTGTTCCATTCATTTGCAGCCAAAATCCGCATAGATTGTTTGCTATGATTGTGTCAAAGTGTTTCATTCAGTATGCTTTATGCTTTTATATGTTTACATTATGCTTTAACATTTATTAAAACTTCTTTTCTACCTTTGCGCGTCTAGTCTTACGTTATAGCCAGAATTAAAATTCAGAATTTCAATGTTTTACATGTGCCTGTACCATTTTTATGGCACTCAATGTGCAGTGAAAATTAAGGGACGATTAAGGAACTTTTAGTACTGCAATTTGATCATTGGAAGCCGAACAGTAAGGAACCTTTGGAATTAGGCTTTGAGCTAGGCTCCTTATAAATTAAATGCGTTTACTGAAACTTTCTAAATAAGTATTTTCATGATTTTTTCGAGTTTGTGTACAACTGCACTGTTACGCAAACAGACAGGTACAATATTTTAAAAATAACATTGAAATATATAGATTCTGATAAGAAATCTATGCCAACTATACAAAAGAGATTATGGGCTTGTTCAGTGTGACAGTGCGGGAGTTAAGCAAGTTGTTGTTGCTACGGCAGTAATCCCGATATCAGTTTCTCTGACATCATCGCTATTTTTATACCCAGTTGCCATTTCTTTGGAACTCGTAATACTTTCGATCTGGTACTTCCCCAATGACATATGCACTTTTACTCTTTATAACTCTGTGGTAAACAAATGCTGTTCAGACGGAGAGAAGATACAGACCCAGCACACAAGGTAAGCGTTGTCTTGTTTATTCTGGTCACAATCTATTTACCATGTTTTGGTCATACAGGCACTGCACAAACATAACACTGATAACATGTTCTGCACAAAAGTTTAGCTGACGAGTCCCATTCTTTTTACATATTTTTATTTTTCTTTTCTTGCTTTTCTAGTATATTAATATTTGAGTAACTTGTAAATGCAAATTAGGTCAGCAATATATTCGCAGGGCGTGTTGTAAATCAGTTTATTACTGAATGTATTATTTACCCTGTTGAAATAAATGAAATGAAATGTTACTACAACTCAGTTGTAGTAACAAGTCCTTCATTCCATAGTGCAAGAAATTTCTACAAATCATGTTGAGCCTGGTTTCCGTGTCGTCGTAAACGACGGGGACGCGTCCCAGTCGCGTCCCAATCATCGGGACTCGAAGGCGATGCATAGGACACGTTCTCAAAAGTTGAATCCATCTCAACTTTTTCTAACTCCACGGGGACGTCGACCACACTGCTGGGACGTCGGAGACATACCCACAAGAACGTTCCCATATACCGCAAGCGTTCCAGTAGCATCATCGATGCAAGGACTGGGACGTGTCCCCGACACTTATGACCAGGATATGGAAACCAGGCTTAAAAGCAATAATTGTCTTGCGAGAAAATTGGGATTTTAAGTGTGGATCAAGTTATCAACTTTATTACGTCTTACAAATCGAGTACCTACTTTCCTATAAAAAAAGACATGTAGAGTTGTCCAGCAGATTGCAGTTTACTAAAAGGAAATTGCATTTAATGAAAAGGCATCTGCAGTTTCATGGAGGGAAGACATCAGATCTGTAGTTCAGCTACGCTCCAAATTGTGAGATATCCTGGTTTAAGTTCCAAATGGGTTGGTGCTAGGGCCGTTTCTTGTGAAATAATAGTGATTAGGACCTTGAACAATCGTAAAATAAGTTCAGTATAAATAGTTTTGCTCTCCTAAAAACTGAGTTAAGAACGCAAAGCAATCCCATACCTATAGTTGTATTTTAAACTTCAAGGGCCTTGTACTGCCAGAGATAAAGTCCCTCAAGAACTCTAAATTCCTAATATTTTTATCGCAGAAGCTATTTGTTACTGCAATGTGTTCAATAGAGCTTCAAACTACGGAACATTAACAATGCGTTAGGACAGAGACATAGAGGTTTTATAAGAAGAAACAGCCCCCTCACAAACACACAGGCAGCTTGCTTTTTTATGATAAAGCTGTAGTGCCTAGCCTTGCTAAAACCATTTCCCAACCGACTACCAAATGCATTTGTTTCGACATCATCTATCAATTTTCTATTATTCATTCATCATTCATTCAATTAGCTTTCGTGCAGGGGCTGCGGACCGAATTTTGGATGGGGAAGAGGGGGGTAAAAAGTTCATAAATGGACACATTATTTTGGTTTTCGATAGTGAGTGAAAACTGTTTATTCAAATTATTTGGGGTGCTAAAGCTTCCTTAGCCCCCTGCTTCAGCAGGGCCTGGTGTTATGTTTGACTCTTAGAGATTAGAGCACCCTTTGGGAAAAAATTGAAGCCTTTATATCTACTGATAGCCATCCAGTACCTATTCAGAGGTCCTATGTTATCTGATGTTTTCAAATGACTAATACAGAATCTCAGAATATTAAGCTGGTTACCCTGTGATGCTCCCAGAAATCCTTATGGTAAACACTCAGCGAATCGTATTTCATTCCATGTGACCCTATTTCATTGAAACGAGGAGGTGAAACACAGGGTGTCACTCTGCACAGTAACTACCAACATCATCATCATCATCATCACTATACGGTTAGGTCGTTGAGACGATCTGCCGTGGCACCCCTACAGAATCTCCTCCAATTTTCTCTATCTTCTGCCTCCCTGACAATCCTTGCAACGCCGATCCCCGCTATGTCTTTAATGTTGTCTACAAATCTCATTTTTGGGCCTTCCACGTTTTCGCTTTCCAAAAACCATGCCCGAGATAAGATCACATTCCAGCCCTTTATTTCTAATCACATGGCCAACAAATGAGAGCTTCCGTCTATCGGTATCTTGTAGTAGACATGGTTTTTGTCCAAGCTTGTCAACAACCCATTCATTTGTACGCATCTCTACCCATTTGATGCGAAGAAGCCGAACTACCAACAAAGATGTTCAAATAAGCTTGAGAAGAAAGTCTTTTTCTGAAGTCAAGAGAAGCCTATTGACAAGCCAAGCAGAGTCAGTTCTCTCTTATAAAGCAAAAATGAAAGGCCTATATATGATCACTCATTCTCTGATTTAATCTTCAGAATTATAAAAAACATTTTGTAGCATATGATTTCATAGTCCGCAGCTCTTGGGTCTGGTATGAGTTAGAAGTACTGTAGCATTAACGCGAGGGGGGGATAGAGGAAAAATGGCGTACAATGGGATTATGCATTTAGATATAAGGGAAAAGCTCTTTTTAACCAGAGAGATATGCCCGTCTCGAAAGAAAACAGCAAATGACATCATGGATCTGCGCGTGTCAGAAAAACTTCAATCGACCTAATGTCTCCTAACTTCACCACTGTTGATCAAGACGAGAATGATCTGCAATGCTTCACAGAATGTAGTGCATATGCTAAAGAAGGACACCTGCATATGTAGCCAGTTACTTTCGATCTTTCTCCTAGTTGTAATACCAGCTTACTATTAACAAAAGGATTATGGGAATTTTGATCTGGGTATATTCTCTCAAAATCCAATATGTACAGCTTCCGCCCAAATCCCCGAATAAGCAAACCTTTGAACTTGTTCAGAGGAAGCTTGCTTTGGGATATTTTAAAGCAAGTTTCTTATTGTATGTTACGAAGTGAACTTCCGTCAGTCTGGGGGAAGCTATTCCTGCTCGAGTCACTCCCTCTCACAACAAGGAAGGCGTGGTTCTTGTACAAACAGCACCTCTAAGACATTTTAGCCCTCTCTCTCTTCATCAAGCATTTATTATATCACGCATTTCTATTCTAGTAAGAACTGGAGTATTCGATTTAACTACTATACAAAGCACAGAAGCACTTCAGAATGGCCGCCTGGTCAAAAGTACGAAGGTTCTTTACTACAACTGAAACAAAATTAGAGCATTTTATGGACCCTCACAATACAGAAGTTGTTGAATACTGTCTAAAACTAATTGGTGCAAAGTTCGTAGGCGAAACAAGCAACAAGGTGAGCATTTACCCCCATTGCCCCTTACATTAAGAATAATATCTGACAACAGTGAGTTGTATTAGCAGTTATTTTTGCTATTCATTATATCGTATGAGTATTTCAACTCTACAGAAAGAAGACCAGGCTATCAACATGCGAAACTAAAGAGTAAAATTGAAGGCAGGGAAGAGATACACGTTTTCTTGATAAGAAAACCACTTGCCAGAGCCAAAATTTTTGTAACTTTACCCAAATTGAAACTGAGATTTTCTTAGCTTCTACTGGAATAAACTGGCTAGAAGAGGCTACCAATTTGTTGGGTCCCATTTACACGGTGCCAGTGTGATGAGATACCAGTGCGATATTTTTTGGTTCTGATATACCATATACACGACACTGTTGTGAAAGCCTGTAACTTCTTATCGTCATAGCCATTTTCTTGCAAATATGATGCATATGCAACGCATTATTTGTCATAAGAAAGTTTGATTATTGCTCTTCAAAATTATAAAAGAAAAGTCTGATCATTGTAAAGGAGTTTGCAAAGAATAAGCTAATATCGATTTCTGGCACGTAAAAATGGTGAACTTTGAAACTTGAGCCTTGTGATGTTCTAGAGATTTTGGCCTTTTGAGCCTCATTTCTTTATAAACGTTAAAGTGTATTTGAAACTGAGAAATTCCTTAATGAGTTTTTGTTAATAGTGCAAGTCCTTTAAATTTTCCGCCTTCTACATACAGGTTCCTTATCAACTGGTTCTTTATGCAAAAATTTTTTGAGTATTATTGAAAAACGACAAATTTCGTGCAGGTTGACAGCAAGAGTGATAAAACCGAAGACAAACATGAAGTACACCTGGGGTCTTCTCTTCAATCAATGCATTATGAAATGTTACAAGCCGGAGACAGGTTCACAGGAAAAGAGGAGAGATTCAGGGAATTCTTCGAAATAGTAATAAGAATGAGACGGCCTGAAAATGCTGATCCAACTGAATTCAGGGAGAAGATGCTTAGAGATTTAGAGACATTTGTCCGGATCTATAAGCAGAGACAAGGTATGATAACCATTCTGTCATCTTGAAAACATGATGTGCTTGTTGTGCTTAAACAAGAAATAAACTTTCAGTCTTCAGTTCCCGGTGTTTCTATTCCCATAAAAAGAAATATATCAATGAGCATATGTTGCATTGCTACAGTGAGTACATCATGAGTTATCTTTAAACAGGAGCGCAACCATGGGGAAGTCCTAGGGCTGTAGACCCTTACCATTGTTCTTCAATGCATTAAATGTACTCTAGATCCTCTTTCAACAATGCTTAGTGTACCTTTCGTGGATCATACACTTGGTTTCGATTCCTATTTCCGTACCTGTTAAAGGATAAACTCTTTCAAATTTACAGATTAAGTTCAGCCTGTCTCTGTTTCCTAAATGCCCCTTAACTTCTGTCCGATTGGAGCCTCATATTTCTTAGATACCTGTAACCTACTGAATCAAAGGAAAATTTACAACACCACTGTTTAGCGGATGTTAAGGGCTTCTAGGCGGAGTCCAGCGAGAATCTTCCAGGATCACGCCCATTTCTTACAAGAAACAGCCAGGCCCGTAGCCAAGGGGTGGCCTGGGGGGCAAGGCCCCCTGGATTTGAGAAATTTACCTCTGTGCCCCCCTACAGAAATGAATTTTATATATACATATGCATATATATATATATATATATATATAATACATACATACATACATATATATATATATATATATATATATATATATATATATATATATATATAATATATACATATATATATATATATATATATATATAAATATATATATAAATATATACATATATATATACATATATATATATATATATATATATATATATATATACTGTATATATATATATATATATATATATATATATATATATATATATATATATATATATATATATATATATATATATATATATATATATATATATATATATATATATATATATATATATATATATATATATATATATATATGTATGTATGTATTATATATATTGGCTGCGCCCCCCTTGCGAATTCAAGCTGGCTACGGGCCTGGAAATAGTTCTTCGGTGCAAGATATTTCAATCCAGTTGCTCTTTTTCATGAGAGAATTTCGCTAGTACCGTAATAACCATTAAGTCTTACGTCATTAAGTTTCTATGTTGAGGATCACTATCTGAATTTCCAAGGCCAATATTAGTGGTCAAAATCACTGTGTGAAGGTAAAAGAGCATCGATAGAAATATGCAAAAAATTGCATGGATGCTAATCACTTTTTACATTCAATAAAACCCCCTTTCTGCAGATCCATCAGATGTACTCCACCGACGACATCATCGCTATTGGGGAACAAGACAACAGCTGAGATTTGGAAAAGTTGTTGCTGATTGGATTGACAAGGATTACGGGCCACTTGATCCCATCTTTGGTATTCTTCTTTCCCCAACCGGTGGTAAGTTGCAAACTATTATTTCATCAAGACTCATTGAAGGAGATCGACTTAAAATAAGAAGTAAATATACACAAAAAGGCTAAAATGATTTGCTAACTTTTTTGGGATTGTTGTTGAAGTTAGAAAATGCTGCTTCTAGATCACTTGGAAGATAAGGGCTAGATCATTTAGTTTCTTTAAATATATATATTTATTTTGTGCAGGGCAGTATAAAAATCAGTTCTTAGCTGCATACTTTACCTTGCTTAAAGAATTTAAAATGAATGAATGAATGAATGAATGAATGAATGAATGAATGAATGAATGAATGAATGAAAGGGCGACGACCAAATGTTGTCGAGTGAGGTTCATTTCATTTAAAATTCTTTTGGCTATTTCCTTCCGTGATAATCTGTCTTTTCTCTCTTAATTCCTTTCCTCCACCTCGCCTATAATAAATTCTCTTACCTTTAGTCTCGAGATGTATATACCTACGATATCTGTAAATTGCAATTTTATTGATAATAAAATCCCTCTATTAAGGTCGAACTGGCCCGGGTGACGACACCTTCCTCCATTGGCTGCTATTCGACAATAGTGGAAAGTTCGCATACCATTCAGCTGTTCATGATGCATTCGGGTACTTGCTAACATTTCACGAAACTGGGCCTGGATACAAATACCTCGATGCTGCATCCATGTTTAAGAGGGACAATCCACTGTCGGAACAAGCAGCTGGTATACGCTTCTGGAAAATAGCTCTGAAGCATCACGCACAAACCGGACTTGTGCCACAAACCTACTAGATGTTTATACTGTGAGGGGTTTTTATATTCAACTGAACTCATCTTTACCTGAAGTTCTAGCGAAACTCAATGCTATTGTCTGTCTCAAAACAAAAGAAACAAAAAAGGCGAACATTTTAATATAAACGTACCCACGCATGGACAGATCTACTAACGCATTCATTAAAAGCAGAAAACAACTTTAGATATATATATATATATATATATATATATATATATATATATATATATATATATATATATATATATATATATATATATATATATATATATGTATATATGTATATATGTATATATGTATATATGTATATATATATAGAATTCAAGAAAAACTTCAACTTGTTAAACGTAACAATTCTTTTCATTACTAAAGAAGGCGAAAGACAAAACATTTAACAAGTTGAGATTTTCTTTAATTCTATAAAATGTTTTAAATTTCTTGGTGAGTATAGCTTACTGAGTTTACATATATATATATATGTATATATATATATATATATGTATATATATATATATATATATATATATATATATATATATATATATATATATATATATATATATATATATATATATATATATATATATATATATATATATATATATATATATATTCCTATACCCTAACTTTGAATCAAGCTAGCGACATTTATTTTAATGTAAAAAGATATGTTGACACTTCAAATATGAAAGCACGCGAAGAAATGGAGAGATTATGGGAAAGTGAAACGCTACCCAGGGCTTTTTTACCATAAATACAACTGATATACGAATGCCTATGATGCAAGAACGAGCATACAATTGCAAAGCATTGATGATTAAGGATTTAGCCGGAGTTTATCGAAAAACACCGGATTGTAGGGACAAATGATATGAAAAAGCCGTTCATGTAATGGCTACCCTGATGTGGGCTTTGGCATATAGGAGAGATAGATACAAAAGGGGTTCAGGATCGCGGATTACTTTTCAAGTCTACGGGGAATGTGACAAGGTCGTGTCTTAAACTCAGAAACAAGACTTGGTGTTCTATAAATGGTATGAAAGACCTATCAACTCTTCTACAGCTATGATCAGCCTAACAAAAATTTTCAACGAGTAAATAAGACAAGCAGTAAATTCAAGTACTTCAAAGACACTTAGGACACTTAGGACACGCGACGACGAGAATTTCTATAAGAGAGCAGCATCATATTTTAGCACTAGTAAGCGAAGGAAGACTAATTTGGTATCCAAAGGACAAGACGTATTACACTGTTCATAACTTGTCGATGAGAACATTAAGTCACAATGTATCTATTTAGAAGAAATTGGCGTGAATGTATACAAATATATTTTATAACTTGATAAATCACAAATAATATATGTTAGCTTTTTCAATATGCATCATTTAGGTATTAATTTTAATTAGCGCATGTAGACCGCAAATTGTAGATAGCTTTTAACAATAATTTCATAATAAAGACAACCGTAATTGTATCAATATTTCATGATAATAAATAGATGTTTCTTTTATATGAAGCAGAGGCATTCGTTTATAGTCTGACTATGTCATTATGTAACCATGGGAGCAGTGGCGTGCTGACGGACATTTTGGGGTGCAGCAAAAGAAATTTGTCAGTAGGTTGACAAAGGCATCATGATTACCGACAAACAATTATCGTTTTACCAATCGTTAACTATAAGTCAAAAATTGCTGACTAATTTTGAAAAAGTGGTCAGTTTGATACCCCCGCACCTCCTATTTCGGCACGTCCCTAAAGTGAATACGCTGAAATTCGGTCAGAGGTGCATGTAATTCGAACTTCAAAACTCATCAGCGCACAGCCAATGGGTAGCTCCACTGCACAATTTTAGCCCAATTTACATAATAACCCAACTAAAATTAGCATTCAGGAATCTCCAGATTGTGTGGCGATGTGATGGACACCCATTAATAATTCTGTATGGATATGCGGAAGCCTACACAGCAAAGCAATTGAACTAGGGCGTACACAAGTAAGCAAACAATAAGAAAATCTCGCACCTATCATATGACGTATCTATATTATTATTAATACATTAAGTGCAAAAAATTTCGGTTGAAAAATATTCGATGGAAAAAATTTCGGTGGGATTTTGACCATTTCGGTGATCAATTTCACTGGAATTTGTAGAAATTTCGGTAGCCCACGGAAATTTCCATGTTGTCAACTTAAACAGAAAAACCTTGCAATCTGGCTCATTCTTACAGAAGCAGAACAAAACTTATATGGTATGTAGTCAGTGTTTGGTAGCTGATTTGCAGGTCTATTTCCAAGGAGCCGTCTGTATGATACACTTGTGGTATAAGAGACAAAAATGAAATCAAAGTAAAAAAAGAAAAACTACGAGTCTGTTCCACCCTGAGGTCTTATTTCAGGACAGTGTTGCAAAACTTATTTGACGTCATGTAGCTTCATTGCCCTAAGAGGTGGGTTATCAACTGCCTTTTCAGAAACGTTGCTTGATCCCAAAGCCTCTAGCTACCTTGTTTCATGACATTTTCGCGCGAGTTTAACTTTTGCGCATCTTTTTTAGACGACGCCCTTCAGACTTTCTCAAGCGCCGAAAGCTCGAAATACGAGTGCTACCTATGCCGTGATTCAAACGCCTTCTCAAGACGCTTTCTACCTGACTAATGACGCAACGCCAATTCCTAACTTAATCTATGTATACACTATGCATACAAATTAGGTTTATTGACGTTAGCCCATCTTATTTATAACGGTATTCTCCTGCAATACCGATATGTTTTGAATACGCTATTACTGATAGCTATTTGTATGCTCTGGTCACCTGCTACTAACTAATACGTGTACATATTTCGCACTTTGCACTTTCGAAACCGCTAATACAAGCGCTCCTCCATTTATAGACGAAGCGACTGCCAAAATTCTATCCTTACCAAGAGGGGACAAAGAGATAGCAAGTGCGAAGCACAAGAGGTAAGGGCGATCTTCTTTATCTAAGTTAGCGGAACATATTTGTTTGACAATGGCCTCATTCTGCTGCAAATCGATCAGGTCTTGATGATTATCATGATGAAAAATAAATCGACTAGTTTTATTACCTTAAAAGGAGTTGCAAACGTCACACGAATCCCTGGCTTTAATGCCGACACACAAATAGAGCCCTGATACCATATACATGACGAAATGAATTATGGAAAAGTGCTTGAAACTAAAGAAGATCAGACTGTTCTGTGACTGACCAAAGTGATGAGCAGGCATAGAACAGTTGAGTATTTAATTCTACGAACATGCCCACTTATGTACATCAAGAAGATGAAATGAAAAGACAAAATTTGAATTTTATCTGTAGTAATAGTTTACAATATGTTATTTTCATATTGATATGATTGTGCGAATACAAAATCTCGAATTGAAACATCCATATACTTTAGTATCATCAAAGATAAATGGATTTTCGGTCAAAAAAGAGACTAACCCATGGATTTTTAGACGAACATATCTGATATAAATGTGATGAAAATTCGGTAGCTGCTTACAACGATACACAAAACATTTTTTATTTTATTCAGAATAAAAAGCCTACAATAACAAGTTACATATAACATTACTTACAAGCCAAACATTACTATACTACAACGACGATACCCCGAGGAGCAATATCCTGACTACCCCAGGGGCCATTACATATAAAACATAAATCTAAACTAAAATTTAAATACGATTACAAGCTACATACAAACAACAACTAAGGAGAAAAACTTGTCCCGCAGTTGATGTCGAGTTATTGAATTTGAAAGGGTAAACATTCATGGTGTCGGGAGCATATTGCCAATGAAGTAAAGAAACAGCAAAAGTAGCCTGGTATATAAATTTGCACAAACATGTTTGTGAGTAAGATGATCCCTGATCAAGATCGAAGGATTGCGATCCCCTTTCACCTCAACACAATGCTGAGAATTAAAGTCTACTTGACCGGGAGCTTGTTGCGAGTAAATCGATGTGTTTCCTGTGAAGAAAAGCCTGTATAATTTGATTTTGCTTTGAAAGAAGAGCAGGAGAGATGTTGCTCGATCTGTTCCAATGGATGGAAGAATGGAGGAAATCGTGATTGTGCAGCAGGAAAACATTTAAGGCACGTTTTTAGCTTTCAAGCGTCAAATTCAATCTTCTGCGTGACGCCTGTGACATGTGGCTATGCAAATAGACATACCAGTTCTATTCATCACAGGAAGCAAGTCATTAAGTAAATGCCTAAAAAGCATGGGGCCTAGGGCATAATCTTGTGGCACGCCGTAAATAATAATAAGACGAATTTTTATACAGGATATACACTTCAACGAGTTAAAACTGCTGTTATTAATGTGTGTCCTGTGCCCTATGCTTTAATGCTAATTCCTAAATATTACAGTTAAAAATGAATCCAATAAAAGTAAGAATACAGATGTAAAAAGAGCAGGTCTACCTAATTACATTCAAAGTTTCAGATAAAATTTTAGGATAAATGTCATCGAAAATGTTCTTTAAGTTGCTTTTCAAATTCCTTATTGTTCTCAATCTTACGAAGTTCCAGTGGTAGATCATTGTACACCTTTGCACCCATAAACATAAACGATTTTCGTGCGTACTCAGTTTTGATCCTTGGTAGTCTTAATGTGTAATTGTTGTTCCGAGTTCGCTTTTCATGCTCTTGCAGAGTGAAATGTTTCTGCATCTGTTCACAAGTTTCCTTGGCTAGACATTTTCGCACCAGCTTGCAAGCCCTAGTCTTGTTAGCATTGACGATCGACGTAAGCTTCTGGTTTGGTCTTACATCTCCAAAGACTATTTTCAGCGCACGTGATTGAAGTGATGAGAGCCTGCTCAACTGTGTATTAGTGTAATTCAACTGTATTATGCCACAGTATGTGAATGTTGGCAGTATCATTGAATGATAAATTGTAGCAGCTGTGGCTTAATCAGTAGTCTTGTTCGCATTGATGAAAATATCGGGAATACTGTACGATTAATTCAGTATCGGACTGCAACAAAACCGCCCTACTTTTAACAGTCAAGTGTTAAACATCATATCTGGAAGAACTATATGTTCTTTCCTTGTAGGAAATTGATTTGCAAGAAATTTGTGCTCGATTGGTCAAAAAGTTAAAAAAAGTTATATACTGGAATTCTGAGACCTATGAAAGTCGATAAGTTCATGTACAGTTTTAAGATTCCAATTTTTGTGCAAGCCCATCATCACTTTGATTTTATTTGTATATATTTCCTGTGCTGATCTCTGTGTTATGTTAGTGTTATGTTATGTTAGTGTAGCGTGTCTCTGTATGTGTAACACTGTAGTGTTATACAGTGGCGTGTGTATAAAGGGGGTCAGGTGGAGTGAAACCCCCTGTACAGCTAGACAGCCATTTTGCCAGAAAATTTCTTATCTTGTCGGAAGAATGGTGTAGCGGTTGATTTTGAAAGGAGAGACTTCTACATAACAAAACAGGTGTATAGACACATCAAGAAAAAACTAATAATATATAATGTTTTTGGTGGAAAATGTTCATTTCTTGCCTTTCCTTTGAACTCACTTATCTACACCACTGGTGTTGTCCAACCTCGAACATTTGATGAGAAAGTCTTACCAAAGTGTAAGTACTAAAATCATGGAAAACCTGAGAAAGTGTCAACATTGGGTCTAAAATAGTTTCTTATAAAAACGTGCAGTGTACTGCAGTGAGGATTCCAGACTACGGAATCGGAGAAGCGCAGATAGAGTAAATCAACGAAAAGATGCTCCTGGGCAAATGTACACTTGTGTTCGAAAAGTATTCCACCACCCTGCTCAAACATGCCGACTAACATGTACTTTATCAACAATATAAAACACCAAACGTTGCAAACAATAAACATGCCAGCTAACATGCACTTTATCAACAGTATAAACAATAAACATTGTGAACAACAAACATACATTAGTACGAATTCAGTTTCCATGGAGTCTGAAAATTGTGAATCGTTAATGAATGCTTTTATTACGCCTTTGTCATCGTTACCACATTTTTTATAGTCGTAGTACGTGTTCTGTGGTAAGAAACATGAAGTCAGTTGGGGAACCATGGTGGAATAGGGATTACTCCTTCCACTTATTCCTTACCCCCTTCCTTTTCCAGACATGGTCCTTGAGATTCGTGCAAATGCGATGAGAAAATTGAGAAGACAGTGTTGCATTTTCTTACTGTTTCAATGATTTTGATGTGATGCCGTTCAGATTTATTGACATTGATCCGATAGTCAGGAATGAAAGAATGCTAAACCGGTAAAAGTGAAATTTCACGTGAACAAAGGGCATGGTTCCAAATAGATGTGGCTCATAAAATCTCTGCGGCTCTGGACCTTTTTATATAGAGTCAAGACCAAAACACAAAACGTAAACTATCTACTTTTAATTGTGCCCCTCACAGCGGGGGAAAAGACTCAAGGACATCGCGTTCCCAATATGAGAGACACCAACAACAGAGCCTTTACAAAGCGGGAAGTATGAAGTAAGGTCCGCCGGGTAAACGGGCAACCGGGAAAATCGGGCAAACGACCACTTCGCACAATCAATGACCGATTGTCTCTCCCCCATGCTGAATTTGAGTTGTTGAAAAGAGGCCCCACACCAAGGCAACGAAGATGGCATTTGCTCTTACACGACAACTAACCACGTGTAACTAAGATTCCCGTCTCTCCCACTTTTTGCAGGCCAGTGCCGCCACTGCGTAAGACTTAAATCGGACAAAAATTGAGGAATGTCAATGACAACACAGGCAGGGCTGAAATTCATAAGCAAATTTGTACAACATAATGTTACACCCCTAAACAGGGCTTTGTAACGTGCTGTTCTACACCATAGTATGTCTACACAAAATGTGCCGACCTGAAAACTTCTTTTGCTGTTCTAGAAAATAATCTGTGCTGATTGCATTACATAATTATTTAGCAAGACTCCCTTCAAAGCAGCGTAAAAATATATACATTGCATTTCCATAGGAATGCCAACAAATCGTGCATAACTTCATTGTCTGCTCGTCAGGTGCATTTTGGCTACGCTTATTAGAATCAAGGAGCTGAGTACCTGTAATAATAATGTGCAGTTCTCGATTTTCCTTACTAGTTGTTTAAGTGTCTTGTTCGACATCTGTTTGCATTAATGAAATAGGTTGTTGATACAAAATACTAATTATTGCAAGGATTTGATCATAAAGAAAAAACATCACAGATACCGGTATAAATACTTTAAAACTCGAAAAAAGATTACAATGCCTTATGTCATGAACATGTTTTGTCTGTAAAAGCCATTACTGGTAAGCTCAATAATGTCGAATGAAGAATAACACTAGCTGCTGCAAGATCTTGTGCAAGCAGATCAACTGAAGAGGGCATCATGCCACAGCTAACTGCTTATATAACCGCCTAATTTGTTACCAATGGACCGCAATATTAGATAGCAACGATTCAAATGCAGCCAAGAGTCTAAGATTCTGCATCATTTAACCTTGAACAAGCACCTTAGATGCTTCATGACATAAACACTTGGCAGTAAGAGGGCAGAAAGAGTTTTTTGAGCAATAGTGAACTCAGATAATAAAACAAGATCATCTACAATTTGCCTTAACATCAGCTGACTCTTAACAATTGAATAAAATGGGAAGTGTATTGCTAAAGAAAAACAAAAGATAGCCTGCCGAAAACGTCGTGCATTCGTCAGATATATTTTATAGTGAGAAAGCAATCTTTTTAAATTGATATGTTTCAAACGCTTTTTGCATTTGCATGGAGCAGTAGCAAGAGGAATTTAGTTATTATCTGTGACCAAAAGAGGTGATTTCATGGGCTTTCTGCGACACCTCATTCCAAAAAAGATTTCTAGGTCTCAGCTACAGGCCATAGCATAACATTTACTTTTCCTTTCAACAGTTAACAACGCCGTTTTTCTCTTCGCCATACCCTCAAAGATCATACCTGATGGGGGTTTTGTCACCCAGTGTAAAATCCGCAACAATTGAAATATCACGAGTCAACTGAAAGGATACTCTTCCCATACACTAACATCCACATCAAATGTAGTCCCCTCTACTTTTCATAGCAGATGTACTTTACCGCCTGATATAGCACCCTCTTCATCCTTGCAATTTTTAATCCGTCCACTTAAGCCCCTTCCAAGTTTAGCCTACTATTGATTGAAAACATTTTAAAATTAACTGAAGATATGCCCTTGTCAAGAAGCTGCTCCCATCGCTTCAACAAGCTTTTGATCCCCCTGGTCACAGTGGGTCTCCATGCATCAACCCAACCACGCCATGACGACCCCTGCAGTTCTCTCTCTATTTTTCTTCTTTGTGTGCTTATTCAGTGATACATTTCGATTGTAGGAACAACTGAGAAACATCATACTTCATACAGTAGATATAAAGTGTTTCACAATGACTTTCTGGTCCATAGTACTGTACATCAGACGGTGGATTCGATATTTTGCTGTAAAACTTTTACAGAATTTGATGGAACCTCAGAATAAGCAAGTCGCTGATTACTGTCTAAGGTTTGCAGGTGCAAAGTTCGCTGGTGAAACAAGCAACAAGGTTTGAGCTTAGTATTGTTGGAAAGGTTTGCTATGGTTTAACGACGGAGTATAGTGGATTGCCTCGCTGTCATATATGTAGCTGTGTGATCATGTACAAGAAATTCTGTGTTTTTATTAGTACTAATATTTGATTAATAATTTTATTTCTTGAATTCTCGTTATACTTTAAGATTACTTGGTTGGCTGTAGCTTTCTGATGTTTATATATATATATATATATATATATATATATATATATATATATATATATATATATATATATATATATATATATATATATATATATATATATATATATATATATATATATATATATATATATATATATATATATATATATATATATATATATATATATATATATATATATATATATATATATATATATATATATATATAAAGCGAAACACGAAGAGTCCGCTTTGAACGGATGAAACTAGTCGCAAGGAAATTAGTTGTCATTTTTTTGAGTTTATATCTACATATATATATATATATATATATATATATATATATTTATATATATATATATATATATAAGAAAAAGCAAAATATACTTCACTTAAATGTAGACGTTTCCATAAATATCTTAATCAGTACTAATTTTACAATCATATATATATATATATATATATATATATATATATATATATATATATATAATATATATATATATATATATATATATATATATACATAGATAAATAAATATATATATATATAAATATAGATTTCTATATAGATATATACGAAATATATATATATATACATACTTACAACATAGATTCATACTTTTGCGATGTATGTGGTCCAATTACTATTAGTTATTGTGCTTAAACAATTTGGAAAATAGGTTGACTGTACAACTGATGAAGCCCAAGAGGAACATACCGTGAATTTGGGGTCTGTACTTCAGTCAATGTACTACGAAATGCGAAAGGCCGATGACAAATTCACAGGAGAAGAAGAGGGTTTCATGGAGTATTTCGAGTTGGCTATAAAAATGCGCCGACCGGACAATGTTAATCCCAGAAAACACAGAGAGAAGATGCTCAAAGATAAAGAGAAATTTGTCCAGCTTTATAAACAAAGAGCAGGTAAGGCAAGAAGCTAGATTACTAGAAATATCCGTGGTGATTGGAGCAAAGATTCATTGCAATGCAAATACTTTAGAAGAAAAGAAAGAAAATTTTAGACACTAAATGCTTGAAAGTGAAACTATTAGCTCTAATCCTCTCACTAAGTTTCTTAAAAATATGTGAACAAAAACTGAATTCAAAAAAGCATAATTGTGCTCTGAGACAGATGTTCTACTGAAATTTTTCAGTATTTTAACATCCAAACCAAAGATGAGCTCGTAAAATTAAGAAGGCACATCAAAATAGAAAAGACCTAACCTTGGGAACTGGGAGTATGTAGTAATGGGCTGAAACAAAGTGGAAAATTGGCGAAACACACATAAACTGCGTCAGATCATAAAATCAAGGATACAGACAACACCCATACATTCAAAAACAGACGAACTGCACATCAGAAATTAATCAACTTTACCTTATAGAAAGAGTTAAAGGGATTCCAAAATAAAGAAAAACGTCTTATATACAAATAATGTTATATTTTACACATTATGTTACATTTATTTTCATTAGTTTTTACTTAGACTAGGTCCACATCAGCTCCATTGAGCTGACAGGCACATCAACCTCATTTGTCATATAAAATATGTATGTATGTATTTTAAGAAACTTAGGTTTATAAAGAAATATATCGTCTCCAACCAAGTTTATGGTTGCTTATCAATACTTGTGCCACATTTTCACAAATTTCGCCACCCTATTGCATTCTATCTGTCCAAAATTAAATCCAAGAACTCATTCCAATACTCTACAATTGTCTTCATTATATTAAAAATAGTATCTATAATCTATTCTATACATACCACTTTCTTTAGTTAGTAACAGAAGTTAAATTTCACCATCGACCCGTCATACCCTTCCCCAACATAGGCCAATGGAAATTAACAAAATGGCCGATAGGATGATTACTGTGAGCACAGGAATTCCATAACCTGACAGTAAATCAAGCACACCACAATATTATCATCATGTAGCCTAAATGCACTGGTCACTTTCCTGCAGGGCCTATAGATTCCCTCAAAGAAGCCCACCATTGCTATTGGGGAACAAGACAACAGCTGAGATTTGGAAAAGTCGTCGCTGATTGGATTGACAAAGACTACGGGCCACTTGATCCCATCTTTGGCGCTCTCCTCTCACCAACTGGTGGTAAGTTGCAACTATTGAACATCATTGATAAAACTCGTTGAACACTATTTCAAACAAAATATGCCGAAGAATTATTCAAAGGGATTAACTCTCAAGAAGAAGCAAATAACTAAAATTCTTGAAAACACTATCCAAAAGGTGCGCAATGCTGACTCTACAGTAGATGATCCATTTTTAGTTATTTTTAAAATCATTTTTAAAGGTAGGGGTAGCTTACTCGGGAGGAAGGCTCATTCAGAAGTCGGAGCTTATTATTATTTGCAAAAACTTAACTGAGTATCCTAAAATGATAAAAGATATCCTTCAAAGCTTTTAGACCAAAAAGTTATATTGGACTTCTTGGTCTAGCAAAATATGTTGCTCTCACAAAAAGCAAAACAGTGGGGAAGTTTTATCAAGAAAGCTACTAGAAAATAAAACAAAACATCAACATTTTTAATTAATTATTGCTACGAGTACTATAGCAAATAATGTAAAAAATGAAAGAATGAAATAATATAAAAAACTATATAGTTTAGTACTTTCGCTTTCACCCCTTTAGCTGATATGGAAATTGCGAGAAATTCGAATAACCCCGCTGGGGGGTTATTCAGGAGTGGAATCTTATTTGCAAAAATCACTTTAAGAGTGGGGCTTATCAAGGAGAGAGATTTGTTCGGGAGAGTAGGCTTAATCGATCATCTACAGTAATCTCCTCCTGTCCTTCAATTTTTTTCTGTTAATATTCCACTATTAAATTTTTTTCTCTTTAGGTTTTTCTGCATACCTTCATCTCGCTGGTTTCTGTCTCTTGTATCTATCATCTTTCCACATCTGCTCAAAAAGATTGCAAAGGTAACAACTGAGTAACTTTCTTCCGTACAGGTCGAACTGGTCCTGGCGATGACACAATCATCCATTGGCTATTCTTCGACGATAGTGGAGAGTTCGCGTACCATTCGGCAGTCCATGATGCATTTGGATACCTGCTAAATTGTCACAAGACTGGGCCTGGATACAAATATCTCGATGCTGCATCGATGTTTGGAACGTCCAATCCACTCTCAGAGCAATTAGCTGGCGTAGTATTCTGGTACAAAGCTTTTCATGAGCACAAGTGTAATGAAGAGGGAACTCACACATGCTAAATGGCTGCTTTGAGATTACGGGATCAATTTGAACTGAAACTCTAGTCAAAAATCACTGTTGGTGGATTTGCTCAGGATCAGAACGATGAGGAAAATGAATAAAGTTGTTCATGAACTAACGCATCTAATTATGTCGCACATGTTTTTTTATAAGAAATAAACTTTCTCCCTTCAGCCTGGATGTTTCTTAACATTTTGTCAAATGCAGCCTTAAATGTTCCTTTAGTGTTTCTTAAATTCTTGAAATTTCCTATAGCAGCAAAGCAACTATGAGACGCGAAAATGAATTTTTAGTTATAAACATTTGATAGACGGATGTTTGTACGGTTCCAGTTCAATAAAAAATTTTCTCGCAAAAACAGATTTTTCAAGTTTACTTTAGAAACTGAGCCTGCCTGTGTTTCTGAATTGTTTCTTAATTTTTGGCTAATTTGAGCCTCATGTTTCTTATATACTTGTTCTTTATAAAAAAACGTGTATACAAAAGACTCATTTAAATATCAATTAAAAGTAGACAATATTCACACTTTTAGCACATCGATTTAAGAACCCGCACTTAACCTGGAACTTTGAAATGAACCTATTCATGTTCTTATGCGAATATGATATGAACTATTTATAAAAGCCTGGTTGAAATGCTTGACTGAAAAGGATCTAAATAGCTGAAAGAGAAATATTCAGTTTCAGGCTGCAGATTCAGGCTTTTGCAGTTTTTCTTTTGTATCTTGATTTCTACTTTGGAAATTGTTAATGTTTGTTTATATATTAGTTTTGGTCGTCATGTTCTATTTTCTGTCTGATTCATATTAATCAGCATATACTTAAAGGCTGCAACTCTCTATTCAAACTCTGCTGGTTCCTTTCCTTACCAGATGCTCTCGCCCTCTGTCCTCAGAGAGAGCAGAATTAACTTCTAAATTAATTGCCAGAAATGATCTGCTGGTTACTATTGCCTTTCATGTTTACCATGTTATTTTTCGCTGTATAGTATTATAGCTTTGTAGTATGGCTAGATTTTGAATATGCTCTGTATACGTTGTCTATACAAATAACACATTCAACAGAACTTGAAATGACCTTCGTTCGCACCGGGATCCCGCAGCTCTTTGCCAGACATTGGTCCTATCATCCCCAACATCTCTTCAGTGAATGGTCTGCTAATGATCTTCGTGCTGCACCTTTCTCATAGTTGAGGGGTCCTATCATCCCCCTCGGGCAGGGTAGCACATGAGAGTCAAGATGGGAGGTCCATTCATTCACTCTTCATTCTTCTCGAGGAAAAACAAAAAGAACAGTAATCTGCTCTTTCTTTTAATTCTGACTCACCATTCTCACAACAGAGGGGTCCTATCATACCCCTTGAGATAGGTGTCACCTCAGTGCCAGAATGGAAGGCCCTTCACCCCTTCCCAGCACGAGAACAACGAGAAGAAAAATACGCCACCCTTGGTTAATCATCTAACTTCAAATACATTTCAATGTGTTGTTTCTCAATCCAAAGTGTAATATATCGGATTGGAGCAGATAGAGTCGATAAGAAACACGTATCAAATGAGAAACGTGAATGTAATAAGATGACCTATAACTATAAGTCTCGAATACAAATTAGATAAGTAAGGCAAAAATGAAGCTGATAGAAAATGGGAGATAGGGTAAGTGTTAGGTTCTAGTAGGATTAATGCAGGAATAAAGAAGTAAGGATTTGGTGAGAATGAGAAGAATAGAGAAATATAAGAATATATATGAATTGGTGTACACTTATATAACACAAAGGGGTCCCATCATCTGCCCCAAGAAAGGGGTGAACTCAGTGGACGAATGAGAGGCTCATTGATCCCTCCTAGGCCCGAGGCTAATAATAATAGTAATAGTAATACATTCATTATACAAGGTGGTTTAGTCAGCTACAATACACTAACTGCTATTAGAAGAAGCCCTGATACATTCATATTTGATTCATATGCGAACTACAGCTTAAGAAGAAAACGATATTTGGGGTGTGAGAATTGAAACCGAAGTTGTAAAAGAGATGGAAAATCTTGATTAAGCTTGAGCCTTGCTTTGTTCTTAAATTATTCTTAAATTTCAGAGAATATGAGCCCTGATATTCTTATAAACTATATGCTTGTAAAAAGTGTGAATTTGACACGAAGTCTTCTTCCTATGTATACTTATGGTATCAATTTCACGAGCAGTTGCATTTGCCATTAGGACTAGAAGACCATCATTTCTTCTAAAGATGACCCGAGTGTGATTTGTGAATCTCTTTGGAAGGCAACGAAATTTGCAAGAAATCTGCAAAGTGTTAAAGCTACATGGTTTTTTAAAGAAACGAACTTTCTCCCTTCAGCCAGGATGTTTCTAAATATTTTGTCAAATCCAGCCTTAAATGTTTCTTAAATGTCTCTTAGGGTTTTGCAAATTTCCTTTGCGAGACGAAAACTGGAATTTTAGTAAAAACATTTGAGAGATAGATGTTATTTGCATTTGTTTCCAGTTCAAAAAAAAATTTTCGTGCAAAAACACTTTTGAAACTCAGCCTGCCTGTGCTTCTAAAATGTTTCCTAATTTTTGCCCAATTTGAGCCTCATCTTTCTTATAGGCTTTTTTCGTACAAAAAAGAAGTGCATTCCTTTTCGAGCGATTCCCTATATCATAATAATGTCTAATCGATAGGGTACTTTCCTTACCCCTCCTAGACTTTAATTACATGAGAATACCTAATGAATCATGCAGCATGTGCGGCTATTTTGACAGGTGGCCTAAACTACCAACACAGCCATTAGCAGTAGTCCAATGATTTTAAGGCAAAACTGGTTGCATGACGCCTTGTCATAACTGTTTGTTAGCATCTCTGTTATGACCTGCGAGTCATATTGGCGACATTGCTAATTATAGTTTAATAAAGTTTACAAACAGTTCACAGGTCTCCAAATACGAAACTAGACAAAACAGCGATATGGTGTAAGAAAGTGTACAAGCAAATCTCAGATCTCCAAATATGAAAATCAGTTAAAGAACGCTTTGGATAAACCAACATTACGATGAGAATCCTCAAAAAGAGTCTATATAGGGTTTTTCGAAGGTACTGAATGAAGTCCACAACGATAACTTTCGAACAGACCAACCTTTTAAAAAAGCAAATGAAAACCCACCTCAGCCTTGGGTCAGTAAAGCAATGTGACATCAAATAAGTTTGCACCAAGAGCTGTATCGTAGTTTTCCATATCTTCCTAGATATAAAACCTTTTCTTACACTGAAATAGGATAACGTAACAGTGTTGTGGAGGAGCGTTTAGCCTCCTTTGTTGAAATAAGGAGAGTTTTGAGGGCATAGCATCCTTTCCAACAAGTATACACTCACAAATATATATCCCCAGTTTTTCCCACTCTATAGCTGAAGATGGGACAAGCTCGTCCCGAAACGTTCTTGAATATGTCGTAATGAATTTGTCGTAAAAGTTGATTAGGTCTTAACGGGTTTGTCATGGATGTGTCGATGAAATGAAATAAAATAAAAGATCTACAAATGGCTATTCTTTTCATATTTATCTATCATGGGGTTCGTCGTGGCTATTATCCTCAAAGTATACACGCATTTTGCCAAGTACTGAAATTTCTCTTAGTGTTTTCATAATTTCTTAGCATTCCTAAGACTTTCATAGGCAGGCACTATATAAACATAACACTCTGCTACTCATGACACCACAAGAAATCCATACAAATTAAGTAAAAGTGATTATTCTCTTGGCTAAATATTGGAATTTTAACGTTTATGACTTATAGGCGTTCTTAGGTCTCAAAAATCCAGTAGTTAACTGTCTGAAACTTTTGAGCAATTGACTTTCATAAAGAACTATATTGCTACAAACAAACGTGTCCAATAATTTAGCGAGTCTTAAGCTTTGCTGCATGAGCCAACCCTCTGTTACAACGTGTTTACATTTTACGTCAGTTACAGGGAGGCATTACCTGCCCAACTACAACTGTTTGGCCTCCCAAAAATTCCTAAGCGGAAGGTATATTTTTGCCTAGCAACTTAGAAAATAGACCATTTGAATAAAAACAACTAGAATATCGACGTTTCTCACATGTACATTAATGATTTCAGCAGTCTTTATCTTTCCACAATGGGTGGTTTGAGATTCAAAAAACAACGAAAAATGTATTAGCTAAAAGTTTCTCTACTCCCTTCCACCTTTTCAGAGCTCGCTTAGTTACGACAGTCTTGGTCATATAATAGAAATAGTGGGTGTGTGTCTTTTGATTGCTTAGAATATAGGTGTGAGATTTTCCATCTGTTTGCTTACGTGTAAACGTCTTGGTAAAGTTGCTTTGCATTTATGCATTTGCATTCAATAGTTTTGATGGGTATCTATCATGTAGCTGTATGTCCGCTGTCCGCAAGTTGACTAATATACCAACACACATAGATACATACGTATGAGCTAAGTCCCTTCAAGAAACCGAGCACAGGTCAATGAACACTTGCATAATCTACATGAAAAACGATAGTCCGTAGATGCAGCTTCAAAACCCCGAGAATATATATCTATGCTATAACATGGAGTACATGAGGACCAGAACTGGGGCCAACTACACTAGTAATGTTTATGATTATGATATATTTACAATGATACTATATAATATATATTTATAGCATGATTATATTGTTGATTAAGTAGGAATGATATAGTATATGATAATCAATTTATTTACAATTGGCTTAAAAATAACTACTTAAAGCTAATTATGGCCAACAATTCATAAAGGCATAAATAAATCTATTGCAGATAAAAATACCTATCTTCGAATACAAGAAGAAAGGCAGAAGGATAGAGAACCTATTTTGGCTTGATTTGCAAGAATTTGTATCAGTTTAACTAGTTCCATGGTTCCATTCAAGGTGACTGCTATGCTTGAGCATGTAGAGAAACATAAACGGACTAAGACGACACTCCTCAGTCCAGGAGCAGACTGGCTGGTCGGGCTTATTGAGCAAACACCCGCCGGGCCCCTTGCTTTTGAACCCCCTTAAATATGATGTGAAGTGGTTCTTTTAAGTGTAATCTACTTGGCGAGACATTTTCAAAAGTAATAAAAGAGAGAGGGAACGAAATATGTCCGGACCCCATTAAGGGTTCAGCAACTAATAGTCATAGCCCCTTGCCTCAGTCTCTCTCAAGCACAGAAAGCCCGAAATACAAAAACGTTTGATGCCTGACAAACGGTCCGACGCCTGTTCCTGACTTATTCCATTTATAAACTATGCATACACATTAGATGTATTGACGTTGTACTCTTGCAGTGCTGATAGGTTTCGAATACGCTGTTACCGATAGTTGTTTGTGTACCCTGGTGACCTGCCAACAACATATGTGCCTATTGTGCACGTGGCATTTTCGAAACTTCCAGTCCGAGAGCTCCTACATTTATAGACCAAGTCATTGCAAAAATTTTATCCGTACGAAGAGATAGTGCAAGGCTCACAAGGTAAGGATGATCTTCTTTATCTAAGTAAACGGGGCATATTTGTTTGAAACAGGGTCCAATCTGTTGTAATAGTATGCTTGCAAATCAGTTTTGATGTTTATCGTGATGAAAAATAAATAAACTAATTTCATGACCTGAAAAGGAATTGCAAACATCACGCGAATCCCGGGGTTTAATGCTCACACACAAATAGAGCTCTGATACCAAATATATGACGAAATGAATTATAGAAAGGTACTTGAAACTGAAGAAGATCAGACTGTTCTGTGACTGACCAAAGTGATGAACAGGAATAGAAAAGTTGAGTATTTAATCTTATGATCTTCCATAATGCACTTAAATAAAGTGAAATGAAATAACACTGGAATTCTGCCACTAGTATTTTTTATATTTGATATGTTTGTACGAATATAGAAACTCGGATCCGAACATCCAGTTAATTAACTACCATCATTTAAGATCAATGAGTTCACGGTCAAAATCAGAGATTAATTTCAGGAGTTTTGGGGGAACACGGCTAAATTTTATGTGGCAAAAGCACGTAATTAAGCAAGATAATCTCTGGTCAAGATCGAAGGCTTGCGATCCCTTTCGAAATCAACATATTGCTGAGATATAAGTTTCCCTGACTGGGAGCTATCTGTGAGAAAATTGATTTGTTTCTTGTGAAGAAACGCCTGTATATTCTAACTTAACTTCAGAAAGGGGGACAGATGTTGCTCGATCAATTCAAAAACTAGAGTAGGTGCTCCAAGACAAGTGGAGGGCATCGTAGTTGTGCAGTAGGAAGTATTTAAGGCACGTTTCTAGTTTTCAAGCACCAAATTCACTTGTCTGCATGACGCCTTTGACATGTGGCTATGCAAATAGACATACTGTAAATACTAGTTCTATTCGTCACAGGAAGCAATCGAGTAAATGGCTAAAAAGCAACGGCCCCAAGACATAATCTTGTGGTACACCTGACATTTTCCCACTTTGTATAGAACGATTAACTCGTATCTTAATCAGTAGTGTTGTTAATAGAATGGTCAATTCAGCATTGGACTGCAACGACTTATAAACTGATGAGGACAGAGCGTCAAAACATGTTTTTATAGAAACGACGCTACACAACTATACAAGTGTGTTGAAGGAGTATGAAAACTCGTATGGAGTTAACTATATACATACACACCTTTTGAGTATATAGTTTTGATCATATACTGCAACAACTGGCCTACATTTAACAATCATATGGTGATAAGTGCTAAGTTATACGTTCTTCCACTGTAAGAAATTGGTCTGAAAGAAACTGTGCTTGATTGGTCACAAAGTCAAGAAAGTCAAATACTGGATTTCTGAGACCCAAGAAAGTCGATAATTTCATATGCAATTAAAATTTAAATTTTCGAGCAAGTCGAGCATCTCTTTGATTTGTATACAATTCCTATGAATATCTATGTATCCCAGTGATGTGCTTGTGTAGTGCCAGTCTGGTCTTGTAACATTGTAGTGCTGCATTAACTCAAACATTCTTGCTCAGAAGGTTCTACGAAGGTTTAAATACTGAAATCATGGGAAACCAAAGACAGATTCACAACTGGACCAGAAAGAACTTATAAGAAAAACGTACAATGCAAAATGCTGACTACGACTACTGAACATGGCTCAAATCGAGCAAAAATTGGGGAACATCTGTGAAACACATGCAAACTGAAATTCATAAATCAATTTGAAGAACGGATCTCCCAAGCGTACCACACACGGACGATGTTTCTCGTTAGTGGCATAAATCACAGTCACCCTCTATGCAACGTTTAAGCTACATGATGACCCCTGCAGATCTCACTCTTTGTTGCAGTTAAGTATCCAGGTAAGGAGGATGGTAAGGTGGATGGTAAGCTGAATGGCATGCTGGATGGTAAGCTGGATGGTGGGGGGGAGAGGGAGGGAGGGATGTAAAAGTCAAGAAGCCAAGTATGAAATAAGTAGAAATGAAAGTGCCCCCGACTGTTTACGAGCATGCGTTATGCACTTAGTCCATCATCTATATTCGTTGCAGGAACAATTCTGAAATTTGATACAGTTGATGCAGAGTGTTTCAGAATGGATGTCTGTAGAATACTAGAGTTGCTCAGAGAGTTGTTTAGATTTACTGCTGTAGGAATGCAGAACATCATGGAACCTCAGAACAAAGAAGTTGTTGAATACTGTCTGAAGCTTGTAGGTGCAAAGTTCGTTGGTGAAACAAGCAACAAGGTTTGTTCTTAGTATTGTTGGACAGGCTTGCTGTCATTTCTATGGAGTTGATTAATAATCTAAATCGGATAACACATTAGCACAAGATGATGATACAGCGGCAAGAGAGTGGGAGACTACTGGTGCTCTCCTAATTGTATATCATTCAATAATGTTTATACAAATATGAACAGGACCGGATCTCGGTAAAGGACCCCTGTCCTATTCCTCAAAAAAGTAAAATTGCCATTTTTTCTTGGAGAATTTTGAAACAGTCTGTATTTCCGCAAAAAGATTTGCGTATAACCTTTGTTTGACATGAAAGTAACAAAATTCTGAAACTTCCCGTACGACGTCGTTTGTTTCCAAATCTGAAAAATATGATTTCAAGATACATTCTCTTTAGAAAGAGTCTAGTGTCCCCTATTTTGTTGATTAGGCCAATGCCCTCGAAACTTCCTAGTTGCGTACCTGGCGCTATTATTATCTTAAATGAAATACGGTAAATCCTCGAATTGGTCTCCCCCCTCGATTAAGCTCCCATACTAGAACTCCAAATTGTTAGTAGGCCCCCTTGAATAAGTCCCTACCCCAGATGACGGAGAAGACTTTGATAAACACTAATGCTTAAATTTAGACTGCTATTATAATATTATGGAGAAGAGGAGCTTTGACAATCAGCTTTTTATGCGACATATGTCAAATAATTTTAAGAGCCCTCCCCCCCATAGGATATGTAATGGGTACTTTACGTGGTAGAGGGAGATGGAGAACAAATGACCATTCATGACAATTGTATCGAATTCAACTTAATCATTATATGTGCTATCTAAATAATATATATCCAGTCACGTAGTTTTGGTAGTTACGCTAGCTTCCAGTTCTGCTACACCCTCCTCTCCAGAGAGCTAATTTGAGGAGATTCATCGATAACAATTTATAATTTTGCTATAGAACTGTTAAAATCACAATGAGTAATTTTAATTAGTAATTGCTAAATAGGTTGACAGTAGTACTGATGAAGCCCAAGAAGGACAGTCCGTGAATCTGGGGTCTGTACTTCAATCAATGCACTACGAAATGCAGAATTCCAAAGACAATTTTACAGGAGAAGAGGAAAGATTCATGGAGTTGTTTGAGATGGCCATAAAAGTGCGCCGACCGAACGATGTCGATCCTGAACAACACAGGGAGAAAATGCTCAAAGATAAAGAGAAATTTGTACAGCTCTATAAACAAAAAACAGGTAAGGCGAGAAGGTTGGTTACTTAAAATATACTTAGTGATTGGAGCAGAACTCTATTGAGACTGGAGGGCTATATTGCTCAAACACTAGATAAAGAGAAACATCTTGCATATGAACAATGTTATAATCTTTTTAATTATATCAGGGCCACATTAGCTCCATTGAGCTAGCAGGCACATCAACCTCATTTGTCACATAAAATATGTATGTATGTATTTTAAGAAACTTAGGTTTATAAAGAAACATATCGTCTCCAACCAAGTTTAAGGTTGCTTATCAATACTTGTGCCACATTTTCACAAATTTCGCCACTCTATTGAATTCTATCTGTCCAAAATTAAATCAAAGAACTCATTCCAATACTCTACAATCGTCTTCATTATATTAGAAATAGTGTCTATAATCTATTCTATATATACTACCTTCTTTCATTAATAATAGGAGTTAAATTTCATTCGGTCCTTCATACCCTTCCCAACATAGCCCAACAGAAGTTAGTATAATGGACGATAGGATGATTACTGTGAGCACAGGAACTGTGTTATCTAAGAGTAAATCAGACAAGTTCACAACAATACTATCACCATGTAGCCTAAATGCACTGGTTACTTTCCTGTAGAACCCACAGATTCCCTCAAAGAAAAACACCATTGCTATTGGGGTACACGACAACAGCTGAGATTTGGAAAAGTCGTCGCTGATTGGATTGACAAAGACTACGGGCCACTTGATCCCATCTTTGGTATTCTCCTTTCCCCAACCGGTGGTAAGTTAAAAATTATCAACCATAATTACTGAAATTCGCTGCACACTATTTCCAGCACAGGATATATCGAAGAACTAATGAAAGGTATTATCTCTCAAGAAGAACAACTAAAAATCTTTATCCACTAGTTGGGGAATATTGAAGAATTCCTTGGGGTTTACTGCTTAGGCCGTGGTTCCTTTCTTTCCATCCTTCTTTCCCTGCCCCTCAATTCCTTTCCCTTAGTATTCTGCTATTGAATTCTCGTTTCTTCATCTTCTATGCATACCCTCCATCTCAACCGTGTTTCTGCTTCTTGAATCTCTCATCTTTCCACATCTTCCCTAAAGGATTCCAATGTCAGCAACTGAATAACTTTCTTCCCGGCAGGTCGAACTGGCCCTGGCGATAACGCAATCATCCACTGGCTATTCTTCGATGACAACGGAAAGTTCGCGTACCATTCGGCAGTCCATGATGCATTTGGATACCTACTAACATCTCATAAAACTGGGCCCGGATACAAATACCTCGATGCTGCATCCATGTTTGAAAGGAGCAATCCACTCTCAGAGCAAGCATCTGGAGTAAGATTCTGGAGGACAGTTCTTTGTGAGCACAAGGACAATGGAATTGGAACTCATACATGCTAGATGGCTATTTTGAGATTACATAATCTATAGAGATAAATCTGAACTGACACCCTGGTCAACATCATTTTCGGCGAATTTCTCTGAACCAGAGCAACAAGGAAAATGAACAAAGTTGATAATTAACTAACACACCTATTTATGTTGCATGCAAAAATCCATTCACATTTAGATTAAAGCAGAAAATATATAAACTTACAGCAAAATCGCTTCTTGATACAACCAATATGTAAAATGCAGTAATGATCTACACGTAAGTGCCTGAAATTTTGAAATGAGCTTTGTTCATGCTCTTAAGCGAAGAGGTAGTAGCATTAATCAGGCTGCAAGTCCTTAAACATTGATCATATCCCTTTAGACTCTGCCTACCAATGTTTTTGGTACTGTACGTAATGTTTTTGGTACTGTACGTAATGTTTTTGGTACTGTACGTAATGTTTTTGGTACTGTACGTAATGTTTTTGGTACTGTACGTAATTTTTATGGTACTGTACGTAATGTTTTTGGTACTGTACGTAATGTTTTTGGTACTGTACGTAATGTTTTTGGTACTGTACGTAATGTTTTTGGTACTGTACGTAATGTTTATGGTACTGTACGTAATGTTTTTGGTACTGTACGTAATTTTTATGGTACTGTACGTAATGTTTTTGGTACTGTACGTAATGTTTTTGGTACTGTACGTAATGTTTTTGGTACTGTACGTAATGTTTTTGGTACTGTACGTAATTTTTATGGTACTGTACGTAATGTTTTTGGTACTGTACGTAATGTTTTTGGTACTGTACGTAATGTTTTTGGTACTGTACGTAATGTTTTTGGTACTGTACGTAATGTTTATGGTACTGTACGTAATGTTTTTGGTACTGTACGTAATTTTTATGGTACTGTACGTAATGTTTTTGGTACTGTACGTAATGTTTTTGGTACTGTACGTAATGTTTTTGGTACTGTACGTAATGTTTATGGTACTGTACGTAATGTTTTTGGTACTGTACGTAATTTTTATGGTACTGTACGTAATGTTTTTGGTACTGTACGTAATGTTTTTGGTACTGTACGTAATGTTTTTGGTACTGTACGTAATGTTTTTGGTACTGTACGTAATGTTTTTGGTACTGTACGTAATGTTTATGGTACTGTACGTAATGTTTTTGGTACTGTACGTAATTTTTATGGTACTGTACGTAATGTTTTTGGTACTGTACGTAATGTTTTTGGTACTGTACGTAATGTTTTTGGTACTGTACGTAATGTTTATGGTACTGTACGTAATGTTTTTGGTACTGTACGTAATTTTTATGGTACTGTACGTAATGTTTTTGGTACTGTACGTAATGTTTTTGGTACTGTACGTAATGTTTTTGGTACTGTACGTAATGTTTTTGGTACATCCACGAAGGAGTTGAACGGTAAACTATCTAAATATATTTCTAAAGAATGGATAAAGAATAAAGCTATTTAAAAGAGGCAGGTTAGAATGTCAGGTAGAGGGGTACCTGGTAACTGAAATATAAATTTTCAATTTCAGTTTCTTATGTGCGGGTTTTTGTATTGCATATATTTATCTATTATTAATAAAATTAATATTAGAATGAAAAATGCAGCATCTACACAAACACACCGAATGTCATAGGAATGACTAAGTATCGATTGACATAATGTGTCTTCTTTGATTAGGGGAGGATCTAGCACGAATTGTTCATGGAGGTTGTAGGAGGAGATTTGTTCTGACTACGCCCTTTTCCACGCCTAGGCCACTCCTTTTAAAAAGGACTGTTTTCTTTCACAATTAAGAAGCAACATGTCAATATGAGTATCATCCACTGGTAACAGAGGTGATCATGAAACGAAGGAAAAGGAAGAACGGGAGTCAGGGTAAACAAGGAATCAAATTCTTTAGAGTTTAGAGATATGCTCATTTATGAACAAATCTAGCTTAGCACTTATTCAAAAAGTGGGGGGGGGGGGATTTATTCCTATACACACTGTGGCTCCGCTACAGGTCTTCTGTGTGCATTTTTGTAAGTGTACGTTGGAGGTCCTGGGTCAAAAATCTTGGGAGCATCTAGTCTTACTTAGTATTTGAAGCTGTCTTAACGAACCAACATGCGAGTTTAAGCGAATGGAACAGTGATTTAGCGACAAAAGGCAGAAAAGTGGAGGGGTGCAGCACTCCCCACACCACCGATAAACCCATCCCTATTTTTGGGTCTATCTTCATATCTGGGTTTCAGAAGGAAAATGAGAAGTATTGAGATCGGAGAGTGTAATCTCCGATCAATAGAGGCTGTTCGCTATATGACATATGGCAGTCCTCTTCCTATCAATTATTTCTTTTGAATATCTCCCTCTCTCTCCATCTCAAATGCAATATTAATCCGCGCCAATGAAGGAGGTAGAAAAAGGCCTGATGCACGTATCTCTTGCTCTAAGTGGGCTGGTGTCAATGGATTAGGGTTAGGTAATATATAAAAAAGTAATCACATGGTGTTTTCTCGTTGATCTGGCTCTCTACTGTTGTACTACATTTCTCATAAGCATATGCAGGGATGAAGCACTGAAAGGGTATAAGGAGGTGCAGTACCATACCAATGATCAAGAAAGGGGATTTGTCTGGCAAATATTTTGGCCTGCTCGTATATTGGTGGGGCAATTCCGGAGTTTATGTAGCGGCAAGAACAAAATTGTGTGTTTCGTATTTTCTGCTGTCATCTTTTTCAACTCTGCGTCTGTTTCTTCAGCCATGGCAAGCTTATTCGTCAAACAGGCCACATCCCTTGGCAGAGGCGTATATGCTTTGCATCCACCACAATTGAAATTCTATTCACACACTCAGAAAACTGTATTGTTTCAACTACGGCCTGCCGCAAACTCGTTAGAATTTGAAGATTCCATAGGCTGCAAGACCGTAATCACAACTGCTACCAAAAGAAAGTCGAGTGCAAGGACGGGTGCTTTGGAAAAGTTGTTCATTTACAGGTTGCCCTGTGTTTGGCTTTGATACATAAGAAAGAAAAGCATAAAAAAGGCTTGGATTAGCATATTGTCTAGCATGTCTACGAACGAAGAGCGGGATGAGATCTTTTCTCTTCTTTGGAAACAAGATTGAGTTAAAATCTAAATGTCACGAAAAATCTAACTGTATACCAAGGAAGTGTCTGTGTACCAACAATATAATCTTGGAGGGATTAATGAGTAAAGGACTATGCAATAGAAAGCAAATAAATGGAATGTCCCGGTACAAGCGCGCCGGTAAAGCCCGCAACTAGGGATTTTCAAGTGCAGGGATCTAATCGACAAAAAGGCCAAACAAAATAACTTAAAGAGGATATAGTTGGGCATGGTATTTTCCCATTTTGAAATGGAAGAAATATTACAGGAATTTTCATGATTTCGTTACTTTCGAGTTTAATGATGACAATATGAAGGTCTACTTAGCAAAAATGCAATGAATGGTCTCACAACTTTACAAGAAACAAGATATTCCTCATCGGCATTCTGTTCGCCAGTATATTCTTCGTGATCTTTGCCTTTTTGAGGAAAAGGTCAGTTAGACCCCAGGATATGAAAACAAAGTAAATTTGCATATGATGTATCAGTTACTCATGAATGAATACAAACAGGTCCAATGACGAGTGATTGATGCTGCAGAGCAAATACTCATAAACGTCTTGTTATGAGTAGAGCAGACCAGTTTCAGTTGATCATCAAACAAAGTGTAACACTTAGATTAGCAGAAGAAGACTATCTGGCTCAAGCTCAAGATGCAACAATTGGAATCCACGACATCACTAGCAGAGAGCCCCTGAATGGATGCGTTACTTGCATTTAGTGGACAAACAACTACATGATAGACACCCATCGATACTTCGGAATGCAAATGCGTAAATGCAAATGCCTAAGTCTATACAGCAATGCAGCCGTACTGAGACGTATACAGGTAAACAAACAGCAGGAAACTTTCGCAACCAGTAGACGCACATCTACTATTACTCGTACATCATAAATGACACCAGGACTGTATGGCAGGGGGGCTGTAAGAAACTTCTATGGGCCACGCCCCTGAATAAATGCAACAGTTTATATAAGTTAATTGCAACTGAAGTGCAATATAAATATGTTGCAATAAAAGATTGGCTGATACAACTAACCAGGGAACTCACCAGACAAGCAAAGCGCGGCTTGTAATATGAGAAAGTGGTTTATGAGAAAGTAGTCCTCGACAGCATAGCCGCCAAATGTTTTAGAGCTCTGTCAGGTCTATTTCCTCCCTACTTAATTGACCAATCATCATGCAGGATTCTGACCTCACATGCTAAGACTAGGCCTATTTTGCATGATGATTGGTCAATTGGGTTGGGAGAAAATAGGCCTAATCAGAGTTCTCAAACATTTGGCGGCTATGCTGTCCTCGACAGCTCAAAAAGTTCAGAAAGTTCAGGACTGGAATTCTGAGGCCTATGAAAGTCGCTAAGTCATATACCTTTAACAATCGCATATTCACGCAAGACTGTGGACGCTTCCACTTAATTTATAGAGATTTCTTGAGGTGACCTATTTAGCAGTGTTATATCTGTGTCGTCCTTGTCTGTCTGTCTGTTCTTGCTAAGGGCCTGTTCATATGAGGTGGGCCAGGTCGTTGGAGTGTGCTAGTTCACTGGAATGGGGTAGTTCTCAGTTTTGAGATTATAAGATATTTCATCTCACTTAGGTGAGCCTACCTCATGTTGAAAAGCAGATTCCATTTGGTACGATTTCTAACTTTTTCCATGGTCTTTATTCTCAAACACGACAAAGGTTTTGTAATGTTTCTACCTCATTTGTAGTCTTGTAATGTATTTGCTAGTCATTTTCTTTCGAAAAATTTTCAGATTTCATTTCACGCATGCGTGTTATTGTCAGATCATCTCACCTGAGTGGGCTGGCTCACTGGATTGTATTCATATGAAAGATATTCCATTTGAGTGAGATCTCACCTACCATCGAGAGGGGTCTCATCTCAGTGGGCTAGCCCACCTCTCAAGTAAACGAAGTTTATAAGTTTTTGACATGAGCTTGTTTCAACCGCAACTATTAGGCATGAAAGAACGACCTGAGAGCACATCCTAGATTACCAACAGGTCGTTCCTAGAAAATGAAATACTGTTTCGCTCAAATTACGGAAATAGATAAGAATAGTTCTAAATGCATATGGGTAATAAGAGTAGATGTCACCTCAGTTTCAGAGTCTATTATAAGATGTCCCTTTTTTCATATAATTATTTCCTTCAATGAATTTGATATGTTCTTAAACGATACGAGTGTCCTTCAATGAAATGAGTGTCCCTCAACTATAGAATTTCCTCCAAAACGAAGTAAATTGTTCTGCAACGATGTATTTTTGATGTATTCTTCGATGAATTGACTTCGATGAAGAAAACCGAGGTCAGGGGGTTGGAGACCAATGGGTCACGTTTTTCTACAAAGTTATTTTATTCTATAAGTTTACGAATGCAAATGAAATCTCGCTTGAGTGGGCCAGCCTATTCAGGTGAGCCAGCCCACCTGATACGAACAGGTCCTAAGAAAGTTTTAAGAAAGTTTCAGTCTTGAAATAATGAAACAAACTCTCATAGTTTTAACAAACGGGGCTGAACTCCCACTCCACGGCACTCCTGTGTGATACTCCTTTAGTATAAGAAAAAACAAGTGAAATCTAAGGAAATAAGAAAAACTATGACAACTTTTCCAGGCACATCCAAATAAAAAATGGTGGCTACAACAATGAAATTGCTTAACAAGGCAAAATTGCTCAACGAAATAGCTGAATGAAGCTCCCCAGCCCCCAGTCTCCTCGTGATGCCGTGCTTGTTTTCTACCAGGAGCTCATGTTTGGGAAGATTGTTGCAAACTTATTCTATGTCATGCTTTACGGATCCCAGACTGAGGTAGGTTTTAGTTTGCTTTTTTAAAAAGGTTGTTCGATAATAGGGATGTTAACAAACAGCTATGATAAAAAGTACTGAGACGAGCTTTGCAATAAAATTGCTGGACAACCGCCAATAGCTAGTTTTGTACTCTAGGTCAGGTGTCAATACGGCATGCTGTATGATTCATTGGAAACATGATCTTTCTGATAGGAGACAGCGCTGACGATAGAAACATACCACGCGATAATTCAAATCAATACAACATTGCATTGCGAGCCTCCTTTTGCATATCTTGTTTCTGAAGATCTCCGACTTATCTGAATATGCGGAAACCAGGCTTCAGTCTTTCTCGTGCACTGAAAGCCCGAAATAGAAGCATTGCCTACGCAATACAGTGATTCAATTGCCTTCTCAAGACGTTTTGCTACCCGACTGATGGTCCGATACCAATTCATAACTGAAACCCATGTATAAACCATGCATACAAATTAGGTACATTGACGTTGACATATTGCATTTTACTTACTGAAGGATTCTCTTGCAGTGCATATACTCAATGAATACCTCCATTACAAATAGCTATTTGTGTACTCAGGTCACCTGCCAATAACGTATATGCTTTTTGGACACGTGGCACTTTCGAAACTTCCAATTCAAGCGCTACTCCATATATAGACGACATCATTGCCCAAATTCTATCCATACGGAGAGAGAGAGAGAGCAACGGCAAGGAACTCAAGGTAAGGATGATCTTTTTTATGAGTAAATGGAACATATTTGTATGAAAAGGGTTCATTCTGTTGTAATAGTGTGTACTTGCAGATCAGTTTTGGTGTTTATCATGATGAAAAATAAGTCAACTACTTTTGTTACCTCTGAAGAGGAGTTACAAACACCATGCGAATCTCTGGGTTTAATGCCAACACACATAGAATCAAACAGACATAAATAGAGTCCTGATATATGTATGAAGAACTGATGTATGGAAAGGTACTTGAAAATAAATGAAGAAGATCAGACTGCTTTGCGAGTCTGTAATCTTACTATCTTGCTATTTATAACGCAGGAATTTGATCGCTAATAGCAATTCACATTATGTTGCTTTTATATTGATTTGTGTGTACCAACACAAAATCTAAGATTGGGACGCCAATTTATAACTAACATCATCTAAAACCAATGAGCTCAAGGCCGAATTCAGGAATTAGTGTAAGGAGTATTGGACGAGCACAGCCGAAATAAATGTAACAAAAGCACGAAAATTGAGGAAGATAATTAATCCCTGGTCAATATGGAAGGATTGCAATCTCCTTCCACCTCAATACAATGCTGAGAAGTAAGTTTATTTGACAGGGAGTTATCTGGGGACAAATCGCAGCTCTCGATCTTTGTTTCAGTACCGTATCCAGGTGAACTGGATAAGGGGGGAGGGGGGCATGTATGTAGAAGTAAAATGGAAGTGTCCCCGTTTAAGAGCCTGTACTATGTACTTAGTCCATCATACATGTTCGTTGCAGGAACAACTCTGAAACATTGATACAAGGATACGTGATACAGTAGATGCAGAGAGATTCAGAATGGGTTTCGCGACAATACTAGATTTCCTCATAGAGCTGCTTCGACTTATTGTTGTAAAACTACAGAATATCATGGAACCTAGAAACAAAGAAGTCGTTGATTATTGTCTGAAGCTTGTAGGTGCAGAGTTCGTTGGCGAAACAAGCAACAAGGTTTGTTCTTAGGTTATATTCACACTGTTCCATATTCGTTTTTATCCGTTTTCATTTGTATCCGCTTTACTTGTTCACATTGCCCTGGGTAAATTTGAATACGCCTTGAAAACGATTAAGTGCTCACATCCCTCCGCCCCGGATAAATCAGAAAACGCTATGAAAATAAGACTTCTGCTAGAGTTTTGAAAAGTATCCGTTTTTGTGTATTCGCTGTTCATACTGCGTTTTTGCGTTTTCAAAAGTCTTTGTTTTCAAAGTGGGTTTTCAAAAGTCTTCGTTTTCATAGCGGAGCAATGTGAACGTAAGGCGAAAACGGATACTTTTTATCCGTTTTCATAAAAATACGGAGCAGTGTGAACGGGCCTCAGTATTGTTGGACAGGCTTGCTGGTCTGCCTAATGTATTGCGTGATCATGTTTACGAAATTCTATGTGTTGATTAATAATTCAAATCCTTTAACACATCAGCACAACATGATGAAACAGAGACTAAGCGGGTGGGAGGCTTATTGTGCTCTTCTAATAGAATACCATTCAACCAGCCTTGTCTCGTGCTATAAAACAGGCATATTACTGTTTTCGACCACTCTCAATAAAACAGGTAATATACAGTTGTTAGGTGCAGACATGCGTAAAAGGATTCGCCAAGGCTACACGTAGGGGAAATGGCGGAATCAAATAATAATGGCGGACCTAGTAGCGATGGCGTCGACTTTCAACGACGACAAATCGATGCGAAAAGAAGCCGGGAAGCAGATGAAGCCATGTTACTTAACAAGTTAAGAGCTTCTTGTCAACTTCTTAAAGGTAAGGTAGATGCCCAAAGAAAGGCAAAGAAGCCAGCTAAGCCACCAAAAGTGGCTATCTATGAGAAATCAGATCCATTTGGGAGAAAAGCAAAGCGTAATGCCAGGCAGAGAGAAAACTATCGGATCAGGAAGGAAAAATCTGTTATGGCGAGCCACACTCTGACTGTGTCTTCAGCTGATTCAATTGTGTCTGATTATGATAATGTGGATGTTGGTGAAGTTTTGTATCATGACGTACCTGATAACTATGGTAGGTGGTACAGTCAAATTGTATAGCAGCAATGAATTCCTTCTCCAAAAGCGTGAACTGATATTTCATTTTTTGATCATTTGTAGAAACGGAGATAGCTGATATTGATATTAGCTCAGCGTGCATTTGTTGTAATTATCATTTATGAATTTTGCATCCTATTAGATTTGATGATTTGTTGACTTGAAGTGCAAAAATATAATTTTAGCAAGCATGTATGGAGCTTTAGAGATAGTTGATTTGCCTGCAGGTGAAGTGCATTTATAATTATCAGTAAAGAACATTATGCACTGTTTTGTAAAGATGGTATTATTTTGGTTTTAATTCCAGATCCTGTTGCCTTTACAAATATTTAGGTTTTACAGCTGATAATCCTGAAATAAATGAAGCAATTGCATCTTCTAATGAGCAAGGTATTTAATCTCATTCTATCAAAAAGTATTATTGAAAATATGTAAATATGGTATAGAAACACATGTGCATATATAAACTTATATACATAAACATATACATATACATATAAATGTACGTATTTTTCAATACAAAATACTGTAATGCCCATAGTGTAATGAATTTGAGAGATTGGTTTGAAGAACATACAAGGAAAGACAACCTCTTTTTTGATTGTAGCATTGAAAAAATTGATCTCAGAGCACAGACAGCTAAATGTTCGTTCTTCTAAGAAGAGGAATTGGCATGACCGAATGATGCATTTGGAAGATAGTTGGGCTGCAAAACGTGGGGAAATATTCTCCTGCATTGTTTCTCAACATAGACCTATAGATGGGCCTTGTATGCAATGTCGCAATAAAGCAGCTGTCATATCATGTGCTGACTGTGCTTCATGGGCAAGTTATTTGTGTCCTACCTGTGACTATTCATTTCACAAAACTGAACCTTTTCACAGAAGGTCAACATCTGCTGTATCAGGTTTTTGTGAGATGCTACCATCCAATGTGTTTGTGAATGTCAACAGCATGGAACGCGTTGAAAAGAGTAAGCTCATTTTGATATATGAAATATCATAAATCAATTCAGAAAGTTTTGCTTTGTAACTGATAGCTTAAGACAATTTAATGATGGCACACCTTTATTGGTATTGGGATTATTCTTTGTCAGGAATTGCCAGAGATGGTTATCATAGCAAGTGAGCTATACCCATATATATTTAGCAAGTGAGCTATAGATCCTTGTGTGTACTAAACATTTATCAGTAATTAAATGTTTTATTACATATAGGTAGCTTTCTCTATTTGAAGCCATCATCGTGCAGTTTATGCAGACTGGAGATGTATACAACATCATCTTGGTCAATGAATGGAGCAGACAAATGCATTGTTGTTACCTTATCAGGTAGGTGTTAAGCACAATTGGTCACTGAAGAACTACTCTCATATGATATTTCTATGGTTATGGCTGCTGATATAATAGTTGATGAATTACTCATAAATTTTACAGGTCGATATGATGTTGAAGTTCCAAGAGTTATTTGTCAAAATTGTGGAAGCTGTGAAAAGCTATTGACTCTCACAACTGTTCTTGAGAACAAATACTGGCCTGGCTCTACAGAATCAATTTCCACCATTTTTTCTCAAGAAGTTTTCACCTTTTGGAACCTGTTACAAAAACTTCAACCCACAACATCAGAGTCTGCCTTTTTGTCTGTTTTAGAAGAATTATCAGAGTTGAGAGGTAACGTAAGTGAAATGACATCACTTGGATATAGAAGCTGTTCCTAGTTATAAAGTTGTGTTATAGCTTTGCAGTATACCAACTATTGCTATTTTATGATGTCTTCACAGAAGCTTCTGATAGTTCATGAGCAGAACATTAGCATTTCTGATATTGAACAATATTTTCCGTCATTCGATGTAAATAGGCATACCATTGCTATTTCTTTTGAGCAGGTTCCATCTATAAATCGTACAGCTTTTGGAAGGTCTTTTAAAGAATGGAAGTATTGCCAATATGAACTGCAGAAGTTGCAGGGTAAAGACTGGATGGAATGCCCCCCATGTTTTGAAAGACAGCACTCAGTCCATGCAGACGGTAACAGCAAGCTGAAGCGGCTTATGAAATCTGGGTGGTAGGTTGATTTCATGTTTATCTTTTTACATTACCCCAGTGGAATCAGGCTATAGTTTTTTCTAATTATCCTACACTGTGATAAATCCCTGAGGGACATTACATACCATAGCCAGTAGAACAGAATGAATTCCTATCATCTATCAAATCTCTTCAGTGACTTTGATATGAACACATCTGTGGTGTAATGGTAACACTTCTCTGGAAGGTTCAGAGAGAATCCAGGTTCAAATCCTGGCAGATGCATTGTCATGAAGGCATTTGATATGGAATAGAGATTAGGAGGGAATTGATTAATAAGTGCTTTTTTGTAGTATGCTTGATAAACTAATTTCAATACTGATTAATAATAGAGTATGGAAAAGGACTGTGTATCATACAATTGTAAGATAACTCCTTTCTTATCAAGCTCTAGAGGTAGCTCTTACTACCAAGGACAATTTGTCGTACAGAATCAGAAGGTGGAAGAGTTTGTTAAAAAGATAAGAAAGACAACAACAGTATGTGACCCCAACTTTTAATTTTGAAAAGCTTTTCTGTATTGCTACAGATGTAATATTCCTATATATAGGAATCACTATTATATACATATTTGTGTTTCCTTAGTTGCTATTCCTCTTCATTTATGTAAATGCAATAATCATATTGAAATGCTTTAAAATTTCCTCAACTTCATTTCCTCTTCTGTTCTGTAACTTTTTTTTACAATATGCATATATATATGCTGTAGGATGTCAGAACTGGCAACAGTTGTGGAGACAGTATTTGGGATGCTGCTGCAAATATTGCACGTCGAAAGGCAAAGCTGGATGAAACGGGGTTGTATTTGTGTGCATGCAGACACCAGATTGCACAAAAGGCTTTGAATATGTTTCAAGGGGAGATTTATGCATACCCATTGTACCTACAAAAGCACTTTGCAATTCCAAAGCAGATTGGCTATTTTTGGCAAGATGTAATTTGCCAGTATTGGCCTTGGCTAAGAAGGGTGGATCATGATGTTGCAGATAAACTGGTGCCAGCATTGTCAGTCATGCATGCAAAGGGACATGCTTGGTACTGTGAGGTAATATTCAGAAATGAACCATTACAGCAGTGTTGCTATATCTCAATATGCTGCATCTATCATAACTGTTCTTTGTACTTAGAGGTTAATATGGAAACATTTGCCATCTGTTTTAGATTATTTGGGGAGGTAGATGGGTTGAAGGCACTGGACTGACCACAGGTGAAGAAGTGGAACTGGTGAACAGCTACATATCCAAGCTGGCTTTGGTAACTAAACGGATGTTACCAGAAGGTATTTTGCATGCAGAGACTTGTGTCGATATATATATACATATATACATATATATGTTTGTAAATGCAGTTGAGTTTTTGTTTCAGATGTGTCTTCAAATACACGCTGCTTTAACAAAGAACCATACCTTTCAGGACGAGAAGAATTACTTACTGAATGCATAATGCATTGGAATAACAGGAAAATCTTGAATCTTCCTGCACAGCTGGTGAAAAGATACAAAAGGGTTAGGGCATTATGAATTAGTTGACATCAATGAAAGTTTTAAGTATAGTTTGTAATTTTACTGAATGATATATGACAAGCGAAGAGAATTGCATTTGCTTAGAACCATCATCGTTGCTACAAAACACTGTTCTTAGTAGTTATTTATTGCACTTTAAGTAGTTATTGTACCAATTCTAGGCTCAAAATTCCTTGAACGTCGCGGAGAAAGAGTTTCTAGCTCTTTGTTGTGAAAGCAGCATTGAATGCAATCGCGTTGATTTTGATAGATGGAAGTTGGATTTACAGGAGTTTGCTAGAGGTCAGTGAAGGAAATTTTGCAACTGTGATAAAGATGAAACTTGCTTCCTTCCTCTTACTATAATTTAAAGAGACGTTTATCTAGCAGGAAAGGATGAAGATACTTAATTGTCTTAATTTTTTCATGTATTGTATGTATACATATAGTAGCATGTAATATAAGTAGAGAAGCACAGACACAAACACACACACACACACACACACATGTATATATGGACATAATGCTCTCCTCCTTTTAGCTAGAAAAGAGTCGAGAGAATCGGTCTGTCATACCTATTTGGAGGAGTATGTTATTCAGCTTGCAGAACTATGTAGCCTTCAAAAACTTCCTGAGGAGATCGAAGGAATCAACAAAGAAGACTATAGCAAGTTCTATAGACAATACAGTGCAATTAGGGAGCCAAGAAAACATGATAAAAGAACTTTGGAAGTAAAGCAGATGGACGCGATTCGTAATTTCTCTTGTATGGAAAACATTGATTGCAGCACCCCTTTACGCAATATGCAGCTTGACTTATTGAAAGCCCTACAACTACAGTTGGAGAAGGCTTTTCTCTCAAAGTTCCAAATTTCAGCCAATGCACGCAAATTTGCCGGTAAGAGTGACAGAAATTGCCAAGATGAGAAATAGGATGCTATAGAAACTTTGAGCGGCAATGTAAACGTTGCCTTTATGTTCAATCTTACTACAGTACACCATTCAGATTTATAATTGCTGCCTCGATAATTACTTCCAGGCTTCTACCTCCTTCAATTCTCCATTTGCCATCCCATTTGTGTATAGTTTCTTTCAATGTTTTGCATGCCATATTCCTTCCCTTTCTTACACCTAAAACACTACGGTTCGCGTTGTAGAAACGAGCAAGCATTTTGTTCAGCTCATGAAGAAGGCAAGAAAGCAGCAAGAATGTATAGAAAAGAAAGTCTTTATTTATAATTCTCTAGCAGCTGACTTGAAACTAACGCCAATATCGGTGTCTGATGTGAATAACGGGAAACTGTTTTGGATGGAGCATGATTCAATTGAAGGTTATTGTTTGTGATGCTTTTATTGCTTTAATTGTTAGCGAGGAATTATATCTATATATGGTATGCCAGAATGTACTATAAGAATAGAATACTCTGCATTAGGAATCAATTGACCCTGAAATTGGTATGTTTGCTTCTGTTCTTTAACGTAGGTGAATCATTGTCAGTAAAGCGACAGATTGTTGAAAAACTAATCTGCAAGCGGAGGGCTGAAGAGGAGATTGCCATACTTCAGCGCGAGATGTGCGATTATATGAGATTTTACGTCGAAAAGGTCATACCATATTTAGAAAGCGAATTGCTAGAGATCGAAGAAATCACCAACAACAATGGACACGAAGGTATGGAGAGTTTCACGGATTTATGAAGTATTGGATGTTGCATTCCTCTCTTAAAACATTTCTACTGAGCTGGGTGTTAAATAACATGTAAATAATTATCTTGCAAATAATTCACCTCTATATATCATGGGTGAGTTCTGTTATAGTCCAAAAAGTAACCCTTGTCGATTGCTCTTTCAGGCTCTGATCAACAAACTGCTATACTTTCGGAAGGAGCAGCTTCTTTGGTAATGTTTGTTTCAGATTCAGTAGTTTATGGTAAATTGCTAATAAGGATTGTAGGGATGAATACTGATTGCAGGCTAGATTAGGTTATTTGCTAATTGATGCTAATTCATATACTGCACCTTAGCAGCAAAGTTGCCCAACAATGTGCATATTATTCCTATTGATAGCTAGCAATTCTTGTATTGATTTATTGTTCTTTCTCGGTTGTAGGCATCTGATAGGTACAGTTGCAATGTTACAACTAGAGCTATTGCACTTGGTTTCCAATCTCTATTGAGACAGGGAATCCACTTTGCTTACTCACAGTTAAGGAAAGCAGCGGAAGAGTTCTCAGTTATATACTCTGTCGATATGACTATTGTTAGCGCGACAGAGGCATACTTTGATAAAGTAGCTGCTGCCTCCAGCTTTGCACCTGACCTTAATAGTGAAGAGTCCGATGATGACAGTACTGTGGATGATGACGGAGACATCGTTGCTTTCCCGAAAGTAAATCTGGAAATATCGCAATGCTCGCTGTTATATGACTTGAACCCGTGTGTTCTCCTTTATGACACGTTCGAGTGTGACACCGAATTCCTCCTACTGTCTAATGATGTTTCTCTCCACGCCTGTAGGCAGAGTAAATCTGCAGATATTGTTCCAGTTGACAAGTCATTTGACCAAAGAGTAGGCATATTTAGTGGCTTTATTCTCTGCTATCTCCTTGAAAAGTCACAAATTGATATGCCAATAGGTATGTGGGCAAGATGCCGGCAATTTCTGTCACTGGTTCAGTTGATTTGTCATGCAATTTCTGAAGGAATGAAAGTATACGAATTTTTCAAAGCATGTTTGCCTAACGGTGATATGTCAGCAAATCAGGGTGCTACTTTATTAAAAGAAATGATTACCATCAATAGCTTTGAAGAGTATCCTGTATTCATTGAAAATGTTGACGCAGAATTATTATTAGAACTTCAAGTTGCTCAGATATGTGCGACGAGACGCAGGAAAATTGCACTTTATACTGTTGACTCTAAAACACTAGTATTAATGATGGATCCACATTTTGTGGCATTCATTAACATGATGAACAATCGCTTTCATGGCCATGATGGAGGCTCTCTGATTATTCGTGCCATTGAGTGCAAGAAATCGTTTGTTCAAACGGTTGCACAGCTGATGGGTATTGAACATACTTCTTGTGGTAGTTTGTGGATTATGAAATGTTAGCTGCTAATTTACAACTTGTGAACTTATGCATAGGTCAATATAAGAAAAGCTAGTCGGTAGGTGTAGGGGCCAGGAATCCAAATGTGAAGGTCATTCGGAAGTGTGTGCGAAAATTATGGAATACGTCTTTCAGTTATTCCAACTCATTGAATTGAATTGTATCTTGAAACCCCGCTTTGCGTGCAAATGTTGGCAGGAGGGTGTTATGGAGCATGTGTCACGTAATGTCCCTGGAATAAGCCTCACCGAAAAAAAAGAAAATAAACCCGAAGGGGACCATTTAGATTATTTACGTTATAGTTTGTGATTCTAATCGTGTGTATATACTTACATTGCTTTGTTAGGGGTCAGTCATTTATAACTCTGGGTAGTAGGGCGGGCTAGAATTGGGTAGGGCATGAAAACCTTTTCTAGGATACTTGGGGGGTATGAAACTTTGTAGAGAATTTTTGAGGGATATGACATCCTTTAGAGACAAAATCTAATGAAAATCAACTTTATGACCTGCAGAAGTCTATTGAACACTGTATACGTATCTAGTTGCCTGAGTTCATCCAATAGCAATTTTTCTCTGATTTAAGTTTTTTGTGGTATACTGTGTTCTTGTAGTGCTCTTATTAGCATTCATCATAGCTGTTTGCTCAAATGAAGTTTCAAGCATAAATCAACTTTTCATGAAAACTTTTCTGTGCCTTATACAAAGAAATCTCACAAAGAATGATATTTACATCATTGTATACAAAGGTTCTCCATGCAATTTTTCCCAGCAAGTAATTTTGCAGAACACATTTTCATTATGTGATCTTTCAAGTAGATGATAGTGGCAATGGTGACTTTAAAAGTAGCAATGAAGAAATCTATGCTAAAATCCTTACAGGGTAGATAGCAAATGGGGATATGAACTTTATTACTTATTTTTCCATAGGGTATGAAAACTTTTAGACAAAAATTGAAGGGGTATAAAACTTTTGACCATTTTGTAAATTCTAACCCGCCCCGGTACCCAGAGTTATAAATGACTGACCCCTTATGTACTTTTCAGTGCCGAAAAAAATCAAAATATTCCCTGCGAAAAATACAGTATCCCTGAAAAATCTTCAAAATTAATAAAAGGGATTTTAACAATCGGGGATAGGGGGAATTATTCGGTACTCGAAAGTATATACATTTATTAACTAATTTGTCTTTGTAACTCAATCACACTTTTGAAATACTCGTTTTGATTATGAGCACGTCATCATGTTACCAGTGGTTTCAAATTCCTAATTTGGAACTTTTTTACAATCGTTACGAACACATTTCAGGAAGAATAGTGGTAGAAATATTTATACAGGTTAAAAACCTTTTCAGTGCCAAAAGGCACTGTTATCAATGAGGGCCCTGTTTTGAAAAGAATATAAATTGACTTTAAAAGTAGTTGCTAAACTTGCCTTAAAGTGTAAAGAAACAAATAGTTAAACGTTTATAATGGCCTATGTAATGAACTAGTTGTTCAAGAATTGTTATCATATTGGTAATCAAGTATAATAAGATAATGGGCTTTTGGCTTCATTACTATAATCATCGAGATCTAGTATAACGATTTTGCCTTCTTTGTCTGACGGGTTAATAATATTATGAGGGTTAGAGACCAGTTCCTTGAGAGATGATTTTTCGGTTTCTGACAAATTGTCAGGCTGTACTCTGTAGTGTTGTTGGTCTGACAAGTCCCTATAGACATCTGAGAGATATTGCTGTATTGAAGAATTCTTAGTTTATAGTGGATTGCACGACGAGTGATTGTAAAAGGGGGCATCAATTTTTTTTTCTATTTCAGCAATCATTTGTGTTGGTAAATGTGATTCATGGGTATAGGTTTTGGAACGGGGACAAATGAGATGCCCCTAGGCAGGAACTCTTCTTGTGAAATAGTAAGTCAACACGACTCAGATTGGCAAATGTTTTGAGGAACCATTTCAACTGGCAAGGATTTTTTGGGGTCGTTTCTTGAAAGAGGCTTTCCTCCTTTGTCAGGGACCGAGGAGCAGTCTGAAAGTGGGGGCGGGGGGGGCTAAAATTTAGCAAAGCGAGAAAGAATGGGGGACTTGGGCTTGCCTTAGAATTAAAACTCCGCCCCTTTAAACATCAAAGGATTGGTTATCTCTGAAAAGCTACAGTAATCAATCATTAGCGAATTCTTTCGACCTCTTTAAAACATTATTGTTTATTTTCGAAAAAAGTGGGGGGGGCCTGTTTGTGGGTATAACTGATTTATTAGTTTTCTTTCACCTATGCGAGAAATCCACGTGCAAAAAATTGAAGATGTATTTCAACCAAATTTAGCTTGCACAGACAGTAATCTGGAGAAAATGTTATTACATGTATTCAGTACACTAAGTGAAGAATTACTTACTTGTATATACACTTGTGGGTCAAGCACGGATCCATGGGGGGGGGGCAGGACACCAAAAGTGGTAATATCCCGTACTGGGAAAATTATTGGTCACAGGCATGCTACGTGAATTATATAATGATAAATAACAAATGGATGGAGCACTGTACAACAATTCAAAAGTTTTGAAAGGGCCTGGCAATGAACCCCCCCCCCCCCTAAATGGCCCAAGAAAACCAACATTTATATTGTGATTTTACAGGAAGTCTTTACATCAGCCAACTTACTTTCTGAAAGATAGGTGCAGTTCCTATTTATTCATATTCTTTATGGTTTGGTTTCATCTCGGTTTTTTTCAGGGAAGTTATGCTCAGTCACACCCAGCACTTGACAACTACCGCTAAAGATGGAAATTTAGCTAAGACTGTTTGTCATGTTGCGCTGCTATAGGAAATGCTTTTATGGAAGAAGTACAGGTTTTTTTTTATATAATAAACAAACTTTTGCCGTTCACCCTGGATGGTTCTTAATATTATGCCCCATCCAGCCTTGATTTTTTCTCAAGTGTCTCTTGAAATTTCCTAGAGCGACAAGGCAACTATGATATGATAAATCAAATTTTTATTTATAAACACCTGAATGACTGATGTGGTTTGCATTTTTTTCCCAGTTCAATTAACAATTTCCTCCCAGGCAAAAACAGATTTTAAAGTTTGCTTTTCAATCTCAGCCTGCCTGCTTCTTAACTTCTTACTGATTTGAACCTCATTTTTCTTATATCTATTTTCCGTATAGAAAGAAAAACTTGTATTTATGGTCATCAAAACACCCATGCTGCCTCCACACTAGTAGCAGTAACTAGGCATTTACAATTATGCACAATACAAATTATATGGTACGAAATGCAAAATATATGTGAAAAAGTCAACCTGTATGGAGATTCAAATTGCGACTTAATTGAATATTGAAAAGGAATGACATGGCAATGAAGATGGCATATCAAGGACCATTAGTCATTTCAAAGCGTGTCATTATAGTGATATTGGAGCATGAATTGTAACTTTAAAGATCTATTTTCACTAAAGATATGTTGTCCCCACAAATAATTTGCTGCATATTTACCTCCCTCTTACTTCCGTCAATGTTCAATTAATTCACAACAGGTTCTTTGTTACCAAACGGTATTTAAATAATTCTCTGGGGTCACTACAGTGTATGTGCGTGTTTGTCTGTGTGTGTTATATTATACATATATGTACATAACAAATGTACTACAATTAAGGAGCAGAAGGAACTTGTGGCAAAGTCACATTACCGCCTTTCCATATGTTACAATTTCTTGGAGAGCAAATACTTTTTTCAATTTTTGCACATCATACCTTGTACCACTAGAAAAGCTTCTGTATACGACCAGTGATACGCGTACCATAGGTCGGGAACCCCTACTGTAGGCACAAATTGTACAGTTAAGGAATCGGTCAACGGTTCAAGAATCATATTCAAGGAGTAAGGCCAGTAGACATACATTTTCATTTCAATAAGAACATTTCTTTCTACAGTTTCTCCCAATTCGATTGACAAATTATCATCATGTGTCTTCTTCACATATTGCCACTACGAGGACTCCTGCGAAATCAATCAATAGTTTCAGAGTGCAGACTTCTTATCTTTCTGTATTCCGAAGAGATCAATAGCAGGCTGTAAAATATTTCAGTGCATATACATATATATACCCTCACAATCATTTGTGCATAGCGAAGAGCATCATAGAGACTCAAAGAGATAGATGATAAGCAGCTACCTTTGAAAGATGTCTATTCATTCATATTCCTCGTTGATTGGAGAAGAGCACGCAAAACTGTAACAAAACAACTTGCCATATTAATTCACGAGGATATGTTTATCGGTCGAGGAAAAGCTAGAAATTGAACCATGATAGCAAGTGGCCAAAACTGCTTGGAAACTGTTATCAGTTCCATATATCCTTCAGGAAATGTTGTCTCATCAATGTGTTACTCAAAAGCACGTATGATGCTTAACGCTAGGAGAAAATCATACATGATGCGGATATGATAGAAATTGAATGAGGAAACTGTTCTCAAATAGAACCTATCAGGCAAAAGCTCATCTTTAAAGGAATCGAACAAACAACTAGCATTTACCTTCAGGCTTCACTCGCAATATTCTCATTTTCGTCGAAACTGGATCATAGGAGAGGGTATGATTAGATAAGAAACAGGAAAAACATCTACAATTTCATAACTTCCAACAATGGATATGAAAGGTATACTTACTCTAGCAAAGACACTACCCTACTCTAATGAAAGGAACATAAAATGGTGTCACGGTGAATCTGTGGGGTACTAAATTGCAACAAGCCTGTGGCATTGGGCACCGCTACACTTGTTGATTCTGGAGACAAAAGTAAACTTATTTTGATATCACAAGGTAGACATCAAGATAATACACAAAAAATATACGCAAAACAGTATACTATGAGGGTATTAAATGCAAACAAACCTGTTGAATTGGGCACCACTAAACTTGTTGATTCTGGAGACAAAAGTTAATATAATTTTATATCACAAGGTAGACATCAAGATAATACACAAAAAATATACGCAAAACAGTATACTAGGAGGGTATTAAATGCAAACAAACCTGTTGAATTGGGCACCACTAAACTTGTTGATTCTGGAGACAAAAGTTAATATAATTTTATATCACAAGGTAGACATCAAGATAATACACAAAAAATATACGCAAAACAGTATACTAGGAGGGTATTAAATGCAAACAAACCTGTTGAATTGGGCACCACTAAACTTGTTGATTCTGGAGACAAAAGTTAATATAATTTTATATCACAAGGTAGACATCAAGATAATACACAAAAAATATACGCAAAACAGTATACTAGGAGGGTATTAAATGCAAACAAACCTGTTGAATTGGGCACCACTAAACTTGTTGATTCTGGAGACAAAAGTTAATATAATTTTATATCACAAGGTAGACATCAAGATAATACACAAAAAATATACGCAAAACAGTATACTAGGAGGGTATTAAATGCAAACTAACCTGTTGAATTGGGCACTGCTACACTTGTTGATTCTAGGGACAAAAGTAAATATATTTTGATATCACAAGGTAGACATCAAGATAATACACAAAAATATATGTAAAACAGTATACTATGAGGGTATTAAACGCAAACAAACCTGTTGAATTGGGCACCGCTACACTTGTTGAATCTAGGGACAAAAGTAAATATATTTTGATATCACAAGGTAGACATCAAAATAATACACAAAAATATATGTAAAACAGTATACTATGAGGGTATTAAACGCAAACAAACCTGTTGAATTGGGCACCGCTATACTTGTTGAATCTAGGGACAAAAGTAAATATATTTTGATATCACAAGGTAGACATCAAAATAATACACAAAAATATACATAAAACAGTATACTATGAGGGTATTAAATGCAAACTAACCTGTTGAATTGGGCACTGCTACACTTGTTGATTCTAGAGACAAAAGTAAATATATTTTGATATCACAGGATAGATATCAAATTAATACACAGAAACATATGCAACAAAAATGTACTAGGGGGTATTAAATGGAAACAAATGTGTTCCATTGGGGGCTGCTATAAGAGTTGATGCTATTATACTTGTTGTTGATAATGTAGAGTTAACATTATTAGGAAAATATATATGCAAAAAGTATACTTGGTGGTATTGAATGCCAACAAACCTGTAGCACTTGGTACCTCGCTACTTGTTGAGGCTGGAAATAAGTAGTGAGGTAGTAAAGACTAAAGGTTATCTTAGCGCTCATGGCAAACTACTTCATGGAAATATGGTGTAGGGGTAGTAACAGAATAAAACTCTCACAACTGCAGCTTGCCAACATACAAACAAACCAGATACAAAAATATCATAGACATAAAATTGGGTATTGGTACCCTACATGAGTATGTTATGAAAAGCCACATAATACCATTCCATTTAAAATCTGAGAACTTTACGTATAGGAGAAATGTTAATAAGGAAATGAATCTTGGTACTATTGGTAATACAAAAGAGATACTGAAATAAAGCATACCAGTAGCTTGATGTAACATGAAATGCCTAAATGATTCCCACACCAGCTTTCCATGGTTGGACAGCAGGAACTGTTCTCCTGCACTTCCTGCTGGGCTGTAGGAAAAAAAGTTGCTTTTTTTTGGATTCCTATGGAATGCCATCACAACAACTTCACATCCCTGCTCAAAAACCATTTTGTCAACCTAAAAAAAATTTTCTGCAATAAAATCTGCTACCATCATATGCCAATACCTATTTTCCAAGAACTCATTTCTAACTTCCTTGCATACACCTACCCGTCTCTTAAGGACTTTCTTCTCATCCGTGAACTTGTTTGATGAGTTGCTTTTGATATGCCCTTTAACTTCAGTCCTACTCTTTCTTTGAAACTCATGCCCACAACTGGGGCAGCATCTAACTTTTATGTTAACACGTGCATAACAGCTACCACACTGCCTGGATGCACATGCCTAGTAATGAAATATATGTTATTAAATGACTTTTCAGTACATCAACTCCTACTTGTACAGCAAAAAGCTATGTCTAAAAGGTATGTACATATACACAATATATGACACATTTCCATTACAATAATCGTTCCTTTGAATTTCTGTGCTTCACAGTGCTTCCAAATTCATGTCAAAATGGCAGTAATAAGTATTTATAATGTTCACTGTAATTGTGTTGCTAAATCAAATATTGCAAAGAAACAAAATGTATATTTCATGCTCATTCATCATATTTCAAACATTCCTTGTTTAAAGTGGCAATCAAAATATAGTCACAACCTTCTGCTTCTTTGGTAGTGAGTTCTCTAACACTGCAAAAGGAATAACATTGGGATATGTAAAAAGTAACTTCTGCTACTCAATCTGAAGTGATTCTCGATAAAGACTGCCTATTATTTATGTATCAGAGCTAACATCATATATCCAGTCTCAGCAACTATCCAAAGTCATCACCATATAGCTCACTTTCCCACTTTCCAGGGAAATAAAGGTGACGTGCACACACGTTATGCTGACTTTAGTACACAAAGCTGTTCAGTAGCCTATCTGGTCCTAATCTGTCTTTGGTACAATACCTCCGATTACAATGCCACTTACACATGCATAGAAGTAGAGTATATTCAAGTATTTACCGTTCTCTGCCATAAGGTCTATACGTCTCAAAACGCGGTTCTTGAAGATCAGTGGTCAGTCTGCAGTGAAACTTCCTTCACCGGATGTAAATGCCATACTGCGCATGTGCCGCCATGGAGTCTAAGAAAAACAGAGTATTCTCTGTTTTTTCCACCTTGATCGAAAACAGTAATATATCGTTTTTTAAAGTGAGGCTGTACTGATTCAACAATGAATTATGCATATAGATATGAATACGGCTGTAGTGTGCAAGCGGTTGGGGTGTGGGTATGTGGGGGGAGGGGTGAGACACCCCCAAAACATTGGAATTTTGTCAATAAATCTATATGATTTAGATCTTTGTCGGTAAATCTTCATGAAACTACTCTATGAAATTTTAGTCTGGGCAGTATGGCTTTTAAGCCATTCTAGATGACAAAATTTAAAGAATGTGTTGTTGCGTCGGACCCAACCATTGTGGCTTCTCCTACTTTTCTATCAAAGATTATCTACCCCCAAGTATAATCACTGATCCCCTCTAAATCAGTATTAATTTATTCAATGTTCATAGCTCTGAAGGTCTAAACAAGGGGTAACTTTGAAAAGGGGTCCTGTCGGTAAATCATCAAGTTTGTCAAGGTTTTCTGTCAGTACAGTATTGCCTTGCACTCTCCAGGTAGAGGGGGCACGCTACGCCACTGAATATGAATATGCATCATTGCAAAATCTGGGCTAATTGCTAGAAGTGATTTATAGTCTTTGTACGAGGGCAATGTTCTAATAGGGTCTGGTATGTAACGGAAAATGAAAATATATGGATTGAGCTGCACTGAAAAGAAAAAAGGAATCTTTTAATTCTGTGACATAAGCTAGCTGTGACCTGGCTCTGCAGTCCTGCTTTTCCGGCACTACAGGCGCGCAACTACGTGAGGCTCCTGGCGGACTAGACCCCTACACTTTTCCTCCAAAATGTCAAAGTGCCATTTTTCTTGGAGAATTTCGAAACAAAATCCCGAAACACCCCGTGCGATTTCTTTTGTTTTCACATATGAAAAATTTGATTTCAAGATGCGTTCTCTTTAGAAATCGTCTAGTGTCCCTCTTTTGTTACTTAGACCCCCGCGCGGGTAAAAACTTGCTAGTTGCACGCCTGGGCACTATTATTATCCTAAATGCAATATAGATTCATAATTCTGCAATCTGGTCAAATTACTGTAAGTAATGTTGTTTACGCAATTATTAAATAGGTTGACGGCACAACTGATGAAGCCCAAGTTGGACATGCAGTGAATTTGGGGTCTATCCTGCAATCAATGTATCATGAAATGCAAAAGGCCGCAGAAAAATTCACAGGAAAAGAAGAGGAATTCATGGAGCTGTTCGAAATGGCTATAAAAAAGCGCCAACCGAAAGGTGTCGACCCCGAACAACACAAAAAGAAAATGCTCAAGGATAAAGAGAAATTTATTCAACTCTATAAGCAACAAGCAGGTAAGACGAGAAAGTAGATTACTTACTTGGAAACGCATACTTACTTACTTACTTACTTACTTACTTACTTACTTACTTACTTACTTACTTACTTACTTACTTACTTACTTACTTTCTTACTTACTTACTTACTTTCTTAATACGCATACTTTTTATTTTATAAGAAACTGACCTATAACAAAACCGGGGCTGCAAAGGCCAAAGTGCTTAAATTAAAGATAAAGAAACTGGAAACTGTTAAGAAACTGGAGGGCTATATTGCTCCTATCCAAGGGAACAGGACAGTTGCATATTTACGAAATTGAATTTTCAAAATACATAATTTCCAAGTAACTCCTTTATCTATAGGCACAAGATCCAAATAATGAGATTTCTTTTGCGGTATATAGTTTCTGCCCAGATCCAACTGCACTAGGAAACCGTTAGGAAACTTATAGACCTCAAATAACCGAGATTTTATAATGAATTCAACTCTAACTTTCTCACTAAGTTTCTTAGACAAAAAGACGTGTAACAGCGACAGAAAGCATCGTTGTGCTCGATTCTAACTTTCCAGCATTTAATATCCATCCCAAAGCTCGTGAAATCAAACGGGCATATCGAGAAAAAGGTTAATTATTTATTCACTACTTTCTGCTATCTTACTTATCAGTCACTCTGGGAGACGAAAGTACGAAATACTGGATGGAAGGAAGGTGAAAGATTGGCGTAACACATATACACGCATTTTTTACAAAACCGGTTTAGAAGAAACCAAATACTAGACATCCCAAAATTTAAGAAACTTTAGAACAGGGGGTCAAACTGATTTATGTCCGGGGGCCACAAAACGCATGCTATGACGTCAGGCGGGCCGGGTAGGCTGACGGGTCCCAAGAAGGTGCCACGGCTAGGTAACAGGGACTTTCAAATATATATAACTCTTCGGATGCTTCCTATCTGGCACGCTAGACAATGGTTAAAACTGGGGAAACCAGCGTTTTCAATGCCAGCAAGTGCAAGGCAAAAAATCTCGCTGGGTTTCAGTTTATTCAAAATTCTTCCTGGGACCACATTGAAGGCCTTGGAGGGCCGGATCCGCCCCGTGGGTCGTATGTTTGATACCCCTGCTTTAGAACGACAGGGAAAGAACTAAGAAAATTGAGAACTTTCTGGGCCATCTTCACAGTTTAGGAAACTCCTTTTTTCCTCCACGACTTTAACAAGTTTCCACTACAGTATGTTTTATGCGCAAAGCTTCATGGGCACAAAAAAAGACAATGTTTTACTTTTTGCTTTCGTTATCACTGCAATTTTTTCATTGACTTACAAAACTTTTACGAAACCGATAGAACTAAACCGTTAGGACTAATTTTCTAAGTTTTTACTTACAGTAGATCCACATCAGCTCCACTGAGCCCCAAGACAAATCAACCTCATTTATCACATTACATTAAACATTTATGTATCGTGACTGTACTTGTTATTCTCCTGTAGAGCCCACAGATTCCCTCAAAGAAACTCACTATAGCTATTGGGGAACAAGACAACAGCTGAGATTTGGAAAAGTTGTTGCTGATTGGATTGACAAAGACTACGGGCCACTTGACCCCATCTTTGGCGCTCTACTCTCCCCAACTGGTGGTAAGTTGCAACTATTGAACATCACTAATAAAACTCGCTAAGCACAGTGGTGAAGTGGGGGTCGTTTTAGGGGGCTAAATGTGAGAGTTTCCGACAAATTGCCTTCATCAATGCCTCTCAATAATGATAATTATGGCCAGAGGTAGGGGCGTAACAGAGGGTAGTAAACAATGTTAGGGGAGCACTTACAGCTCTAAAGGTAAGTGACACCCCCTTACCATCTCGCACTTCATTTCCATAGCTAATCATACCACAAGATGGATGTCAAATCATGACTCCTACTAAGTTACAGGTGGTACTTTATTCATAGGACACTTGGCCAAGGTAAATGAGGGGATACAAGAATGTGAGGGGTCTGGGGGGCTACACCCTCGGGAAAACTTCAAAAGTCACACCCTATAGTTTGACTTGGAGTGCATCTCGAGCATATTATGCTTACAACTAACAAAGAGGAACTAGAACAATTTTGTGACTGTTATGTTATATGACAGCACTAGGCAGAAAATATTTTGAAGGGACAACTTTCACTTCACATATAAAGTAATCCCGATAATGATATGTCTCCAAAATGGGTGAGCAACTGCTCTCCCTTGGATACCCAGCCGTGCTCACGCCACTGGTTACTACGAATTGATACCAGGGTAGTGAAAATGAACTCGGTTAGTGACGTAGGGGGACCCACCATGGCTGGACCCGAAGTGGGAGATAATTCTGAAAGTTTACCCCTAGAACAGCTAAAAAGGCATCTCAAAAGGCACCCGTTTGAACGAATAGTGTACTATAATCTAGTGAGGTGTTGTCACTTTATTTTATGGGAATGTTCAACACAGCAAAGGAAACTCGATTAAAGATAAAAAAATCCGACAAAGTAGCAAAATATCAGACAAATTTTCTGTTGGGGAGCTGCAGCCCTCTGCCCTCTGCCCCCAGCCACTGCGCCACTGGTTGAACACTATTTCAACCACAGAATATACCGAAGAATTATTGAAAGATATAAATTCCTCAGAAAGAACAAACAACTGAAAATCTTCATAATATTACCCAAAATTGTGGTATATTGACGAATTCCTTGCATCCTCCTACCTATGCTGTGCTTCTTTTTATTCAATCCTCCATTTCCCGTTATTCAATTCCCTTCCTCCAATATTCTACCAGATAATTCTTTCCTCTTTACATATTTGTTATGCATACCTTCCATCTCGCCGTGCTGCTGTCACTTTGCATCACTTATCATTCCACATCTTCCTTACAAGATTGCAAAGAACAAATTTCTTCTTGGCAGGTCGAACTGGCCCCGGCGATGACACAATAATCCACTGGCTATTCTTTGATGACAACGGAAAGTTCGCGTACCATTCGGCAGTCCATGATGCATTTGGATACCTGCTAAATTGTCACAAGACTGGGCCTGGATACAAATATCTGGATGCTGCATCGATGTTTGGAACGTCAAATCCACTCTCAGAGCAACTAGCTGGCGTAGTATTCTGGTACAAAGCTTTTTGTAAGCACAAGTGTAATCAAAAGGGAACTCACATATGCTAGATTGGCTACTTTGAGATTACGTAGATATAAATCTGAACTGAAAACCTAGTAAACATCATTTTTGGTGAAATTTCTCTGAATCAGAGCAACAAGGAAAGTGACTAAAGTTGATAATTAATTAACACGCCTATTTATGTTGTATCCAAAAATCCATTTACATTTTAATTAAATTAGAAAATATATAAACTTACGGCAAAATCGATTCTTGATACAACCCATATTTCAATACAACAAAAGCCCACACTAAAAAACCTGGAATTTTGACACGAGCCTGTTGATGTTCCAGAGCGATGAGGTAGTTCTAGCGATTTGGGTGTAGGTTCCTACCACACTAATCATATTCCTTCAGACCCTTCTTATCGCAGGTACGTAAGTAATGTTTTATGTGCATCCGTGAATGAATTGATTGATAACTGCCCAAATCTATTTCTAAACAAGGGATAAAGAAGGAAGCTATGCATAGAAGCCAAGTTAGATTACCTAGCAGAAAAGGCAGAAAATATATATTCGGCTTTAACTTTGGATACGTTTCGATGAGAAACTTTGTCAGTAATGTCTATTGTCTTCCTGTCGTTCTCCTTTTAGTATACCGGCAGGCCTGGTATCATTGTAAGATTAGTACTGATGTAAATATTAAATCGAAGTAGATCATATATTTAATATATATTTAAGTAAAGTATATCATTGATTTATTTGATGTATATTTACATATATTTGTCTCAATTAATTACACACACACACACACACACACACACACACACACACACACACACACACACACACACACACACACACACACACACACACACACACACACACACACACACACACAACACACACACACACACACACACTCACACACACTCACACACGCTCACACACACACACTCACACACACTCAAATGCAGTATATACATAAACAGAATGAGAATCATAGGATTGATAAAGTATGACTGACATAATGTGTCTTCATTGAGCCTATCTTTGTATCTGTGTTTCATTTGCATAGTGAGAAATAGTGAGAAGAGAGAGTATAGTCTACTATTAATAGCGACTGTTCGCAATTTATCCCGTGGCTGTGCTCTTCCCTCTCTTTAATTATTCCTTTTGAATCTCTCTCTCAACATCTCACGTGCAATATTAATCCGTGCCAATGAAGGAGGTAGACAAAAAGCAAGATGCACGTATCTCTTGCTCTAAGTGGTGTGGTGTCGATGGATTAGACTTAGATAATATATAAAATAACAAGTACATATGGTGTTTTCTCGTTGATCTGGTTTAAAGATTTACTGTTGTACTACACTTCCCATGAGCATATACAGGGCCGAATGTACCGAAAGGGTATAAGGGGGTGCGGTACCCCGCCAATTATTAAGAAAGGGGATTTTGTCCGACTAATATTTTGATACTCTTATATTGTTTTTCAATATTTGAATTTCAATATTATGACATGTTTAAAGTAGTATGGACAGAAGTATGTGTTTCGTATTTTCTAATTCTGTCTTTTTAACTAGGCTTCATTTCATTTTCATTTCATTTTCACTTCATTTCATTTTCACTTCATTTCATTCTATATGCTTTAGCCAGGGTAGAGTATTGAGCTAAAACTGAGCTATACACTGCCCAGCAAAACAACATAAAACTAAATAAACTAATTATAGTTATAGTAAGACAAGGTTCAAATACAACAATAAAAGCAAGAGAAGCAAAAGTGAAAAAAACGGAGTTAACGAAACGATTGCTAGCTGATATTGTATTCAGCTTTGAATTGATTCAAGGTTTGTACGCTAGTAACATCAGCGTTTAGGTGATTCCAATGTCGTGCTCCTCCATAGCAGAAGAATCTCTGACTACCACTGACTAATACTTGAAGTTTGTAAGAGAAGCGAGGTCAGTCTTTGTATTGCGAAGCAATGAGAGGTCCTTTTAGGCCCGGGACCAAGCGATACTTGTTGCCACGAATCATTTCATTTTCTCTCACATAATATGGTTGTATTTATTTCTTTGCTCTTCAGATGACCAGACGTTCGATCGACTCCATTTTCGGGCGGAAAAATAGATTAATGGCAAAGAACTACGGTGTGCTGCTACGGTGTGACTGCAGAAAAAAACTCTGTACAATAGGGTAATTTACTTGTCTAATGGCACACAACCATAATTGCATGATAGGAGCCAGTACCGGATTTTAGGGGAAGCCAGGGGGCAAAAGCTCATCTGAAAAAGATTAATCAGCTTTGTGGCATACAATGGGGACGATCCATGGAATTAAATTATGGAAAATCGGAAAATCTATTTACAAAAGTCGGAGAATTTACCATAGATGCTCCTCTTACAGACTTAAGAAAATCCACCACTGATAGGCACCTATAGGCAAATGACATCTGAGTGAAGAAATATGTAAAGTTTTCACCCAGCAACTTGCTATGGGTGTTGCTCGTGACTTGGAAGTGTATCGAACCAATGACTCACAGGAGCGGCACCAGCCATAGCAAACTTGGGGGGGGGGGTGCTAGAAAAACTCCACTTCCTCAAATCTTTTCTATTCGAATTTGGATAAATTACAAAATTGATCCTGGAGACAACTGGCCCCCAGTCCACCCCGTGGCAACCCCTCTGATGACTCATTCAAAGCCATACTAAAATATATCAAAAGCAGAGATGAATCAACGTCCAATTGGCTAAAAACTTTTGACAAAATGGCATCGAGTTCAGTCAACTGGGTGGAAATCTCACCAGATTTCTGCATAGATTACATATATACAAGGCAGATTCAGGTCACTTGACCTAAGCAAGAAGAGAGTGTCTTTACAGATACTGGCAAAGTTGCTCACATCATAGCTGAATGATGAAGACGTTCCCAGAACAACGGCAATTTGAACGTGTTAGTGTTGAATCGTGAAAAGGAATTCCACAAGATGGATGTAGTAAGACTTTTGGAATGCTTTGGATGCCTAGCTGGGGATCCTTCTGATATTGTTACAGCAGTTCGAACTAAAAACCCAGAACTGGTTACATACCTTCAGTCGTTGGTTGGCGGGGCGTTCCAAGGTGAAACAAGCAATGTTTATGATAGTGTCTCTGATCACAATGAGCTTTGGAAGCAAGACAACCTAGGAGCGGTCCTCTACAGTATGGACAAATTCATAAGAAGTAAGGGCGAACTATTCACAGGGAATGAAGATGAGTTTCTACGATACATGCACCAAGCAGCCAAGCAAAGATGCCTCAAAGGGCATAACTTCAAGTCCTTTCACAAGAAGATGCTGCGGGATAAAACGCGGTTTGTCGAGTTGTATCGCAGAAGAGGGACAGGTCAGCTAGCCAGAAAAGTTTCTACATTGTTCTCTGCAATGCTATTTGCATTTACTGAAGGCAATTCAAAAACATCTGTAAATGACAAAGTTGCACATGACAACTGATAACTTCAGATGTAAATTTTAACATTTTAACACATGAAATTTCTACTTCACAAGTACAATCTCAGCAAGCCAAGTCCGTCACAATTCCGCCACACTCTTCAGAAGATAAAGGTGAACAACATAAGGATATGTATATTTGCTCACAAATTTATATGGAAAGGGAGGGAATGGAGGAAAGGGAGGGGATGGAGGAAAAGAGGAAAGGGAGATAGACTTTAAAACTTAGTTATAAAATGAATCCTTTTTAATCTCTTTAGGGCCTTCACATTACATGCATCACATTGAGTACTGGGGTACAAGGCAGCAACTTCGTGCTGGAAAGATAATAGCAGACTGTATTGACAAACGTAATGGGAGCCTTGATCCAATTTTTGGTACCCTGTTGTCACCCACTGCAGGTAAACTATATAGAACCACTCACTTTCTTAAAATGCAAAATAATTTGAACTATTTAATCTTGATATCTTCCAGGAACCTAATCAACACTAAATACTTTCTGCAAGACCAAAGCTCGATATCAAGAAAGGGATTTCTAATGACTACTTCCATCTTTAAAACTTCTCACACCTGATGCAATATGAAGTAAACAAACCTCTCTACTACCAGACGGCTGACATTTGGCTAAAACTAAACATACCGTAAATCCTCGAAAAAGCTCCCTGGGGGCCTCTTTACTCTTGATACTCTATGGGTGGTTTATTATGCTACATAAAAAGTTCATTATCAAAATCTCTTTTCTCCATAATTTTAAAATAGTGGTTCAAATCTAAGCAGTAGTCTTTTTCAAAGTCTCCATCATCATATGGAGTGGGGGGGGGGGGGGGGCTATTCGAGGGTGAGGCAATTCGACGATTTACGGTACTCTCATGTTCCAAATACTCTATTAAGTTCCGAACCAAATGGACTATTGAAAGCCCAATTATGTTCCAATACACTAGGACTCCCTATTTATTTTATAAGAAATAAGCTTCTGTCCTTCCCCTATTTTTTTCTTTTCCATCTGCAAGAATCACGAACAGCTGCAAGGTGCCAGCAATTTGAAACCAGCCCTACGCCATCAGTGAAAAAGCATTATTTCGCTTCGAGCATGATTGTCTGTTTGTTCCAAGTTCCCCGCTAATGGAAAACACACAAACTGCCTTAGCTCTCCATTTACTCAAGATTCCCTGCTTATTTTTCCATCGACAATTTTCCGATATCCCGTTTATTCCAAGTGCCCCTCATAATCGGAGCTCGAGAAAATCACAATAATGAAAAACGTACAATAACCAATGGTGGTTTACCACAACCGGCAAAAGTAATACTTGCAAATGGGGTGCTACTAGGAACAAACGCAACAACATGATACAGGACGTACCAGACTGTTTATCAACTAGAAAATGAGATGTTACGAGAAGACACTAGGATTAGTTCTATTGTTTTTGATATATAATAATTTGTTGGTTCACTTATAACCTTACTTATAAATACACTTATAATCAAAGCTAAAATTGAACTAAAAAAATAATTGACAATAAACTCAGATGTTGGTGCTATCATGTAATCATACCTCTCTACACAACTTCAGATCTCCTTACACTATAGCCGTTTATTATTCTCAACTTTAGGCAGAACTGGCCCTGGTGACAGTGGATGGGAGCACTCCATTCTGTTTGACAATAATGGACCTATCGCACTTCACTCAGCAGCCCATGATGCATTTGGGTACCTACTGAACTTCCATCACACTGGGCCTGGCTACAAATACCTTGGTGGGTATTCTGTGTTTGGTGCTAGCGAACCATTAAGTGACCAAGTTTCTGGAATTGAGTTCTGGAGTGATCTACTTGGTAGGCACAAACCCAAGAATAGAAGTCGTCACATCTACTGAGGATGTACTGGCATCAAAAAATATACTGGGATTAGCACCTTCATGTTTACTATAGTTTCAAAGAACCAACTTCTCTACTTTCTACAAAAACATTAGTGACCTTGTAACTATTTTGAAATATTATCTTAATTAGTACTCACAATGATTACAACACAAGAAAGTATAATGCTGAATTTATCTATGTTTTACCTATATACCTAGTGTGGATTTGACTTAATACACACACGCACGCACGCACGCACGCACGCACGCAGGCACGCACGCAGGCACGCACACACACACGCACACACGCGCACGCTGACAGACAGACAGACAGACACACACACACACACATACACACACACACTCACACACACACACACACACACACACACACACACACACACACACACACACACACACACACACACACACTCACACACACAGAATAGAGGGTACCAAAGTAAAAATGAACATTCTGATATGAAGTCATTTCTCATTTACTTTCATAAACTGCTTATTATCTCATTATATAAATTCCTACTTAAACAACAAGCAAATCATAAGCTGCTCAAACATATTCTAAATATGTAACAGAGCCATGGGGTCAATAGAAATTTACTAATAAAATCTGTCTCCTAGAGAAAATTCTACAGACAACTAAAACCATACTATGAAGAGTGTAGTATAAAACAATAAAATCCTCAAATTGCCCCCTACTGAAAAGGCTGCCCCTCAACTAAGTCTCCACCTCAAAGAGTGATGAGGACTTCAGTATATACTGATGATATTATATGTAGACTGTCTTTTTTAATATTATGGAGGAAAGGACTCTTGACAATGAGCTTTAGATGTGGCATGTCTCAGACAATTTTATAATTTCCCCTTTTGAATAACTTCTCCCTTTGAGTAATCCAACCCAAACATATCAAGAATAACTAGGTCAACAGGGGGGCTGATTTGAGAATTCACAGCATACATAGTGTGCTCTCAGCAAATCAATAATGTATAATTATGCATTGGCTGTTCTACAGAAATCCAACAAATCTATTGCCAAATAAAAAAATAAATCTTCTTTAATACTGATATAATTCCATTTAGTCATTTTCACTGATTTACGATAATTTTGTTTGGAAAATAGTTTCTAACTTCCACCATTGGTTGCTAACCATAACATATATGGAAATGTAAACCACATATAGGGTCTATCCACAGGAAACATGATACAGACTAGAAGAGACATAGCTACTTCATATCAAGGCCACAAGAAACTCCAAAATAAATTTTTGCAGCAATTAATGCAACCTAGGTCTACCTATTGAAATAAGGAGATGCAGTTTGCCTCCTACCGCTCCTGCACAAAGTTAAATCTCTCCACAGCATTGGTAAAAGACAAATTCCACTAAAGAATGTCATTACAATCAGGAAATAAAACACACCATGCCAACCAAATGCATTATCAATCTGTGGCACAAGGTACTGTCCAATTGCAGCTCCAACACTCCCTGTACCATCAACAATGCCAGTGACAGTAGCCAAAGCTGCCTCATTGCCTCTGATGATGTCTTGCTTGCCAAGGTCTGCAGATATGGCTGAGCTGATGAGATTTGCAGGGCCACCAATCATAAGTCCAGTGAGTGTCATTAAAGAGACATTAGTATCATAATCAGCTCCAGTGTTTCCATAAACAAACAATGATACCATTGACAGAACCAACATGATACAGACAACAGGAGATCGTTTTCCCACAAGATCACTAAGAATACCTGCAATGATTCCCCCGACAATGCCCCCAATGTCATAGAAGTTTGATAACTCATCACTTTTTTTATCTTTCCAGTGCAAACCCTGTGACAAGTAAACAGGGAGCCAGAAGAAAAAGGAATAATTAACAAGCTTTAGACAGGCATATGACAATGAGTATGGAATAACCCCAGGCAACAGTAATGCTTTGAAAAATCCAAGAGCATTTTGAGATTCCAAGAACTGAGGATCCAGTGGGTCTTCAGAGTATGCAGAGCCTGCTGCCTCATTACTTTTGAGCAGTTTCTCACGGACTTCTGCAATGTCTTCATTCTGACCACCCTCATATTCGAGTTCTTCAGGCTTGGACAAACCAATGTCCTCTGGTTTTGGAATTATGCACACGAGAACCATGATTCCACCACAAAAAAGGAGGAAGCTTGTGACTAGGATACCATATTCGTACCCGTAATTAAGGACAGATGCAACCATAACAGATCCTATAATATTGCCAACTGACGCATTGGCACTCCAGAAGCCAAAAACCAAGCCCCCAGTTGATTTGCTAAACCAGTTCCCCATGATTGCCACAGTTGTAGGCCATCCTGTTGACTGTAACAGGCCATTCAGCATGAAAAACGTCCCATAGTAATATTTGTTATATACTCCAAAAACTTCACTGACATAACCAAAACAGAAAAATACTATTGACGACATACACATACCAAAAGACAAAACCAACCGGAGATTTACTCTATCACCAATCATGCCACTTAAATATAGCCCGATGGCGTATGAAAAGAGGAATATAGTGTCCAAAGTTCCGAGGAAAACATTGGCATCTTTCGTTGAGTCAAATAAATGACGTTTGTCCCATGTATCATACGGTTCCACGAAACAGCTTCGATTAGCAAACGGCCTAGGACAAGGGACTTTCGGTGAGGCAGTCAGCTCCTTTTGTAGTGGGTCTTTAATGTTACTGAACGCTTTGCGACAAGCATGGAAGAAAGCATAACCAAAGAACGTCAATACAAATGTAGTTACATGATGCCAGGTCCACGATTTGAATGGATTTGCCATCTTTCGAAACTTTTATGAGTGAAAGGGAAACGTCAATAGAAGTCTTGTGACCTTGTGACTGCAGGAAATCCAAACGAGGCGGTGAAGTTACTTAGGAACCGAGGCATACAGTAAGTACTCAGTCCAGCTGACTCCTGACTACAGGGGGGGGGGGGGGGGGGGAGTTGACACTCCTGGACGGCGATGGCAGTCACTTTTGTCCAGTAAGATAGTCACTCTTAGCTGGGGTTGGTCACACCAACTACACACCGGACACATAGGGTAGTCACTTCTATGCGGCAGGGGTAATCACTCCCGATAATGGTCCCCCGCGTAGTAGCCTGAAATTAGGCAAGTTTTCGTACAAGATGGACTCCCTATAGAGAATAAAAGTTAAGGGATAATAATATGTGTGTGGCTGGGATTGGCATAATAAGGTAAGATCGTTCTTAAAGGCCTCAGGCTTATCCTAAACACACTCTTCTATTCTATTCTATTCTATTCTATTTTGTTCTATTCTATTCTATTCTATTCTATTCTATTCTATTCTATTCTATTCTATTCTATTCTATTCTATATGTATGTCCTTTCCCCCGGCTCCCCAATACCTGGGGCATAATTTCCAATACGTGGATGCGGTTATACTTCTGAACTGGTTATCTAACTTGTCAAGAACTCAGAAAATTTCGTGAGCTAGGGAACGGGGCAACGACATATTAAGATTTTCCCCTACGTTGGGCCCATCTCAGGTAAGAATGCTTGAAAGAATAATATCGAACGATGTTACAATATCGGACTACCCTAGAAGCAATATTTACGGTCTTCACAGGCAGGTAAAATGTACAACGTTTCTTCCAATCTAGGACTTTTAGTATTAATCGTAGCCGTGTTCAGCTAACCAAGTTTCAGACAGAAATGTACTACATAGAGACAGTCTCATTTTCTGGAAGTACATTAAGTAACAATCTGCCACACGAATGGAAGAACTTGTATATCATTAATGAACTTAAAAGACAGATAAAGGACTGGGATGGAAGCAAATACAATTGCAGAATTTGTGAAGACTCATGAAGCTAATAAAGGGTTATTGGCTACTTCTTATCATATTTTTATACTAATAGTTTACATGCAAAAAAATTTACATAAGTCCTCTTCCTTGATAGTTGTTAACTTTTATTTTGATAAAAAATATTAAACTATGTTCGAGTTGCGGAATGGTGACAGCGCTCGTCAGCTGTGCGACAGATTGATGGTTCAACGCAAGCCACTGAGTTTGGTTCAGGTGCTCGCTCACAGTCAATCAAGAAGCAAATGGTACCAGGTGGCAACACTTAGGAGATAAAAATGGTGAGCAAAATAATTGGCCACCCTACCTCAATATGCCAACGGCCCAGGGTATGTCCTCTCTAGCAGACATTCCACATCGGGTGGAAATGCATATGGGACCAAACTGTAATCTTAGGCTTAAATTAGCTTTCAGATATTGTAACCTTGTAAGTGAACCTATGATAATGAAAATATCGTTGCATTTTTACCGAACAGATCATTGTACACCTCGCTTGATAGGGTATTCTATATATGTCTACTTAAATACATGTATTTTTTATAAGAAAGCTAATTCCTTTCGACCAGTACGCAGACTTCCATGGCATTTTAATGATTTCCGTACTGAAACGTTCTTAAGAACTTCATAGTGCTCAAGAGTAATCGACTTTGTATAATACTACATCGATACATACAGACAGACAGGCTGCACAAATACATCACTCAACTCACATGGCACCACAAGAAATCAATATAAATTAAGTAAAAGCGATGATTGTCTTGGGTGAGTATTGAAATTTTAAAGGTATAAGAATTATCAACTTTCTCAGGTCTCACAAACCCAATACTGAACTTTCTTAACCCTTTGAGCAGCCACGATCTAGTTTCTTATAAAAAAAACGTGCAACACAGAACACAATAGTGCAAAGATAAAAAATTAAGCATATCTGGATGGTCCCAATCCTTATTTCAGCAACGGAATATATAATAAGGTATTCTAATGCCAGTAGTCATTGTCCGTCTTAATACGTAAGTCCTTGTTGAGACGTCGTACTTAAGGATCTCTAGTATACAAAGAAAGCTTGTAGTAAGCTGGTCAAATAGACCAAGAGAACTTACAAACAATTTTACGTATTTAACTTCAGTGACAGTTTGCTGCTGTTCTCTGAACAAGGTTCCATATTTTATTCGACTTATCTGTGAAACACGAACAGCCAGTGGCACATACAGCACGTAGTTACAAAAGGGGCGAAGTTGAAACCAAAGTGTTCAATGAAACAAATTCAAACAAAACAGACTAAGTAATGTGAAGTAACTCATTATTATCTTTTAAAACAAAGTTAGGCGAACATTTTAACTAGATAAGTCATAGTGTATCTTTTAAATTCACGCCTACAATTTTACTCTTGCTTTAGCAGGTCCCAGACTGACAGCAGCTTTAGTAAGCTGAATCTGGTGACCTGCATAAATATGGTATTATTATTATTACTATTAAGCAATCAATACACATTCCATCTTCTACTGCAAGCAGTGCCACTAAAACTCTTCATTAAATTATTGGTATACACATTCCATCTTCTACTGCAAGCTGTGTCACTAAAACTCTTCATTAAATTATCGGTATACACATTCCATCTTCTACTGCAAGCAGTGCCACTAAAACTCTTCATTAAATTATTGGTATACACATTCCATCTTCTACTGCAAGCTGTGTCACTAAAACTCTTCATTAAATTATCGGTATACACATTCCATCTTCTATTGCAAGCAGTCCCACTAAAACTCTTCATTAAATTATCGGTATACACATTCCATCTTCTACTGCAAGCTGTGTCACTAAACTCTTCATTAAATTATTGGTATACACATTCCATCTTCTACTGCAAGCTGTGCCACTAAAACTCTTCATTAAATTATTGGTATACACATTCCATCTTCTACTGCAAGCTGTGTCACTAAAACTCTTCATTAAATTATTGGTATACACATTCCATCTTCTACTGCAAGCTGTGTCACTAAAACTCTTCATTAAATTATTGGTATACACATTCCATCTTCTACTGCAAGCTGTGTCACTAAAACTCTTCATTAAATTATTGGTATACACATTCCATCTTCTACTGCAAGCTGTGTCACTAAAACTCTTCATTAAATTATTGGTATACACATTCCATCTTCTACTGCAAGCTGTGTCACTAAAACTCTTCATTAAATTATTGGTATACACATTCCATCTTCTACTGCAAGCAGTGCCACTAAAACTCTTCATTAAATTATTGGTATGCAGCTCCCGTTTCTCCTTCTAGACGACTTCCCCCCTCAAGTACCCTTTCTTATCAAATGTGAACAAAATCAACGGACCATGCATTTTGGTATTAGAGCGGCGATTGTCCCTCGTTGCTTTTCTTCCCAGCACCACTGCCAACTGCTAGCACTTGATTTTTCTTATTGGCACTTAGATGGCGCTTGATTTTTCTTGTCATGCTACACACATCGCGCATTCATCGAATTTCTACATTTGATATTAACTCGTCATTGCAGAAAAACAGTGCTCTGGATGCAGTTTCAAAAATTGGCAAAAAATTTATAAACCAAGTCGGCCGCCGGTGCTCACCAATTCCCGTTGCTCACCAATTAAATCAAAAGATGAGTTTTTATACGGAAAAGCGGTGAAATCAGGAAGAGTGTTCTAAATGATGAAGCCAATAGCCCAAGATAGGTGCCTTCTCTAGCAGGCATTACGTAACGTACGAATGGTACATGATGGAACGAGTGTGCATTTTGACTTTGCTGATTTTCAAAATCAATAAAAGGATAAGATAAGAAATCCGGATGTATTAACATATCAAATTTTCAAGATGCTGTATCAATACAAATAACAAAAATGAAGTCCATTTAATTTATACACGGAAAAGTCGTTCATTTTGGCGACGAGAGATTAAAGTAGATACCTACCCCTGAGTCTATCCTATGGTGGGGATGGTCTGTATAGTTTGTATGGTAGATGGTGCGGGGTGTTGTACTAACTGTTGTTGTTGCTGCATCATAAACCTTGCACGATACGCACCCGTAGGATCCACGGCGGGGAATGGACACTAGGAGGGATAGATGAAAATTAACAAATTTAGATTGAAGTAAGGTGATTGATTACAAAATTGGTAGTGATAATGAAATGAAAGCAAGAAAAGAAAGAAAAACATGAAACACAGGAATTAGAACAAGGACATAAAATATCTGGTTCTAAGGGTATGCTTTCACAGTAACCACACTTTTTTACCCCATACATGAGGGCTCTCATATCAATACTTCGTTCTCATGGATAATTCTCTGTCAATATTCTGTAAGCGGGAAAATTACGTCACAGATAAATGATGGAGGTACATGGAATCTCCAACATATGTCAGGAACAATTTAGATTGAGAGTTGCCAAGTTATGGTTATCAAAATGCTGGAGAAATGGGGGTAGCAGTGTGGCGGAGTCAAGGGGGAAGGGTTGGGGCTGACACCCCCACTGCTGAGCAGTTATTAAGGAAACCATCAATATACAGTAATATCTAAAAAAAACAACATAATACATGAGAACCATGAAAAGCAATAATCCTAAGAACGATTAGTTTTGAAAAGGGAATTGATGATGAACGGACTGTATGAATTGCTAAGTTTCAGTATATTTTCAGACAGAAAATTTTTGGGTGATTTTTCAAAATGAAATAAATTCTGGAGATTCTCAAAACATTCTGCCATTGCTAGAGGTCGGTTGGAGGTAGCATTGAAATGCTGGAGTCTTCAACGGAATGCGGGAGACTTGACAACTATGAGGTTAGACATGAAGTATCTTTCTCACCCTATTTGCATAATGACCACGCTGTCGACACTAAAAGAAAAGAAAACAGTAGGTAACATACACAATTTTTATAAGAATATTGTCCATAAAGGTATCAAGGCTCAACATTGCTGAAGTTTAAGAATAATTTAAGAATAATACAAGGCTCCAGCTCCGTGAAAACTTAGATTTTTTGTTGATTTGAGTTCTTTTTGAAAACAAACCAACAATGGGGTTATCCGGTCTGGGAGTCACTACGCTATGCTGCGACCCAGCAACTCTTCGAGGAGTGTCCTTTGCACACTGTTTATTATACGAAAAAAGTCCATACGAATACTAATACTAAAAATTCGCTGAGATTTACGAATAATTTAAGAATAATATCAGGCTCAAAGTGGACAATATTAAGAATATTAAGGTCAGTAAAAGATTAGGCATTCTTATAAAAAAGTATGTGTCATCAATCATGACAGGTAAATCTACTGCCATCTTAACTTCAAAGGAAAAGTATATTTCCTTCCTCCAAGGTATTTGGTTACATGATGGATCCTAAAAAGCATTTTTTCCATAACATTGGTCCACATGTATCACTAATAGATTCCTTTCTCTTCATAAAATGAAAAACTGTTAGGCTGAGTCACAATTATGATAATTGTCAATAGAGGGGGATTGACACACAAAGACACCACAAAATAGGCAGATATTCCCCATAGATTTGGCATTGGCTAAAAATCAAACAGAAATTGCTTGAACAACAAGACAAGGGTAGTAAAAATAATATGACATATGAACAGCATATGGAGAGTATTCAAATGAATGAGTCAAATCACAGGAAATAGATGGGTTTACTAATGGTAGGGAATACCTTGAAACAAGTCACTAATTCCAGTGGTCTTCTTGGAACCTGCTGTGATTGCACACCAGTTGCCTGTTGAGATGAAAATATTTTGAGACAACGGATTTTGAAACAAGCCATAGTAATGGCATCCAAGTGGTTCCTCAAGGCAGATAGGTGCAAACATGGGGGCGATTATAGAACAAAAAAGAAACAAGAAAGATTATGTACAATCACTTACAGCTTGCTTCTCTTTGAATTGCTGAACAACTGGACATGTTGTTATCTTATGTCCTGGCTCTCCACATGCATGACAGATTATCTGACCTGTGGCACCTTTGTTTTCATACAGAGGCAAATCAAATCTTGGGCTAGAAGAGCATTGAAGATTATTGCCAACATTGCAGGGCAAACACAAATTACAAAGAGTTCAACAGGTGATGATGAAGACCATCATCAAACCACACATGCAAAAATAGCTATCCTAGAGTCAGCATTAAGGGTCCTTCTGATTAACATTAATGGTTATTGTAATATATGGCAAGGTTGGATTTTAAAAACACATGCTGCTACTTTATTGTATAGTATTAAAATGATTTTGCTAAGTACATGAGCGAAATCCTTAAAAGTGCCATCTAACCTACTATCCTTCCCTTCTATTATTGCCCTTCTGGAATCATAACCAAAGTTGAGAGCAAGGAAAACAAAAGAAAAAAGGAAAAACTATGAATGCCTTCACTTACTGCATGTGCTTGCAGTTTGGTCCATCTGGGCAAAAGCCACATAGATAATTTACACACATCACTCTTCGTACATGTTTGTTTTTACAGTTTGGTCCTAGTGAAATGAAGAGGATAATTTGTTATTCATTTGTAGATAATTATATGCCGGCAAGTATTCACAACGTGGAATATATACGTAGCTGATGTAAGCATTGCACAGCTTTGTCTGAAGCTGCATTGATCCAAAACTCTAAATCAAGCGGCACAGTCAATGGACAATCCTAAAGCACACAAAAAGGTCACTTTTTAATTGTAAAAGCTCAGTATTCAAGTTTGTGTTATTAGTAATGCAAGCAAAACAAGCTATATCATGGCCTGCCAGAAAAGCACATGACATATGACCAATAACAGCATATAATAATGCAAAAAGTGGACAGAGCACTATCAAACGCAAGTATGCAGTACTCATAAATGCTGCAAGACATCTTTGCATATAAGCAAAGTCCATTTCTAAAGCTCCTTGCTGGAGTAAATAATCCACCACATGAGCATTAATAAAGTCAGTCATTTCAATAACTATGATCTAGATTCATAGAAATTCACTACAGCACGAAAAAGCAATACCATGTTTTAACCATTTAGTATGGTTAAAATATGGTACTGCTTTTTCGTGCTGTAGTGAAGTTCTGTAGTACCAACAGACTTTTCATTCATAGAAATGTTGAGATTATTGAAGTGCTTACCATGCTTGCAGAATCCTCTGTCATACCAAGGACACTCCTTTCTTTTTGACATGGGATCAATGTGAAGGAATGGACAGTCCTTGTTGCATGTTCCTAAGAGTATAGGAATATTAGTCACATGCAGCATATAAAACCAACTAGCATTCGTAACAAAAGTCAGTGTTTTTTCTGCTGTTGGCCTTCTCCATTGCATAATAACAGTAGCCACAACAGAAATCAATATTGTGTCAGAAACCCCAAAAACTTCAACTTGGTGAAAACTAAATCTGCATTAGGAGGGTTCTTTCTTGTGTCATGAGTTTGGAAAAAAATTAGAAATGAGACCAAACTTTCAATAGTTTTCAAAAACATTTAGAAGCATCAAATGCTTTATTACTAAGTGGTGGAACAATAGTGCACATTAATACTAGTGGGAAGAACAGCTGTAGTCTGATTCTATGAGGATCCCATCCTATCATTCTGAATCAAATATTCAGCTCCAATTGAGCCCCATCTTCTACACTGCAGTCCTGGGTGAAAGGTATAATATTTCATTTTCTCATAGCTAGTCTAATGATTGATTCATGTATACACATCATGTACTAAATGTAGAACTGGTGTCATCCACCAATTCAAACAATGACTTCAATGTCTTTTAATAAACAAACCGAGCACACTTTCTAATTTGAAAGCTACAACAAAGGGAGATAAGATAGCCTATTGCATTGCTATGTACATATATCATCTGCCAGTATAATGACAGAGAATGAGAAAAAGGGAAGAACAAAAGAAAACAGAAGAAGTAAAGAGAAATCAAGAATTAGTCCTGGTATTTTGCTCCTGCTGGTATTGTCTTCATAGTGTTGTTTGCTGCATGTAAGTTTACAATTCATTAATGCAAAATTCCAAATCAAATATATATATATATATATATATATATATATATATATATATATATATATATATATATATATATATATATATTTATATATATATATATATATATATATATATTTATATATATATATATATATATATATATATATATATAATATATATATATATATATATATATATATATATATATATTTATATATATATATATATTATATATATATATATATATATATATATATATATATACGTATATACATATATAAGAACAGGAAAGGAGAATACAGAATGAGAAAAAGCAGAGAAATAAAAAAGAGGGAGAAAAAGCAGCAGGGGACAAGAGAAGGTAGAAATTAAGAGCCAGAAAGGAAAATGACAGAAGATGAAATAAAAGAAGAGTAAGAGAGAAGAGATTAATATGAAAGCTCCAAATTATGAATGTAGATAGTTGTACTGACCAAATCTTGAAAAGAAGTAGCATTCTGGCATCTTTGACATATCATACTCATGAAGGAATTCACATTCATCCCCTTTCTTACAAAGTCCTCGAAGCCAATGCTTGCACACAACAGCTTTCTCTCCAATTGTGTGTCTGAATGGGCAGAGGTGACCTTTTGCACAATTGCCTTGGAAGTAGAAGTCGCACACAGCAGAGCATGACTCTAGAGTGAAATATCAATGGCAGGTGGAGGTCAGAAATCTGCTACTCATCAAAATAAGTAGTTTCAAGATATTAGTTGATAAATATAATAAATATACTCTGGGTAATAAGCACTAGCAAGTAAGGCTAGTGTGTGTGTGTATATATATTATGTATGATGGTAGTACTTACTGTCCATCCCAGGAAAGGGCAACGGCTGGATGCCAACTTGGTGTTCAATATAGGTTTCAATATCAAACTTGATATCCTTGACACTAGCAACTACCTCTTCCATCGCTGAGATTATGTTTTTAATGCCTATATATCTCAATAATTTCTTTTTCTACTGCTTAATCCCGAGTCGAGCGACTACGCTCACAAAAATGATCCTTTAATCTTCGTAAACAACATTTGCGGCTTCAAAGCAATAAGTATGCTGCTCGTATAATAGGTAGTATTTCAGAAGAATAATCAATATCTACTCTATTTTAAGTACTAATAACAGAACTGCAAGAATTGACAAAACATGCAGTTTCTTTGTCAACAACGGCAACAAAATGCAGCTTTATAGCTTTGCCTCGTATAGGAAACTTACAACGAGATTAACTTCGTACCATTTTCCATTAGGCCTAAGAGCCGACCTGTCTATAGTGTATGGTGAGGAGATCGCACATATTTATCAACAAGAGAGGGCAACATGCCAAGAGGTACGTTACTCTATTGCAATTAGCGTTAGGGAAGGTGACTGAACTAAATCTGGAAGCCTTTTTATTGTTTACCACGGGAACTTGTTAGCTCATAGCTCTCTACGTTTTGGCCCGGCCCTCGTTACCACGAATTTATTTCGATCGCCCTTTCTTACAGACTGCAGAGTATTGCAATTGCGCACTCCAGCTTCTCATTCGCAAATGGTGCTGCACACCCTGAAATGAGCGTGAAGAGATGTGCGTAATGTGATGTCATGTAGCATATTTTTCCAGCTATCATAATGATAGTAATGAAGTATTTGTTTTACAGTCTTATTCCTCTGCATAAAATGTAGAAAATAGCCAAAATTGTTTTGCTTTACAGGCCAAAAAGCCAACTGCACACTTGCACACCTGACATTTTGCTTGTGCACACTCGAGATCTTGTCGAAAAAACCAAACTCTGCAGTCAAAGTTCTTAACATATTTTTGCTTTACAAAGAAAATCATTACAGTAAGAGAACAGTCACGTTGTATGTGCAGAAACAATAATCCTATAATGAATTGTGGTTTGGCCATAGGAGAACATTGTATTACAAATCCTGAATGTGCCAAAACATATACAGATGATAATTTTTGGATCATTGGGCAAGCAATATTGTCCTTTCATTTAAGTGTTTTGGTATCAGTTTACAGTAAGACTCAAAACTGAGCCTTGTGTAAGCAAAAAGAGCTTATTTTCTCACTTGGACTTTTCAAGTAAACAATGGTGAATATTTTCTAATTGGCCAATCATAGGGCCAAATAGATGCATTATTCATCATATCACGTGCACCCGCATCTGGCTATATATTTCGGTTCACCTTTCGGTCATTATCCGACGTTTCATACTCTGACAGGTGTCAGATGAAAAATGCTATTCAGTATGCTAAAGAATGCTCCTGTGTTTTTGAGCTATAGAAAAATAAAATGCACATCAGATACAATTAAATGTTTGAGAGCATTTCATGCCATGAAGGGAGAGGCACTTACAGACAGCCTTTGATCAAATTGCAGGATATCAAATGCTAATATTATCAAGTGCTACTATTCATATTCAGAGTAGTAGCAGCCTGTGAATCTTATATATATATATCTATTTATCTGTTTTCAAATATCTAAGGAGGGTAGCCCTTTAGCAGTGCTGATTCTCAAGTGCCATCCATAAAAGTACATAGGCAAATTTACGAGGTATAAAAATATAAGAGTATTAACTTTTTATAATAAAAGTTTATTTACAATGAAAATATGCTTATACAACAAAAATAATGGTAAAAACTTCTATACATTCTAGTGAAAAGATTTCACAAGTACTGCGGGGCCAAATTATTAAGAGATTTGAAGGCCCTTATATTGGTCTCACTATCAATTAGCTCACCAATGGTCTTCTAGCTTAGTTGTTTTAGAAGTGGCAAGGCAGGGGTATCAGACTTGGTGCCAGTTACAGTACAGGCAGTATGCAACTGCTTTTTTGCAACTAGTTTAGTACAGCTGCACCACAGCACCCCCAGAAACTTTTCATTTGAGCCCATTTCCAGCTCTTGTCAGGAAAGTGATCTGCTCAAACTCACTCACTTGCTGTTTTGTCAAGGTGCTTTTCCTTAGCCTAGAGTGACTGGCAATTCTTCTCTTTTTCAATTCTATGCTATGCTTGACCTATGCTTTCTTCTTGCTTCCTTATGATGACCTATCCTTTTTCTTGTTTGACCTATTTTTCTCACCTTTTCATTTGTTCACACATAATAGCAGATATTTACCTAAACTTTTCCATCCTTAGAGCAACCAATGATATTTTGTATTACATCAGAGGTTACAAACTGACCCTACAATATCAGAGAATGCAGGCTTTTCGGTGAGATGCACTTAATCACGCACTAGTGCGCAGGCACATGCCCAGAGCAGTTCATGCACTTGATTTGTTACTCATGCCAGCTTTATGAGAAGTATACCTCCAAGTACTAAGGAAAGCTCTAAAAATTGAATGGTTAGTGCATGCAAATGTTCCCAGGCATGCGGTTGGCAGCGCGCATCCAATTTACTCATTGAAAAGCCTGATATTGCTATGAAATATGTCCTTCATTTTTCCACTAGTAGGCATCACCTTTGTTTGAGACTTGGATTATGTTTCAACAAAATTATGCTGGAGCTACTTCCTTTGATTGTTTGACTATATTCGTAGGTAGAGGAAGATCACACAAAGGCAGGGCAAGGCATTTCACCTCTGAAGATGAGCTAGCAAGACAAGCTCATGAAGTTAAGAACTGGAGGGTAGGCCTATAGCATTGCATTTTGTTTCTTCTGACTTTGGATGAAACTCATTACTTTTTAAGCAGTCATTGTATTTTATGTATGCAGTTCTTCCTTTAGTCTAGAACAGATGATAATTCAAGACGTGGTAGGACTTTGCTATCTTTCACAACCTTATTGCCTTTCTGACCTATCCTGTATATGTCTGATGGGTATTGTTAATTTTAATGCTATTCTGAATTACTAATTTCCACAATGTACTAAAGCTTTGACTTGATTGAAATGAAGTCTGTGCAATATCCATTTGGACATTAACAATAGCTTAGTTTTTTCTAGTTTTCAAGGTATATATCATATTTATTGTGATGGAAGAATGGAAATGCATAGGATCACATTGAGAGACTCTGTTGAAATTCATATATTTTAGAGGAAAGCAGATGATGATGAAGATGATGAAGATGATGAGAGGAAACAAGGGACAAATGATGATGAAGAAGATGATGAAGAGGTATTTTCAGTATACATAAATATATAAATAAATATGTATATATATATATATATATATATATATATATATATATATATATATATATATATATATATATATATATATATATATATATATATATATATATATATATATATATATATATATATATATATATATATATATATATATATATGTATATGTATATATATATATATGTATATGTATGTATGTAGAAAATAAATAAAAACCACTTTGTATATTGTGTGCCCTAAATGAACCTGTTGTAGGGAAGGCAAATTTAATGCCAGCAGTAGGGACACACTCTGAAGATGTAGGTTGATGAAGTTGATTTTTGATGTCCTAACCTGTTGCTGAGATTGATTGGTTTACACTAGGGCTGCTTGATGCTGACCCTTTCTTTCCTTTCTTTCAGGAAGCAGAGAAACCAGTAGGTGCAAGTAATATTATAGAAATTGAAAACCCAAATCGAGTCTCTCAGAAGGCCCATAAAGTAGAATCCCTTGATGTGGATGCAAAGCCAGAATTGACCAGAAGGGAAAGGTTTGTTGTTTATATCTTTATATGCATTTTTTATATAGAAGCCATAATCCTTAAACTAGGATCTGAGTTTTGAGTATGCATACATTCAGTCTGCAAGAGTTTGACTAAAGGCACTAAAGTTTGTTTTATCTAAATATGTTTATAAGTGTATCCATGATATCTACAGTGTGAATGTTAGTGACTAAGAGGCCAGCCTTGCCTAGTAAGTTTTATCTTTGGGATAAGATATGTTGAAAATAGTGTATTAATATATCATGCACTGTAGTGTATCATACAATGTTCATTTTGACTGTGGTGTTTTATCTTACTGTTTATCATGTGGGTTTCAGGGAGGCACTAGAGAAGGAGCAAGCCAAGTTACGTTACCAGAAACTACAAGCCGAGGGGAAAACGGACGAAGCCAGGGCGGACTTAGCAAGACTAGCAATAATCCGAAAGCAAAGGGAAGAAGCAGCTAAAAAGAAAGCGCTTGAAAAGTCAGGCAAGTAATCCACTTCTCCGTTATCATCTTCAATGTCGTTTATTTCATGTTACTCCTATGCTTCATCATTTTGTCCCATTTGATTAATTATAAATATATATATATATATATATATATATATATATATATATATATATATATATATATATATATATATATATATATATATATATATATATATCTGAAATGTTGAAGCTTTTTGTTTGTCAATGAATTGTCCGTAAAATCCTGAGGATGTAGGAACAGGCGGAGTTCTTTTGTTTTTGTGTTGTACACAAACTTCTCTCATTTCAGTTATACAGTGCTTTCTTATAGCAATAGTGGTGATACAACGACTCTGTACTATTAGGATTCCCTAAGTTAAAGTTAGGCTATATGCAATGCTCTCTCATCGTGACATGGAAACCTTGTCGGAACATGTTTATTGTCAATATACCTGTTTATTGTATTCCATTAATATCTTCTGGCATTCTCCTTTCCTTGAAACTGTATTGCTAATTTGCCAGGCCTCTCCGCTATATTTTATGCCATTATGCTACCATTTCAGAGAAAGAAAAACAACAAGTGGCCGCCGCTGAGGCGATGAAGGCGGCACAAGAATCACGGATGGCAAGCGGTAGCCAGAAGGCCGCGCGGAAGAAACGAAAGTAACGGACAATAGTCGCTACCTCGGACACGTCATGCACACGAGTTGTCATTAGGATCCCCTTACACCAAAAATCATACGGAGCGCAAGTGGATTCATAGGGATAACTGAATAATATTGATTTTATGAAATTAGAAAAGGCAGGAGTTTTTTTGGAAGCGCGATGTTCAGAAATCTCCTGTCAGTCTATGGGCTCAAAATGTCCTAGATTGATTGCGCATTCTAGAGAAATCCCCATAACATAAACATTACAACCATGATGTATTTGCATACTTCAGAGGGATATCACCCTTGTAGAAACCCACCTAATACGTTCTTTCTTTACAGTGTTCTTCTAATTGGTAATTTTGATAAGATCGAAGTCTGATTTCAATAAAGTCCTTAATATCGGAGGGCCAAATTGAGTAAAATATCATTGGGGACAGATTTACTATTGACACTTATAGACAATTCTGCCATATTGTATTTGGATAATTGTAGGTCACCAATGCTGTGCAGAAGTAACTCGTGTGCAATGGCAATGTGAGATACACTAAATGGTTATATTATTCAGTGTATAGTGCACTGATCAATTTGTCATTATCATCAATGTTAATTTACGGAATCGTTGATGATCATAATTGTTACCGTGTCTGACGTTTGTTGCTCTCCTTTGTCTGCATTCCCTGGTGCGGCATTCATTGAGATTTGTTTTGAGAAAAACAGGGTATTTTCACCTAGTTTGTTAATATGGAGGGGAGGGGTGGGGAAGAGCACTTGTCTTGCACTTTTAAAGTTCCTTTTGATGGATGCGTTTCATTCACTATGAAGCGACGAAAGACTTGTGTCATGTACATCAAAATTTGATTACAAGTTGCAGTACTAGTATAGAGACGGAAAGTTACCATGTTTGTTGTCGTTATATTAGTACTGCGAAACGAAGGGAGGATGGATGTGATTCGTAAAGTTATCTGGGTAATGTTTTGTCGTAAGGCTTAGTTATTTTATGCTTTTTGGATTGTTTGCACAGATGTATGACACCTGACTTTGAGCGCTCATCTTTACCTGGACTTTCTTTCCAGAAATTTTTTCTATTTTCTCAGATTTGTTTAGGTATAAACAAGAGGGTAGCAAATTTGAAGACATCTGTTTCTAATGATTCGATGTGCTCTGTGTTAGCTCAGGACCTTGTGATATGCGAAATTGGAGATTGATAATAAGAAACAGTAGAAATTTACAAAATGTATCCCTGTTACATTCGGGTTCTCCTATCTATGAAAATATTGCATAAAGCCAATGAAGAAAGCTAACTTAGTTTATCTACTATAGAAAATAGAGGTGAATAACAGGAGAAGAGTTTTCACTGGCTATCCATAATTAATGTATCTGAAGAATCAGTGACAATTTTTTAATCGATCATCTTCTAGTCATAGCTTAAAAGCCCTTAAGGAGCTTTGCCTTTACTACGTATTTGTAAATAAGCTACAAACCTGGCTAGCTTCAATGTTTCTTCAGGAACTCTCATCTGGTAGGAGACTTCTTAAACCTGTAAATGTATTTAGAACACTTTCTCATTTACGAAGTCTTTTAGCTACCGGAAGCTACAAGAACGATTGTGCCAACAAAGAAAGGATAGAGCTAAATGGAGGTGTAGTCCAAAGTTAGACCCCGGTTTCGAGTCCGAGAGCCCCACCTTCCCCCCTTGAGGCAGCCCTTTCTTCTAAATCACCTGTTCGCCGTTGTCGTTGTTGCTGCACGTAGGGAAGCAGTATCAATCAAGGCGAAGAGAAAGACCAATGGAGCTGCCGGATAGGTCTTACATAAAGTCAGAATTTATTGAGACCGTAAGCAATGAGTTTTTTCCTCTTGCTCATGTTTTGCAGTTTAGCTCTCTGAATAAATTAAAAGCCATTATTCTCTGTATTTAATAAAGTGTGACTCACTGTTGTGCTTAGGCCTATATTTTCCAGTATACATTTACTATGTATTTGGCATGTTGTACCTTGCATAGGGAACGGTTTTCTGGAGTTATTTGCAGAATGAGTTTTAATTTCATTCCTGCAGGCATCAGGGAATAAAGTGAGCAGACAATCTGTGTTATGTGGAAGTCAGAACATCGTCCTAAATGGCAAGGTAAGTTTTAGATGTTGAAAACGTTCTCCATTTCTTCTGAAGAAATTTTGCCCAGCATTTTGTACTATCGCTCTTTCTTTTGAATTTAAATGATATACTTTGCAGTTTTTCAGAAAAGACGTATTTTCTAGGTACATTTCTAGTGAAGGGCTAAGGCTTTTGTTTGTAAACACTTAATTGTGCCAAGAAGGCCAGTTCTTATGGATGGAAGATCAAAGACCATAGACCCTTCATACTAACAGCTCTGTTTTGATGCTTATTTCAGACAATTATCATGGCCGAATGCATAATTAGAGGAGACCTTGCAAATGTTAGAATTGGAAGGCATTGTGTCATAAACAAAAGAAGTGTCATCAGACCCCCATTCAAAAAATTTAGCAAAGGGTATGACTTTAAAGTTATTTTTCATATTTGAAGTGGTATATTCCTCATATTTCTCGTATTAATGCAAAAATGTTCGTGAATTTGCGTAGGTGTATATTTGTTGGGATTGTGTGTACTTTGTGTAGATGTTTCTAGGTGTTATTTGAATGTGACTTGTGTATTCTCAGGTGCAAAGCTACAGGGGAGCTCATGGGAACTAGTATCGTGCCTTTTTATATTGTTCAAAAGAACATAATTGCCCTAGAAAAAACAAAATCTTTGGACATTGTGAAGCTATTTTTGCATTTGTGTAAAGAAAATCTGCTTATAATCATCACTAAACTTGACAGTAATGAAATCAGGAAGTCCCTATAGTATTTCTGTTTTGAAATACGAGGCTGTAATTGCAAGTTATCTCCTATGTAAAAATTTTTGGCTGAGTATTTTTTATTGACTAGAATCTTGCCCCCCAAAGTTCCTCGTCATGTTCCTGATTCTTTCATCAATATCATCTTTGAGGCAGTGTGAATGTACTTAAATTTTTCAACAGGGTTGCATTTTTCCCACTACATATTGGAGACCATGTTTACATAGAAGAAGACTGCATCATTAATGCAGCTCAAATAGGTTCACATGTTTATATTGGTAAAAACTGCATCATTGTAAGTAAACTTTGCTCTCAGTCAGATTCAAGTTTTGCTTGAATTTCCTTATTGCTTATTTAAAGTATAAGATTATTGTCTGCCCATCAGCATGGTAGTGAAAATCTAGATATAGCACTTTTTCAGCTTGTATAGCAAAGAGTTTGTTTTTACCTGTACAAGCCTCAATTATTCCTTCCAGAATATTCAGCTAGATTGTTGGAAATGCCAAACCAATGTTTCCCTTAAGCCTGGTACTCACTTGACAATTATCACGATCATCACGATTACAATAAGCTGTAATCATGATAATCCACAGTGAGTACATCAACATAATCATGATAATCATGACATATCCATCAACGATTATCGCGAAAAGATATCAAAAACTTTTGGTATCTTTTTGCGATAATCGTGACAGATTGCAGTCACACCTATTGTTTAGCAGGCATCTGAGGAATTTTTGAAGGAAAAGGAGTGTATGTGAGACAAGAAATCGTCGAAAATTATGAATATATTTGAGAAACTCAGTGTGTGTATCTTCCCAACTTCTCTTTTCTTCTAGAAGACCCTACAAATGATCAAATCTGCCTTATTTCTTGCACTGATTCATGATATTCGCTGGAAGTTTTATTTCTAAAGATATCCTTGACCTATAGCCTTAGCATTTGCTCTTGAGTTTTTAGGTCCTCTCTTCTCTCCCTGTGCTTTCTTAGCATGCAAACATTGCCCTATAGTACCAGATTTATACTCTGATCAACATCCATATCGAATAGACGATTGACGCGATTGCTAATGAGTACATGTTAAGCTGAACATCCTGCTGTCAACAAAAGAATTCAATCGTGATAATCGTAATCGTGATAATCGTGATAATCGTCTAGTGAGTACCAGGCTTTAGCATGGTATAAAACATTTAATCTGTATTTTCATGTGATTCTGTGGTTCAGGAAATGATGCTAAGTTACAGAAAATAAACTACTTGTTTGTTTAGACAATTTCCCTACTCTTGTCATGCACACATAGATTTATCATTCCACAGTATGAACTGGCGTACTTCCCCTATACTCAAGACACCTCAGTCCAGAGACCCCCTCCCCCCTCCGCCTGCTATCATACCTTTTTTGTCAAGTTGCCTTATCATTTGAAGCAAGTTTCCAAGGTACAGGTTTCAAGATATATTTGGCTATTGCTTATTGTTGTTGAACTTATCATTCCAGGGGAGACGGTCTGTATTAAAAGATTGCTGTGTAATAGCAGACAATGCAGTACTACCACCTGAAACAGTTGTGCCACCATTTACTGTGATGGCTGGCTCTCCAGGTGAGGGACTGAGTGTTATTTGCTCTGAAGCATGTTTATTTTAGTTGTTTGTTTGTCTGGATATTCTGTGCATATTCCAATAGGACAGTGCCAATTTGATGGTAGATATGAAATATTATATCTCTCTATGTGATTTATGTTTCATATTATTTGTTGGTAATGAATTTCATTCTGTTTTGATATTGGGAAAGTCTATTTCTACCTCTTAACTATGCTATTATACATGAAGTACCATGCAACATAGTACAATTTCATGGCAGTTTTATCGTTGGCTTTCCAAGTCAAGTTGACAGTAGTTGTTAATGGAGCTAGCTAGTGATCATATCTTTAGGTGTCATTTGCCTACATTTGACCTCTTAACTGATGCCTTGACTTTGTGGCAACATGTCTATATTTCTATATCAAGACCCTAAGATTCACCTCCATCAGATTTGCTGAGCTTCTGCAGTTGATACTGTTACCAACTGTGTAATATCAGACAATGCTATAGTATTTCCTGTGTACTTTCCCATGTTCTGCCATTCTTGATTTTATGTGACCCTTTGTACATATATAATATGTTTACCCAGTTCATGGTAACAGCACTGAAGATGGCCCAAACTTAGGTTGAAACATTTGGTGGTGTGAACAATGGTAGTGTCAAAATATAGCAAACTGAATGTCTTAACTGGAATTGTCATCAAAGGAAAATCAAAGGAAAATGTTAGCTCTAGTTGTCATCACTCTGATTGATTTTCAAACATCGTTTCTTTATCTTTCTCATCCTGACCATGCTTATGGAATACATTTGTAGGATCTTTGAATTACTTTTTGTAGCAAAAGCTGTTGCCGAGCTACCAGAATGCACACAAGACAATATGGCAGATATGACAAGAGGATTTTATCAACATTTTATACCAATTGTAGATGAAAAGAGTAAAGGACCAAAAAGTGACCAAAGTAGTAAGAGTAGCTCTGCTAGAAAATGAGGATGCATCCTTAATTATTTTTAGTTTAATTTGTATTTAATTTGTTAGCAATTATTGCTCATTGTATAGCATATAAAGATTAGTTGAACTTGGAACTTGGCTGAGACAATTGTTAGCTTCATCCAGGTTGAGCAATAGCATATAGCAAAGAAAGAAAGTGGTATGGTATAACCTGTAGCCAGCAGTTTTAAGGCTTACAGATGGAAGATTTTTATGCTGGATGATATTATGAGTAGGGATTACCATTATGGAATTTCTCATCAATTTCACAAGAGAAAGAGTAATCATGGGATATGCAGTAAATATGAATTTACTTAGAACTAATGAATGATGTTGCCTAATTTTGATCAGATGCACAAGCTGTTAGGGACAAGGTTGAGGAATTGTACTCTGTGATTTTCTCATGCTATCAAATTTGATGCAATAAATTTGTGCTAAGTGTATGGCTTAAGTAAAAGTCCTTCTTAGAACTTTGCTAGCTATTTTCTGAACTTGAAGTTTGTCACTTTGCTTTTGAGCAGTGATGACACTGCTAGGGGTGCTTGTGGAGGGGGGGGGGTGGAGCCTCCCATCAGCACTTAAATTTTTGAGGATTTCTGTGCAGTTTTGGCACTTTAGTGTCATGCATCATTATTTGCATGTTTGTTATGTTTTCAGAAAATATGACTGCATTTTGGCCAATCTGGAAGTTGTGGTCTGGTAAAATTTCCTCTCTTCACACACTATGACAACATATCCCCCCTGGGGCCCCCCAGCTTTACTTCCTGGGAATCCTCTCTGGTTATGAGATCCAATTTCGTGAAATTCCTACTTTTTATTTATGACACATCCATCTCCTTTGTTTCAGTATAATACGAGGGAGCCAGACTTACATTCAACTAATATTTCACATATGTGTTATTGTCATAGACAAAAATTACATGAAAAGTTGTTGTTTTTCTGCAATGGCTTAATCATTAGAGCTCTTTTGGCAAGTATCTGATAGCTGAAACTTGAAGTGTCACAAGGATCTTTGCCTGTGTCATTATTTGGTCATCTGTTTTCTTGAAAGTGCCGTTTCTTGCAGGTATTCAATTAATCTTCAATTAATCTTCAAATTCTCTTACTTACATAACTGTAAAATCTATAACTGGGTTCAAATTTCCAAGCTCATGCATTGCAAAATATGTTAAATCACAATAGCAATAAGCTTGACAAATCACTTTGACAATACGCTTGACAGAGAGTTATCGCATTGGAATAAAGTGGAATGGATACTTTGTTTGACATTCATTGGGCACAAAGAGTGACCAGCAGTTTTGATGTGTTTATTTGCAGAACCCATTTTACTCCAACAAAAAATTTCTAAAAACAATCAAAGAATCATTAGGCTTATTTCCTTAAAGTTCATTCCTCTACCATTCGTAATAAATATGCTGCAACAGTAGTCAATATTGAAATAATTTTCTCCGTCACGATTGCCTATCGTTAAGCCAAAGGCCCACCACACCATACGTTGCAAAAGTTTAGTCAAGCTAGAATTGTCAAAACAATCAACTTGAGACTTGCTGGCAACTTCTGCGCCTATCGCATGCTCAGAAGAGGAGGCCACCTCAGATGCCATTTGACTGCTCGTTATAAACATCAGACAGTCAAGATAGAACGACAAAATACCCAGAGTTTCCAATAGTTCAATATACACTATCAGGGATGAACAAATAGCTAACAAATCAAAAAATTAAATATCACGTTTTTAGTCATAAACATGAATATATACAAAAAAGAAGACAGTTCTATAACTTAAGACCTCTTATGCATTAAATATTGATAAATGCGCAAGCGCTATGGAAAGATTTCGAGCTATGATTGAATGTTTTGTTTCCAACTGTTTGCATCCTGAAAGGTCTTATAAACATCCTAGACGTGCAAGGAAGAGGTTGCATTAAGGAAAATAAATTCTACAGACAACAAAGCCTACGAGAGTCTTCCATTGAATGGCCTTCATGGTGTTCATGCAGGTTACCTCTAAGTCGGTCATTCAATGTTTTTAACTATTGGGCAAACTAGTGTGACACACAAATGACAAAGAAGGGAGGGCATCAATATGCAAACTCACCATTTTCGAGTGTCGCTAATACGAAGAATACTCGGAATTGTAGCGGCGAACGAGATTTAGAGAAGATTCATTCTGATAATCGCCATGTGCTTGTCACGCATGGAATAAGAGCGTGCTTTGAGATTTGGTCTAAAACTCTCCAAGGAGCTTGGAAGCGAAGTCTTGCAAATATCTCCCCGAGAGAATACAGTGTAGAATGAAAGCTCATGCCATGTTGGGGGGAGGAGGACGAGAAAAATTAGATTTCCATAACAAGTAATTAAGTATCAGAAATCTTCCAGCTTGGATCCCCCGATAATTAATGCTAACACACAGTGATTAAAAATAATAAAAACATGAAATATCAAAAAGATAAATACATGCACTTAAGTCATAGATTGCCATAAGTAAAACACCTATGATGCAGCGAAATCTAGTTTCTTCTGATCAACTTGAGGAAAGTAAAACAGGATTTGGCACATCGATACTAGATTAACTCCAATTTGAAGTCTTCAAAGAAAACTACATGCTAGGAATGGGACATGCTACATTCGCAAAATTTCTAGTATTCAAAAACTCGCTTGGAGATTGAAGCTGACTCACCATAGGCCCAAATCAGATCTCCATGTTACTTTAAAATAATGTCTCGACAATAACTCTACGATTCAACAACAACATTCTCAACAACACACACACAATTACACAACTATAAAAGGCCTTTTTCCCCCAACGAAATGTATATCCAAAAACCCAATAATTTCAAAATAAAAATATCGCTGTAAAGCATATCTATTGACAATGCTTATATTTATGTAAACCCTATGAACACGGCTAGAAATGGAAAATGACTTGGGACCCATCAAATTCAATGTCAGAATCCTCATCAACTCGCGACAGCAACGATTCTGGAGGCAATGGTGGAAAACTTACAGATGATACCGATGACACAGAGTCAGTTCGTATCGAACGACTTTCAAGTTCGTTAGAATCAAAGGAAATCTTCGCCTGTCTTTCAGAACCTTTCCAACTAGTACTATGCACCTTTGAATCTTCAAGTTTATTCCCACTCATTTCATCCTCTCTCGTTATTAAAGGGGGAGACGTTGGTAACACTTTGACCATATACATTGACATTGGTTCTGCAAGCTTAGGCTTCTCTGGCACAATTGGTTTTTTACTGCCTGCAGTAACTCCATTTACCGCCTCTCTATCAGAGCCTTTCCGTAAAGATGATACTGGTGGGGGAACAATTTGAACGTCACCAAGAGGCTGTGTCACACCATTTGGCGATTTGATCAGCTTTTCATGAACATTCTTAAATTGACTTTTATTCTCTCCATTCACAGAATCAAACTCTGCATTTAACTCGATAGTTGTGCTTGCATTTGGAGTCGATCTGTTAGTTTCTACACTATTTGCAATATTTTTGAGGGCATGCTTCACATGGGAGGCTGAACTCTGGATAGATTCAACCCGCTTGGGAGGAGGTGGTGGAGCCATCTTATCTTGAACCACATCCCGTCTTCTAGATGGTGGCGGTGGTGGTGGAGGACTTCCGGTTGTTCTTGAAGCTGGAGGTGGCAAACCTCTTTGTGATTTTGCTTCAGTTTTTCTTTCATTTGAAACAGGAGGTGGCGGAGGCTTGAAATTTGGAATAGAGGGAGACAGGGGGTCCTTTGCATTGTTTGAAGGAGGAGGCAGATCTGTAGATGTTCTGTCCGTATTTGATCCTGAAGAAGTTAATTTTAATGGATTCAAAGGGGGAGGACGAGTAGATGGCGGCGGCGGTGGGTATGACGGTGGAAGAGGTGGTGGGTCTGTGGGTGGTGCCTCATTGGACTTCGAAGATGATTTACTCTTTGCCATAAGAGAACGCTTTTTACATATATCATATGGCACTGGCAACGGTGGTCTTTGCATTTCATCTTCATTCACTGAAGGTGGAGGATTCAAAGGTGGTGGCGGGATTTGTTGGTGAGCTGGTAGCCTGGGTGGTGAGGACGGCGGGGATTGGGATGGTGGAGAAGGTGGCTTGGATGATGGCGGCGGTGGAATGTAAGACACTGATGACAGAGATGGTACATGTGTCTCGAGATACGGGGCTGGTACCGTTGGTGGCCTACTTCTTTCATCTTTCAATGGCTCCTTTAGTCGATGAAGTGGTGGCACAGGAGGCGCGACTGGTTCAAGAGGTTGTACTGGCTGCTGACTGTTCGCCATTGTGGGCAATTTTATTGTATCTTCTGCTATATCATCAGTGTCACTGTATAGCTTAACAACATCCGATTCAACAATGTCATTTGCAGTAACAGCCTTAAATGTTACAATACGCGGAGATTCTGATCGGCTCGAGAAACCATTTTGCCCTTTCGATTTTAGTATAGGCCTCGGGCTTATGTTTGAAATATCACGTGGCTTTGGGTCATAGCTTGTTGTGGAAGCATCAGAGGAGGACCGACTCCTCATACCATCAATCACCCCTTTTATTTTTTGGAATGGTGATGACTTGGGCTTCGAAGTTGCGCTACGATTTTGTTTGAACTTGCGATAAGATTTGGGGGAATCACCATCAGAACTTTGTGATGAGCTAAGTGAGAGACTTCGTGCCAATTTGCGAGTTGGCTTGCCGAGCGCTGACGATGTTTTTACGCCAACTCCATTGCTTGGCTCCCGATTTACACTTAGGTAGTCATGAGCATCAATGACCTCCGCATCACGAACTCGCGAATCTCCTACACTTTCAGTTTCAATACGTCGATCTACCGCAAAATCTGGCACTGCATAATCAGCTTCGTCATAAACTGCTTCGATAACTCGCTCACCCTTTACGGTATCATCTGGCGTAAATTTATCGCTAGGTAGATTATCGTAATCGTCACTTTCATGGTCGTAGTTCTTCTGCATAAAACCAGACTCTCGTAAGCTAATAGCTTGCACTAGTGCCTTCGATTCATTGTTTGCTTCAAATGAACTTGACGGTAAATTATCGTAATCATTATCGCTATGATCGTAACTTGCTTCGGGCTCATATGGTTTAATGGTCACTTTCTCGTTTATCGACCGCGAAGGCTTTTTCGGGGCATCGATAGAAACCGAACGAAGTCTCCCTTCTCGACTGACGTCATCATTAGATTTACCTCTATCTGTGAAATGCACTTCAACTTTGTAAGATGGAAGACGCATACCAACATTAACAAATATCTCGTTTGATTTCTGCACATTGCTTGGCGACTCCTTGACACCGATTTCCTCTTTCTTACCATGCAAATCTCTGACCTCCACTGTTGGTTCGTCTTTCAAAGACAGATCCTTTATTTTGTCTAATTTTTCAACATCGTTTCTCGATGCCTCATCAAACCTTGACTGAATTTTCACAACACTCGGTTTTGTAGATGCATTGGGCAGCTTACCAACAGGTGTCGAGATTTCGGTTGATTTCTGTGTCATCTCTGATCCACCAACAGGAAGACTAGTAGTTGCTTTCAATGCCAAGACTGATCTAGAACCTTCAGAATTTTTACTTTCATTCACTGTTGACATTGATCGTGGCAGGGTAGCTGATTTCAAGCCTGCTCCTGGGGATTTTGGTTTTGGCTTTAACGGAGGGGGAGCGACCTTTTTCTCCTTGGATAAACTCCGAAGAGGTGGTTTGGCTTTAGTCCTTGGAAGTGTAGTGAACGCAGACAATTCGCTAGCAGAAGATTCTGTCCGCTCTAAATCTGATTCACTGCCTTCGATTACCTTTCGTCGCTTCAATAAAGCTGCGAATGCATCTTCCTCGATGTCTTGCTGACTGTGAAGTTTTACAGAGGTCTGTGGCGATCGAAGCTTCACACTACCGTCAGACCGAGGCTTCACAATATCGTTAGTTTGAGGTTTCACACTATCATCAGAAACCGATGACTGTTGTCTTGGAGTGGAAACAACTTGAGCCTTCTCAACACGACTTTTGTTCTCTTTTGGGGAAGACACACTCTCAAAGGAGGTACCTTCATTAAGGAGGCGTTCTCTACTATCAGAAATCGCACTGTCTTTTTCATCTCGTGGACTATCGCTACCCTCAACTGCGGCAGATTTTTCATCCTTTTCAAAAACATCATCACTCTCAAACCTCTTTTTCAAGATTGCCTCAAATCTCTTCATCACTTCGTTTTCGGGAACTGGCTGCATCGATGTGTGAGTATCTACGCTCTGCGTCCGGCTTCTGCTTACACTTGAACCGCGTCTCTTTCGCATCTCCTTTGAAATTAAAAAGTTAAAACTATGAACGAAAAGAAAAAAGGCCTGAACATGTATTAAATAATCTACCGCCTTCAACCGATTTGAGCAACCTGGTAGGTCTAGCAATAGCAAATAAAACTCGATAGCTTAGTGAACCAGAGAAAGAGTTAATGGAAGAATCTGAGAATAGATTAATGCATGAAAGAATGAGTAAAGTTATTAATGAGAAATTGTGCAGATGAATGAGAGGATGGGTAAATTCTAAAATTAAATTGTATTGATCTGCCAACAGTATCAGTTGGAAGACCCTTAGCTAACCAAGCTTTATTGATTCAATGTCCGATAAAACCGATCTTTTAGTGCATTTAAGGAATTAGTAAGAAAGCATAAATGAAAAGTCAGGTGCATTGAAGGCAGGTGTTTGCATGCTTCACGACACCTTGCTCTACCTAGCCGGATCATGTAGCCAGATTCTTCATATATTCCTTCAATACATCCTACCACACTGTCGAAAGTTTGTCAACAAAGTTAAGTTATGCATTTTGCAGGTGCGGCGTGTATTTTTTCTAAAGGCCACTTAGTGAGGCTTATATCCAAGGGCGGTATATAATCCAAGAAATACGGTAGGCAAAAGATCATGTCTTCATCACCAATATGGAGGTACAGGTGGTCAGTTGTGCATTTGAACTGGTGAACAAAAAGATATAGCCGGTTTAATGATGACCACTACCTGAACAATTAGCTTACATCAATGTGGCCTGTTGGTCTAGTGGTATGATTCTCGCTTAGGGTGCGAGAGGTCCCGGGTTCAACTCCCGGACAGGCCCTTCTTTTTGCCCCCTTGTGAACACATGCCCGACACTAACACCCTGTTTCCCTGTGGGCAGCAACAGCATTCTTCGTTCTTTTGAAAACACAAAATTGAGCACGAAGAAATATTCCTTGATCTCACTTAGATAAGTAACTGTGCTTTTTTCTTGTATTCGCTTTCACTATCTCTTTCCAACATCAGAACATATGGAAGCCCAATCAAAAGACACTTTTAAGTGACATACAAGTGCGCCTAGGCCAACCAAGATAATACATCAAGACACCGAGGTGTGACAGTTTGATACAACGCTGAACAAATTTAGGATACCTCAAGCTCTTTTTCTTTCCTTGCATAATATTCTCGTTTCTCTTCTTCAGACATCACATCTTTCTTGACGCTCTGAAATAAATTCAAAATAAATGGAACTGAAAATAAATTCAAAAAATACCCTAGAGTAAATATAAATAAAAAAAGAAATCAAACTTGCTGTAGAAAATTTTTCGAAAACTATAAATAAAGTAATAGACGCTTACTTCAAAATTCTGTAAGAAGATTGCAAAAGCACCAAAGAAGTCTTCAGTTGTGATTTGAGTCTCGCTATAAAATTCCGTAGCCTTTCTGAATCCAGCTGTCATTTTCTCGTACGCCGCAAGAAGGTCCTTGAACTGTCTCTCAGCATTGCTGAAGAATTGCTTGGAGATTATTAAGGTAAATAACACGCAATAGGTTCAAAGCAATATCATCGGGACAAATCACAGCACTGGCATGCAAGTTTAGGCCCCATTCTGATAAATTTTGCTATTTTTCCATACAATATAAATGATCAGAAGTCACTCTATGGTGGGATAACAACAGAAGCAAGGGACTGTTGCATAGCTTCAATCTTTTGGATATGCAGACTGGATTGGCTGGGAATGGAATAGGCTTGGTCCACTCGTCAAGTCTTCCTAAAAGATGACTTGCATCACGCAGGTACAATTAGCTACCCAATAAATGAAGCAGATTTAGGCCTACCATATGTGTAAAGTAAAATCAGATGGAGCAAGATTTCAAACCTTAGAAAATAAACCGGGTGAATTACAACCAAGCTAGATCCAAACGGTTGCAGGTCATTGCATATGTAGCAAATGCTTACTAAATGCTTAAAAAGTCTTAGTTCTTTCATATCGAAGTGGAACAAAGCATAATCCTGACCAAAATTTGCTAAGATTCGACAAAAAATGCTACAAACTTGAAAAGGATACGCCAATAACCTCTTCGAATTTGTCGTCTTCTTCTGTAGACTGATAATTTTTCAATTCATCTTGAATTTCCTAAACAAAAAAACCAGTGATAATCCTTTGCGATCCACGCTTGCATGAATGGATGGACAAATGCGTAAAACGTGCGTAGACCACAAACGGAAATGGGAGCGGTAGGTCCGAAAGGTGTGCTAAATACGCGCGGGAAAAACCTTGGGTATTGAGAAAGACGAGAGTGCGCTGAGATTATGGTGAAATAGTTAGAAAATACTTTATAGTTAAAGATCTCCAACACGCTACTAAGAGTAACGAGGAAGGCTACAACAATGTAACAAACATTAGCGAAAACGCGCGAAAGATAAACAACGAATGAATAGATACCATATAGTTCTGTAATACAGGATAAGACATCCGACATGCTACTGAGGGAAACATGGAGAGCTATTGAAAATACGTGAAACATAGATAGAAAAGCAGTTGGTTTTCGTCAGAAGATATCTCTTCTTCAAGTTGTGACGTACAGTGTAGTTTAGAAATTAAGTTATTGGTTTAATGTCTAATAAGTATTATAAATAACATTAATATAAAAGATAATAACGAAATATGACTATGACAGCAATGTTGTTTTATGCTATAATTATGTGTCTACAACATTTAAAGAACCTTTAATGAAAAAGCTTACATAGATACAGATTCTGTTTGCCCCAGACAGGCGTCCGGAATAAATGAAAGACTATCTGTCCGAAGTTTTGAGGCTTCGTTTCTAAAATTATTTCTTTCATTGTTTCTTTATCATTTGGATAGCTTGGTTCCAAATATATAAATCTAAATTGAGATGCAACCAAATGGATGAAAATTTTATTATAGTTGCTTTTCTTACTTTATTTGGCACCAAGCCATCTCAGATGTTTCCTGTGTACATTTCTTTTTATGCAAAGTAAGGTATTGAAATTGTAAGTCTCATCTAAAGTGGGCACTAGATGACCAAGCGTCCTTTCCCGCATTGATTGGGACAGCCAAATGTAATACTTGCTGTATGTTTTGTGTTTAACTTTTAATGATGATAGAAAAACAAAAAAGTTGTGAGGCGCTCAGTGAGCAAGGGTATGCATCGGTACGATTATACGGTGAGATACAGAAGACTTTCCATATGGAAGAGAAGAATTAATTATCCAATTTCATAACATGTCAAAGGATATCCCCATCGGTCTTCCATTTGTAAATCTGATGCCAATGAGAATCTATATAAGATCACCCCTGAGATATTAAATTGACGGTTTCAATGTAAACATGAATATGAATAAGGCATAAATACCTTCATCCCGGAGCGAAGTTCTCCAATCTCAAGGCTTAACATTTGACTTGAAACTAAAATAGATTTATCAACCAATTTATCGATCTGAAGGCAATTTTTGGAAGCCATCAGTGTATAGCAACGTGCGGTTCTACACAAAATGTGCTGTGTACTTCCAGAGAATAATCTGCGCAGATATCATTACAAATTTATTCAGAAAGATTCTCTTTAAAATGAGATGCTAAATATACATTTTACTTCTGAAAAGCACGACATTGAAGCATGTATAATTTCAGTGCCTATGTGCTAGGTGCATTTTGTATATGCTTGTGAGATTCAAGGATTATTCCCAAATATCGTAGCAGTGAGAATTATTTGCAGCTTTAAGTTTTCCTCCGAAAAGACCTGAATGCCAATTACGCCATTAATTTCTTAAACCCCTTTCCCCAACTTTCTTCGTGCTATTCCCCCTTTATGAAATGCAATAAAAGAGATCCCCCCTCTCCAAAGTAAACTGAAACTATTTTTAGATCAATAATAGTTGCTGATGTCATGATACATTAGCTTACAGTCCAAAACAGTGTCATTACATAACGTATTTTACCAGTATACAAGAAATAGAGGAAAACGATCACAAAAATAACAAAATAACAGGAGCAGTTCGGTTAGATAGGCCGTGCTGTTCAGTGCTTACCATAAAAAGACATCAATTTGCGACCAACGATAGCAGCTTGCCATCCCCTAGCTAAAAGTTAAATTTCACACCCCGAGGGGAAATTCCTCCAAGGCTGGAAACGTAATCCCAGATAGAACTTAGGTCAATCAAGGGTCTGTTTTCGTCAAAAAGTAAATTGAAGGAAAGAAAAGAAAGCAGGTATGACACAAAAACAGAACTTGCCTTTCGCTGCTTGTGGAACATTTGATAATTCCTCTTTCACATCAAGTAACTCTGATTTGTTATTCTTAATGGAGTTGACGATAACGTGGAGGAGCGTTGATTTATTGTCGCTTGTTTTCGTGGTAATTAGCTATGGATAAATTAAATACGTAGTAAACAGAATTACTAAAAATATACACAACCTCAAAAAGGTGACTTTAAATGTCTTAATTCAATACTAAATAAAATAAAAAGAAGATACTACACGATAATATTTACGCTACCACTGAAAATATTAAAAGGATGATACTAACATGGAGTTGCTACGAATATTCTTACGGTTTCAAAGGCTGCCCGCTATATTGGGTACTATCTAGAAATAGCAAGCAGCCAGATTCAGCCCGGGACAAAGATATGAAAAACCGAACATTACCTTGGTAAGGAAAGAGATTTTGAAACCAGATGCACCGGAGACTCGGTTGCTACCTTGGTTCATATAGTTGCCTGTTGCCAAGACAATCTACAAAATAGCAGAAATGGAATACACCAATTGAACCTAATGCAGCATCACTTAACTTCATGAACAGCTAGGCTACAGAATACAAACATATATCTGATCGGAAGCAAAAGATTGATGCGCAAGAATTTACCTCTAGGATTTTCATAAGTTTTTTACTCGACATGACTTCATCTGATGCTAGGCTGACCGACTCTATATCCTGGAACAAGACAAGGTACATAGCTAACATGAAGGAATAAATATGTAATACAGTGGAGAAAACATCTCTAAAAAATCTCGTACAACATAGATTCCTTTACGAGAAATAGGGCCTAGAATTCAAGATTAAGTAACATCAACAGTATCAAAATTACATCATAGAAACAAATCCGGAATCAAACGTACCGGGAGGATCTCATCGAGTCGATCGTAATATCGAGCTTTGAAAAGCATTGCGCGTAGTCTTTCATGGTAGTTTGGCATTGTGAGCATCTAGGGAAAAACACATCCTGTTTAGCAATTATGCTCTTAAAATGGCTCAGAATACCTAATGATGACGCAACGAGAAGGTTATAACTGGTATGCACTCAGGCGAAACAATGCCTCATAAGATGCGTTCTATTCATTCTAGATCTAAAACATTCAAGTAAGACGCCTTAAGTGGTATTTAGAATGTTTCTTGTTATGGAGAAGGAATTAACTCTAAAGAGTCTTCCCATGGAGGCACCATTCAGTCAAATTACTAGGAACAAAGCTTATCTAAAAACCAAACCGCAAAAACTAACGCACACTTCCTTAAAATTAGCTCTTCCATAAGGAATCTACTACGAAAAAAACCAAGGAATTTATACTAAAAAAGATGAAGTCACTTTAGAACCCTCAAATACGAATATTTCTATGATTGTACATAATGTTGAGAATTGTGAAACTGATTCCATTTATTGGAGTTAAAATTTCGGATGAATTGGGTGTAATCCATGTAGCAAGTGCTTCATAGAAAAGTTTACCTCGAAACCTAAAATGTCTATAGTAGTGTTTCTTAAAATTAGATACTGATGGCGTCTATTGTATCAAATGTTCAGTTAAAACAAGGGACTATTAAGGAACTTTTAGTACCATAATGCGGTCAAAACGACGTTACAAAATAAGGAAGGTTAAGAATGTGTTGAGCTGGGTTGCCTATATAAAATGCGTGTATGATGAATGGAATTAAAAACACGATATATTGAAACCATGTAAGTGTTCATCAGCAAGAAATGAATTTTTTAAATCCTCTAAGAACAAGAAAATATCTTTAATGTAAATAACTGTTGTTAATACACGCTAGTCCTATGCTTAAGAGAGTCTAATGTATGGTGATACAGCCTGCTCTGTGGATAGTGCAAGTTCATAACTTACTTTTGCAGTAAAAGCATCAGTGTGGCTCATCAACTTTGTATCACCAGTGTAGTTTCTATACTGCTCAATCTAGAAGACAAGAAAACATTGAGGTGATGTGGGAGCCAGAGAATTTAATGAGGAAGGAAGTGGTAAAAGCTGATGCATCGGTGATTTAGTGTAAACGAACATCGCTGGTAAACTTATACTCCAAAACTGCTAATATAAAGTGAAACACTCTCTCCTCTAAATACAAAAAATGATACCAAATTGCAAATGTAGGAGGAGCAAAAAACTTCTTGCTGTCATTTGGGGCACTAACCCTATTTTAATAGAGAAGGACGCGTTAGATTCTTTCGATAAAGTCCGAGAGTGGAGGTATATGACTATAAAATCTCTCATCCTATCGGCCAACATAGAACGTAGATTTCACTAACAAACCATGATTTTACTGTTTCTTTCCCATTCGCAAACTGTTCGTTATTTCCTAGTAAATTTTAACATATAATAAAATGAAATTCTTCAACATTCAAGGCTCTGACGTTGTGGTTGTAATCTTGCAACAGTATAATTTTTAATCCTGCAAACATAGTTGTCTTTCGATCATTATACTTTCCGAACTGGGATGCAGCCTTTTGAATAAATAGTTTATTGAATAAACTAACATATAAAAGTACTAATAATTATAACATAATGAAAAATTACTGCTTTAATAAGAGATATATGAATTAACGAATAGCCTTTGGCACAATGTAAATCCCATACCCGTACCAAAGGTTAAATTTGTCAAAGGATAAAAACATTTATCGCTAAAGGATGTCACAGAATGAGCATAGAGTCTTCAATACGAGATTCCATCAAATTGCAATATTTCTTGTTGTACAGAATTCAGGCAAAGTCTAATGATCCCCATAATCAGGTACACAGCTACAAATTTCCGAAGGCAGTCATCTAATCCACAAAAAAGGGCACACCAAAGACTTTTAAGGAGGGTATAGCTTGGAAAGATATTTTTTAGGCTTAGAAACGGAAGAAGTATTACAGGAATTTTTAAAACTTCATTACTTTCGAGTTCAATAATGAGTATAAAAAGGTCTATTTAGCAAAAGTACAATAAACAGCTCCGCACTGTTCCAGGAAAAAAGGGCACTTTGAAGGATTGGGGTCCTAAGCCCCAAAGATCCCCAGGAGATACACGCCTGTTAATTGAATTAAAGCTGGGCACCACCATTTCAAACTCCGATGAAAATGAGACAAATAGGTTGCCATTGAAAGAGAAGTCATACCTCTAGTCTCTCCGGTGCACACGTCTGCAGAGTTTTAATATGAGGCTCGGAGAGTTTCGACTCATCCAATGCGAGGACAGCTTTGTAGATTTCATCTATAGGCATCTTCAAATGTCCAAGTAGAATCGCTGAAAATAATGACAAATGTACGTTCAGTGACTCTCAGACGATACTTTACAGAGTGTGTAGCCGTCAAAGATGGGCGATTGTAGGAACGACTTTTACTGAATAAAGAACAAAGAAATAGAGAGAACAGAACTTTCCAAGAGAAGGTAGAGTTCGGAAGGAGAAATCGCCAAACTTTTAAGGGGGATGGGAAAAATCGTCAAATTTGAGAGGGAGATGGAAGAAATTGCTAAACTGTTATAGGAACATGGAGATTTAGATCCTTTTTCCACCCTTTGACTTTAAAATAGTTCTATTACAAACTATGCTAAAATTATACACAACTCGAAAGGACAAGACCACATGATAGGCTAGAAAACAATCGGCAGCTTAGCACAAAAGAAGGCAATACAGGGCAAGCCGGTATCAATGCAACCGACGATTCACTATTGCAAGCAAAGCCGTTGGGAATGCAACATAGTATTAAATCCAGTTAATCAGTCTTAACTACAACAAAAATCACAGTAAATGAACAAAAATAAACAGTTATGATATATGATATTCAAAAAGCTCGAGACAAGAGAACGTATACGATTCATGCAACTGGTTAACTAACATAAATTAAACAAGAGAGATCAAAGTAAGCAAAACTGTACGGGAGTTACTAATCAAGAAACAGTGCACCCACAAATTGGAAGACAGAAACAACAATCAGAGTAAAATAAAATGACACAATGTCATTCGATGTCATCTCTGACAGGTACTCCACAGCGTCCCGGAATCGTATATGGGACTAACCTTTTTAATGTCTAGAAGGAAAAATTCACAAGCCTATCTATTTACGAAAAACATGCAGTGATAACAAAACACATCACGACAAGGCTACTATCAAAATGAAATTGGAAGATGCTTAACATTACTTACATAAATTGTACGTTTTCTTTGAATCCAGAATTGACGTCTGCTTTTTATCTGTTTTTTTCTCTGCAAGGGAGATCAACAAGTTAAAAATGACCTCTGATAATAAAGAAAAGGACATTAAACATTCCAAGCAATGGGCAAACTGGAGGTAAAGCATTATCGCAAATTACAAATAAACATATTAATTCGTTCAAAGAGTCGTGTCTACGCTATTGGCTAAACAATGAAGAGCCGTAAAAGCTGTTCCATACAGTAATGAGAAGCAACGAGAGAGAATTTAACAGGATTCAAATGAGGTAATGATAATAAGATAGAAATAACAACAATACCAAACACGTGCTATTATTTTTACCACTAGTATATGTCTTTAATATAGTTAACGAAATATCATGGTAACTTTTACCAACACATATGTTATATATAACATATATATCAAATGTAGCTCATAACATATAACACATAGCATATAAGGAATGAGCTTTAGAATTCCTGACAGTCATCAGAAAAAGGCTACGATGCACTAAATGGGGGAAGTGGGGAGTAAAATCTTTCCTACTTGGAGAAAGCTCTTACTTTAACGTCCTCTATGAATATAATTTATTTTGCTTCTCTCTTTATTTGTATATTAATTTCCTATATTTAACGGAACCAATTTTCCGTACTTTTTCTTTCTTATATGTTTGCAATTTGGTGAATTGATTGTCCTATGATATATGAATTGCATGCAGTGGACTTAAATTATACAAAAACTGAAACTGAACTAAGTCTGTATGTAAGGTGCTATAGTACAGCAAAAGCACTCTGCTACAAGTAACTATTGTCTTTAACGTACGCCTTCAACACAAGATGATAAAAACACATATCATCATTCTGTCCTTCACATGCTAGTTTCAAAAACAGCATTTTGACGTCACATAAAGTCACTATAATAATAAAGCCAGTCTTCTTACTTCTAAATTTGAATGCCCGACCATTTTCGTCCATCATACAACAGCTAACAGGAGCCAAGAGATTACGCCTTACTCTGGATCTCATTTCGAACACAGATACCTTGCACGAGAGATCCCTACGCAGTCTTGACTACTCATCAGAGGTAACTGTCGGCTCTTTGAAATCTGGCTTCTACTATCTGCAGTCTTGATACACCAATTACGATCACTGAATTCGTGAACAAGTAATAGGCTCTTAACAAGCCGAGCAGCCAGATCACAAATGACAATAAGGCAGGTGCCTCGATGCAATACGGAGCACATGCGTTCGGATGTGTTTGCAGCATGAGGTCTACGCTGATAAGCATATCGTCATAGATAAGCAAATGAATCGCTTGAAAGTACGCTACTTGCATTACCGAATACCTGAAGTCATGGAATTTCGCAACCCTCTTACAATACACACTATCAGTTCCCAGAAACAACCACAAAAGACCCCTTCCAAACACGAAGACAAAGAATCTAGGGGCATGCCTGTCTTGGAGAACACAGTTTCAACACCGAGGCAATCTCCTGAGGAGCAGTAGCAACTACACGAGGAGAGCTCAGTGTCAGCTCCGGATCGTCACTAGATTCTTCACTTTGTATGCAAAATATATACTAATCTTTCTAACTGTTTGTTCTTAAGCTAAATCACATTCCTTTTACTTAACTACTCAACGAAACTATTCCTCTTTCTAGTTCTATCCACTCTTTGCCTTCTGAGTTCTTTCTAAGGCTTCCATAACATTCCATGACGTATTTCTTCATGTCTGTTTAACACTGTCAAGCAAGCCCGATCATATTTGCTAATATCGCCATGTCTCCATTTCTCTCGGCCCCTGTTGTGATATATATAATCTTATGGAAATAGTAAGGGTGCTATAGGATTTGCTGGTTTCTACTCCCCTGAGGATCCAAATATGCTCATATTCTCGGAGGGATATCCCAGAATCATGCCCCATCCGTTGTCCACCTGTCTCCGGATGTCAGCTTTGACTGACATAAACTAACTCCTATAGTTGTCCTTTCAGCTAGGTGTGGAGGAGCGTCATGAGAAACACCTATCTACCAATGATGGAGCATAGTTGACTCTGTCCAAACACTAGCGAAAAAAGCTTCGGCTCCATCCGTGCGAGACTTGAACCTTGCTAAAAATATAGTGTAGATAGGGCCCATGACACTGAAATACCGGGCACGGTTTCCCAATAACCATGGGAATGTGAGAATGGCGGCAAGAATAAAACAAAGTTATTCGAACTGATGACCTGCATGCATTGAAGGTTGCACTAGCCAAATATGGAAATAGATACAAACGAACTCGAAAATCTACCATTGATTCCATTCACTGTCCAATGCTTCTATTGTTTAAGAATCGATTCTCGTTTACCAAATACGAACAAAACATGCCGCACATTACCGAGAACGAGGCATATGCTACAGGTGAATAGGCCGTAATTTCGACGCCAAAGGAATGTAATTGCGACAACAGATCAATTCATGTGACAATGGTGCAACCAGTTACATTGATCAACCAGACCACGTGAGAAAATATTCACTCCATATATGGTATTATATTTGAAACAGGAGATAGGAAGCGAAATCATGTGGTCTGAGGTAATTCTCACACCACGGTAGCAAAACAGAATTGAATTCCTTGCGTAAAGATTTGTTGGTCCATACAGGCTACTATTTCCCACACAAGTCCTTATCTTTAAATCCTTGCAACTAAACTCTAAAAATACGAGCCATATCAAACTATAACTTAATACACTTTGGAAAACTTTTTCGGACAACATTAAATTCATGCAAACTAAGCGATGTCTAAAGGCAGAATACAAAATTAGAATGGAGAAAAATTTCCATGTAATGTTTATAGACAGAAGTTGTAAATTGTAACTGGGCAGCTGGCTTTTAGTAGTTTCTTGTAAATTTTACTACTTAAAGATTGTAAAAAATGAACTCTATTATTACTTCACTTATGTACATGATGTCACAAAATGATCAAGTCTGTTCAAGACCCCCTGCACAATAAATGGACCGAGTTTCACCACAAGAAACCAGCAATGGCAAGATCCATATGAATTTTCTCCAGGGGGGGATTGACATAGAAAGACACTGTCGTCCTACGCTGAGGTTTCTCACAGGTTCCGCAAGAAATCCATTCTGCCCCTCACAAATGACGAAGCCAGTGCAGATCAAAACTACCACCGGATATAAGCGAAGGGTCTAAACAGAAGAATTCTCCAGCTCCCCCCAGCAGTACTTCTATCGTCCCTACTCCAAATAAAATCAATTTCTACATACGTATATAGGAAGAATAATACCTTTAATGGGGACAATCTTCGTGCTAAACCGAGTCTCTAACTCCTTGAAATCGATCATTTCATCGACCTCGTCTTCACTGCCAATCTGCAAACAAATTGCACAATTCAATAGATCATCACTAGGAGGTCGAAATTAGTTGGTAGTTGGTGTCAATGATCAAGAATCAGAAATTAGTGGAAATAATTTTCTGCTTCACGCTCCATAATCAAGAAAAAGGAGAGCTTATAAACTATATTTAAGAACTTCACTGCAACATCTGTAGTGTACACATCTGTACCAACATCTGTACCAACAGACTTTAAACTATATTTACATCGGCATTCACGGCAGGAATAGACACCTAGGCCAGGCCTATTCGCATACCGTCCGGGCCACGTGCGACCCTGTCCCCATCTCCGAGGTGCCTAAAGAGTGCTATTTCTTCGAGGTTTTTCACTTTGCACTTTGACTATTCAATGTTGTAATGGTGAAGAGCAATAAATGACCACTGGTTTTGGAAATAGGCTGGGGTGCACAATGAAAAACACTTACACTAAAGAGAAAGACAACAAAGAAGAGGAAGATAATTCCTGCCCCACAACTGATGCCTCGCAGATCATCCATCCATGGAAAGGTCTTTGTAACGCATTTCCTATTTAGTATTAATACAAAACATGATAGAAGCGTTGCATCATGTGCTCACCATATAAGGCGCTACAGGACACCCTGGGAGAGTGCAATTGCCTCAGGGCTAACTGATGGAGTGCTCAGCAGTCGTAAACTTATGTCAAGCTGTCCCAATACTCTCGTGTGCTTAATGCAAGAGGGACGTCTATTAATTTTTCAGGTTCTTTCCCATCCCCGGGCCTTACTAAGACCTCCTGCACTTATTAATTAATAAATTTACATAAAAATACATTAATGTTACTAGGTTGGAGGCTCAAAGGCCCATGTCAATTATTTGTCAAGGCATAAGCTTTTTTTCGTTTTGAATTTTCCAAAGTATACTACGCCGTTGCATTCAAGTTGTGAGTATTCTTTCTAGCTATAAGTACGTTATTCGACCATAGAACATGGTGTTTTATGACGTAACGCATGGAAGGCTTCCAATCTAGAAAATCCTCCCCGGTTAATAAGACGACTGTTTACTAGCTTTTGAAAAAGTTCCCACCCCAAAACTATTAAGACCCCCTTTGTATTAAGCATCCGAGAGTACTAACTCTAATGTGAACCTACCTTTCCCCAGACAGTGTTCTCTAAAGCCACACCAGACACCTTCTCCCAGTTAATCCTTTTCAACTGCATCGTGTTTGAATTGGGCATTCCTGGCAAAGGTGGAGGGGGCGGTGGAGCTGGTGCCACTGGTGGAGGTGGTGGTGGCGGTGGTGGTACGTACTGACCAGGAAGAATGACATGATCTAGAGGAAGAGGAGTTGCATCGAAGTTCAGTCTATTGGAAAATCCAGAATCACACAGGCTATCAGGAAATCAGGTTTTTATTTAAAATGATCATCCAGCTGTGAAGCAAGGGGAAGGGGCAAGACATTTAACATAAAGCAGAAAGTCGATAGCTTCAAGTTGGGGCAAACATTTACTTACCATCGGTGCTGACCGATTGAAGTCTCTCCGGCTCCATTTCAAATGATTTGCTCTTTATTTCATCACTCATATCCTTTGGTGGACTACTTGCAGAAGTAGATGAGCCCAGCGCTGAAGAGAGGTCATATATTAGAGGCTATTTTATCTACTGAAGATACACAATAATTGTTGGCATTGCTTTTAGTTCTAGAAACTCATCAAGAAGATTCGATGTAGCGAATGATTCAATGATGAGAAACGATGCTATTGATCTCGATGAATCATCGATCAGGTAAATCACATCTTCTTATCATTCACTTGTGATTGAATGATTGGCAGACAAGTATAGAGGAAACAAACATGAAATAGATGTAAACTGGGATTTTTGCAAATAGAAAGACCGTAAGGCTAAGCGTATTTCCAACAATCAAAACACGACTTAGCTTCCAGTTTATCTATCTGAAACAATGTCTGCCTGCTTCAGTGATCTGCTGTCTTATTGAATCAATAATTAAATAAGGTTAATACTAGTTAGATCAAACATATATCAGCTATAACACTAACTGATTGTAAAATTTAATATTGCTTTGAGTGATTGCTTGAGTGACAAAAGTGACAACAACAGTTCCAACTATCTCGAAATTTTTTACCTGCTTCCTTTGACGGCTCGATGCTCTTCCCTTTATCAGCCTCAAGACGAACTTTTCTAACTTCTTCTTGGGCCATTTTCAACTCGGCTTTTAAATCATCGATGTCTTTCTGAGTAAGCATCGCGCTGTTAACATCAGCATCTCCTTCAAGTAAATCATCAATATTTGTTGATTCCAACGCGCCAGATCCCCCATCAATCCCTCCTTGACGTCTGTTATTATTTGAATCGTTCTGGTTCGTCCCCTTTGATTGGGAACTGTGGCTGCCGCTTTCATGAGCCTTGTGAACAAGTGCAGTTGCCAAGACAACGGAGTTGCCAGAATCATTCGGGCTACGCATCAATTGGCTATCATCGATTGCCATCAAAGCATCAACAGTCGAATCTACGAAATACGAAGGCACTGAGTTTAGGATATTGTCATATCCGAAGACCACAATGATGATTAGGCTAAAATGGCAGTGTTTGAGACACCTATTAGTCCACTTAACTTAAAAAGCCTTAAACAAACTCGACAAACTCAAAACATAAGCAATGGGGCCTAGAGAGAAAAATTTATGGTAGACTCATAACGAGGTCTCTCCCTATATCTAATGATATTTTTATTGGAAAACTGGGATCCGCAGGTCCCTATTTCAAAAAGATTACATATAGGAGACAATATTCAGTGTATCCTCCAACTCACCTCTAACAGGTGCGATATCTCTTAATTCCTCATATTGCGAGTTTTCTCTCCCTACCATTTGGAACAAAACCAGAAATTGATATGAGTAGTAAATTATCTGGTACAGTTATCCTCTACTACACGCTTTTTTTACACGGAACCTAGCTCAAGGTCTAGTTCCAAATGTTCCTTATTTTTGGACCTCCAATGATCAAATGGTAGTACTAAAATGTCATTATCAGTCCCTTAATTTTCAGTGCACAATACGTGCATAAAAATGGTACAAACACAAGGAAAACATTGAAATCTTGAATTTTGCCTTTAATTTTGGCTGCAACGTACGATCAATGAAAAATGAAGGATTTAACACAAGCATAGTAAACATTCTATGAGCATTTTGGCTGTAAATGAATAGAACCAGCTTTCTAATTCTTGATTGTTTAGTGCTATGAAAATGTTAATATTGAAAAGTTCCTTAGGGAATTTTCCTCTAATAGTATTAGTTCTTTAAATATTCTGGCATTCTACATGTAGGTTCCTTACAAAGCGGTTCCTTATAAAAAAGCGTGTAAGTGTATTCACAAGAATAAGAACCTGCTTCTTTCAAAGACGCAAGAGTTATTTGATTATGACCCGTGGCTTTTAGCTACTTTTGGCACGTTTTGCTGCGGCGACTATAATCAAGGGCAGCTTTCAAACGAAAGTGGTGTGAATGACCACCTCTGTTTACTAACCAAAGTACAATAAGTTAATTAATAATTATATTGCTGTATGTTATGCATTTCAATGCAGTCTGGCAGAATTCTGCTATTGTCAACACACGATGAGGGTAAGCTTGAAAAAATATTAAGCGGCAACAAATTTGAAAAAAGTATGAAACTTTCAACAAAAGGCAACAATTACCCAGCGATCCGGATGAGTTACTTGTTGAAACTTGTTTCGAGCCAGTTGGTGAGTTGTCGTCTACTTTGACATCTGAAGGCAAAAAATGTTTCCAAACAAGTCATACTCCAAGTCAAGTATCAACTTCAAACTCTCAGCGAAGTTTCATCATATTTCCATAAAACATAATTGTTTTATAAATTTTGCTTTCTGCTGCAATATTTGATATGAAATAATATATGTAACGCAAGTTATTCAATAATTTCCATGGTACGTTGTAACTTAGAGTTCTAACTTCTGTACAACCCAGTTCCGTGCACATTATTTTACTACATATAATCGTCTCATATATGTTATATTAAAAGATTATATAATATTTTATTATATCATATTACACTATGTTATATATATGTTATCTTATCTAATGTTCTCTATTGTATTCTTTTAATGACTTATAAATATTTCAACCACTACTAATTTACGTAATATTTAATATCACGATAAATAAAGTATATATATGTATATATCAATAAATACATACATATATATATATATATATAAATATATAAATATATATATATATATATTTATATATTTTTATATTTATATATATGTATATATATATAAATATATATATATATATATATATATATATATATATATATATATATATATATATATATATATATATATATATATATATATATGTATGTATATACCGTATTTACTCTATTATTCCCGCTGCAGGATTACTATTTCAACCTCATTTAAAAAAGGCGGGATTATTAGAGAGGCGGGTATATTGGAGAGGCGGGATAAACAGACAAAAAAACATACAATTTCGAGAAAGTTCATAATAATATACCAATAATAGTAATACCTTTTTCTCGAAATACTTTTTTAAACAATAACAACAATAACTTTTTCAACAGTAATAAAAACGATGAACGTATTTTCAGTCACTTTGAACAAATTGTTTTCAATTTAAATTTTTATATCCACCAAAAGCTTAATTTATATATTGATTTGTATTTTTACAGCTAATGACGGAGCTACAGTTACGGTACTTAAAACAACACCAATAATAATACAAATAACAATTAGTCGTTGCAATCCCGCATGCGGGATTACTGGGGAGGCGGGATTATTCTTTCAAACTATGAGATAAAGGCGGGATTACTAGAGAGGCGGGAATAAAAGAGAAGCGGGAATAATAGAGTAAATACGGTATTTATACACAATATATATAGTACATCTGATATAACATACCAATAAGCCCACCAACAAGATTCCTTGGCCTATCTGCGTCAGATAGTTTTGAGCCCTGTACTCGAAACAATATATCGAACATTTCATGCGGAGTTGTTGTTGCACTGATGATTATTCCATCTGTGAAAGAACAAATAGAATGCATTTGAGGCAGCAAAAATAATGCCGTTGCAAGGTTATAAAGTAACTTGCTTTATCCTTCCACATCAGACGGATACTCACTGTATGCTGTCTTACTGAGTGTCTGAGCTTGATAGAAAGTCTTAAATCTACCTCTCAAGTTGCTTTGAAAAGCATTCCCAGCAAACTGTTTCAGGACGTGATATTTCAAACTTAGCTCATGTCCCAGCAAACTGTTTCAAGATAGAATATGTCAACCTTTGGCCACCCAGGTTGGCATCCATGATCACTATAGCTTCAAAATAATAGATTCTCAGATTCAATTGATTCAATAGATTCTCAAATCTTGCAAGCAGGAATATATTTTACGTACTTTCCATGTGTCTAGCAACCATATCAACAGCAAGTTGTTCAAATTCTAATTGGGCACTCGGTGCCAAAAGACGACTGATGCAATGTAACATTTGAAGCTTCAGTGGATCATCTAAAACCGGCTCTAATGCACCAATCAACTTCTTAATGTCACTGAAGTATAAAGAAAACAATAATCTCAAAAAGTCTCATACAAAAAAACTCAGCCTGATTTGAATAGAATGTAGAATGCAAACTTTGCATATGTTGCAGAGAAAAGCTAGATGCAATGAAGGGTGCTGAATATGCAAGGCTAAAAAGTTCAAATTCTTAATCTCGTGTGTAAAAGATCCTGTGCGTAACGGACACCACGGTTTTAACATCGGCTAATCGTCTCGCGCCCATCTATCTTACTTATATAAGCTCTACTCAGAAGGTTCACAATAGGAGCCGTTATGAGCGTGACGTGCTTGCTCGAAGGACGATTGATCAATGGTATGGAATAAAATATCAAATGAGGTTGAGGTAGTCTCTTTCTCACCTACTTTCAAACGCGAATAATGTAAAGTTTAAAAGCCAAAAAGTCACATTTTATCCTACTATTAATTTTTTTCTTTTCTTAGATAAACTTTTAAATCATACTGCTACTTCAATCTTATAATGTAAATTATAAATAGATTTTAACACCGCCCCCTGAAAACCAGCCAATATGGCCGATGGGGCCACCGTGTATAAAGAGATTTAAAATGAAAAGAAACTGTTTTCGAGTATTCCCATCTATTGAGCATCTAAGAATGCTATTGTTCACTTTGTACACCTATCAAACTTACTTAAAATTTCATGCATTTCTTATAGCCAAGATGTACAACATATTTCCACTTGGATTGAAATGCCCGGACATGCAGTAGAGTGTCATAGAAATTAATAGACACACTAACCCGTTCTTATGGTAAAAGGCGAGTGCCTGCTTCACAACAAGCTGTTCACCTCTGGTTAGCAACTTTTTCATCTGAAACACAAGGGAAATAAAAAATCAATAAATATAAATCAATAAAAATCAATCAAAGGCAGCGTAGGAAGAAAACCATACAAAGAGAATTTTCATCATTTCTACTGTCTCTTTAAGCCAGTGAAAAGAACATAAAGTTATATATATTATGTGAATGATAATGAAAGATCTAATGGAATGGAGAGATGAAGGAGATTCAGAACTGAAAAGAATGGGTTCAGGAACGTCACAAGGACTATGGTTGGGGTGTGTGTGGCCTTCAATTCTTCGATAAGTACTTGATTTTAACGAAGCAAAGACCTAATTTTACCTGAATCTTCGGACGCTCAAGAAAGTTGGGGGGGGGGGGGTAACACTCCCATACTCCTTTCTGGCTACATCCCTGAATGGGTTTCAAAGCAGTAAAAACTGACAAAAATATCGTATAAATACGATATTAAATTTAGTATCTTTTTGTTTACATTTCCGCCAGCAACCCAAATCTAGATTGATAAATTGTGGGAAAGTATAAATTAATCAAAAAGGGCAAAAATTCGACAAAACAATGGAACTCAAAAGTTTACAAAAACAGAGAAGAAAAAATCTGCTATATCTGAATATGATATCCGATTTTAACAACGAGAAGCAAAAAAGATGATGTTCTGCTCAAGACACATTCTGTACACAGATGTTGCCCATATTCCTATCGCTAAGCTGAGCGTAAATTCAACACTTTCCATACTGCATTTTGGGATACTGCATAAGCGGATAGTTGATAAAATGACATACCTGCTCTTTCAAATGCTTCAGCAAATCCTTCTGATCCGGTTCCGGATTGATAGCTGTCCCTTCCTTGCCTGCCTCATTTCTTGGTGATATATCGGACTCTAAAGCAGAATCTGATCCGGAATTTTCTCCATTCTGTTGTTGACCATCTGCTTGCCGGTTCGAATAGTCTTCAGAGCGGATAGGGGAGATACCATTTCTTGACAAATCCGGAACTGGACGCCATTGTACCAGCAAAGATGGCGACTTTCCGCTGTTTTTTAATAACTCTGTTACAGTATCATGCGTGGTTTGGCTGTAACGAAATGGACATGGCCATGAAAATACAAATCGGATGGCTCACTATCTTCCAGAACACAAGGTAACATGTTATATGCTCTTTCTCTGAATGTAACTAAAGATCTTATAAGCTTAACTATAAAGCTATAGAGGTTTGGCTATAGAAACAGTCTAACTGTAACGACAACATACAATGTGTTGCAATGCGATTAATTATCACTTCGCCAAATGTGAACCCACCAAGCATGAAGAACGGCTTTAAGTCACAGTAAAAACTAACGTTAAGTTCTTCAATATCCATGTAATGAAATAAAAAAATTAAGAAATAGGGCAAATAGAACAAAAAAGCGGTGAACGAGTTTTCAGTCACCGCTTTTTAATCAGATTCAGTAACTGAAAACTCTGTGTGCTTGTTTGAAGTTTGCAACATAAGTAATCGAACTGTACTTCCGCCTTCTGCCAGCCTAAATCATAGGGTGACCCAGTTTCTCTTTCAGTGCTTTCTTCCCAGCGTAAGATCGCTTTATAGAACAGTGAATTAATACTACAAAACTGCTAATGGTAGCTGCATTGTATATATCCATTACTTTTTATCTCCAGAATTAACACCGACTACAGAATCCATAGTGTACTGGAAGACTTTTGAGTGAGCCGGTGTAGCACAATAGATTTACCGACAGGGTGACCAAGGCGTCCCAAGTACCAACAGCTATGACCTCAGATATTGGGTGAGTGACCAAGCGGTTCAGCTTAGCTTCCGTTACCTAGCAGAAGATAAGCTTGGCAGTGTTAGGTCAGCAACTGGATGGGCGACTTTCCAGATAAACGACCAAAGAAACTCACTCTGCCATCCTTCGGAAGGGACGTTAAACTAGGGGTCCCATGTCTGGATGCGGCATGCACAGTAGGCCTAAATTAGCTGAAGACGCTAGATATAAAAGCCTAATCAAAATAAAGTAAACAAGTACAACAATCTCCGACTTTTATTGACAAGCCAGTGACTATCGATGGCTTTCACAAACCGCGGGGAAGTGGGATGACAACCCAGCACCCCTGCCTCGACAGGCCCTTGTACAGAATATATCATAAATTTCATGAAAGTTCTTACCTGACCTTTATACCATTAATTTCCAGAATACAGTCACCAGGTTTCAGTCCGGCATTCTCTGCAGGGCCACCTATAAAGTTGACCAGAAGAAAATGTGAAACACAAATGGAATAATTCTTCATAAATTTGCTGAGAATCTCTTTGAAAAAATGCTTGAGGAGGAAGGCAGCTAAGCACTTTGAATGATTAAAATTCACTAACAACGATAAAAATAGAGAATTATCGCGACAAACCTCCATCAATAGTGCGTACGAAAACAGGATTGTACCCTGAGATAGTGAAACCAAATGGGCCTTTTCCACTTTCACGCTCCAAATGGACCAGCCTAAAATTATGACAAAAAATCCTCAGGTATGACTGAATGAAAACCGCTTATTCGGCACCTAAAAATACTTTGCCGTCCCTGCTATGAAAATCTGTCCGTATCTTCCAGGTCCGAAGCCAAGGGACCCTGGGGGGCAAAGCACCCTTGGATTTGTGAAAATTGACTCTGTGCCTCCCCTACAGAAATGAATTATATATATATATATACATATATATAATTTTTCTTTTCTCTTATGTTAAATATAATTTCCCTTCCCCTTTTCTCTTATGTTTATAACTTTTTTCTCTTATGTAAATATAAGCCCTTTTCTCTTATGTTAAATATAATTTCCCTTCCATTCAATTTCAAATGCTATCCATTGTAAGTCCAGTTTCATTGTGTAAAGTGTTCTATTGTCTTAAGTTAATTAGATATTGTTCCTTTGTTTTTATCGTTATATATGCGCTGTATGTACCTGGAATGTTATAACTGATGAAGGCTTGTGCCGAAACGTTTTAAAAGTTGGAATTTTTTCTTGAGGGTCTATATATATATATATATATATATATATATATATATATATATATATATATATATATATATATATATATATATATATATATATATATATATATATATATATATATAAAATTCAATAGCCTTTCCACTAAAAATCTTTAAAAAAATTTATATAGATTATCATAATAAAAACAACTGTTTAACGTTTTTACACCTCCAGTTAGATGGTGTGAAGTTCATTAATTATTTTTCCAAGGTATTGTTTCTATGTATGTGTCTCCTTTGCATCTATTCAATTTTGGTTAATTATATACGTGCGCTCTTCAAAGTGAAGGTAAGAATTTTCTGATGAAGCTATACACGAAACGTTAAACAGTTGTTTTTATTATGAAAGTCTATATATATATATATATATATATATATATATATATATATATATATATATATATATATATATATATATGTATGTATGTATGTATGTATGTTTGTATGTATGTATGTATATATGTATGTATGTATGTATGTATATTGGCTGTGCTCCCCTTGCGAATTCAAGCTGGCTACGGGCCTGATATCTTCACCGGCATATTTCTAAAAGGTACAGCTCGCCTCCCCTTGCTATGCTAGAAAAACTAAGCTAGGTGTGCAGAAGTACTATTTAAATGGTGCTCACCTGGTTGGATACTCACGCTTCTTTGGTTTGTCTATAATTCCCGAAAAGCTAGAAAAAACATGGACGAAATGAGATGTAAGAACTATGTTGTTCACCTATGCAAATTAGGAAAACGATAGACAATCTAGAACGTGCTTTAAGTTTCTCAAAAAATGGTGCCACGGCGAACAAAGATCTGTTTTACTCTGAGTTCTTCCAGGCAAAAGTTTGCATTATTATGTGATATGATCATAGAAATGGAAAAAGTAGATAATCACAGAAAAACAGAGCAGATTCGTAGAGCACATGCAGAGGAAAGGAGAAAGTAAATTGTTGAAGGGATTGCAGAATGCAGATGGGTTTCTAAGCAGCGGATTGAGAGGGTATTGAAGACAGAGAAGTTAGAGGTGGATGTCAAAGATGTTTTCCTAGATATGACGATCCAGTTAAGGACCTAGCTCTTACTTCAAAACCATTGAAATGTGTGGACAGCAAAAAAAATTAAATATCTACTTCTAATGTTGAGATTGTGCCAAAGAGTTAATGTCTTAGGACAGCCAGGTCAGACCTTTCGTTTTATGTGTTTACTTTAAAAAACAACAAGTCGAGATATCGTTGGTTTCTCCTATTTCTTAAAATGCATACCATAGTGTTTCTACATAATGACGAATAACAAGCAATTGTTATAGTTCCAAGTCTCATAGTCGCACGAACAAAGCCGCAATTTCTCCAGCTTTTAAGACATGGCTTCCACAGGAGTAGTTTTAATGGAAATGTGCACTACAAAGAACTGTCATCGATATGTCATAATCATGAAAGAAAATAGATTTGTGATCCTAGAAGCATAACGAACTAGTGTTGTTCTCAATTTTGTGAGCCGTTGACACTTTTGAGAAGGTTATGCTATATCTTTGGCTATATGTGAGTTTACGTGTCAAATAACTACTGTCAAACCGACTAACTGGACAAAGTAAGCTAAATACAATGTGTGATAAATGAATACGAGGTTACTCTATGATAGATAATACAGCAGATGTGGGTATAGTATGACGGTAGGACACGTAGACCCACAACTACCTGGCCGTCCTTTTCTCCTTCTCAGGGTAAGGCGTACTTGTGGTTCTTGACCATGTCCTGAAAATACATGAAGTAGCATTAGAACTTCACGAGAGTACGATTAAAGAACCCTTCTATTGCCTTCAATGGCTAACTGCTTTTGTATTGCAACAGTTCAAGACGCAACTGTGGATATTTCAGGACAGAGGACAGAGAACAAAGTCAATTTTGACCAGAAAAACAATGGATTTCATCGCAGCAAACTGTGGCTACCCGCTGTAGGGATGATCTCACGTCCCATCGAAAGTGAGCTTTCTCTTTAGAATATGTCTAATCGTATACGTAATCGAGCATCTCTCTCCACCTACATTTAAGCAAGATTACTTAAAAGTGCTATTCCTACTCAAAACACTCTCAACTTATCAGCACCAAATTGATCTCATTTCAATGCAGGTGTTATTCTAAGATGAGTTTTCCGGTTTCTTGGAGTCGAAAAAAGGTAATCGCGCTAAAAGTAAGTTCAAGATAAATTTCTTTATCAATTAAATTCTAATCACTTCATAAATGTAGACCCATTTTTTCAATCATTGCCATGTAAAATGAGAGTCCAATTTTTATAAATGTGGTCCCCTCCAAGAAAAAAGACAATTCTCAAGATTTCAATGTTCAACTGAGGGTCTGAATTTTACTTAGAATAACCTCTGCTTCGAAGGGCTGTTAGCATGACCTTCTTCAATACTGTCTTTTAATGACATGTTGAACCAAACACTGAAGTTCTTTGAACACAAAAGCAGTCACAGATAACATTCCATGTGGGTTCGAAATGAATATTTCTCCACTTACATGGACCTAGGAATTGAGACCGTAGCATCTCCGTGATTGTCTCTAGGCGAAGACCTAGGAGCACTGGCAGAATTTTTATTCACGATTGCGTCAAAGTATGGCTTGTGTCGATGTGGAATAAAATACCTGCGAAAGAATATGGTCTTGTTAACCTCTGTAAATTCTAATGAGACATATGAATATTGCTACACATTTTTAACATAAATATACGCTCATTAATGACAACCAAATAAGCTTTGTTGCGGCTTGATGCTACACTAAAGTTTGAGAGTTTTGCACTTATTTACAAAGGACAAAATATCGAACTAGATGTGGAAGTTTGCTCGTCATAAAAATAAACAATTCACGTAAAGAAATGACCACAAATAGCACTTTGCACAAAACAGCCTACAACATTCGATTCAATTGAATAAAAACATGAAAATAAATTAATAATCAGGGCTGCCTCAGGAGACTTCCAGGATGGGTGAGGCCAAGTTGCTTTGTCGGATGGAATCAAATCGCACATACGTTTGTAAACCACACAAAAGACTTTGCGAGCTGGCGTATTATTTCAAATGAACCTGCCGACTGCCGCTTTTCAGAGGTAGGTCAGTTAGTTACAGCCCAACACCCCCAAAGTAGGGGCGGCCCTGATAATAATCACTAAGAAAATTGTGAAAAGTAGATGCAGTAAAAAAATTCAAGCGCCCACCTGATTGGCCTTAATAGCCCTCTTTGTACATCGTTTGTTAGTAATGAAGAAACAACATGTGAAAATCTCTCAATGTCTCTGTCTTTAGCATATCGATTCATTATAGAAATTAAGGATGTTTTCTTATGCTCTTCTCCCGTCAGAAAGTAATGCATCTAAATCAGAGAACAATAAATCTCACAAATGTTGTAAAAAATATCTCGATGTGAATATTCTTCTGAAACTGAAGCCCCTAGATGCAGCATAAGTCGGACAACTTAAATTGGGATTTAGTTTTGTGGATATATGGGAGAAGATTTATGTTTCTCTAATGTGAGTGTTTACATAGCTATAATATATACAAATAGTTATAAAAACTGTTCTACAAAAACCTTTTCTCCCAGCTAGAGAGTTCTAAAACTATTTGATATGATTTTTTGAGGACTATTAAATAGAGGAGGCACCATTTGAGCTTTAGTATTACTGAGGGGGTGTGTATTTGTGGGGGAGTCAAAAAGGGTGTGTTATTGTTATGTACTATGGTATGCATGAATACTCATTGACTAAAAGAACTGTCCAGAAAGGGAACCCAGTCAATCCAGTGATATATAGGTGTTTGAATTTCATGAATAGAGGAGTCAGATCAAGTTCTATTTGACTCAAAAACCATATCAAGTCATTGAGTACCTGTTGAAAGGTGACCTGCTAGACATCCCATTCAAACTATGAAATGGCAATGAGGAAGTCACTGAAAAAATCTATTCTTTCAGAGAACAAGCTCTTTGAATGGTGTATTGTACCATTCAGAAAGCTCTTTTCACTCAGTTGCATTAACAAACCCAAACTTTTAGGAACACATTTATAAGAGTACATTGAAGAAAAACTCTCCTGTGAAACCATTATGTCAGTTAACAAAGGTTTACAACAATATATCTACTTGAAATGTGTGGATAAATTCAAAATCAAAAGAGATAGTTTCATGGCCACCTGCTGAAAACTAAGCTTCCTCTTTCTCAAAATCTAGTGATTAAAGCAACATCAAGTAAAATCTCAGAGAGGTTAACTGTACTCTACAGTGTCATCTTGAAATGAAAATAATGCCCTGTATTAGCAACACAGCCCTCAAAGAATAATATTCTTATTTGTGGATGTCTCATGATGGCTTTCTGCTTGAGTAAATATTAGTAAGTCATAAAACAAAACAGTACAATACACAGAAAGAATTAATATTCACAAGTGAGAGAAGAGCAGCAGACAGACTGCCATGATAAAACATCCTACTATCTATTCACACATCATGATGCTTCTATGAAAGCATGTGTGGTGGTTGGCAATTCTGAAGAAATGCTATCAAAATTAGGGAACATCCTAATTAAATAAGAGAGAGTTTTTACAGTATCAGCCAGAGAGTGACCACATTACAATCAAATCACCAATATCTTTACATTCCAAGAAAACTAATTTGTTATCAACAAAAAGTAGTGATATATTGAAATCTCACATCTCATAAATACCTGCTGGAAAAATTCTCTTGCTTTCCTCTGCTGTGAAGAGATTTTTGTTGGGTACTTGTCCTCAAATCTCTTTATGGCTGAGTTACCAGCAATTACCTTTATCTTCACCGAGGTTCCAGTCCGTTCAAGTAATTTAGAGACTTCATTTTTGTTTAGTCTTTTCACTGACTGGCCATTGATTTGCATAATCATATCACCACGGTAGATTCCTGCTTCATAGGCTGGAGAACCCTTTCTAACATGCTCAATGTGAACAGGTTTTGAGCCTCGTAATGTCAATCCATAGCCTTCCCCTCTGAAAAAGAGAATTAAAATTAGGTTAAAAATGATGATACAGCCGAAAAACGATTTATGCTAAAGAATGTTCTGGCATTGTCGTGTAAAAACAGAATTCTGAGCATGACTGCATATGAACTGCAGCCTGTGAGTTATCAGTTAAAGTTCAGTTTATCTTAAATCCAAGTTAAGCTCATGATGGTTTGATGGCATGTAATAACGTAGTGCCTGTAAGGCACTGAACACAAATGCCAATATACCAATTGCCATACCTTCTTCGTTGCAGCCTGAAGGTTCTGATTCTTGAAATAACAGCAAGTGATGGTGGAACTCTTCTTGATCTTCTCGCCACTAAAGTAACTTGCTCTTTGCTGAGTCCCTGAACATTTTTGTCGTTTATTTCTAATATTTGATCACCGACATGCAACCCCGCGCTTTCAGCGATAGAATTTGATAGGACAGAGACAACAACGACTGGTGCATCGCCAGCAACGGAGAACCCAAAAGATTCTGGCCAGCCACTATTATTCAATACCATTGCTCAATTACTGCCTTTCCTCTCTGATCACTATAATAGTGCTCTCTCGATTCAAATGTTGTTATCGGCTAAATAAATATATCAACTGTGGCCTAACGTTAGCAACCCCAAACAATATAGCGACCTCCGAGAATACATCAAGGAAAACTCTGATTGCTATTCCTGACAAGTGTGCGGCCACAAATCCTCAAAATTTAGTCATAATCCATTGATAGAAGTGCTGAGATCAGGAAGAAAAGTTATCTCGTCGCGATCATTACGCTGCGATTTGTTTGCAAAGAGGTTGTTCTTTTCTACACAGCAACATTCAATCAAAAATGAAAACACGGACCAGAAAGTAGATTACCACTGCAAGCAGCAAAGTATGTCAGCAGCCATACCGTACAAGAATCAAACATAACACTGACATAGTAGTTAATTTCCTGTATTTTGCAATAAAAGTTTGCAACCACACGTTAATACTCTTTTATCAGTTTTACCCATCTCATTCCAGATATTAGCATATATTCAAAATAATTCTTTAGGCTGTTGCTGTTGCTAGCCCACGATGTCCTTCAAATTTCCCTACTCCCATGGCCTCTGGAAACCTAGAGCACACAGCACTACACGACAGCATGCAGTCCACGAGAATCTTTTGGTAATAGAGTTGAACCTAATAGGACGCTTTTGGGAGGTGCTAAGATAAACAAGCGGCAGTGCTTTTTCAAACAACGTACTTTGCTATCTCATTGACTATTTCCTTTTCTCTCTCGATTCATATTGATTTTTTGATCGCTCTGTTAACTATTTCGGGAGGAGGGAGGGAGGGAGGGAGGGAGGGAGGGAGGGGGAGATTGCAATCAGATAAAGGAGGTCCAGCAACAAATGCCCCGTGCCTGCACACTATTTTATAGGAATATGGTCTATAGGAATATGAAAGCTTAGAGTCCCTGAGCTTAAAGAATAATTTACGAATACTGCAAGGCTCAAGCTGCATCGAAGCTTTCATGTTTTGCTCATATGAGTTTTCCTTAGAAAACAAAACTAGTGTATAATGCGACTTAGCAACTCTTCGGGGAGTGTCAGTTGCTCACTTTTCATGATAAGAATATAGTCTACACGAGCATTAATGCTCGAAATCACAAAACTTTAAAACTAATTTGAGCATATTCTTAGGCTCAAAATCAAAATGATTTAAGAATGTTGAGGCTCGGCGAAAAATTAGGTATTTTTATAAAAAAAGGTGTTTATTTCAGAACAGTTCCACTGTGACCTTTCCCACAGCAATAGACAATTGGACACGATATGTCCTTTTGCTAATTACTGCCACAGAAATTTAGCAATATCTTATAGAAATTCCATCCTTTATGTCAAGTATGATGGTTTGAGCCAATATTCATAAATACAAAACAAGGATGACAGGACCAATTTTCTTATTTACCGAAGGCATATACGATTTATCATTATTAAGCTCTATTCACATCTGGGAGTACAATACACCTGTTTTGGGCATATGGCTTCACAAACACTATTACTGATTACACACGGATGAAAGATGAAAAACAAAGAACAGAATAAAGCCAAATAACTTCATCACTAAACCAAACAGCACGTAGACCTAGAGTTCTGATCTTCTTTGTGCTTAGCAAATTACTTCTATTGATCAAACAGTGATCGACAATGGACGAGATCTTATCACGTAGGGGGAGTTTGTGCTACAGGAGACAGTCTGATCTCATAAAATAGCGTGTGTTGTTTTCAGTTTTCTGCTAGGAAAGAAGTACAGTTTATTTAAAACACAGAGAGAAATAATCGATTGGTCAATTGGAAGTCAACGGCCTGTAGCGATGAAGGTGAAAAGAGCGTAACTCAAGATGAGAGTATATTGTTTTATTACTACTGAACAAAGTTACTTGGCATTTCAACTATTATGTTAGTTACTCATTTAAACTTTTGTTCAGTACAAATTAGCCATACTTCTTATTTTCATCTCTTTTTAATGAAATGTAATTGTAATATAGCAGTGAATATTTTTGGCGTGCCCCCCCCCCATGTGGATTTCACAAGAACTATAACTGAAAATAAGTGCCCCTCCCTCCCCTTTTGAGGCGTTGCGTAAAGGGTGAAAGATCCCTTATATGTGTAGGCCGCAGGGCTGATATGGCATAGCATACTCCCTGCGGTATTGTTTATATAATTTTGGGATTTTTATTTATTGTATCTTGTAAGAATTAGAAGTATATCAAAAAAATATTTTGAGGGATTTTTACAAGTGGATAGTCGATGCACAGAGGCATCAAAACCAGGGGGTGTAGAAAATTCTGCGTAAATAATTATAAATTACTTGACTGGTACTTGTGATTCTGAAATACTATGTTCGTCGTGGTCTTCCTACGAAAGAAGAAAAAGCCTGGATTCCTATGCTTCAGGAAGAGCAATACGACATTCTTACCAAGCTGCATGCAAAGTAAAGAACAAGTCATCAGAGTTGGCTACACAAGAAACAAAATACTGTCGGAGAGCTAATAAACTCAAAGGCTCAGGTGTTAGGGTACACTCTTTTTGTATATAAGAACAATTTTCTAAGAACACAAACCTTAACACTGATGGGAAATTAAGGACAAATTAAGAACAAGCTGAGGCTGAAGCACTGTCGTAAAATATATTTTTGGACAGACGCTTTCAAATGACATTTTGACATGAACTGTCTTTTCTCTGTCAAGAAAAACATCTTCTGTTAATTAATGTTATTAGAGAATAACGGTTTCATAAACATCAAATGTTGTCTTGTATATTGTATGATGCATAAATTGCCCAAGCTCCAATAATTCATGAACAAATTAAGAGCAGCAATTCAGCCTCAAAATCTTGGAGAAATTAAGAGCAGCCAGCCTGAGAATCAATTTCACTGGTTTCTTTAACAAAAAGTGCACTTGGAAAGGGCTACAGTGTGCTTGATGGCTCGTAGCCAATGGGCATTTGAAATTTTTTTTACAAAGTTCTTACTATGGTCTATTTAGAGAATACAAGGCTACTCCAAATATAAAGAGAGCATTGAGCAGAGAGATTTTCAGATCTAATAAAGATCTTAAATCCAGGTTCTTCGATTAGCTTTTGCTATCCCCATCATCAGTTACTTTGACTTTTAGTTTCAGTTTTTAGGGGTGATACTGGTGCACAACAAGATATTTTTGAAGGCAGAATCCACAAAATATGTTACACAAGAATCTTTGGAGAGGACATAGCCTTGGATAATATTTTTAAGACTAAGACAAGAAAAAGGACTTCAGGAATTTTCATGGTTTCGTTACTTTCAAATAAGTGATGAGTATTCAAAATGCAATTAGCGATTCAAAATTTTCCAAAAAAAGATCCCTTTCATTCAATTGGGGAAATATGCAGGGGTCTAGGCCAAGAAGCACGTTTTAACTTTAGAAAAAATAAATTCAACTAGTAATGACTATATACTGTGCTGTCCCTGGCATGGAAAAACATAAGGTCATCTGGTTTACACTAAAGACAGTATTAACAATGTTTAAACACAGACCGGTCAACTCTCCTTTATCACCGTGAGACTCGCGGTTTTGGCTGCTTTCTCCCGGTCTCCCGGTTGTTATACATTTCCTCCCGGTTGATTTTTGCGAAATCAAGTCATATTTCTCGGATTTTGCCTTATAATTTTCTGGTTTATATTCGACTTCATGCACGTGCCGAAGACCTTTCAATGAATGTTCTGACGCTTAGAATCATTATGAAGGTACTTTTCATTCTACTATTCATGATTATTTTTGTCGTACCCCATTCGTCAAGCACAATTGTTTCGATCATATTCATACATTTAGCGAATTTTGGTTGTCTCCCGTTTTATGACCAAATCTCCCTGTTTTTCTTATGGAAGAATCAAAATCTCCAGGTCTTGAGAATTCTATGTTGACAGGTCTGTAAACACGTACTAAACACAAAGAATACATAAGGCTAAAGGAACAAATAAAGGAGCAGTTAAGACAAACGGGGGTGGGGAGAGAAACACTTCTCTACAGTGCAGCTGAACATTTTTGATATTCCTGTCTGTATGATCAAAGAGAGGCCTACCCGAAATGAGACTGGAATAGGAAGTGCGGTAGTTGGATCTCGGAGCTTCACTCATGATCTTGTGTCAGAAGGCATCGGCTTTTAGTTGAAGATGGCATCCACTTACAGCTGGTAATATTTGCAGTAATGAAGCTTGCTTACTGTTAATTTTCTTCTTACTTTTCGATCGTAACAGACCCTGGGTGGGGAACAGAGTGATGGGACTAATCTAGAAATAGACAATATTCAAGTAAATAATATAAAATCTTCATTATGATAATGGACAAGTGTGAAGTGTGCTAAGAAATAAACAGGTTTCCGCCCGAGATGTCTGTGGAGCAAGTTTTTTGAATAGCCGAAGTGATGACTGTAGGGAATTCGGTATCCGATATTTGTTGTAAAGTTACGTGTGATTTATTGAAACCAATTGTCAGGTCAGAGCAGCACTCCACATTAGCAGAACTTTGTGTAAATAAAGCATGATGACGGTGGACTCAGAGGTTTTGCCTAAACTAGTCATACACAAGCTTGAAGGTCAGAAGTACAAATGTGACTTTATGGATACATAGCAATAAGAATTCACAACCATGGCCTGGCCTAGTTCAACAGAAAATTGTGTGCTAGCTTTTGGAGGCAAGCATTTTTGCATAGCCCCTGAGCCTTTTGACACCAGCTAGCATATTTGTTGCCCATTCAGATAAAGCACAATCTTCTTGAATGTATATATCTATGTTGTATTACCAAGATGGAATAGTTTTGTTTTTTACCTCAGATAGCTTTTTATATCTAGTTAGTTGGTATACCATGCATTGTGTTTGAAACTTAAACAAGCACTTTGAATACAGTAGATGCCCTTCATATTCTCAGGGTGCCAAGCCAAAGAGATTATGAGGTTGAGAAGTTGGAGAGACAGTGCAAAGCAACCCCTACTGAGGAGCATCCATTGAGAGGAACTGTTGTGACTGTAATGTGTTGTTTCTTAATCATATGTGTATAATCAAATTACAGGGATAATACATACATACATATATGCATATAGATTTTAATGCTGTATGCACCTAAAGTATTTGTTTATTAGTATAACTGAAAGAAATCGCTGAGTATTGAAACTCATTTATTCAAGCTGGAGTCAATGGAGGGGGGGGGGTTTAGCCACAGATTTTGATTTCGAGCACTATTGTACGCCATTAGATCAGGAAGTAGCAATAAAGGAACATATCTTTTTATCATACATAAATAGGAAATGCTGTTCAAATAAGAAATAATGATGAAAAGGATTCAGGATAGGAGTTTTAAATCTAATAAATAGTATATGTGGATCTATGTATATTATGATGAATGTTATCATTGGCAGCCATTTCCATTCTATTATCCAAGCAGTATATGGGGTTATCAACTTGGTCTAGGTGAAGCATATGAAGATTAACAAAAAGAAGAGGGGAGTTGCAAGCTTATTTGGATAATGAGATTTGGAGACTGATGATATTTGTTTTTGAGTTAGTATCATTGGAAATAATGCAAATGATAAGGTGCTTGTTTTGGTTCAATTTTATGATCAATTATTGATATTTATGTCTTCTTTTGTATAGAATTTGTTAAGTAAAGGGAGCAAGGATGTCAAGAAGCAGAACCAGAACCAGAAAACAGAAGTGAAGGACCCCCTGTCAATGATAGCAACCCAGAGCTTTGAGGGGATTGATCCATTGTCAATGATGCTACAGGAGCAGACAATATCTGAACAGAAAAAAGTAGCTAATATTTCTTATTTTTAATTTATGTGTCCTTTGGTATTACAGTATATCAGGGCATTTAGGTTGTGCTTTATTTACATGTTTATTTATTTTTTATGTCTTGTTTATTTGCCCTAGATGGGTAGAGGTGTTTAATATTGGAAAGTATTTTCTTTTGCAATGATGTTGCTGATGATGACCCATAAAAGAATCCCATTTTTTGTGTACTCTATTTTTGATTCATTCCATATTATAAATGGCTGAAAATTTTCACAACAAGTAGTTTACTCACAAGTTGGGCCTATAGGATTTTTAGTTCTTGCTTCAGATATAAGTCAGGTTTAAGGTATTCAACTGTGGCATTAACGTTTTTTTGTAAGGCTACAACTTCTATATTTTGTCAGATGAAATTGATAATTTAAGGGTGATTTTTATATTGTAGCAAGAGCAGAAGAGGCAAGATAATGTGAATGTGAAAGACTCTAAATCCCAATACTTAGATGAAACATTTGAACCCTGGAAAACCAAAAAAGTTCATATACTCTCAAAGTACACAACATCTGAAAAACTATCAATTACAACAGTAAGTTATTGTAGATGAATTATTTACTTATTTAAATATTACTATTATATATTTTGTATTATCAATTGTAAATTGTTATTTTCATTTGCCATTGTTATTATTGCAAATGAAATAAACTGCATTTAATGCTACTGAAGGTCCAGTCCACATCTTCATAGAAGTCTTCATTTCTCCCTCTATTGTTGTATCCTGACTATCTATGACACTTGATTTACTGCAAGATTTGTATGTAGAGCATTATCCTAAACCATATTCATGGTAATGTAAGCTGTTCAAGGGTTCCAAAAGGACCGATACACTGATTTTAATGTGCATCAGTGTTAGGATTCAGACCTCTTATGCTGCTTCTGCCTCAGTTAAAGATCAATGATTCTTTCACAACATTATGAAATAGGATATCATGCTATGTAGAAATAAAACAACTGTAGATCTGATCAATATTTCATGTGCAGCAGCTTCTCTTATAGTTTGTTTGTGTATGTTTGTCTTTCCATTTATGTTTAGTTCTAAGAGACATTTTCTGCTTTGATTGGCATAGTTAAAAGTGCATTTGAAGTTTAGATTTAAAAAATTGGTAGAAAAATGATCATATTATGCCACACAGTCATGTGCAGTCAAGTATATATTTATCTGTCTGCCTTTCAAAATCTGTACAAGTGATTTCAAGCCATTCCTAGAAGAAACATACATTTTTGTAAACAAAGTTTAATGTCTTGTCTTTCAGAGCTTCTTGTCTGGAACCACAAATGAAAAGAGTAAGTGATTTCTTTATACCACATTATTCATTTGGACTGAGTATTTTTAGTGTATTTGCTCTTTGTTTATGGATTGGTTGAAAATTTAGCAGTTGTAGATGTAGCAATTTCTTAGAATTTTTGCTTCTGTGAATCTGTTTTTGATTCACACTAACAGACCATCATTGTTATATATCAATGATTGATTTGAACTTATTTTGTTGTTTGAAGCAAAACAAACCACTGCAACTGACAAGATGAAGATGAGATTGGAACAGCTGGATGATCTTGAAGAGGTTTATAAAATTCACTTTGTTGCTTTTCATAATGTTCTTTGGATATAATTTGCAAATATCCTCCTAGAGGAATTTTTGCAAACAAATTTGCTTATGATACATTTATCCAACTTTGTAGGGCTCTAGGATTTTAATTCTTAGTGACATCCCAAATGTTTGAGGAGTAAAAGAGAACTAGAGCGGTGTCCAACAACGTCTTTCTGAATTTTGTGCTAAAGTGTCTTTGTGTATAGAATTATTTTCTTGTCGAGAGACTGTGGCTCAAAATGTTAGCTCAATAACTAAGTTTTGTATCACCAGTTGCAACTGTATGTTTGATCACAAGGTGTTGCATCATCCTATTACTTTTTTCATATTGAAATAATTGGAAAATAATGTGCTAAATCTACGAAACTTTCAAATCATTTCAACTACGACTTGCAGTTAATATTAATGTTTTATTTTATTCTAGGGCTCACTTAGTGAGACTTTGAATCTCAACCAGCAAGAGTATGTGAACAGGATTGATGAACTGAATCAGGTACAAAGTGCTCTTTGATTTGGGGCTAGCTCTTTGTACACATCAAGGGGACTGAATCGTTTTTGTTATCACATGGCATATGATGATCAGTGGCGTGACCTTAGTCTGCCCCATGGCGAAACCACTGATGGTGATAGGTCTAGTTTATCTTCATAACGATCGCAGAATAAATCCTCTGAAACTCCGCATGACGTACAAAGAACACCCATTAGCAATTGGGTTTTGTTTCATTTAGATTTCTTCTCGTTTCGTTGTTTCTAAGAAGCACTCTTCACGTACAGATAGTTGGGCTGTTTCTCTGTGTATATAGCACCAATATTTGGGAATGTTATGTTGTTTGTGAGATGCAACCCAGAGTACCAATGCTGTTTTGCTGTAGACGCCACTCTTATAAAAACAGTGACATTAATTGTCATAGATTTTAATAAAGCATTTGTTTCTCTGAAGGAATTGTTGAAAGCCTGGGGAGCAGATCAAAGAGTCAAATCTTTGAAAATATCCATCCAAGTAAGTATGATTTTCATTACTTAACTTTTTTTAGTGTACTTTCAAGTTTGCTTGAGGAATCTAAGGCCTATCCATTTATTTATATATTTCTCTTGTATCACAGAATGTTTTGTATCATTTGTAGTGTGCGAAGCTTCTTGGCGATGTTTCAGTCATGCAGTTTTATCCAAGCAAATTCGTACTAGTGACAGACATTCTGGATAATTTTGGTGTGTATCGGTCATTTTTCCATGCTATACCGTAATCCTCATTAGATGCAAAGTGTTCATGTGTTCGCCTTGTCCGGCGTGTTTCATTTTTCATATTGATCTTATTCGATGATCAAAGTCTCTTGAGATAGCGAGTTATTTGTTTGTTCTTTGTTTCTTTGGCCCAGAAGTGATTGAACTGTTGCTTTGATCGTTTTGTTCGTTTAGTTTTTCTGTTTTCGTTGCCTTGTGTACTTGTAGCTGCAGTACTTTGCCTCTATAGGCAGGAAATTTTTGAGGCTTCAGTAGATATTATACTTTTTACAGTAGATAAGAAAATTTTGTCAGAATATATTTGAAGAGGAAGCATGTTTGTCTAAGACTGGAAAATTATAGTTGTTTTATTCATCAGATAAGACCAAATTGGATGGAGTAAATATTTGTCTCAAGACTGGAGAAGTTTCAAAAAATTTTGCTCCCTTGTTATCTGAAGCCCTTTCTGTCTCGAAATAAGCTATTTCGAACGGTTCTCTAGCTCTCACAATATTGCGACAGACTACAACGTCTAATAATAAAAGTTATGGTGTTTGTAAATCTCTCTGGCTGCAAAATTATCGTAATAATGTATAGTTGGTATCTTTTTCTGCGAATGCACTGACCTTTTTTTACTCCTTTTACTTTCAAATATAATTCATGAATTATTTCATTATCTCTGTTAATTGTGGTAATAGGTAACTTGGTGTACAAAAGAATGGTGGATAAATCAGCTTCAGTTCACAGTGGCGGAAATGTCGTACCACTGCCAGCAAATTTCACACCAGAGCAAGTGCCAGAAAGTGCAAAAGAGACTTGCAGGAATTGGTTCTTTAAGGTTGCCTCCATTAGAGAATTAATTCCAAGATTGTATCCTTTATTGTGCTCATTATCTAAAGGATAGTCTCTATGGATCAAAAGTTAGTTGTATTTTTGTTGGCTCGTATACAGAGAAGTCGAAGGAATTAATCAATATTTGGGGTTTTCGACGTTTTCAGACTGTGGTTCTGTCGGGTAGCTATTTGAGTTAGTCATGTGTAGTCTTTCTTTGAAAGTCCTCTTCTGCAAGCTGACTTTGCGAGAATAGTTTTGAAGAGGAAGTATATGGTCATCTTAGATAGGTAGGAACGCCAAGTTTTATATAAATGAAAGTGAAAAGTCTGTTGGTACTACAGAACTTCACTATAGCACGAAAAAGCGGAAACATTCTTTTAGCATACTGAAAGCTTTTTTCGTCCGACACTCGTCAGAGTATGAAACGTCGGATAACGACCGAAAGGTGAACCGAAATATATAGCCAGATATATAAATGAACCGAAATATATAACTGAAAGTATATTTATATAAGCGGCGCTACTCATGAAATTTTTCGATACATAGCTAGTCAAAGCATTTTAGGATATTCACTAGTTTTTACTTAGAGGATGGTGTGTCGCTGTTTGTAGTTCTAGTGCATTGATACATATGTCTTTTCTTTAATCCATGTTTATTTACAATGACCTTAACTGTTTATGTTAGATATGTTGAGATGGCAATTTTAAAATGCTACAACTTTCTCACGACTGGGTATGATCTACATCAACTTTGGAATTATACTAATAATTGCTATGTCTTCCTGGGGATATTTGTAGTCCTCGACACTCAGTGGGTGTCTATGACAGTTCTGTTTTATTACAGAGGTATTCTTGTAAAAACTGAAGTGTTTCCAGTGTAACGGAATGGCATGAAGTTCCCTCCACTCAAAATGAAAATCTAAAGGAACCGTTATGCCCCTGCTTACAAATCACAGTTGCACACCCTTACAATTTCGCTTTACTACGACGAGTCATGTGTATTTATTCATTCATTCATTCTTTCATTCATTCATTCCTTTACTCATTCATTTATTTTCTGCAACATTAAGTAACTATAAAATAAGATAAAATAAAGAGAGGCTAGTAAGTTCAAATGTTTGTAATGATTCTTGATTTTCAGCGAGTATTCACGAGCTATGATGCGCCTTGTAAAACAGATTCGAGGTATTGGCAACCCGTTGGTGGCATGCTATGCAAGGGCTTATCTTTGTAGGGTAAGTCGCCAGCAATGGTATTGATGGAAGTTGCGAGATTTCTGTACCCTTCTACTTTGGTTAAAGGCTTCATTTCCGTCGCGGAATTCGCGTTTTGAACATTCTTGCCTCTCTGGGAAGTGAGGGATCTAATCAGTTTGTCTATGCCCCCCCCCCCCACCCCAACTGTAGCATTGAAATTATTGGATTCCCTCTGTCTTGCTTCTTTTGCCCTAACTTTGCGTCGCTATGACAACAGTAAAAAGCACCACCATGCAGGTGGCTTGCAAATGTATCAGATTGCGCATGCGTTACAAATTAATCCCACATGCATAGATTATTGGTTGAACAAACTGTTAGACTTTTGCACATTTTACTGGTTAAGACCGTACTTACTAGGATCATTTCTATAGTACGCGTCCCATCTTTGTTCCTCAACAAAGACAACACCCGTAACCACGATGAAGAGCTACAGCCCCTCTCCTTGAGCAAGAAGCGTGGCCAAGTTGAACCGTAAGGTTTGCTTGGTCAATTGATGATTGCTCCCGCGGTGCATTAGCCACTGTGTGGATGGGTCAGGGGCATTCTGAGTGGTTGGCGTCCTCAAACAAAACAAAACAATTACAGTCGGAAATAATATACATGGCCGACGCGGCTCATCCCATATGGCGAGAAAGCGGGCGGGCGCACCGAGCCCACGATCCCGATATCCCCGAGGACATGTGCAGAATGGCAACGGAGAGCTTCCCACCGGCCTGACGGTGTTTTGTTGACGTCTTTTGCAGGTTGGAATTAATGTTGCACCAATGGTAAAAGATCATCAAAAGCCTTGCTTATTCGATTTTCTGTTTTCATATGGGCAGGTAATCTTTGAAGTAAATTATTGTATCAAATCAATAGAAATTCTTGAACGTGTACATTTAGTGAATCGGAGAAATTCTTTAAAATGAGGATTATTTGTACTTTTTTGTATCGAGACATTTATGCAGAGTCCAGAAAAATACCCAACCTTCCTCCGGCTGTCATATCTTCATCATAAACCTTCCTCAACATAAAAGTTAAGATTATCAAAACTAGTCAAAGATTTTTAACTCTACAATGGGTATGTTTCAGTAGCTTTAACTGTAAATGGGCTATGCCTTTCACAGTTGATGTCGCATAATATGAAAACTTTGCTGAAACTGGATTGTCGATACAAATTTCAAAACCTTCCTCAAATACGTCATAAAGAGGAAAATTTTCCTCCGGCTCAGAGCCGTGGAGCCGTGACTGTTTCCGGACTCTGCATTTATGTATGTTTTTGACCGTAAACGACTTAAGGATAGCGAACAAATACTGTGAGGGAAAGATGAAGAGAACTTTGAAAGGAGAGTTTAGAAGTGAATGAAACCATTAGAGGGGAAGCGGATGAAGTTAGCAATACTCCTACGAGATTCAGATCCGAATGGACTGTCGCTGCCCCCCCCCCCCAGGTAGTTCCTGCACTTCTTGTAGGGGTACGACAACAGTTGCTGGGTTACCGTCACTTTCCATGACCACCGAGCATAACGGGGTCTGTGGAAGGTAGGTTTCCAGCTGACCGGGCACATTACCTGTTCTGTGAGTCGGACGTGATTGAGGGCCCACCCAGCTTATGGATTGAGGGCCCATGAATATGTCAGTCTAGCCCTGCTCAAGGGTGTTCCCAGAATGAACAACACAGGAACTTTAGGACTGTGACTGCAAGCTCTGGCTGTGTTCATTGTATCTTTTTTATACTAGAAACAAGCTTTCTGCTTTGTGTCCTTCATGCTTCTTACTATTTTTTCAGATCCAACGTTAATTGTTTCTTAAACTTCTTAAGCACGCCTACTGCGAATCGATAAATAGAATGTTTTAGTTGAAAACACTTGAGAGACGGATGTTGTTTGTATGCTGTTTCCAGGTTAATAAAAAGGTTCCTTGTAAAAACAATTTTTCAAGTTGAGCTTGAAGCTGTATTCAAAATAAACTACCGGTTTGTCTATTTTCTCTTGCAGATGAGTAGTGACGTTATCCAGAATTCGCTTGCAAAGCAGAGTTTCGGTACGTGGAGTATGAACTGAACTGTAATGATTTGTAATGAATTATTGCACTGAATATGCACGACATAAAGCAGGGATCATTTTTCCACTTACCATGCTGTGTCCTCGTTATAGAATATATTGATACAGATATATATTTCTTTTTGTTTGGAAATGACGTAACGAATCGAGAAATGCTTGGCCTTAAGCATTGGGCTAATAAAAAGTAGTCCTTAATGAATTTGTACAGAGTAGCAAGCACATGAGATCTCTTTCATATATTCCAAATTTTATGCTGGTTGTTTGTTAATATTTGTAACTAATTCTAGAAATGCCAAAGTATTTACAATTATACTCGCCGGCTCTCGAGTGGATTTTACAGTGCACGGCTTTTAAAGTCTCCGAGGTGAGTTGCTAGTAGTTTGACAGACTTGGCTTTGTGATACTATCCTTTAGAGAAATAGTAAAGAACCGCTTTATCTTTTCCTCTAAAGTAGTACATTGGCTTCTATAATAGTTCACGAAATATTGATTAATACAAGAGCATCGAAAGGACTTGAAAAGTGAAGGGGCCTGGAAACGAGGGTTGGGGATGTATCAGGAATTCTGATTGTCTATGTTGGCTAGAGCATCATTTTCAAAGCTTTTTTAATATGAGCAAATGAAAAATGGTCTTGTATAACACATTCTTCTGTAAAAAAATGAGTAAAAAGAGTGAAACATATTGTTTTGTGCAAAATAAGTGGAGGGGCCAGTGCCCCCCAAGCCCCCCGGTTTCGACGCCCCTGAAATATTAACTTCAAGATCTTTCTCCTGCAAAAAGATATCGGCTATCGTTTTTACTGGCACATAAATGCAGCTATGGTAGCAAAGTATAGTACTACCTCACCCTATCGATGCAATTGGTGTTGGAGTTTGGCATTACCTCGAAACTATCGTCTTTGAGGATGAAGCTCCTCTGGTGGCGGTTTTCTAGTCAGATGAAATAACTTTTAGGTAAATATTATGCGTACTATTTTTGTTACTTTTAGGATGTTTTGGCGGAGATTCTTGACAAGTGCAAGACTTGTAATAGGTATCTCGTGCTAAGTTTTATTGTTGTACTTACCTGGTAAAAGATGAAATACGAGCAAATTGAGACCTAGAGAATATAGAGCCTGTCCTTTTTAGATTTGAGGATGAAACTTTGTTTATCACAGATTCATGATTGTAGAAAGTGCAATGTCACATTTTGTTTTGTATGAGGACTAGGCCATGAATAGCAGGACATATGAATATCTCCCCTCATCCGAGGAATATTCACAGTGTCTGTTTTATCTGTTGCATTTTGATTACTTCTAACCGGTAATACAGAGCATATTTTTGGGAGTACCTGCTCGAATTATTTCTAAATCTTAATGTCACTCACAGAGGCGTAGCTCGGAAATGTTTCCCCAATAAGAAAATTCGAGGAAACATTTGGAACTATGGTCTATATGTGATGAATGTATCTCTTAGGCGGAACTTCTATACAGCTAAATATAAAACTTGCGACTTGTAGGAACCTGCGAGCGAATCTCTTACGTTCATATTTCCTTAATTGAATTGAAGTGTTGCTTATGATGTGTTTGGGAAATGTATACCAATATGCCATTTTCGCCCAAGTCTTTTCAGGGTAGATTCGCTACTAGTGTTGCAGCAAGCTACTTTTGCGAGTGTTTCCAAAGCTTGAGTACAAGTGTTGAAAGTATGTTTGCATGTGCTTGTTGAGAAATTGACCACAATACGATTTTCATTCTCAACATTATGATTTTGTATTTTATATTGTAGCGCCCTCGTTTTGAATTCTGTGATGTCATCATTTGACGCACAATTCATTGGCAAAAGGTAAGATGTCTCCTTGTAGTCTCAGGAGAGCTGTTTTCTTTGTACTGAGACCGCGAAGCTAGTGTTACGAATTGTTTGGGTGTTGCTGGCTACGCTTATTGTATTTCCAGATAGATATGAATACTCTCTGGTAACCCCTTTCCTTCTTAGGTAGTAGTAACCGGATGGTGGACAGAGGAATGCATTAATTAAACTAAGGATTTTTTAACTTATCCTCCAGATGCCAGTATACTGACTTCAGTAATGTCTTACAATGTGTTCGTACGCTGAGTGGCACGCAGAGCCGTCTGCATGCAAACCCAGAGTACTTCCCGTCATGTCATCGCTTGGTAAAGTTATACTCTAGCACAGGAAGCGATGTGCATTGCCATAAATCCTCGACTTGGTCCCTCCCCCTCGAGTAGGCCTTCATCACAGATGATGAGCACCCTGTTATATACTGATGCTAGTTAAGTTAGAAAATAAGTTTTAATGTGGCATGTGCGTGTGTCTGATAATTTTATAAGCCCCCCTCGAATATGCTCTTCCCGTGAATTCGCCCCCACCCCAAAATATATAAAACTAAATAGGCCCCTTGGGGACTAAGTCGAGGATTTACGATATCTTGAAGTAAATAAAAGCTATTCGCACTGAGGTTGTACTTATTGCACTCTGCAATAGTGTAGAACATCAGATAATTCGATGAACCATAGTGAAAAATCAAAAATTATAAGCCAGCATAATATGATTCTGCAGTCTATTTGTTTAGTCTATTTGTTGACCTTTATTAGCTGTAGGTAGTTATTTTCAAACCAATAATAAATAGATTGATTTTACTGTCATAATCCAAGGCATAGGAATTGAGAAATGGATTTCAAGACGTAAACATCGTCAAAATAATCCTATAGGCGTGTTTGTAATCACAACGGAACATATATAGGCCTCATCATGTTTCTTCACTTTCCCAAAAATGTCCCTTCGTTGCAACATTGTGTTTTTCTCATTACAGGGCGCTGGAACTGAGTGCTCTCATTAAAGAGTGCGAAGATCTGGGATTCCCAAAGGTAGCTGTTGTGATGGACGTTATCTGGACTAATTTATTCACCAGAATTGTGTCTTGGGTGCAGGGTTGTTTTAAGCCAATTCTTTTCAACTTAGTGTTAACTTTAGCCCTATAGAAACAGGTTTTGCTGAAAGTTTTTTTTCCTTGCGAAGCATAGATGCAGATCAAGCTAGAGATTTCATGTTATCCCTTGTCACAAGTTTCTCAACTTTCATGCTCGACTGCTTGTGATAACGGAAGCTATGCCGTTAACAAGTGAAGTGTAGACCATATGACAGTTTTTTGTCAAGCACTCATTAGAGCCTAGTCCGGTGAAATGCGAAGGAAATTCGACTTGTTTCATAGCAGTGCTAGTTAAGAGTTTGGACCATTGAATATTACTTTTGTTGTAACAGATTGCTTTGTGGTTTTTCTTCTAGCATCAATTGTACAAGTCTCTTGGGCATTGCTTGATAGCACAGAGCCCTCCTGAGAGTGAGAGGCTAAGCCTGTTGAACGAGGTGAATTTAGATTTAGTATCGGTTTTTGGCTGCTTTCATAATTATCAATCCTCGGCTTCTTGTCTTTACTTTTCCCGTGAAATTTGTTTCATCTTGAACGAGAAAGTCATTTCGTGTTTGTAAAGCATCCGACGGCTTCACACCTTGTAATTCATGTCGATGGAAATGCTACAATATTTTATGCCTGTATTTGATGTTCATGCCTGTATAACTTTAGATGTAACTAAATGGTTAAATGAGAGAAATATTGCTTGAATGATTGAGTGATTGAATGATTGAATGATTGATGAATGAATGAATGAATGAATGAATGAATGAATGAATGAATGAATAAATGAGTCAATATGTGAATTGATGGACTCTTGTTGTTTTTCTATCAACATTGAATGATTAAAATAAAAACACGCAAACAGTATTACATTCTGCTGTCTCATCCGAAGCAGGAATGGATACTTGGCCATCTAGTCCCCACCTTGAATGAAATTGCAATGCCAACACTTGACTTCAAAAATAACACAGACAGGTAGAACCTGAGATAGCTTGGTGTCAAATAATATAAGAAAAACAACAGTGAGTTATATTGAAAAGCTTTAATCCATTTTAGTCGTGTTCTTGGCTGTACTCTCATCTCTGATAGTTGAATACCATATCCTATGTTTTTAACCTGTTTCTAATGTCATTTATAGGTATGGAAGGTTGTCACAAAGATAAAGAATCCAGATGTGGGTGAAATTTCTCGCTATATATTGTCAGCTTATCTTTCGCAGTCCTTGCGATATTTCTTATACCTGAAAGTTGTTACAATTTCTCATGCGATGTTTCTAATACCTGAAAGTTGTTACAATTTCTCATAGTTTTACCCTATACTTTCTCTCTCCATCATTTTCCTGTATCATTCCTCCTAGATCACTGATTTTTATATCGTGTGCTTACCTCCTTGTTTATCCCACGCATTATAGTGCATCATTTCGGTATGACTTCTTGTGAGAATTAACAGTCAACCAACTGGACTATTTGCTGATTACCTTTCAATATAACGATGGTTTCAGAAGCAGTATGTTTAGATTTGACTCTCGGGAGACTTCTTGCTATCTTATTGGCTTGTGCATACCTGTATGTTGCTACGTAGCCGGCCATTATCTTGCTTGATTTTGAAATTCTGGTTACAGCATTACATCGAAGTTGCGGATGTTTGGATCGAATTTCCTGCAAAATACTTCACGGTACAGTGCTGTTTTATTTTTTTTTTACGGTACTATGCAAATAGCATGTGTAAAGTTGACTATGCAAATAGCATGTGTAAAGTTGGGTCTTCGAATGAACCAATAAAACAGCAAAATGAAATTTAGTTATTACTGTGTTTTCTTTTGGTATTTTGATGATTTGTTCATTTTTCCTTTAAATAATTTATTCTTTCTTTTTTCCTTAGTTTAAGGTTCTGTTATTTCGTTTCTTTGTTCTTTCAGGCACGAGAAGTTAACACTTTACTTGGCGACATCATCAAACACATGACTCCAGACAGAGCGTATGAAGAGCATTTTGACAGAGTATACCCATTTTGTACTACATATGTCTTTTGATTTAAAACAAGATATTTAAATGAATATGATTATGATGTAATTGAAGACGTGTTATCTCTAAGAGCTCTATCCACCCCGATCAAGTAGTTCCGACGAAAAGTCAGTTACTCTGTTGTGAACACTAATTTTTTAGACAGCCACTTCTTCCATTCAGTGGTTAGAAAGTACAGACCACCAAAGAGATTTTGCTGTACTAAATCAGCCTGCTTTCCAGAAACCCTTTTGGACAACTTAGGCCTATTAATTTGCTCCTTGATGTTATCAGATCAAAAGTACTTTCATTAATTAAATCTTTTGCAGCTCCTGTCGATACTGTCTAAAGTTGTAAGCAACCTGAAAGATTTTGACTCTCTTTTTACGATGGTAAGCACAATAGCAATATGAATCTCTGAAGACATTGTAGACTTTCTCTACTACTTCTCAAATCTTTAGTAGCTTTCAGAGCAGTCAAATTTCTAGTCGCTTTCAAAGTAGTTGCGCATTCTTTTTTGTCCTACTTAATGTCTTTAGATCTTATTTTGTCTATTCATTTTGGAAATTTACTACAATTACATGCTACCTACTACACTACATACAGTTTACTTAACAATACTACAAGAACGATACCACGGACTGCAAGATATATTTAGATCTTGGTTAGCCGATTACAGTAATTCTTGCCTACAGCATTAAATGCCTTCTAGCAACGTTATTTTTTTCATTTTCCTTTGGGCTTGTGCTTTTTGTTGTATCTAGTTTCCCAATGTATTAATTTCTAGGAGAAGTTCATGCCATTCTTGGACATGTTTCAAAGAGATTCAGTCAAGGTCGATGCATGCAAGACAATAATGGAAGCATTCAACCGGTATGTGTATTTTGTCGGTAGAAATAGTACAAAATAGAAGGACTGGGAAAAACTGAGCAGTCAAAAGCATTGATAAATCGCAAAAGCGTCGTTACCTTTTGACTTTGTTCCACTAGAGTGTTCTGGGCCTAGTTAGTACCATAGCTAGTGACACAAACTATCGTGTCTTCTGGGTTCTTTAGCACTTTTCATTACTTTTAGTTTTTTTCTTTTAGTTCTCTGTTCATAATATACACATGATATGTTCACCATTGAGGTTTAGTTTCTCCTGATAGTAATATATATATATATATATATATATATATATATATATATATATATATATATATATATATATATATATATATATATATATATATATATATATATATATATATATATATATATATATATATATATATATATATATATATATATATATATATATATACATGCACATATAAATGCAGACAATGCAATGTAGAAATAATGAACATTTTGTATTGTAATTTCTCTCATCTTTGTAGCAACCAAACTGAAGATACAACAGATCCTGTGATAATCAACGCCCTCATGCAGATTTGCAAGACCATGCACGATTCTGTCAAGTTTGTTACCTCTGTTTCTTGATTAAACTTCCTGAATCTAACTTGACTTCCCTTCCTTATACCGTCGTATCGAATGTTTGAGTCAGGTACTTAAATCTGGTGCATTAAACCCAAATTCATTGCTCGAATTATGAAACGGATTAATGATGGTGAAATATTAAATGCATAAGTCTTCCTGGTGTTTGTTCTTTGCCCTGTAACCTGCATCTTCGAATGTGTTGAGTTCCACTATAGTTTGAATACCAGTGCCTTGACTGACTGCCATGACAATACTGTCTTGCACTCTTATTAGTCTTTATCAGACAACGACAGCAGTTGACTGCATTTAGATGTAGTCCCAGTGTTTGCGCTTCTTGAATGATAAAAGTTGACTTTCACAGATGCCATCTTTTAAAAGCCTCAAAATTTTACGATTCCTAATCAGTCCGAGTTGCTAAAAGCACTAGTGCCAGTGAACTGATATGGCGTAATATCAGTTATTCGCATCTGTATTTTTTTATTTTAGTTCCCTATCTTTAGAAGACCATAAACGGACCATTGGAAGTCTTATTTGCAAGTTTCTTCAAACGGTACATTTGCATCTTGTTTCCTCATTTTGAAAAGTTGTTTGCTGTTATGTATTTGGCCCTGTACTCAGTTTGAGTTTGGCCATCATTGAAGTTTGTTCAAATAGATGCTTTATTAATGGAATTTCCCATAGAAAATTATCTGCTAGTCTCATAATTTTGATCTCATATACGCCACGAAATTACCTTTTTTTATATAAAATCGGGTATTCATAAGCGAACACCGTTAAATAGGTTTTGTTTTTTATCTTCACAGGTTCAATTTGGTCGCGATTTTGAGCAACAGTTGAATTTTTATGTCGAAGCAAGAGCAAATTTCTCTAACATCGACAGCGTTTTGGTCGTGTTAGTCCAAGTAAGTTTGTTTTTTATAGGATAGGCTTATTTTTCCTAAAAAGTTAGGTTTAAATTGGATACCGAAGTTTTGCTATATCCGATAGTAGATGCGAGATCCCCTCAAAGAAGGGGTATTTGTCCTTAGGTGTGCAATCTCTTTGATTCCTTTTTTTGCAGGGGGTTCATATGTACCTCAAACAACTCTTGTGAATTACCTACCAATCTTTTAGGCTTGTTGTGTTTCCTTTTTCTCACAATTTTCTCTCTACTTTTTCCTCTTTGCTGTTTTGTTGTGTTTGGAGTTTCACTGTTTTTCGATATTCCCTTGTGTACTAGAGTGTCAATTCGCTCGCCATGAGGACGAAGCAAATCGTGAAGGGAAATCACACGAGAAAAACGGCCGCATTTGTTAGGGTTTGTAGAAAGTTGCTTGTTGTTTACGTCATTGAAAGACTTTCTGTTTTTACATACCTTAAATTTGCCAAATCTTTTGAGCTGAGTTCACCCGACTTTTGTCATTGCGATCTAGAACATTAGATTTTGTCTTCGATTTCTTGCCAAATGATTGTCTGATCTGAAAAGCACAAAGTAGCTCATTTTAGCACGTTTTTGCTGTGCTCACCTATTGATATCATTGGCTCGTCTTTTCTAGTAGCTAATTTAAAATTCCACGATTGATATTCTAACTAGATAGGTTAGGTGGATAGGACCCACAGTTTATTTAGCTGTCAGTACGAGCTATAGAACATTATTTGTTGATATTTTGAATATAAATATGAAGTGAAAACATGACATGAAAGGCATACAATCTAGAGCTGAGCTATACCCGAGAGTAAAAGATTTTTCATTGCCCTTGTGCATTTACATATCGTCTAGCAGGTGTGGAAAAGGGTAAATGATGTCTTGTCTCTGATGGACGTGACCGTGGAGCAATCCGTTGCATTTTCCTTTTGCTACCAGTCCTACCGTCCTTGATGCTACTCTACTAGTGACCTCGCTCTACCCCATCTATGCATCAATATCAGCACAATATAGGGAGTATCACACAGGGGTTACCACATTCCGCGTTTGCTCTAATTCACCCACATTCGTGCAGATGCAAGGCCAATCAGCGTTAATTTTGATGTACTCAGGACATCAAAGTGGTACGGTAGCAATCTGAAGGAGAGGTTTTTTAGCCAGCTCTTACGATATTAGACATTATTTTTAAATGCTATCTTTCCATTTTCTAGGCTTGCATGGCGTACTGTTTTATCACAATCCCTTCAATGATTGACATTATGCAGCGGCTAAAGCTTTATCTTCTGTCTGGTCAAGTCGCGTTGGCCAATCAAGCTATTGGTCAAGGTATGTGCTGTTCGGGAGAGAGGGCATCAGTCCTTTCTCACAATATCAACCTGTTTTGCTAATTACATAGGTATTTTTGTTTACTTATATTACGCAATACATCCACGCTTGGCATTATTCTATTACAGCTCTTTATTGCTGAATTTTTATTCTCTCAGTATGTTTATCGGTTTTTAATTCATCCCTTGCTTCATTTCTCAGCCATTTCATTGACTTTATTTCATACGCATGATCTTGTTTCTTTCTCTACTTAGCCATTTTCTTTCTTCCTTTTTTCGGGGCTTTGCTACAGGCTTTTTGCCGACAATACGTACTAAAAAAGCCACTTTTAGCCCCTGATTGGTTTGTAGATGCTAATCGGGCCATTTTAACAGAGTAATTTCATTACTTGACCCTCTCTTCATGCTAGAATCGACGACCTAAGCTCTTTGATCTTCGAATTACCCTGTTTTGCAGTGATTACATATTCCTTGCTGTTTTCCTAGCAGAAATGATATGCTGTTTTATTACTTTTCTCTTCAGCTGATGGATTTTTTAAGACTGCTGTTAACCTCATTTCAGAAGTCCCATTGACAATCGGTGAGTGACTTAGTGGTTTTAGGTAGTGTATGTGGGGGAGAAATTGCCAAAAAGGTAAATAACCTCCTTATGGAAAATTTTTTAAGAAGAAAAAAGAGATTTGAGTTAGTATCAGCTGTATAGAAATATATGCAGCATTTGAGTGGAAAAGTGTCCATGAATTTGAAAACGAAAAATGGGAAGCATTGAATCTATTGGTTTGTCCAAGGCTTCAATATAGCTTTGTTGATAGCACTCTTTTGGAAGTTCTTCACTTACAGACCCAGGATAGGGTCACTGCCGGAACTTAATATGCAGCACATTTCTTTTGTGTCTATCTTTAAATCATAAAGTGAATGGAAACGCTTGATGTGAACCGATGTTTTATGAGGAAAAGAGGTTCACTGTTTTTTTCATAGAATGAACGGCGAACTGAAGATATTGTTTGAGAAGAAATGCAAATATGATGTAGACATATCACTATTTTGATCAGAAGTTTGAAAAACTAGATATCTGGTGGTGAAATACAGAGATACCTTCTAAGATGGTGGATAGACCAGCCGTATTTCTCAGTGCCATAAAGAATCTTGAGAACTTTTTCGTAATTGTTTTGATATCCCTCATTCTCATCCTTTGGCTTAATTTTTCAAAAATGTATCTGTTTTATGCACTAGCAGTTTAAAAGGAAAGACACCTGCTTTGTTTCTATTTATAACCTCAGATCTGCATTTTTTTAGAGATCGAACACAAAATGAAATCATCCGAGCCATACCTTTTGGAGTTTGTGTACAATCTATTGTCTACGCTCCTTATTGTACCGGTAAGCCTTTTGCATAGTTTTTTTGTTCCATCAAACACGTCACTAATTATCAATTGTTTTAATTGAGAGATAGATTAATTGAGAGATAAGCTTTCTCATTACCAGTTTGCAATCTTTACTTCCAAAGCCAGGACTGTTAAGTGATCTTCTACGATTCAGGAGTGCATTGGTTTCAACTATGTATGTCTTAGAGTGGTAGCTGATTACTCTGAGTGCGTTTACCTTGTCCAGTCAGCAACGAATGCAAACTTGACGAAGATAATTGGAAGGATTGGTTGGCCAGAAATGGAGCTGGTCTCACTTCAACATATCACGCTGTCTCTGAGGAATGCCCTTTGTTAAGATAACTACAAGCGTTGCACGTCGTGTGTGTGATTGACCGTTACCTTCAGCCAGAAATTATTCTCAGCCAGAAGATGCATAATGCCTCAGTGTAGTTGTTGGGTGTGGCTGTAGTTGATGACCATGATAGAGTATCGGATTGCAATTCATCCTTTCTTGTTGCGCATAGATCCTAGATGATAGAGCACAATGTAGGTAGTTAGAAGCGGGAGATTTGCAGATATCAAGGATGTAACGTTTCCTGGAGGAGCAGAGCCTAGAGAATACACAGTTTTCTCCGTTTTCTAACTCACACTAACTGATCCGAGAATTAAAGCATAATTGTGCATATTTAACTGAGAGACATCGACACTGTAGACAGGACATTACAGAGACAACACCTACGATTTACAACATAATGTTACAACTCAATTAACCAACCACACACATCAGATTAACATATTCATACGCATTGCAAAGTGTTACAAGGATGAAAAAATTACTTAGTTATTCTATTTAGTGGTTCTAATTGATATAAAGAGGTTTTTCACCTTAAAGAAGTGCTTGAATCTTAAATCGATGAGTAAAACTACCATCAATTAATTGCTATCCTAGTTCGGTTGTTTTGATCTATTTTGATATCATGTTTTACACCATATAATAAACTATATTGTCTGTATTTTACCATTCATTTTGTTTGATGATGGACCACGTTATAGTTTGTTGCCTTATTTTCAAGGATCATCCAGAACATGGGACTTTATATTTAATTCGAGGCCTTTTGAATGTCGTTCAAGATTATGAATGGGAAGAGAACTCCAATGCGCGAGCAAGAATTTACCTTAATGCCATAGCTGTTTTGTCTGCATCTTGCCAGGTTTGAATACAATTATATCACCTAAACATATTGCTCATTTTGTAACCTGTAAAATAAACACAGCAATTTAAATATAATATAATATTATATATATATATATATATATATATATATATATATATATATATATATATATATATATATATATATATATATATATATATATATATATACTAAGTCATGAGTGGGCTACCACAATTGGAAAATTTCTTTTGGCCCCAGTGCGGATTCGAACTCACGATGTTTAGATCAGAAGACACCTGTGCTAATCAATTGCGCCATCCAGGCACAAAAGAATAGCGGTGGAATCTTAAGGTCATTCCACCGTGAGTCCCTCAACGCATCTAGGGCCTTCTCTATGTTTCGGCTATAATGCCTTCTTCAGAGCCAAGCGTACTATGTTTATCTTAATTCGGCTTTAGCCTTAGCCGAATTAAGATAAACATAGTACGCTTGGCTCTGAAGAAGGCATTATAGCCGAAACATAGAGAAGGCCCTAGATGCGTTGAGGGACTCACGGTGGAATGACCTTAAGATTCCACCGCTATTCTTTTGTGCCTGGATGGCGCAATTGATTAGCACAGGTGTCTTCTGATCTAAACATCGTGAGTTCGAATCCGCACTGGGGCCAAAAGAAATTTTCCAATTTTGGTAGCCCACTTATGACTTAGTATTTACCTATGTCAGCCTTAGCCGAATTAAGATATATATATATATATATATATATATATATATATATATATATATATATATATATATATATATGTTTGTATATGTATTTTTATATAGTTAATGATAACCTATTAATATTATATGTGTGCAGTGATATTGCAGTGGTTTTGTAACTTAGCCATTAACATATCAAGAGAAGTGAACCGCTGCGTTATTAGACTCTGTTCATGTTTCTGTGTAGTTATCATACTATCTCAGTTTCCTTTCTAATTTAGGACTGTATTTGTGATGACAGTACTCATTTTTTCTTTTCCAGGAGGTCTTTATATATTGGATAGATAAAGGTAGGAATGGACTTACTAGAGTCAGTTGATTGCTGCGACATTTAGGAACAATTTCAGTACCTCTTATACAAAGACTTTCCGATTTAAATCTAAGGGAGTCCGTTTTGGTACATTTTCATTTATAAGTTTAGCTGCGCCTATAATGTTGATAATGGTAGATAGAAGTGTCCCATGGACCTTAATACTTGCGTCTTTCATGCATATTCTTTTCCTAATATTTATTCGTCTTCTCCATTTTAGTCGATTCGAACGACAAGTTGTACGGTGGAGATAAGAAATTTGTAAAAGAGGCTGTCAATATCATCGACATGCTTGTAAAACAAATTCTTGAAGATTTGGAAAAACTAGGAGAAAAGGTTTCAGTATTTGTCTTGAATTACTGTGCATTCATTGAAAAGCACTAGGTATTTCTTTATTGGCAGGAGCGGATGCTTTTTCAAGCAGTTGGGAATGTAATAGAATTGTAGCGGCTTTGTAGACAGGTTTTGTAGCTGTAATTGATGTTTGGACGCTCGACTGAAGAAGCACAAATGGGAACCACGAGAATTACGCCACCTTACAAATATCGACGAATCCTCATAATATTGCGAAGAGTTATTATGTTACTATTAGCATTATTTTACCATAATATCAATGTTATTACACTTATTTCTGTGTTATTTTCATTTATATTTATATTTTATCATTATTTCTTTAATGATATGTATGTCTTATATCTGTGTTTTTGCAGAATCCAAGATTGCAAAGCCAGCTACTTGCGTCATTCATATGCCGGTTAGAATTCATATTTTGTCTATGTTTTCAATATTCTTTTTTACTTTTTTCTTGAGAGTTACGCTCTAGGTGATTTAGATAGTTGGTGAGTTAAATGATTACATTTCTGCAATTTTTCCAGATGAAGCTACCCCGTTTGGAACTATCAATCAGAAATATAAATATTTGAGGGCTACAATAGGAATATCGAGGGTGGAAAACATTCCAACAATTACTTGGTTGCGGGACTACCGCTTGGAGCTAGAGGGTTGTTTGCAGTATTTCACGAGAAAGCGGGAACGTTTTTGGCATACTGAGAGCGGTTTTTCGTCCGAATCTAAATATGCTCTCGCCTTTTCGTGAAATGGTAAAGCACTGTTGTATCAACGGACTGTTCGCCACAGTTCTCTTTTTCTTACAAGTTCAAATGGCCAACTTTTCATTAATTTACTTATCTTATACCTATACTTTGTGTTTTATCGGAATTCTTCAGGGCAGTTGTGCCGTCCTAGAAACCTAACAGGGGGGCTCTGCTATGGGCCATTGTATGGATGAGACCCATGACAACACCTAAGATTTCCTTCTAAACTCTGCAAACTCAAGCTTACGCAAAAGTAATAATTAATGAAAAGGCTATGGTTCATATTACCAAACTAGAAATTCACCAAATCAGCATACACTCGTTGGAATGGGTGCTGAGCCCGCCCCCAATAACTTTCTTTATTTTAGCAAAGGGGGTTGAGTCCCTGAGCTCCCCCTTCACAACACGCCTACTTCAGGGACATAGCATAATTCAATACATGTGTAAACTGGATAAATTAAACAGAATGTTTGTGCTTGGGCAACGCGAGAACAGTAAAAGATGAATCCGATGAATCCGAAAGTCTTGAGATGAAAGGCGAACCAAATGTGAACTATTCTTGAGATGCGCGAGCGGTCTTTGTACCAAATAGATATATCCAAGAGAAAGAGTCTTCATAATAGTAAATGTGATCTTTAATGAACGGTAACTTAACTAAATAACTATATAGGCCCATACATGGTTCGGCGAGGTGACTTGCGTCCCTGCCATGGAACCTTCTAACTCCTCTACATACTTAGCTGGTATATATACAGGTATTACAACAATAAAACGTATGACGACATTAGGAAGCAATCTTAACACTAACCCGGAACATAAAATAATGGAAGTAAATGACGGTGATTACTCAAATGCAATTCTACGATACCTCTTAACACTTAGATCTTAAACAATAATACATGCGTCATAACTCTACGATAAACAATAAGAAATGCTATCTATAACCTGAGAACTAACGTGATTCTGTTGGCTCATAACCCCTGGAGCCTCTGGCGTTACACAACAACAAACAAGAAATGGCACTCCTCAGCCTTTTTCAAGCACTGAGAGTCCAACTACAAACAACAATAATGCAACAACTGTAACGTACTAAAATAGATACAAGTGCTTTTACAAGACGCTTGATATCTGGCCTAATCGTCCTACGATAGTTCTAACAATGTGACGTTCATAAATCGAAAATCTATATATCAAAATTAGCGTTATTACACATGCTTTCACACAGCAATACGAATTGCATTATGGGAACTTCTGCTACTGGCTGCAGGCCATGCAAACACATTTGTTTTCGCAGAATCATTCTTTTATTTAACATTTTGAACTGCTTTATACCATTGGACAGTTTTATCTCTTCTGGGAAAGAGTCCCAAATCTTTGGGCCCCATGACTCTAAGGATCTAGTTCCATTTCCATACGTTTAGATTTTTCTTCTGTTTTTACTCGACAAAACTTTACACTAATAGTCAGAACTGATGCCTTTTTTATTTACCTTCAGAACCATAGTTCACGCTAATTTGTCTTCGCCTCAAATGATGAAACTCATCGAGAACTTATGGAAGAAAACCCAACAGAATCCAAAGTCAGACTCAAAGCTGATGGTAATACCTTACCTAATTTTTGTTTCGAGCCTGTTTGTAACTAGTGGAAACATCGCGATCACCAAATGCCTAGTCCACGCTTGTCTTTTCACCTACGAATCTTCAGCAAAACAGCGAATAGCAGCATTAAGCAAATGAAATCACCATTCCAATCACTGCTTGATTAATCAAATCATTATTTGTAATGACAATAGGACCTTTGGATCACCAACGTTATTTGTTTATCAATTCTATAATCATCACTGTCATTAGTATTATCAGTATCATCATCACCACCGTTATGGTTCTCATCATGCTCATATCATAAGATCACCTGTCAAGAATTATCAATTATCTTCTGCCATTGATCAATCACCATTGATCAATCACCATCGATCAATTACCATCGATCAATCACCATCGATCAATCACCATCGATCAATCACCATCGATTACTCACCATTGATCAATAACTATCTATCATTATCAAACATATTTGTGAAGGCGATAACTTTTAGCTAGCCTTGTATTTGTATACTGTTTATTTCCCCTGACAAGCTAAATCGAGAAGTTTCCTGTTTTTGCAGTAAATCTTTTGAGTTAATATTATGTCTTTCATATACATTCTTGTGATAGCAAACATGCATTGTCATTGACTGTTTCATTTCTCCTCCCCACAGGAACGAATTTTGCGTCATATTGGCGAGAAAGGAAGGACAAATACAGCATTTAGAGAACTTCAAAATACCCTAAAATTATCTTCAAAGGGATGATTCCTTTAAAGTAAACCAGACAATTCATAGGCATTTTCTTTTTTATGAACGTTTACTGTGACATACGATTGTAAAATATTAATTAATCAATGATACAAATTCTATGATTTTTTTGCTGAAAATCATTTGAAGTTGATTTGTTTGAACGAATTATTTTAGTTACCTTTTCCTCTGTTTGCTCTACATGAAATATATTATTAATTGGAACAAAACATATATCTTATATGAAAGATTAATATTCCCTTGAAAAGATGAAGTTTTTATATAGAAAAGACGAAAAGATAAGATGAACTTTTTATATAGAAATATATTATTATTATTATTATTATATTGCCCGTTGGTGTTGACGGCTCTGTCCACACATTTATTCCAATTTATTCTGTTCATCGCACCTTTACAAATATCATCTACCCTTTTTCCACACCATTCCTGTATGTCATCTAGCCATTCTCGTGTTGGTCTTCCTCTTTTATTGGTACCTTCCATCATCCCAAACACTATGCTCTTCACCAGTCTGGCATCTTTCATCCGACAATTTTTGATTTGGCATGGAAAGCGGAAGTAATTCCAGGAGAATGGAAAAAATCTATACTTGTGGAGATACCAAAGAAAGGGGAGCAAAGTGAGTGTACCAACTACAGAACTTTGTCATTGATAGAAATATATATATATATATATATATAAATTGGAATATATATATATATATATATATATATATATATATATATATATATATATATTCCAATTTATATATATATATATATATATATATATATATATATATATATATTCCAATTTATATATATATATATATATTCCAATATATATATATTCCAATATATATATATATATATATATATATATATATATATATATATATATTCCAATTTATATATATATATATATATATATATATATATATATATATATATATATATATATATATATATATATATATACAAACTAAACCTAAGCCGCATCCACAACGTATATAAATTACATAAATAGAATAAACCACAAATATACTATCCTTTAAAGTAAACGTTTCGATCAAAATCTTCATCAGTACATCATTATATATATATATATATATTCCAATATATATATATTCCAATATATATATATATATATATATATATATATATATATATATATATATATATATATATATATATATATATATATATATATATATATATATATATATATTCCAATTTATATATATATATATATTCCAATATATATATATATATATATATATATATATATATATATATGTATATATATATATATATATATATATATATATATATATATATATATATATATATATATATATATATATATATATATATATATATATATATATATATATATATATATATATATATATATGTATATATTGGAATGTTTTACACTATCGATATTACTTGTATTTAGTTTCGGACTTTTAGTGGCATGCTGTAATGTGCTAATTCTAATTATAAGTTTTGTCTACAATTGACAATATGATTGAAAAGACACAAGTCTTTCATTCTATAGGCTTTGCAAAATAAAGCCGTGATTACGTACTTTGATTAAGTATTTGAATTACTTCAGAAATTAAACCGTCAAATCTGGTAGGTATGCAATTAAAGCTTTTCTTGGCTCTAGCTAGCTCTGTAGAAGTTCTCCATACTGTTTTTCCTAGCCATTTTATTTATGAGTCAATAGGCGCTTTTTCATGGGAGTTCATTAGATTATTGACTCTTCCATTGCGGTTTCTATATATGTTGTAAATTGATCGTAAAACGTGATATCAAATGTCACAATTCTAGCCCTCCTTCTTACATTTGTTGTACCTGTTATCTATTTAGGGTTAAGAAAGACTTCACTATTCATATGGAAGCAGTTTGGAGCACATCGCAATTCTTCCATTTCAAGAAGAAAAATGCAGCAATTTTCTCAAGCTTACTGCACGATTGGAAGTTGGAATGAAGCAGTTCTGTCCACATAAGGCAAATGTAACTTTTTAGTAGAAGAGTTTTTTTCGCATTTAGTTTTGTGCCCCCCCCCCTCAGGGACTGACCGATCGAGTGAATCGGACGTAGACCGAAGGCCAAGCACTTCGTGGGCCGGGGTGTGTTCTTAAAGAAAGAAGTGTGGCACCCTGAGATATCAGCTTCTAAAAGCGACAGGCCGGCAGGCTGTAGTGGGACAGGGCGGGCAGTGCCTCCCAAGAATGTGCTAAGATTGTATTTCAAGATGTACTAGCTATTTTATCTGACAACATGGTGCAGTGCCCCTCCCAGTCCGGGTCATCTGTCTGGGTAAAGGTGAGTCCCATGTACGATTCCGTACGTTGGGGAGTGCCTGTTAGAGAGGACGCTTATCCTGAGCGGCCGGCATAGTGAGGTAGGGTGGCCAGTTCCTTTCCTCGCCGCCTTTAACTTCCCCAGTGTTGCCACCGGGTACCCATTTGCTGCTGGGTGGACAGTGAGCGAGCATCCCAACTATGATCCGAGGGTTGGGCTCGAACCATCGATGTTTCGCACAGCAGTCAAGCGCTCTAACCACTTGGCCATTCGCCCATCGTCAGCTGTCTACAGGCCTGAAAAGCGGGTAGCTAGGTGTGAGATTAGAGTTACCTGACTTAGGAGATGTATCAAAAAGGAAAAGCCGAAGCCACAAGGCATCGTGATGCAAGCGGATTACTGAGAAGTTAGTGGCCATGAATAATATTTCTGTTGTCTTCCCTTTGCCAATTATCAACTTTTTGCATTGACTCAAATTTGTTTGCAAGAGAATTGTGAGACTTGATTGGATGACTGTACAATAGCGAGCTAGCTCACAATGAGAGTTCCTCAGATCGTATGCTCAAAATGTTTTCTAGGAAGTCATATCAGGTGTTACAAGGTAGGCCGATGTGGAATTGAAGTTATTCTTGCTTTTGAGAAAGGATCGATATAATGTGCTGCGACAAGCCGGGACAGTTTGCTCAATGCTGCGTGATCTTCTTGCCAGCATTGTTGGGGATACCTTTGACATTTCTCCTTGGATGCTTTGCACATGGAGCTGACATCAAAATAGCGCTCATAAGCTATTTAGCTGTAGTCAACTTTATCACATTTTGTGTCTATGCGTGTGACAAGGCGATAGCACGAGATGACATTGATTTTGGAGGGGATGGATGGAGAGTTGCAGAGATAGCATTATGTTTGTTGATCTTCCTCGGAGGCACTTTTGGCGCGTGGCTTGCAATGATCATATGCGTTCATAAAATACACAAAAGACCGTTTCTGCTGCCGGCAATTTTCATCTCAGTGTTCAGTCTTACCTGGGTGTTTTTGTGGCTTATCTTGACCGCCGAAGACAACCTGAGCCAATGTTACAATTACCAGAAAAAATTTAAAGGCACATGAAGTCTAGTCAGGAAGATCACATCATGATCACATGAAAGAAAAATGACAATAAGTGGACTGTTGGGTATTACTACCTGTTATTTATCAATAGTCTTTGTTATCAAAGATTTGGATGTGCACTATTTTATCATATGTTATTCCTCTTATTCCTAGCACCTCTTCAGGTTATGGATTATTACTTCAGATACGTCCTGTTTTCCACTGCACATTGTTGCTGGATTCCTTGAATCCGAAACTGTCTTTAGAAGAAGCGTAGATAACCCTTGATTTTAACATTGAAGCTGTAAGATTGTTGATTGCAGTTTTTAGTTCAACTTGGCTAAATAACCATATGTGAATGTTTGAGCATTGAGGCCTGGTTGCGACAAAGCTTCGCCCTTTTAACCAGGGATTTTGCCACCGGGGATGCATGGGGGCTGTAGCCACATACTTTCACTTGGCCCCCGTTGGCAATTAGCTTTATGAAGATTTGCATGCGCTGTCGGCACTTCCATACCTTGAGCTTCTATACTTTTGCTGCATTTCCATCTTACTGAGTTTGGGCTATCCCATTTTAAAAGCTAATTTGATAGGCGTGGCCCGTTAAAATTTGTTCACTTCGCTCGCTGTTGGCGCTTTGGTAGCATTTGCCCCCCTCAGCATTTATTCCCTGGTGCCACCTGTCTTGAACCCCTTTGTTAAACTTTGAAGAAATCCCCAGTTTATCTTAGTATTCATTTTGATCACATATATCTTTCCTGATGTATCAGTTGCTGTTCTATCATCTAGTATCTGCGTATTTGTGAAGTCCTATACTTCTGAGAAATCGTATCTTAGAAATTGTATTTTCAATATGTGTTTTCTGAGAAATCGTGTTTAGAAATTTTTGTTGCCTTGAGTCAGGATATTCTCCCCATTACGAGCCTCTCTGGTATCATATTAATGAACATCTGAAAGATTTCAAAAAGTTGTATAAGCAAGGAGATATCTTATTAACAGACCAGTGTGCTTTTTACGGAAAATTTTGAGCGAGCTGTGCGTTATTATTATGGCTACCATATTGATGAATAATCCTCGTTCCTATCATATGCACAAGAACAGGCTGCAGCCGACGCAGGGCTTCTTTTAAGGAATTATAACTTGGAGGGCAAATATAAAAAAGGGCCTAATTTTTTCATTTCATATGCTGCTCTTCAGGGGCGCACAACAGTTTTAATGTAAAGGTCTGGATGACGAACAAAAGCACATCAAAATGGGAGTTCTGGGACTGCTCCTGGAAACATTTTTTTAAATCACGCCCTCTAGAATGTCGGAAAACGCCCCTTTCAAGATGTATCTGCTACTTTACGTCTAACTTCCACTCCTATCAGAACAGACATTAAAACTGTAAAGTTTTATAGACACTTAAAAATAACGATGTTAAGTCAGAGCGAAACCAATTAAATTGAAAAACAGCCTTTTGTGAACAAGGTAAACTCCCAACAGTAGCAGCCCTTTTATTCTCGCAAAGCATTACTACTAATAAGTTTTTTCTTTGAGTCTAAGAATATTCTTTAATTATTGGTGAACTTTAGCGATTTTTCATATTAATTCTCGTATAGACTATATTCCTATAAAAACAATTGTGTAGCTGATACTCCTCTGGGAGTTACTGAGTCGCATTAGAGTGTAATTGCCCCCAGATCAGATACATTTTGTTCTCTAACCCTTGATGAAACTTGAGTCCAGGATTATTCTAAAATGATTCGTAAATTCCAGGGGATTTGTGCCTTGATATTCTTATAGACTATATTCTTATAAACTAGAAAGTGTGTATAGATGCCGGAAAATTATTACATATCAAAGAAAGGAGGAACGTATGAAGTATATGGAAAAACAAAGCGATATTAATTAGAACATATCCTGTCTTACTTAATATTGTACAAGTTCAGACTTATTTACAACAGGCCACAAAGAACTTGTTCATGGGTTGGATCTTAAATCGAATAGATCGCTTTGGCCAGAGGTTACCCCTTTTTGTTGAACATAATGTTCTCTGTGTGTCCACGTTGTGTCCATCAGTGAAATATATAGAATTTCTATTAAATAACGTTAATTTATTGAACTATGCTAATCGTCGTGAACAATAACTTCTCTTTTTCGATAATTGCACAACATCTCCAATTTTTGCACATCCACCTCATTTTACACGAGGGATTGACATCCCTTATGCCATCATAAAGGTAAAGGTAAAGGTGAGTCCCATGTATGATTCCGTACGTTGAGGGGGGTGCCCGTTAGAGGGGCACTTATCCTGAGCCGCCGGCATAGTGAGGTAGAGTGGCCAGTTCCTTTCCTCACCGCCTTTAACTTCCCCAGTGTTGCCACCAGGTACCATTTGCTGCTGGGTGGACAGTGCGCGAACATCCCAACTATGATCCGAGCTTTCTACTCGAACCATCAATGTTTTGCTCATCTGTCAAGCGCTCTAACCACTTGGCCACTCGCCATTATGCCATCGTAAAGGACATAGTTTATTGACGTACACCAGGGAATCCTAACTATTTCTGGTCGATTATGTAATAATCATGCAGGTGCCATTTTTGTTCCATGATGTAAGCACAGAATGTAAACATGATGACATCACATAGCATGTATTCTTGGAAGCCAAAAGCCGCATTATTTATGATGGCTTCCTTGCTCAGTACAGCTAGAAGCAAGGCCTCCGTATTGACTTATTTGTACGCGTTTGTTTGGAGTGCTTACTGAAAAATGTGTTGTCTGCAGCCAGGGAAATATGTGCAGTGTCTCATTATCAGTATTCTTGGATTGACTGGAATATCTACATCACTTTCTATTGGTTGTTTTGTACCTGGGAGTGACATCCAAATATCACTCACAATCTATCTCATTGCATGGAACATTGTCACTTTTATTGCATATGCCCTTGACAAAGCCATAGCATCTGATAAACTTAGCTTAGGAGGAGATGGATGGAGATTTTCAGAGTGTGGATTGCATTTACTGAATATCTTTGGAGGACCGCTTGGTGCTTGGGTTGCGATGTACGTGTGCAGACACAAGATAGGCCCACTCAAAAGACGTTTTCAACTATGTTGTGTTGCGGCGTCGGTTTTCAACGTAACTTGGGTGTTTTTGGTGCTTATTGTGACGGCTAAAGATACCTTGAGTAAATGCAACAAATAGCTAAGTGGTAGAACAGATGCCATATCAAAGTTGTCTCGGGTTAAGCTCAACTAGAAATGGCTATGTCAGATGAACATCGTAGGCCCTTCGTGACAACAATCAACATGGGAAATTGTCGTCTTCCATATCGCACACAGTTTACGGCTGCCATGGATATTACATTAATGAAGCCGTCCTGCAAATCTTTATGAAGCTAAATTCGAATCTGCCTTTTTACAGTTTTTGGCTTTCAGAGCAAGAACGTCCTTCCACGATGACTCCACGAACTATGGTATGCTGTTGTGTAGATTGAATTGCGTTTCCATTCGATAATGGGGACATTTCAGAAATCAGGTTAAAAGATCATGCTGAAATTGTCCCTTAAGTAACAGTTTGGAGCGAATAGGCTACAGTTAAGTAACTTGACATGACTTGGACAAAATTATTTAATAGTATTGTTTTATATAACTTCTAGAACCTTGAAATTCCCCCTTGAAACCAGCACTTGTGCTGTATGTAGGGTTACCCTACCCCTTAGTTAAAGTAAATGTGAATTTTATTTTATGTAACGTAATGTATTAGTATATCAAATGTGTTTTCCTCTCAATGCTGTTCTCAACAAGTAAAGGCGCTGATTGAAATTGAACTTTAACTTTAACGATTGTTTCCTTGGCTAAATTGACTAGGGGCCTGTTTTTATGGGCAAAATTATCCCTTTTTTCAGAGTATAGGCTGGGAGGCGAGATCCGCAGCTTTGTGTTTTCCGTCTTGTGTTTATATGAGAACCAATTCATCCGTGTTAGGTGAGATTTGCGCAGACTCAAAAAACAGGAAGCCGTGAGTTGAAGGTGGAATGAAATTTATATAGACATGGCCTAAGTTCAACAATCAAACACTACCATTCAATGTGTCCGTGCCAAATCCTCAAGTTATAAGATTCCGTGGTCAAGATTCATACACGTTTGTAAGAAAACAAAAAACAACCCCCCCCCAACTTTCCCAGACCTTTTGGGTGAAAACGATACATTTCCCATACCCAGGGTACAAATGATATTATATTCCGGAACCAAATGTGTAGGTACAAAAGAATATCAAAATTTAATGTCTTAAAGCTATACCAGCACAACCAAGAATTATATTTTAGAAACAACACACAATGTAATCCGAGTGAATAAATAATTAGCTTATAAACACTCCTGGCAGAAAATTTTCAAAACATTTCCCCAACCGTTTTGACTAGCTGTTCAGAAACAACTTTCCCAACCTGCCTTTTGATTCTTTTCACCCTGACTTTTCACTATATGAACACTGTTAGTTTGTTCCACACCTCAAACACATTCCCTTATCACTGTTCACCATGTACTTTCAAAAGTAAGGATGCAATGATGACTTTGAGCATTGCCAAGGTCGATTTGTCTTGTGATAAAGCATGATGTAACACATATGTTAAGAACTACCTAGCAGTACAGTGTCAGACAAACCACAAGCAAACATAAACAAATTAATAGAGGCAAATCTACTGGACAAAAGTACATCAATGGTTCATATTATTTACAGTGCCAATAAATTACAGATATTTCAATTCATGTCATTTCCACTACCTACTACAAGATAAATATACTCATAAAAGTGATTTCTAGCTATTCTGAGAGTTCAAACGTGACAGTCTGGCTTTAATTACATCCAACATCAGGCCCTTCAAGTAGTCTATTTCTTTTGTTAATGAAGTAACCTTATCACTAAGGCTTTTGTTAGTCTCCTCCAATCCATTAGCTTCCTCAAACAATTCATTTAACTCATCTTTCTTCTTGTTCCTGTATCGAGATGCAGCATTCCTATTCTGATGTTTCTTTTTCTCCTTTTGCTGGGGTGTCTTCGACTTTGAAGGCCTTTTCTTTGGGTATGGCATGCCCCTTGCAGATTCCACCACTCCTTCCTGTACAACAAAGAGCCCATTTGGGACCAGAACATCAGCGGGCTTAAGCACATCTGACTCTGTTTTGAGAACAAGTACAGATTGGTGTTTCTCAGTTCTACTAACTGGGGCTGGTAGAATGTGTACTGGATGAGCTAGCAAACCATTTTGTTTAGCTGGAGCACCCTCTTCTACTATAACTGGTGGAATTTCTGTGTGTTCAATAAAAGAAACTTGGTCAGTAACAACCACTTCATCTCTTCCAACCTCAATTACTTCACTTCTCTTCTCACTGCATTTTACTTCAACAGGGACATCATCAACTCTACAAGCAGGAGATTTAAGTGAACTGTGCCCTTGACCATAGCTCTTCAAATCTCCATCAAAAGAATTACTTGATCCCCTCTTGTCAGTTGGTGGAATCACACTGATGTCACCAAGAATATGCCCAAATTCACCAGCCAATTCATTGTCAGTCATGAAATGATCTTGAATCCATGCAGAAGCATCCAAATCTTCAATATTGCCATCTCCATATGGCGAGTGGCATGAAGACACCCCTGAATCACTTGACTCTGAGAATGGACTGAGAATGCATGTGTCATCAGAAATAAAGGCGTCACAAACTGATGAAGGTCTTGAGCAATGTTCATCATTTACTACAGGATCTATGCTTGAACTCCTGTCAGTGTTTTCAAGCTGCAACTGGTCAAGAAGTGACCATTTTTCAGAGAGGCCTGAAACAGAATTGAAGAAACGTTTTTTAAGGTGGAGCTAACAGATAAGAGGGCATATCAAGACTCAGTTTTCATGCTCAAAAAGAATGGCCTTTATGTCATGCGTATAGTATACTGTGTAATACAGGTTCTAAAGAAATTGAACTCAATTCATATATCTGAACTCAATGCCCCCTAATGACATGGTTTACAACCACCAGAAAGTGATGTCTAATTTACTTCGTATAACGAGTGGGCGATATAAGTGACCAACGGGAGGTCAACATGGTTAACCATAGGCGAGTTTCGGAGAAATCTTCCTGTTATAGGTTGCTAACATCTAGTTAGCAACCAAGTCTCGAACTGTCCACTGTCCCACTTATCTCCATCGCATGCGCGCCGTTTAACTGTATTGTTGGCACAAACCAATCAAAGAACGAAACGTACCATCATCACGTAGACCAAAGTCTAACAGGAACCCTTTATCTGACGAAGTAATGCCATCAGCGGCCTTCTCGCTAAAACAGAGTGTCTCTTCCTCTACCCCTTCTTCAAATAAGGACTGGTATGTCCCAGCAGACAGCCCGAAGGCAATTGAATCGCTCTCCATATAATCCATCGATAACATATTGTTGTTCTTTTCTTCCATCATCACTCGAGAAATCAATCAATTCCGTTAAACCAGCGGTTTGGAAATAGCCATTTTGAAACCTGAAAGAGACAAACGATAATTAAAATGTTGCCCTCTAGGCCCATGGTTTTCTTACACATGCTGTTCCAGCTCAATTCCTGCAGAACATGAAAAGCAACTACAATAACACCAAGCTACAAGTAGTAGAGTTTGGGAATTAACTTCAACAAAGCGAAAGCCATGTTTTTAACAGTTGGCGAACACCTGAGAAAGGGTAGGGCCTAACAAACACGCATTTCGCTGTTCAGATAGGCGAAGAGATTAGTGGCATGGTAATACAGACAACTTGAAAAATCGACTTACTCCATCTTGATAATTGTTCTGTAAAGTGCGTCTGAGCACTTCAAGCGCAGTGCAGTTAGGTGCCTAGAGGGCCATCTTCAAATCTTAGTGTATCTTTCGTCTGATGAAATCTAGCGAGAAACTGACATCAGTTTATGCATTCCACTAATATTACCGGGCTGATGTGGCTGATGCAAGGTACAAAGTGCTTTCTCCAGTCCCCCGGGATCACCCAATAGAATTACAGGAATTTCTGTCGATGAGACAATGTCTTCATTGCAATCCATGCTCCAATCACATGAAGCTGCCCAACTGTCCATATGCCCTCAAATCAAATTTCATCTTCACAAAGAGGCTAGCGGTGGTTTTGCAGCAACAACATTTTAAAAGAAGATGGCGCGAAGAAGGATAGCTGCGTGCCTGCTAAATGTTTCAGAAGGTCGAAACCAGTCGATTATAAGAGAAATTGCCGCAGCAGCAGTGAAGAATGAATCGAAGTGGACATCAGATGCATCACTTCTGAAGAGTGAATTTATCAAGCCGCCCGTAGCTGGAGATTTTAATGATGAGGCCATTGCATCTTTTACTAGCAATGCAACTGTTTTGAATATCTTTCAAGATCTCGAATACAATCGCTCTGTGATAACACTAGCTGCCCCTGTCGAATATTTAGGAACTTGCATATTTCAAGCCTGTGAAGAAGCTTTTAGGAGGATTGACTTAAGAACTCAGGAAGGATATCACCCACGCTTGGGAGCAGTTGATCTAATACCAATTCATCCACTGTCAGACGCAGTTTCCCTCGTCGAATGTGGAGAAATTGCGAGGAAAGTTGGAGAAAACATTGTTAAGTTGATTCCAAATACATCAGTATTTTTCTTTGGGGAAGCTGACCTTCCAGAAAAGCGCGGTCTTGTGGCGAGGCGAAAGCAGATGAAATGGTATGGTGGAAAAAGAGGTCATACTCCAACGATGTGGGATATTGGAACAAAACCATCAGAACAATATGGGCTAACAGCAATAGGAGCAATTCCTTACATGACTAATTTTAATATAACTATTAGCACTAGTAGTTTAGATGTTGGGAATCAAATAGCAAAGAAAATACGGGCCTCTTCTCCAAACGGTTTATTTGGTGTGCAGTCTATGGCATTTCCGCACAAGGGAATGATCGAGATAGCATGTAATGTAGAAACCTTGGATCTTCAACAAAAGGTAAGTTTTTTCTCTTTGTAGTTGTGAATAAGCTTTTTAAAGATTTAATTCTTTTTGATGAGGTCTTTTGTCTATGGGAGATGTGTAGGTCTGAGTACATGGGGTGTATCTCTTGCATGCCAACTTGCTGAAATCCCTAGTAACAGAGATTGCAGAAGCTTATGCCAGGTAAAATATCCTGACTTTGCCCAGCCTTCAGATACACTAGGATTTGCCTAAGAATGAACTTCACTGTGCCAAAAAAAGGATGTAAACTAGCCACACTGAGGAACATGACAGCTTTTGATGAGATCTCACATATGTAGACAAGTAATTGGCAAGTATACACTTGTGCCATTATTGTATACATGCACTTATGTGTGCATACCATGTGCCAATGAGCATATATTCATTCCTCTCTCTGAGCAGATTATTCAAAAGCAGTAATATCCTGCATTTGGGTGCCATGTTTCTCAGTATGGGAGAGTATGTGCAGGATGTATTGCAATTTAGAAGGATAAAACATTTTCATCAAGAATCTCACTGATAATCTTTTCACACAAATTGATTCCTTACTTGACTGACATGTGACTTTATATTTTGCTGAAATCTGTTGTTTCCCATTTCACACTGCAGTTTTTGCACTTAGCATATTGGGAATCATGGCTTATTTTCTGGTCACTTTTGCCTTTTATTTGCAATATAGTGTGCTGAAGTTCCTGATTGTGTGTATTTTCTGATTGGTAGACCAGTTGTGAGATTGCTGTTGCATTTCTAAGTTTATAGTGATTAGTTTATTGCCAATGCCTCGCTGTAAACTCTTGAATCAAGCCCCTGGAGCTTCTTTATAGCCCTGTCAACAAGATTGCATGCAGGCACACACCCAACTCAGTTCATCCACTTGATTTGTCATGCACAGAAGATTTATCATTAATATACAATGAAGTACTAAGGAAAGCTCTCACAATTAGATGTCTGATTGACTGTTAAATTAATTCATGATGACATGATTGCATTTGAAGGACTATAATCGGTGAAATATGTTATTCTTTTCATAATTTCCTATATTTGAAGTAGGATGACATCACATGTATATGACCATATCAGGTAGATTGACAATTGCCACCTGGTCTCTCTAATATTGCATCTTTGTGTGCCTTCCTGCAGTAGGTGGTACTAGCATGTATGATTAAGCTTCTTCTTCAAGTGTCTAGAATTTCTACGAAAATCTTCTTTTTATCAACCTTGCCCTTCTCTTACCAAATAGCGAGTACAGGCGAGTCCATATGCACAATTGGCAGCATGAATCTAATTTACTCATTGAAAAACCTGTATTTATTTTTGACTTATTGCAGGGGAGGGCTTATTTGAGGGGGCTTATAAAGTTGTTTCTCATTGTCAGAGCCCTTTTACTCTGTGATATTAAAAGAACAGTTAAAGTTTAAAAATAAGTCTATATCAAGGTTTTCATCATCCTCTGTGGTGGGGCTTATTAGCTATTTGAAGTTGTGGCATTGGGGCTTATTTAAGGAGGGGCTTTTTTGAGGGGGCCAGTGCAAAAATTTACAGTATAGGGGACTTCCTCATGTAGTATTGTGGCATTTTGTCAAACATAGAGAAGTGAATAGTTAGCAGTCATGGGATAGCAGTCATAGGGGGCTTTACATCTTGGGGGCTGCAAACTGTCTGCCAAGTCACCATTGTTTTGCCATAGTGAGTTGTTACCTAGCCATATTGAGCTGCAGCTATCTTCTGTAAACACAATTTATTTTCTGAAGATGTTGCCAAAATAGAATTGATTTTGTATCCAAATTAGGAAGCTCTCCCCCCCCTCCAGCACTTTGCCTCCTATGCATATGGGTATCAGTGGATAACAAATTGCCTTGATATTTATGAGGAATGTCTGCCAATATGCCATGCAAGTAGATTGTAATGCTAGATAGAGTAACTGAAGGAGGAGAATGTCTTCCAGATGGGATGTGTCTCACACTACAATTGTTATATTTGCTTCCAGTTTATGATCTAACTTATAGTTTGTTGAGTTTAAAGAATTTACTATAGTTACATATTGTTCCTGTTTGTGTGAATTCTTTGAATACACGTTTTTTATATGAAACAAGTATATAAGAAACATGAGGCTCAAATAAGGCAGAAATTAAGAAGCAATTAAGAAACACAGGCAGGCTGAGTTTCAAAAGGAAACTTTAAAAAATCTGTTTTTGTGAGAGAATTTTAAATTGAACTGGAAACAAAATACAAGCTACATCTGTCCCTCAAATGTTTTTAACAACAACTTCAATTTCTCATCTCTTATTTGCAGTGTTGCTATAGGAAATTTCAAGAATTTTAAGAAACCCTTTAGAAACATTTAAGGCTGGATTTTACAAAATGTTTAGAAACATCCAAGCTGAAGGAAGAAAGTTTGCTTCTTATGTAGCAAACAACGTGTAACGGAATTCTTTGTTATTCATTGTGAAACTCTGGTTATTTATTGTGAGACTATTTCCTCCCACCCTGGGAGATTTCCCCACAAGGACAGATGTTTATCTTGATCACAAAATGATAGGCCCAGACTAACATGTCCTATCTAACTGAATGTCTCCTGTCCCTGTGTGGTTGCACCGGTTTCCTTTACATCTAATGCACAAGTTACCTAAGGGTTGTAGCATTGATCCTGACAGTTTTTGTTTATTTTGGCTAGAGGGCAATCTCTGTAACTGCTTATCGTAAAATGGGGCACAGAACGAAAAAGTTTTGTAAACAGAGTCTTGTAAAATAAACATTGCACTCATGGTTCACACGTCTCTGTATGTAGATAGTTTTTGTCCATGACATTGTTTATATTTTCTGTAGGATTCATACTCTGGAAAGATGTATCCTACCTTTGATGAAGTCAGAGATAAGGTACAACAATTATGCGAAGAAGAAGGCGTATCAGTTCACGGGTCTGAAGTTCTTGGGTTGACACCAGATGAAGCGTATGAAAAGACGGTTACTTCATTATTACGGGGAGATTCATTCCAGCCATCAAATTTTGATGAGAGGAGAATGTAATTGGAAATGAAGTGAGTTGAAATTTGCCCTCTCGATTATCGTTGGAACGTTTTAAATTATTCACAAGTACAACCCTTTAAGATGTATCTGTGACCTTGGCAGGGGGTTACAATGTAAAGTTCATGAATGTATAACACTCTATTGCCACAACAGTAATTTACAGCTTTCACAAAGTAATATTTGGCCACGAAGAAAGCGATTAGCTTGTTCGGCAGATGGCAGACAGTTTCTGGATTACTAATGATGAATGAAAATGTATTATCTGTCAGAGAACCTAGGTTCCCTCATTACCATGAAACAGACATACACATACAAACCTTAGTTTCTATACTTAGCAACTGATTAGAGATTATTCAAGAATCCATGGACCTAATGAAATAGCGAGAAGTTTGCAATCTTGTCAAGTCTATTAAGGATAATAGCAGGAGTTTGAATATGAACATCCAGGCGTTCTGTTGATATTGTGAAACCCGCCCGCACGTAAGAACCTAGGATTTTGAGACGAAGACTTTGATGTTCAAATGCAATGAAGTAGTTTCAGCAATCAGGGTGGAGGTTCTTAGCACTGACGATATCACTTAAGAGGTTGCCTGTAGCAGTGATATATGTAGTTTTTTTAGCACCCATGAAATTGGGTGATTTGCAAACAGGCTAAGTTTGTTTCTCAGTGGGTAACGAATTTAACAATTCATAAGAACTTAGTTGTGATATTGGGCTGAAGATCTTTTCGGCAATTGAAATCAGACCTTAAAAATATCAGGTTGTAGGTTCTTAATAAATGAAGGTTCTTGTCTGACAGTTTTTCTGTATTGTCTAATTACGTGTGGGGTGAGAGCCCAAGCGGTTCAGGCAGCTTACGTTAGCTGAAGCTAAGCTTGGCCGTGTTAGGTCAGCAACTGGATGGACGACTTTGCAGATAAACGACCAAAGCAATTCACTCCATCGCCCTTCGGAAGGGACGTTAACCTAGGGGTCCCATCCCTCGATGAAAAAAGATCCCTGCTGCATTTTTTAAATCTTTATATGCTGTTTGTTTTATTTTACTTTGTTAATGTAGTTGTGGTTTAATTGAAATGAAATGAAATTCAAATGAAAGTGCGAGGAAATAACAGACCCTAGCAGGATTCGAACACACGATCATTGATTTGTGTGCATTGAGTGTTCTACCACTAAGCAGTCAGGCTACAAGATAGTAAGGTTATGTAGGTTGGTTCGGACTCATTTTGAGCAGAAATCAAGTATATTTGGTTCAGCCACTATCTCGTTCGTGGTGGGATTTTAGCTTTTTGTAAATTCAGTTAAAAACCGTCGGGAGTCTGATAGGCTTTCCAAAATGTCCCAATCAAGATGATGCAATCCGAACATTCTTTAGCAGTAATTGTTTTAGAACTTCATTTCATTCATGAACAGTTTAGGAATTACAAGTATGCATCTCACTAATTAACAAGCAATTTTTAATTGGCATATCTGCATATAAAATTAGTACAATAGCTGTAAAGTACCATACAATAGAACAACGAATATATACTGAATATAAAACGAAGAAACAGATAAGTTTGAAAATAGAAAGTGATTTTATAATGCACCCTGTATTGTACAATACTCTGCGGCGCATGCAGTAAATCCAAGTAATAAAAGTAAAAAAATTGTATAAATTTTAAATAACTTAGAATTACAATAAAATTTCTATCAATTACAGTATTTATTATAACGAGGTACTTAGAAGTTAAATGCTTGTTCAACAAAATAGATTTTTTACTACCTTCCTGAAAGTAGTTTTGTTCTTAGGTTATCTCATGTGGAGGGCGAAAAGTTCTCTTGCCAAAGTTTTACATTGAACAGACTTTGTCAGAGCTAAAGACGGTTCCTTTAACTATACAATTCAAAAGATTCTCAGTTAGAGATGTCAGCCATCTTTATTCTTGATGATCACTGTTGCATCACCAACTGAGGAAACAAGAAGCAGCGATTTTAATCTTTCGATGTGAACTTTTCCATACAACATTGATAGGCGTAATCAAAACTTAGCTTACATTTCAGAACCCATATTTTATCTATAGTTTAGATTGTACTCGGCGTTGCTGCCTACTGAGAGTCTGATAGTATTTAACAACTTTTAGTTTCTTTTTAATTTTCTTAGTTTTTTTATTTTAGTTACTCTGAAATTCTTTCCTACAGCACCCCATTATATCAGGGTTCTCAGGAGTCTGGAAAGTCTGGAAATGTCAGGGAATTAAATTTGAGCTCAGGAAAGGCCTAAAAATTATGTAAAATTAGGGGATTCTTATCTGTTCAGGGAATTTTCCACATTCTCGTTGTTTTTGCTCCTTTTTTGTCTGTAGATATGCCAAGTAACTTCCTTAGCCCATCGAAAACTGCTGGGAATAATGATAAAAGAGTCAGGAATTTTGGAAACATTAATCTGGAAAGTCTGGAAAGTTAGGGAATTTTTTTGAATGGAGTCCTAAGAACCCTGAATATGAAAATGGAGCTTTCCAACGCGCAGCGGTCTTATTTTGTTTGTCCTAATATTTGGGCGTAGTTTCAGATGATTTGTTGAACTAATTGACTTTTCTGCGGATTTCTTCGGATCTAAGTCTCGGTAATCCTTAGCAATTTCTTTATGATTTGATAGACATAAAAACGACAGAATTCTTAATGCCATGTTGCTAGATTGTCATTACTTTTCGATGCAATTGGCTGAAATGGAAAGGCACTGTTTTTATTGCGGATCGTGAAATTCCGTGCTTTCCAGGTAAACAAACTTTTGAGAATAACGAATGTTTAAGAACTGAATAAATCAAATTGCTCTGTGGATTATTTTCCAATCGTTTAGGTTTAAAATCTAAATTCAAAGTGCTTAAACTCAATTCGTTTTGAATGTACTGGTGAAAAGCCTTTGAGCCCATAATAAGCAGCGAAATTTTTCTCACATGCATCAGTCACATGCGCAGTTTGTGAGCAGTATGTTTGTATTGTTAGGGAGAGCTGGGGTTCGGCTATGTCGCAGGGTTCTCTGGAGACTGGATAGCCTGGAAAAGTCAGGGAATTAAAGTTAAGGCCAGGGAAAACCTGAAAAAGTCAGGAATTTTTTATCTGATCAGGGGAATTTTTCCACACTAGCATTTTGTCGGCTCCACATGCCTCGAAAACTGCTGGGAAAATGTGAAAATGATCAGGGGGTTTTGAAGGAATTACTCTGGAAGACCTAGAAAAGTCTGGAGATTTTTGTGAAAGGAGTCCTGAGAACCCTGATATGGTTCAAGGCTTCTAGGTCGTCCCCCCCTTTTACAGCGATTCTGTGCTTGGAATTTTTGGTGACAGTCCTCTTTTGGCAGCTTGGCCCGGATGGGTTTACAAGGGGTAAGGGGTCCAATATGCTGCCTTTGATGGGTAAATCTCTGTTCCATTTGGTAAAATGACATGTTGTTTCGTTAGTGCAGCTTCACAGGAGTAGGTAAGACTGAAAGCTTACAAGACATGCATTAGAATGTTTCTTTACCGGAACATAGGAGTTCCCTACTTAGAAAGGGCGTGAACTAGCACTAAGGAGAGCGTGGTGCTAAGAACTTCCCTTCTATTTGCTTCAACCACACCGTGCTTGATCTGCCTCCCTCTGAGTAAGGCGCTCGGCTGTGGCAGTCTGAAGGATGTCTGTCTGGCACCGTGAGGTAGATATGTGACAGTGTATTGTGGTTCAACTACGCTTATCGATAACAAGGAAACGAGGTTTTATATTCATGCCGTGGTATGTAGGCTGGTACTGTCTGGTAGTGATAGCGCTCTGAGGGAATCATGACGATGGTAACGGTTATGATTCTGTAGTGATACTGATTGGCAATGCTGATGACGATTATTGTTGTTAGATTATGATAAGTGATGAAGTTGATTTTGTTGACGATTGTGGCATGTCGCATTCCTTGCATTAGATTATGATAAGTGATGAAGATGATTTTGTTGGCGATTGTAGCATGTCGCATTCCTTGCATTAGATTATGATAAGTGATGAAGATGATTTTGTTGGCGATTGTAGCATGTCGCATTCCTTGCATTAGATTATGATAAGTGATGAAGATGATTTTGTTGGCGATTGTGGCATGTCGCATTCCTTGCATTAGATTATGATAAGTGATGAAGATGATTTTGTTGGCGATTGTAGCATGTCGCATTCCTTGCATTAGATTATGATAAGTGATGAAGATGATTTTGTTGGCGATTGTAGCATGTCGCATTCCTTGCATTAGATTATGATAAGTGATGAAGATGATTTTGTTGGCGATTGTAGCATGTCGCATTCCTTGCATTAGATTATGATAAGTGATGAAGATGATTTTGTTGGCGATTGTAGCATGTCGCATTCCTTGCATTAGATTATGATAAGTGATGAAGATGATTTTGTTGGCGATTGTGGCATGTCGCATTCCTTGCATTAGATTATGATAAGTGATGAAGATGATTTTGTTGGCGATTGTAGCATGTCGCATTCCTTGCATTAGATTATGATAAGTGATGAAGATGATTTTGTTGGCCATTGTGGCATGTCGCATTCCTTGCATTAGATTATGATAAGTGATGAAGATGATTTTGTTGGCGATTGTGGCATGTCGCATTCCTTGCATTAGATTATGATAAGTGATGAAGATGATTTTGTTGGCGATTGTGGCATGTCGCATTCCTTGCATTAGATTATGATAAGTGATGAAGATGATTTTGTTGGCGATTGTAGCATGTCGCATTCCTTGCATTAGATTATGATAAGTGATGAAGTTGATTTTGTTGGCGATTGTAGCATGTCGCATTCCTTGCAATAGATTATGATAAGTGATGAAGATGATTTTGTTGGCCATTGTGGGATGTCGCATTCCTTGCATTAGATTATGATAAGTGATGAAGATGATTTTGTTGGCGATTGTGGCATGTCGCATTCCTCGCATTAGATTATGATAAGTGATGAAGATGATTTTGTTGGCGATTGTAGCATGTCGCATTCCTTGCATTAGATTATGATAAGTGATGAAGATGATTTTGTTGGCGATTGTAGCATGTCGCATTCCTTGCATTAGATTATGATAAGTGATGAAGATGATTTTGTTGGCCATTGTGGCATGTCGCATTCCTTGCATTAGATTATGATAAGTGATGAAGATGATTTTGTTGGCGATTGTAGCATGTCGCATTCCTTGCAATAGATTATGATAAGTGATGAAGATGATTTTGTTGGCCATTGTGGCATGTCGCATTCCTTGCATTAGATTATGATAAGTGATGAAGATGATTTTGTTGGCGATTGTAGCATGTCGCATTCCTTGCATTAGATTATGATAAGTGATGAAGATGATTTTGTTGGCGATTGTAGCATGTCGCATTCCTTGCATTAGATTATGATAAGTGATGAAGATGATTTTGTTGGCGATTGTAGCATGTCGCATTCCTTGCATTAGATTATGATAAGTGATGAAGATGATTTTGTTGGCCATTGTGGCATGTCGCATTCCTTGCATTAGATTATGATAAGTGATGAAGATGATTTTGTTGGCGATTGTAGCATGTCGCATTCCTTGCAATAGATTATGATAAGTGATGAAGATGATTTTGTTGGCCATTGTGGCATGTCGCATTCCTTGCATTAGATTATGATAAGTGATGAAGATGATTTTGTTGGCGATTGTGGCATGTCGCATTCCTTGCATTAGATTATGATAAGTGATGAAGATGATTTTGTTGGCGATTGTAGCATGTCGCATTCCTTGCATTAGATTATGATAAGTGATGAAGATGATTTTGTTGGCGATTGTGGCATGTCGCATTCCTTGCATTAGATTATGATAAGTGATGAAGATGATTTTGTTGGCCATTGTGGCATGTCGCATTCCTTGCATTAGATTATGATAAGTGATCAAGATGATTTTGTTGGCGATTGTGGCATGTCGCATTCCTTGCATTAGATTATGATAAGTGATGAAGATGATTTTGTTGGCGATTGTAGCATGTCGCATTCCTTGCATTAGATTATGATAAGTGATGAAGATGATTTTGTTGGCGATTGTAGCATGTCGCATTCCTTGCATTAGATTATGATAAGTGATGAAGATGATTTTGTTGGCGATTGTAGCATGTCGCATTCCTTGCATTAGATTATGATAAGTGATGAAGATGATTTTGTTGGCGATTGTAGCATGTCGCATTCCTTGCATTAGATTATGATAAGTGATGAAGATGATTTTGTTGGCGATTGTAGCATGTCGCATTCCTTGCATTAGATTATGATAAGTGATGAAGATGATTTTGTTGGCGATTGTAGCATGTCGCATTCCTTGCATTAGATTATGATAAGTGATGAAGATGATTTTGTTGGCGATTGTAGCATGTCGCATTCCTTGCATTAGATTATGATAAGTGATGAAGATGATTTTGTTGGCGATTGTAGCATGTCGCATTCCTTGCATTAGATTATGATAAGTGATGAAGATGATTTTGTTGGCCATTGTGGCATGTCGCATTCCTTGCATTAGATTATGATAAGTGATGAAGATGATTTTGTTGGCGATTGTGGCATGTCGCATTCCTTGCATTAGATTATGATAAGTGATGAAGATGATTTTGTTGGCGATTGTAGCATGTCGCATTCCTTGCATTAGATTATGATAAGTGATGAAGATGATTTTGTTGGCGATTGTAGCATGTCGCATTCCTTGCATTAGATTATGATAAGTGATGAAGATGATTTTGTTGGCGATTGTGGCATGTCGCATTCCTTGCATTAGATTATGATAAGTGATGAAGATGATTTTGTTGGCGATTGTAGCATGTCGCATTCCTTGCATTAGATTATGATAAGTGATGAAGATGATTTTGTTGGCGATTGTAGCATGTCGCATTCCTTGCATTAGATTATGATAAGTGATGAAGATGATTTTGTTGGCGATTGTAGCATGTCGCATTCCTTGCATTAGATTATGATAAGTGATGAAGATGATTTTGTTGGCGATTGTAGCATGTCGCATTCCTTGCATTAGATTATGATAAGTGATGAAGATGATTTTGTTGGCGATTGTAGCATGTCGCATTCCTTGCATTAGATTATGATAAGTGATGAAGATGATTTTGTTGGCGATTGTAGCATGTCGCATTCCTTGCATTAGATTATGATAAGTGATGAAGATGATTTTGTTGGCGATTGTAGCATGTCGCATTCCTTGCATTAGATTATGATAAGTGATGAAGATGATTTTGTTGGCGATTGTGGCATGTCGCATTCCTTGCATTAGATTATGATAAGTGATGAAGATGATTTTGTTGGCGATTGTAGCATGTCGCATTCCTTGCATTAGATTATGATAAGTGATGAAGATGATTTTGTTGGCAATTGTAGCATGTCGCATTCCTTGCATTAGATTATGATAAGTGATGAAGATGATTTTGTTGGCGATTGTAGCATGTCGCATTCCTTGCATTAGATTATGATAAGTGATGAAGATGATTTTGTTGGCGATTGTAGCATGTCGCATTCCTTGCATTAGATTATGATAAGTGATGAAGATGATTTTGTTGGTGATTGTAGCATGTCGCATTCCTTGCATTAGATTATGATAAGTGATGAAGATGATTTTGTTGGCAATTGTGGCATGTCGCATTCCTTGCATTAGATTATGATAAGTGATGAAGATGATTTTGTTGGCGATTGTAGCATGTCGCATTCCTTGCATTAGATTATGATAAGTGATGAAGATGATTTTGTTGGCGATTGTAGCATGTCGCATTCCTTGCATTAGATTATGATAAGTGATGAAGATGATTTTGTTGGCGATTGTAGCATGTCGCATTCCTTGCATTAGATTATGATAAGTGATGAAGATGATTTTGTTGGCGATTGTAGCATGTCGCATTCCTTGCATTAGATTATGATAAGTGATGAAGATGATTTTGTTGGCGATTGTAGCATGTCGCATTCCTTGCATTAGATTATGATAAGTGATGAAGATGATTTTGTTGGCGATTGTAGCATGTCGCATTCCTTGCATTAGATTATGATAAGTGATGAAGATGATTTTGTTGGCGATTGTAGCATGTCGCATTCCTTGCATTAGATTATGATAAGTGATGAAGATGATTTTGTTGGCGATTGTGGCATGTCGCATTCCTTGCATTAGATTATGATAAGTGATGAAGATGATTTTGTTGGCGATTGTAGCATGTCGCATTCCTTGCATTAGATTATGATAAGTGATGAAGATGATTTTGTTGGCAATTGTAGCATGTCGCATTCCTTGCATTAGATTATGATAAGTGATGAAGATGATTTTGTTGGCGATTGTAGCATGTCCCATTCCTTGCAATAGATTATGATAAGTGATGAAGATGATTTTGTTGGCGATTGTAGCATGTCGCATTCCTTGCATTAGATTATGATAAGTGATGAAGATGATTTTGTTGGTGATTGTAGCATGTCGCATTCCTTGCATTAGATTATGATAAGTGATGAAGATGATTTTGTTGGCAATTGTAGCATGTCGCATTCCTTGCATTAGATTATGATAAGTGATGAAGATGATTTTGTTGGCGATTGTAGCATGTCGCATTCCTTGCATTAGATTATGATAAGTGATGAAGATGATTTTGTTGGCGATTGTAGCATGTCGCATTCCTTGCATTAGATTATGATAAGTGATGAAGATGATTTTGTTGGCGATTGTAGCATGTCGCATTCCTTGCATTAGATTATGATAAGTGATGAAGATGATTTTGTTGGCCATTGTAGCATGTCGCATTCCTTGCATTAGATTATGATAAGTGATGAAGATGATTTTGTTGGCGATTGTGGCATGTCGCATTCCTTGCATTAGATTATGATAAGTGATGAAGATGATTTTGTTGGCAATTGTAGCATGTCGCATTCCTTGCATTAGATTATGATAAGTGATGAAGATGATTTTGTTGGCCATTGTAGCATGTCGCATTCCTTGCATTAGATTATGATAAGTGATGAAGATGATTTTGTTGGCCATTGTGGCATGTCGCATTCCTTGCAATAGATTTGGGTGCACAAGCATCACTGGATATACAATGGTTGAATCCTCTAATTCCTCCTTGCAATCAATGCTTTTTTGTAAGAAATTTTTTTCCGCCCGGTACTGAAATTTTCGTAGCTTTTTCGTGATTTGAGTGCTAAAATTTTCTGAAGACATTCTCAGCAAGAATATTTTAGTTTATGTAACAATATACTGTTACATGAACAGACAGGCACTACCCAAACTTAACACCGAAATATATGGACTATCAAAGGAATTCTTCTATGCAGATTAAATAAAGGAGTTTATGAGCTTGTGTGAAAATTGCAATCTCAAGTGTATAGGAACTTATCACGTTTCCTACGTCTCCAGAATATATTACTGAAACTGTATAACTTTATGAGCAGTTGGATACTACTTTCTCTTCTCAACTACTTTCTTATTTTGAAAAACGTGTATTAGCCCACGATTTCTCTGTTTTGATCCTTGCTATTGTTAGCTCTGTATTTCTCTTTGTGGTCCCATTTGAAAATGCTTGCATGGAATACAACATTCTATCTTCGTTTTCATTTCGTCACAACATCCCTGTTCATTTTCTTGCTTTATTCCACCGGCTTATCAATTGCACGAATTATCGGAGACTGAAAGTGCGAAATGGAATATATATACTGTTTGTTAGACTGTGCGTAGCTGTTCACAGTTCACTGTCATCTCCATGAGTTATTGTAGATTTTTAGTCTGGTCACTGGATGTTTTCATTTGCGAGAACTGTGTAGGATTCAAGTTTTTTACAAAAAATAGTCCCCTTAGGCTGCGAGTGTTTTATGTTTTGCTGTAAACGCTCGTCAGAGATGAGTTGCTTTGCTGGCACATTCGATCAACAGGTGGACCACTATGAGTGTTTTCGCGTATCGGTTTACTGCCAATGTTATAATTCCATTGGATCTTACTTAACGGGCTGGTATTTTGCGATGCAGAGACACATCAGCCGAATGCTACCTCAGCACCAACCAGTTGACTCTCCGTCTTCTTGCGTGGATGATGAATAGGACTCCAATACTATAAAGTAAGTCATGTGATTGCTATTGATCCAATCAGCGCCCAGTGCATATTTACAATGGAATAATGGCGTAGTTAAAATTATTTTCTCTTTTTTTCATAACACCCCACGTCTGTGTTAAAATGTGCGATACCAAGATACCATGCAAAGGTTCGTGAACTAGTATCTTGTATACGTAAAATGAGGAAAACAGACCGGTTATACAGTTTCGTTTTGTATTTGGTAGAGCGTAGCCCTACTATTTCAAAGATTCTATTTAGTATCTTGTATACATCAAATGAGGAAAAAAGACCGGTTATACAGTTTCGTTTTGTATTTGGTAGAGTGTAGCCCTACTATTTCAAAGATTCTATTTAGTATCTTGTATACATCAAATGAGGAAAAAAGACCGGTTATACAGTTTCGTTTTGTATTTGGTAGAGTATAGCCCTACTATTTCAAAGATTCTATTTAGTATCTTGTATACATCAAATGAGGAAAAAAGACCGGTTATACAGTTTCGTTTTGTATTTGGTAGAGTGTAGCCCTACTATTTCAAAGATTCTATTTAGTATCTTGTATACATCAAATGAGGAAAACAGACCGGTTATACAGTTTCGTTTTGTATTTGGTAGAGTATAGCCCTACTATTTCAAAGATCCTATTTAGTATCTTGTATACATCAAATGAGGAAAAAAGACCGGTTATACAGTTTCGTTTTGTATTTGGTAGAGTGTAGCCCTACTATTTCAAAGATTCTATTTAGTATCTTGTATACATCAAATGAGGAAAAAAGACCGGTTATACAGTTTCGTTTTGTATTTGGTAGAGTATAGCCCTACTATTTCAAAGATTCTATTCACACATTAAGAGATCAGAAAATAAATCCGTCCTTCGTATGTCAAGTTGTGGGCTGTCTACCATGCCCTAGAGGAGGGCAACTTTGAAGTTTAGACTATATTGAAGGTCCATGTTGTGCTTGCAAAAATATCTATAATTTCGTAAGTTTAAGTCTGTCATAATAGGAATTAATCCTTCCTTAAAATGCGTTGTTACAAAAACGGCGGTTTAAACATCATGATTATGGTCAGAAACAAAACCTCAGTGTAGAGTACAAACAATATAGTGTCTCAAATAAATTCCGCATATTGGACCACAGTGTGGATCGCGGCACACGCTGGCGATATCCCTGTTCGTTACTATATGATCGATCTCCTTACGGGAAGAAGATTTATCACAGAGCTTTTTGCAGATTTGACAGTGATCACGATCTTGGTGTGTGCTTACTCCAATATGACGCTACTGGTTGGTAGCAATTGCCTCTCCCCTCGGATTTCTCCCCTCTTATGACCTTTTTCGATTTGTTTGCGTGTCGAGATTGTCGTGCAGATTTCTAGTCAGGGGCTTGTTTGTGACCCCTTACTTCATACTTACATTAGGCGATTTAGTTGCTGGATGTTTAGTATCTTGCTTCACCATTCATCTTTCATTTTAGCTGCTTTGAACTTAGGGACTTCGCTGAAATCATCACGGTTTTCGCCAACCCACTGACCCTGTACGCCCGAGTACGATTTTGACTCAAACTACCTACCCTTGTACGTGCGTACGAATTCTTTTATATTCCTTGAAAAATGTGACCCAGTTTAGCACCAGCTTTTCACAGAATGAAAACAAAATGCATTAAGTTCTCACTTTTTCTGAAGTAACTGCTGCAATGTTTTCATTTTCTGTCATTTTGTCCGCATTTTCCGTCAGCTTGTACGATGGGTAGGCCTACTAATAGAGCATGCCATCGCACGCACCCTTTGACATTTACCAATCCACCCACCCTGTGCGCGTGTATACGCTTTTGACCTAACCCACCAACCGACCCCCAAAGCATTCGTACTTTCTGGACGACCCCCTTCTGCGTTTCACATCCGGTAGTACACTTCGGTTGAGATTTTTTTGGCTGAATGTCTGTTTGTTGCTATCAGGATGGAATACACCGGACATTGATTTTGACAGTTCAGTCATAAGTTCCATTGGCACTTCCATACAGTGTTCCATCAGCAGTTTCAGCTACACTTCAATTTACGGTTCTGTTGGCCATTGTATTGAATGTTCCATTTACTGTTCCAATTGGAGTTCCATCCATCCACAGCTGCATTGGCCATTCTCTCGACGGCTTTATTAACGGTACATCCGGCATTTGCATTGGCAGTTCCCTTGACAGTCCCATTGGCTGTTTCGTCGACAATTTCATTGAGAGCTCCATTAGCCGTTCCTTTGCCAGTGCCATGCACAATCCCATTGGCTGTTTCATGGACAATTCCATTGAGGGTCCTGTTGGCTGTTCCAATGACAGAGACTGTTCCAGGACGTCAAGGGTTCATTTGTCAAAACTGCTCTTGAGCAAGGACACTATCATAGTGGTTATAGTCCTCCCATGGGGTTTCCACCCGATTCACCTCTAAAATCTTGGTATTATAAAACCTGTTCCCAACCTTTTTGGATTGATTGCAATTCATTCCAAGAAGCGACAATGGCAGTGTAAATATCTAAAATGGATCATGTCACTATGGTATTAGATTTGTCCAGTTTCGTGTGATTCACTTTTCATTTTTTGTAAGCTGACAAGGATGTCCTTTATAATTCATGAAATTTTGTTATCGTTTATTGTAAGTATGATGACACCGTATTAAATCCTATTAGGGCTGTCGTTCGCCGAATCAGACATTCCTGCAAAACTTAGAGAATTACAGCGAGATAATACTGTCACGTTTTCTGATTTCGTGGCAAAGACGATTATTGAAAGTCGTGTAAAACCGTTCAATTGTTACGTTTCTAAAGAAGTTGAAAAACGGATTGTGAAAGATAGAAGTAAAGCTGAACCTCTTTGGCAAATATTATCGGGGCCATTCGCTAGCTCATTGGTCTTTTTCATGTGTTCTAGATAGAGAACCAGTTCTTAGTACAGCGTTGTGTAGCGTTGCACCTATCAACATTCAGTAGTGAGTTATTTTTTCATGCGAACATAGATTCACTGACTGCAATATTGCCAAGGAAGTCTCCAGTTTTGAGCTAGCTTCCATTGCAAGTGGATTATGCAGCTTCCAATGCTGTACCAGACGGTGTCTGGTAGTTAACGAGTGTACCATGTGCCCGGTACACACGTTAACTACCAGAAACTATTGCAGGCGATGGTGCCTGCGGTGAGGGGCGTGGCGAGGTTACCGAAGACGTCATTGCTTGTGATAGTGGCTGGCAGTTAACGGCACATTGTAAACTAGAGTTTGAGTATGCAGCTCTTGTGATAAATCTTCCCCTGTATCGTTGTAGGAAAACAATTCAATACTGACGTTCTATCCAGGGACGTAACGACCGCGGGGTGTGGGGGCGTTGTCATATTCATGTAAGATTAGATTATTACATCGTTAAAATCGGGTACTTTTCGAAGAATTGAAGGCTACATACCCCCCCCTCCAGCCAAAGTGTTCTCGCGACGTCCCTGGTTCTACCCTCTACTTCAGTGTTTCTCAACCTTTTCTTATTGGTAGACCCCTCTTCCCTTATATTTTCTTTGGTTGACCCCTTTTGCGGTTATTCGACAAAGTACTAGGTTGTTCTGTTTGTTACTACGACAAGGGATTAATTTTATAGTCATTAAATAAAGGGACTGGATTTATATAATTAGAGAACATCACATGGGCATCTACAGCAAAGCACCAGATAGATCATATTAGAAACACTGTTGCTAGTAAACAGGAATAGAATCTATGTTATACGGATCTTTTTTATTGTTTAATATCATTGTACAGTTGTTTTGGCTATTTAAATAGGGTTTTCTAGTCTAACTCATTTTACAACTTTATACTTAAATAACATAGATCGTAATTAATGTTTGCTAGCCCTCCGTATATTAATTGATAATCATCCGTATAGTAATTAGATTGCAGTTAATACACGTTGTTTTAATAGGAAACAAGTATGTAAGAAACACGAGGCTCAAATCTTGCAGTAATTAAGAAGCACAGGCAGGCTGAGCTTCAATAGTAAACTTGAAAGCACTGTTTTTGCACGAAAATTTTTATTTAACTGGAAAAAATTCAAGCAAATCCTTCCCTCAAGTGTTTTCAACTAAGCAGTTTATTTATCATCCCACAGTTGCCTTGTTGTTATTGGAAATTTCAAGAATTTTATGAAATATTTAAGAAACACTTAAGGCAGGATTTGATAGGATAGTTGGAAACATCCAAGCTGAAAGTAGAAAGTTTGTTTCTATTATATAGAATGTCTAAGTTCAATTAATAATTTCTTTTTACAAGTTGACAATTTCTCGTATATCACTCAATGTAGCAGTTTTACCTGATTAGAACCTCACCTGATTAGAAGTGGTGATGAAGAAATACCTATCTTTCAGCGTATGTTATTCCTGTTCTCTAGAACAGAGTCATTTTCTTCTAATTTTGATTATATGGTGCTATAGCTCTCTCTGCCTAACTCACTCATTCTTTCTCTCTCCAAGACTTTCAGATTTCAACAAAGATTGCGTATGGTATGTTTTGGCCTTTTTGCTAACATGGTATGTTACAAGTATTTCACTGGTAACAGTAGAAAGCGAGCTATTTCCCATCGTTCACTGATTTCTTTGTGTTCTGTCTGATCCAATCACAGAGGACGAAATGATTTGTCATGATTGAGCATTAGTTGTAATGATTCGGTGATTGCCTTCACATGGAAAAAACTGCCCTTTTTGGCGGCAATCACTAATGTTGCCTTCAGAATTACAGTTTTCCTAAGTTTGCAGGTGTGTTCGTTGCACCACGCGGCGATTTGACCTGCCAGTACTTATTCGAGCTTTGCAAGGTTGGATGACTGACTCAAAAGACGATTTCAGTGAGTCAATTTTTCTGTATTTCTTATCTTTTCTCTTATAATAACTCGTATTACAAAAATGTAAAGAAGACTTAAACTTCTAGTTCATTGTCTGCTGCATACTGGATTTTTTAGATTTCCAACCCGGATAATTTCTTCTGGGCCTGTTGATGCAAATCAGGTTGCGTAATGGTTGTCTTGTTCCCTATCAAATTGTTCTCAGAAAGTGTAGTTTACCAGACACGACTTTTATTTCAAACCAGTTGGTATTTTTTACTTGTATACATAGACTGCTTTTACTAAGAAGAGTTCTGCGTGTAAATTTCGCCGTCAGATTACGGCAATGAGATGGCAACCTTATATAGTGGGATTGGTACAAACTCGAATAAGTTGAGTTGCGAGTTTTCTCTTCTCTTTGCTACGATAGATTTTGTCGTAGGATCCCTCAGAATCAAGCACAATCAATAGTGGATATCTACTGCGCGTTACTCCATATGGTTACGATTTGCTCGCAAAGTTAGAGTTTTATTTGTCGTCTCTGATATAATCTGAATCTGGTTTTTATATGAGGAAGTACAATTAGGATCAAGACGAGGACATAAAATATTTGTTGGAGATTCCAATAGCTAGAAGATTCCAATAAAATATTGACGCATTTCGGTGGACTTAAACTTAGACTAATCTCGGATGTTTCACTTCATCCCAAGGTCATTATCGCTAAGGGAGTGAGAATATGCTGATTCAAGGAATAGCGTTAGCTGTGAAGGTTGATTTGTATTTTTGTAAATTTTCTCCTATATATCCCCTATTGGAATTATAGTGTTGCTATGTGATATGCAAGTGTTTTTGTAAGAAATTGGCTTATAAGCAAGCAATACTCAGCTGCTCAAAATGGTAGGAAAATCCAGTATTGGATTTTTGAGACCGTAAGAAAATTGTGAAGTTGATCCGCAATTAAAATTCCGATTCTAGCGCAAGTCTGCCATCACTTTTGCCTAATTTGCATGAATCTCCTGATTGGTAATCTATGTGATTCAGTACTGTATTTGTGTATTGTCTATCTGCGTAGCACTGCAGTGTTACAAAAACTCGAACATTCTCGCTAGGACAGTTTTAGGAAAGCTTTGGTACTGAAATCAAGAGAAGGCTGAGAAAGTTTAAGTACTGGATTGCAAAACTTTATTATGAAGTAAATGTGTATTAGGTAGAGCTCGTTGCGTAGGCACTGCAAGACCTGACAGTTTTCTATTATGTTCCTACTAAATTGGGGGTCTTAATAAACTGGGGATCGGGAACGCTTCCAAAACCTAACAAGCGATGTGGTCGGAAATATTTCAAAAATCTAATGAAAATTACCCTTCCGAAAAGCGACTAGCCACACTTCCATTCGGTGATAGAAACGCCATCATCTGCTAACAGAATAACGCCTTTTCTGAAGAAAAAACTTCCAAATCATTTTTAATTCCTTGAAATTTGATAAACTGGGGTACAAGTGGACTCCGGGAGGTCGGAAAAACGTGAAAAAATAATAACCGTGCCCCCCGTTTATTAGGAACCTAACAGTACAGACGATCACCCGCATCTGACTTGCTGTTGGGATTTACACAATACTCTCACTGCATGGGACTTTCACCTGTTAGAAACAGTTAGGAAAATCCGCATTTAGTTTTCGCTAGAATTGGAATTACAGAGAGGTAGACAATACCTTATAAGGGAGACCTGAACTAAGACAGTTTCAGAGATGCATTTTCATTTGTCTTCTGTTTGGCCGTCTGCAGTCCTACACAAGATGCACAGCTCTAAAGAAGGATCTGTGCAGATTATACTGAACATCTATTAAGGGAGATTCTAGTTGAAGTAGAGTGTTGTCAATATATTGTGTCATTTCCAACAAGCATGACAACAGAACATGCATACACTTTCAGTGCTTGCTCGTCAGTTGCATGTTGGTTATGCTTTTAGAAATCAAGGGCTATTCAATAACGCAGCAACTACAAGCCAAATTTGCTGTTCTAAATTTTCCAAAATACCCTTCAACTAATCATTGGTAACAGGGAACAGATGTGATGGGGAATGTCCTTTTTGCAGAACTCTATTTAGCCTCGTCACTTTCAAGCCTCTCATCCATACAAACATTGCCAGTAGGCCTCCTTACATTCGGGGTACTATTAGTGTGACCCAAATTTCCTCTCGTCCGTTGCCAGTTGATAAAACTCTGAGATCAGTAAATTGATATATACACATTTTTTTATAAGAATTCCTGATTTTTCGCTGAGGTTCAATATTCTTAAATTTTTTATTTTTGAGTCTACGAGTTTCCTACCTTGTTCTTAAATTTTAGCATTTTTGAGCATTAATTTTGGTATAGACTATATTCTCATAATTAAAAGTGTGTAACTGACACTCCCTGAAGAGTTGGCGAGTCGCATTATAGTGTAACGAGCTCCAGATGGCATAAGTGAAGCTCAATTTGTCTTGTTTTCTAAAAAAAGAACTCAACTCAGCAAAAATTCAAAATCCTGATGGAACTCGAGCCTTGCATTACTCTTAAATTATTCTTGAATTTCATAGAATTCGAGCCTTGATATTCTTATAGATCACATTCTTATGGAAAAGTGTGTAGTCCATTGAAACTTTCTAATCTGAAATGGTTAGAGTAGAACTATGGACGATATCTATGGGATCGAGCAAGAAGTTTCTAGAAATCTCTTTCTATCATGACATTGCCATATTAATCGGAGTTCATCTTCAAACTTCGCGCATTTTCGTAGCTTATCTTTTCCTGGGCCTGTGTCAAATAGATCGATGTCAGTATCAACACTGGTGTTGATCCGTTTGACATAGTTTCAGAAGACGATAAATGTCTCGAATGTTCGGGGGATTTGAAGAGTTCTACTTAGTGATACGACCATAGCGTTATATTCAAAGAGTTAGAGTTTTGCCAATGTCACTGATAGCACTTTTCTTTGTAAGAAAGTGATTTTTAAGAAAGAAGTGCACGTCGACTGCTCAAAGGGTTAAGAACATTCAGTACTGGATTACCGAGAGAACTAAGTAATTTCATATTTTTATATGCATTGAACATTCCGTATTTTCACGCAACCTCGTCATGTATTTGATCTGATTTATATATATATATATATATATATATATATATATATATATATATATATATACATATATTCTTTACTAGTCTATGTATTCCAATGTTTTGCCTGTGTAGTGCCTAACTGTCTTTCTAACACTGGAGTGTAACATAGACTCAACTGCTCTTGCCAAGAAAGTCTTGAGAAAGTTTGAAGTCATGAAAAACCCAAGACAGTTTCAATACTGAGCCAAACAAAAAACTATCTTAGAAAAATATGTGTTGGTTAATGTACTGGAGAACATGAAACGGCCCGTTTTTCGTAGCTGTAGCAGTTACCTTTCTATGTATACCCCTCTCTATTAAGCTCCTTTCTCTCTTCAGCACCCCGAACTTTAATTATTAAATAAGCCCCACCCTGAGAGCTTAGCAAGCCAAATCTTACGGCAATTCGGGGGTTGTAGAATCGAACTTATCCCTTAAGCTACTTCATCTTGGAGATATCTGGAATACAAAGCCTTTAGACATATAGAAATATTGGTGTTTAGAAGTCAAGGCCAATTCGTGAAATTGCGGTTTGCTTTTAAAGACTACTCATTAAGAAATTATGCCAGGAACTCACCACAATTTCTGGCATTTTTGGTGCAAGTCGTTCGAATTTCAACATCTTGTTAACATTGTTTTCACCCACAAACTAATTAGAATGCAATTAGTTTTCCAATGTTTCCAGGTGGTCTGTTGTGATTTTTCTGAAAGAACATTTGGCATAAATCTGTAATTTTGATTTCATGGATAAAGGGTTGTGAACTTTCTTAGTGGAAAAGACTGCTATTATGCTTTGAGACCGTTCCCACCATGGGGCGATTCCTGCCTGGGAAATCTGCGGATGGACCAAGTAGAGACACCCCTAGGATCATTGTATGCCGTATTTCCTCGAAAGAGCCCTCCCCTCTGATGAGCGCCTCCCTTGAGAAATGTTTTTTAAATTACCACCCCCTCTAATGAGCGCCCCCCTCTAATGAGCGGCTCCTTCTATTTGCAATGAGTTTGCACCATCTCTATTGCTACACAATAGTCCAACTTGTTCCTTGTGATCTAGGAGACCTCGCGGTGGCAAGCGGGCACAGAGAGACACTGCCCTTAAGTTGATAGTGATCTTTTTCGCAGAGATTCAGAATTATGGCAGATGTTGACGACCAGACCTCTTCAGTAAAGTTCAGGCTGAGGAGCTTCAGGCTGCATCTCTCATAAGTAACTGTTGGGGTAACAGAGTGGATTGAGTGTAGCCGACTCAATCACCTCTTCTAAACAATTTGAAGGCGACACTGACCTCAGGGTCAGCTTAGGCCCCGTAAGGGGCGTACAGGAACAGACAGATGATGATGATGATGATGATGATGATGATGATGATGATGATGATGATGATGATAATGATGATGATGATGATGATGATGATAATGATGATGATGATGATGATGATGATGACAATAATGATGATGATGATGATGATAATAATGATGATAATGATGATGGTGATGATGATGATGATGATAATGATGATGATGATGATGATGCAAGAATCAGGGATAAGGATGAGTGGTCAGGAGATGTTGATTATCATCAACACCCATCCGTATTTGAGTTGCATAACATATGCGTGGAGAGATAATCCCATCTTCCCATTCCTTCCAGAAAAACAATAAAATCATATCTCTGCTACTTGGATGTCTCGATTCCACCATTGCACGTGCTAACTTTCCCCGTTGTAATTCGGTGGCTCTTCTGCCCATTCACCTCATAATTCGGCGACTTTTTCTACTTCCCCTAAGGTTACTATATTTCTGAATTTGACCAACATTAGGCCTGTTTTTCGTTCTCTCAGACGTTAATGCCAGCAGCAAAAATATCTGACTTGAGGCCGATTGTTCTCGCTGTGTTGAACAGACTTACATTAATCGTCGCGTTAGTTAGCTTAGAATGCGAATATATGAGCACATGTCGATAGATACCCTTTACAAACGAAGCTAAGCGCATGAATAATCTTCTTGAAATAAACGAACTGACAAGAGTTTATTCACTTAAGATGATAATGGAGACTTAATTGTATCCAAATTTGAACTGATCCCCATTCTCGATCAATCATCCCCTCTTTATTGCTGAATTATGAATCTTACTGTTTCAGCACGAGCTTGCATAATTAGGTTATGGGAATATAAACCTATAACTCTTTACCGCAAATATTGCCGTGTCTAAAAACTAATTGTATATTTAATCGTTGTCATTGCTCAGTGTAGTTCAGTTACAGAGTAATGAATTGTGTTTTGCTACACAGTTGAAGGACTGGTGCTTCACTATTGCAGGTGTTTCACTATCAGCCGATGTGAAGCACAGTAAAAGCACTCTCTTCGTCCGAAGCTCATGAGAGCATGAAACGCCGGATAACGACTCGAAGGTGCAGCTGAATATATAGCCAGATGCGGATGAATTCTCGTGGCAAGAGCAATACTCCGTTACACGGTTAGGCCAGTAGGCACACACTCACTCTTGGTTAGTTTAATCGAAGAGCCCAAGTGAGAAATCGGACTCTTACTGTCTATGTATACCCACGTTTTGAATCTTTACGTAGACAAATTCCAAAACATATGAAAGGACGATTTGCTTGCCCAATAATCCGAATATTATCATCTTTATATGTTTTGGGGCATTCTGAATTTTCAATGAGGTGTTGTCCTGTGGCTGAATTGCGTTTCATTTTACTGTTAGATCCATTACACATGCAAGAATGCTGTTCTTTCACAGTAATCGTTTTCTTCTTCATGCTTAGAGGGGCATGTTGTTTATTCTGTCTGGTTGTCTCTGCGTAGTGCGTCCTACCTACCGAACTTCAGATCTGCACGAAAATTCGTAAACTAAACATCTTTTTTGAGTATAGGAACACAAGATTCTTTAGCATATCGTAGCATGACCCTAGTATCGTAAACGACATGGGGCTTCACAATGTTTATTTGGTTTCGAATTTTTATCAAGACAGTTTTAAGGAAACCGGGAACGCTTCGGGACAAACCTGTTTTTCTGATAAAAAGTTGGCTAATTTCATTAAAAAAAAGCATATTTAGAAGCCTCGCATGGTTTACATTGCTAGGACCATGCTAACACATACTAATAAGATTGCTTTCCTACTACCCAAAAAGTTGTGTAGGCTACGTTACGAACTTTTTTGCGGATGTGAAATTCTGATGTAGGAGGCACTACGCAGACAGAAAAACCAACGTGTTCCCGAGAGCATCAGGAGTAAAACCATAACTGTGAGAGAAAGTCACTTTGCGTGTGTGATGGATCTAATGATAAAATGAAACGCGATTCAGCCACAGGACAACTACTCATTGAAAATCCAGAATGCGCCAAAACATTTACAGACGATAATTTTCGGATTATTGGGCAGGCAAAAATCGCCCTTTCATGTAAGTGTTTTAGAATTTGTCTACGTAAAGACTCAAAATCTGGTTTTGTGTAGACAGAATGAGTTCGAATTCTCCCCTGGACTCGTCATTTAAACTAAAGCTACTTTTCCAAACGGAGACATTTGAAAATGCAATTTCTCCTTTGGACTCTTCATTTACACGTTGCTTTTTTACAAGAAACAAGTATATAAGAAATATGAGGCTCAAATCAGGCAAAAGTTACAAAGCAATTAGGAAACACAGGCAGGCTGAGTTTCAAAAGAGGAGTTAAAAAGTCTGTTTTTGCGAGAGAATTTTGAATTGAACTGGAAACAAAGTACAAACAAGATCCGTCTCCCAAATGTTTTTAACAGAAACTTCAATTTCTCGTCTCTTAGTTGAATTGTTGCTTTAGGAAATTTCAAGAATTTTAAGAAACACTTAAGAAACATTTAAGGCTAATCTAGGCTTGGCCAAAACTGTTTTGCTTTCAGAGGATCACCATTCTGGAATTTCCTACCTAGTGAATTAAAATTTCCCAGGAGTTTTGGGTCATTCCTGAGAAAGTTGAAAGCCATGCTTCTGGAGACAAATTAGAAAATTTCTTTTAGCTCTTTATTTTTCGTATGTATTAGTATTGTTGTATATTATATTATTGATCATATTTATATTATTTTTATGTAATATTTTAATTAGTTTTCAACATGACCCCCTGTAAAATAGACACTAGATCTCAGGGGCCACCATGTACAAATATTTAAAAAAAACCAAAAATGGTATTGCTGGACGGGTGGAACAAATGGATTTTGTTTGCTTGGACGTATTCAAGAGAAGGTTATGATTTGTAGTCCTCCATACCGGATACAAATTTCCCTCAGCATGCATTGATCACGACAAGCCTCAATCTATACTACCATCAACCTTTGCTTATTAGCCTCTTTTTCAGAGACATAGATGTAGGAGTAGTAGCCTCTTTTCAGTGACAAAGGTGTTGCGACAGACGCTGCGTTGGCGATAGCTTTTCTTCTTATCGGAGAGAAATTTTTATTTGCTCAGCTGATTTGAGGTTATGAACGGTTAAGACGCAGACTTGATTTGAAGTGTAACCGACGGATTGAATGTATGATAGATCTCATCTTTGCTATAATGATAGATAGTGTAAAAGCTAGATTACGAAGACGAGAGTCTGGAAAGAAATGCTCATGTATTTAGTTTCCTGTGGTCGATACCGACATAAATATCATTGCCTTTCTACAGAATAACTAGCAAGAGAAACGACTGGTTAGCTTTGCTGTTGATGCAAGATTTTCTACCCGCAGAATGTGAGTTTTTTATTACAATCTGTCTCATTAGATATCCAATTCATTGTGTTTCCTTCGCTGTATTAATAGCTTGAGGTGCCCTGTTAAAGCCAACTCTCTGGTTAGCTTAAGTTAACTCTTTGGCGCCCGAATTTCCATTCACTTTTAGCGCTTTGTACTGCACTTGTTTTTAGGAAGGTATGTTTTTGAGTACGGCAATATTCATCGGGAACAAATAGCCGTGTGTTTTAGATTTGTCCCCTGTTATATCGATTTATGAAGCAGTGTTGATTTTACTCGGGGTTGTTTCAGAGGAATCTGCAGATATTGACGTAGATAGGAACTGCTAAGGATTTTTGCTTTAAGCAGATAGTTTTTACAATAGCGAGAAACGAGATTTTAAAGCATAAACATTGACATTTTATCTATGTTTTAATGTGTGCTAGAGGCAAAGTTTTACTTAGCGGTATTGTTGTGCCTGATATCTCCAGATTAACTGATTCGCTTTCGATTTAAGTATGGATCAAACGTCACAGAAGTAACACAGAAATCTTGTCAAGCTGTGCAAAGAAAATTGTCTGTTTAAATTATTTCTCTCGTCTTATTTGAATTCGCCTTCGAGCGAATCCTCATTAGCCGGCCTCGTCTATGTAGCTGTAATCAGAAGTCCTAGATCCCGATGAGAGCGGAATGTTGTATTGGATTTTCTGATAAAGATTGTGTTTTCAAAGTGTCAGATATTACATCGGATAAGACCTTGAAGAGAGCTATTGAAGTAGATGTATTCAAATTTTCCTACTTCTATGAGTTGAAATGGCTTTTCCAGTTTAGTGGGATATGCAGAAGTTCTGATCAATAGGAAGGCATGCATATCTTTTGAATTCTGGCCCATGCTTTGTTTTGCATGTATTGGGATTCCATCCGTTATGCGAAGCATGATAACGGATTTCTAAGTCTTTTGGCAACTGTAGAAAAGTAGCTTATATAGGTATGCTTATTTCGAAATCTTATGGCCTTGGCTTTTACGTATCAATCTTTAAGGAAAGTAGCTTCTAGAAGTATATAATTGGTACAAATTGGCATCACTGAGTCGGACAGTGACGTCATTGTCCTGTCCCTCTACATCAGCCTGGTCATTGCGCCGCACGCGAGCCACATATGGCCTTTGATTAACTCTGAGTGGCCCATGAACGGCCGCGTATAAATATATATATATTTCTTAGTTTCATGTCAACCGTAGACAAAAACTTATTTTAGTATGAGACGTTGCTTTTTATTAGCATTCTTATTGAGTACAAGCAACATCATGCTATAATAAATTTAGTCATTTTCGCCATGTCCTCATCAATATTTTGATTTCTAAGTGGCACTTTGGAGAATGTTATTACTCACCCCTGCTCCACATGCTAACATGTTGTAGTCAGGAGCGTGGATCTTAAAGCCCAAATGGCCTGTTTAAGGGACTCTAATCGGTGTATGTCATTATTATTATTAATAAATAGTATTAATATTAACTATTTATTTATAGTTGGCAAAAGTAATAGTGTTATGCTAATTAAAGCCAACTGTAGAAAATCCACCATAAAGTATCATTATAATAACCTAAATTTGCAATAAAAGTTTTGCATAATTTGTAGCTGCAGTCAAGAGCTATGGAGTTATTATTTCTTTTAAAAATATCCTATATTTGGGGCTTCTTTGATAATGCCATACAGGTTTGTCCTAGCTTTAGGTAAAACAAGGTTATCACTGCCACGAAGATTATACGGCCCATCTTTCGTAACTAATACTTCTGCCATGAAATATGGATTCAAGTTGTTTATGGTTTTATACATCTCAGCAGTGATAGCATAGACAAAATTCATGCATTACCTGTTACTCTCGTCAGAAGTGATTGCGGCAGGTCTGACAATCCTAGGTAAATAGTGCATTCGAGATTCTCAATTTTGTGATCTTTTCTTGGCAGATATGTCATTTTGTTGTGTTAAGTTGTCTACTGAGCGCTTAGCTTAACCCAAGTTTCGATATGCATTTCGTATATGTTGAAGTACGTTGGTATATGTGTTTAAACTGTGATGTGAAAGTTAGAGGAAGTAATAGACCCGAGTGGGCTGGAGCTCACGATCCCAGAATCTGTACGTCGAGTGCTGTACAGCTGGAATACGTTTATGAACGTGGAAACGTACTAGGGAAAAGGTCAAATGAACTCCTTTGATTGGCATGATTGATTATTGCCCGACATTGTTGGTAACTTGCAACAAGTTTTTTGTCAGCTTCAATGACAGTTGCAATGCCTGCCATAAGTCTCAGAGCACTTGGTATGATTTACGCTACAGATTAAGTTTAGCATCCCCTCCCCCTTTAAACCATGCTGTATGAAGCATATATGAGCATTCCAAAGCACTGAAAGGAAGCGTTTGTAGACAGCTATGGATTTTGGCAATAGCCGTTATAGAAATAAACTTTTTGCATGTTGATAGGGTTTACTTTCAGTTAATGTCACGGAAAAGCTGTATGAGTCAGAAATTCATAAAAGTGTGTGGATGCTCCAACTACTTTTTGCAGGTATTGTAGAGTGTCATTCACCTTTTTTGGATTTTCTCATGGCCAGAGTGCAGAATTAGTCACTCTTTGACTTATGGGCTGTGGCGATTTCTAGCCAGATTTCACAGGATTAGTAGCCAAACTCATTCTCATTAATTAACTATTGATGTGGTCACTTGATAACTATTTCTCTTATCAGTTCCTTTGGTTAAGATGGAAATTGGTATAGTTGCGTAAGCTCTCACTTTATGGACAGCAGTATATCTTTATTTCTGAAAAATTAGTTCTGTTTATAATCGGGTTTCGAAGCGCAAGATGGTTTTTCTTCGCTTTATTTATTGATTGGTTTTTTTCTTAATTAATCATTTCTTATCAATTATTTACATATTCGCTTCAAGCACATTTCTTCGGACATACACAGCACAACTAAATTCTATGGCTACGTACATGTCAAACAGAGATGTGCTGACTAAGGGAAAAGGGAACGTGCCACCCTCCCCCCCCCCATATATCTACATAAGAGATTTGCTCATGCAGCAAGGAAATTAGCATGCATTGGGAAGTTTGCCCAAATCTTAAACTTTTTTTTTCAGTTGGTCATTTTTGGTCATATTCAACTCTCTTTTTGTGATATTGCAATGTGTAGTTGGTCAAAAACTAAGAAGGTTACCCGCCTTTTTGTGAACGCACCCCTTCCCCTCGTGCAAAATTGTCAAAGCACATCTCTGATGACATACACGGTGGAAATGAATTAAATATCAGGAATCTTGGTAGACATTGGCTCATCACAAGATGTTGATCATGGCAACAGATGAATTCTCTCCATTATTATCAATAATGCTTGTAGACGGACGTAAAATTTCATCCCTGCTGAATCAGCTGCTAGAAAGTCATTGTAACCAGTTTATCATGAGGGCGATTTTAGGCTCATTCAATGCGTGTTTGCATACAGGTTTTTAATCATAAGGAATCTTACGTAAGATTTAGCTCTTAGAGTCCCTTGTTTTTGGACGTCTTTTGACCACACTTTAGCACTAAAAGTTTCTTAATAACTGCTTAATCTCAACAGCACATTTAGTGTTTAGACATTGTAAATGTTCATTGTTAAGACATGGCACTATGAACGCAAATTTCACCAGAAAATCCACCTATTAACCACTTTGCTGCAAAGATTTAGACACTGTCGACGCGACTTTGGCTTCTCATTTTTCGATTGTTTGCAGTACCAAAAATATTCAAGAAAGACAAGTACCTCGAGGATTTTTTCTTTAATAATGCAGGGTCGTTAAATTTTTAGGGCCTTTGCATGTAGGTTCCCCCTAAAAAGTACATGTTGTTTGATATCACACCAGCTCACTGAGACCCGGCCCTGTTGCTTTCAATATTTCTAGTTTACTTCTTAAAGATACCTACAATGTTGTGTTCACAAGATTGTTTACTGTAAAGCTCTATTATGCCCCGAGAGGCTTGTTAGAGTTTCGATCTTCTGGATGAGGGCTAAATAGATATGGGGCTTAATAGAGAGGGGGTTGATTTGGAAAATGTCAATTTGAGTGAGCTTTTTTACTGCTTGTAGATGACGCTCTTCAAGTGCTCTTTGAGTTGAATTGAATAGATTTAGCTCTGAGCTTCGCAAGAAACTGTGAACCCCAAAACGTGTGAAATTGAAATTAGGAGATGTTATAAATATTGAGACTATTTGTGACAAAATATTAGCAAGCTAGTTAACTGACCTTTTGGTATATTATAACAGGGGAGCTAAATGTAGAGGAGGGTATTGCAGAGATTCATGATTTGATGGAGCTGGCTTATTAGAGAGGGGAGCTTACTAGAGAAAGGGGTTTAATAGAAAGGGGGGGCTAAACAGAGCTTTTATGGCTGTCAGAATTATGCACATTCATGATTCCTGTCGTTGGGATTTAAATATGGTTTCTTGGGAAACAGAGTGTTTGTGCGTTTTTTGTTTTGTGATCTCCTTTCTCTTCCATTATTGCCAGACTTGTTGCTGTTTCATTTGTCCTTAAGTCCCCAAGTAATGATATATTCTATTGAAAGAGAGGTCCTCTTACTGTAGCAATTTCCTCTACCAAGACTGAATCATGACCGCGAGACACCGGGCGATATTATGCTAACTCTCCAAGACAGCGTCCTAGCGTAAGAAGTCAGCACGGGGTCTGTCTGTAGAGATATTTCAATTAAAAGTTGCAGATAGCCCTTTGTAATTGCATCATAGCAGCTATAATGAAACGAGTACAAGTACGACTCAGAAAATTATGAATTATTGTCCTAAAATTTCCTTCAATTATTGCCACATTTGTTTGTTGTTTTGCACATCAGTTTGATTCAAGTGGAAGCTGGCTTTTCATCTTGGTATGAATGTTTTAATTAGCGCAAATGTTTGATTAATATCTAACTGGCAGTATGTCCTATTTTTCAACGACAGTTGTTAGCAACTTTTCATTTTTCTGACCAATACTTCCATTATTCGTTTCAAATCCGTTGCAATGCTCCCTCGTAGCTGTCTACTTGTTGAGTAGATTCACTTATTTAGCCGCATTCTTTTCTGATATCTTTTGTTGTCTTTTAATCGTTTTTATGTTTTATTTTTATGATATTGACTATCCATTCTACGGATGTAATGTCCAACTTGGGTCTCTATGCTTTTGGGAAAAAATTTTATATAACTCTTCGCCCATGCAAGTGTAAACTTTGGCAGGGTCAATAGCAAAACAGTCTTAATACTGAATTTTACGCTTGGTAAATAAATTTGAAATGAAAATGAGATGAAAATTGAAATGAAAATGAAATGGACTTAGCAGATTAATATCACTACTCTATCATGGTGTAGGCGTTTCAGGGTTTACATTTATAAACATTTTACAATTGAATTGTAGTTGACTGTTCTCGTTTTGTAAATGCTTTGTTTGTCAATAGTTGCTTTTTAGGTAGCTATCTGCCAGAGCGTAGCCGCCATATGTTTGAGAACCCTGTCAGGTCTATTTTCTCCCAACCTAATTGACCAATCATCATGCAAATTAGGCCTAGGTAATTAACACTAATGACAACTAATGAATATTTTTATAATAGTTTCCAGTTTAATTGCAAGTAAATTCTCAAGCTCAGGAAGTAATATATTCTGTCCACGTGTATTTTTCATAAACAGCTCATCGGGCTATTGTTTTTCAGCTAATTATACTTTTGGGTTGGTTTTATAGGTAATAATCTATTTTATAGGTAATAACCTTTTGGGTTGGTTTTATAAGTAATAAGCTATTTTATAGGTAATAACCTTATGGGTTAGTTTTATAAGTAATAAGCTATTTATATGCAGTAGAATATAAATATACATGAGATATATAGTGTAGAAATACATGAGGAGTTGAGAAGTGGGAGTTTTCATTATCAAAACATTTGGTAATAGGTTTATCGCAGTATAGTATAAACTAGGGTTCCCCATACTTTTCAGATTATTTTACATGACAGTCACCATCAGCATAGTTATTCAAATCAGAGTCCCCTTAGGGGGGGAGGGTAAATATGTGCTATGATAAATACACTTTCACAGACGACAAACATAAACAGTGATGTGGGTTAGCAACGCAACAAGTCGGGCAAACGACGACAACATTTTGCGGCCCCTTTGAAACCCTCAGTGGTCCCCTTCGTGGTTCCGTGAACTCCGGCTTGGGAACCACTAGTATGGATCTATGAGTTATGAGAGAGTATGCATTGGTTCTTGATGAATATGGGATCGAAATGAGTTTTGCGCGTTTCTTAGATTCATATAAACAAGATTTTTTATTCAGCACAGGATGGGACTAGAAATGCTACCTCGTACACAGGCTTTTATTTGCCATGATGCCGACAGACTCATCTGCAAGTCCATCTTTCTTTTCAACAATATCTTGTTTGATTACTTTCTCTGGTTGCTACGAAAGTTGACTCTGCACATCTTGTCCACAATTCTCCAGTAGAGATATTTAGTTGCACTTTGCCCAGAGATTTCAATCTTGATTGGTCCCTTTTGTTGGATATCGCTCCGTGTGATGTTCTGTTTGTCTCGACACTGGAAGTTACAAGCTTGCTCGATTGGCTTCATTGAATCGCTTCAAGCCTCATCAAATTTCCTCAGAAAAGGTAGATGGATGTTTTCGTTTGGCATAGGTGTCGTGCATAATCATATGATTTCAATCTTTGAATAAGATGTAAGTCCTTGAAGTCAATTGTCTCGTAGTAATTGCTATTTGTACTTAGACGATTATATCTCAGGCCGCCCCATCGATTATTCAAGTTAGGATTTTTCGCCGAATTCAATTTGCGTACAGCTGCTGGAGAAGCGTTCGTTTTGACTTCGACAGAATAATTGCTACTGTTCCTGAACATACATCTTGCCTTATCAGAACAGCTTTTGCGCAATCGATAGCTTTGTTTATTCGTATGGCCATCGTGGTTGTATAGACCCAGTGGAGTGTCAACTGGACTCGAACGGCTCCGTGTTATCTGGATGTTTGCCGGTAGGATATTACTCTTTCAATTCTCAGTTAAACAAATCTACTCCATTACTCACGCTTTGTCTGAGTATTGAGTCCGCAGAGAAGGCTTTTAGCTTAGAGAGTTTGCCAACTGCATACCAGTTTAATGGCCACTGTACAGAACTTCCTTAAGAGTACACTGTATATTGTGCTATAAAGTAAGATGTTGTATAACAGTGAACACATGTGAGCTATGTTTGCATCACTAGCTCGCGATGTGCGACGATGCGCTATGAAATAAAATATACTATGTAATTGAATATTGACCTATAAATGGAATAGCTATTAATATAGAGACAATAGCGTTTTTATTTAGAAACAAAGAAACAATAGCCGTTTGGTTAACTTTTTACAAGTAGCATGACTTCATTCATACATGCAGGAAGAAATTTGAAGACCCGGCCTTACATCGATCCTATTCCATTTTGTGTCAAATTACCATTATGCTAAAATTGTGAAGTTATGAAGCTGTGATGTCTGAGTGTAGTTCTAGCTAGTAACTCTTTATTACAATGCTTTTGGTGTCGGTTAAACAGGTTAGACAACTTAATAAGCTATTCATAGCATATCAGTGTACGTTTAATTATTGGGTTTATTATGTAAATCTCATTAATACAATATGTGCTGCCTTTCGGCAGAAGCATCTGTCTAACATGACTTATATTGTCTAAACTCTCCCCACAATTTGACTATCAGCTTCGTATAATGAGATATTAGTTGTGAAAAAGGGACTGCTTGACAGTGCTTATGTATGAAAGCTCAAGCAGTCTTTATCATGTATGCTACCAATGAACTTGTATCCACTTACGCGGTATTTTTGCACGAGCTATTTAAAGCTAAGCTTTCTAAAATCAGCATTAATTACCAAGTGTCTGCTGAACGTATGTTTAATTGATCCGCCACCTTGTCACGATTTTTATGCCTGAGTTTTGCATTCTGTCCTAAGTTGCGCTGCAGTTATGACCAAATCAGGGGAATTTCTGTATCGTAGCTATGTATCCTTGTTTCTATAGCGAAATAAGGAGATGCCCGCCAATTTTTGTTGCACGATATACCTACGAATAAACATTGTGCAACTCCTCAATCGTACTTATAAGCTGGGGAACAGTGTTTGCACATCACTGGTCCACCGAGGTGGATTGTTGGCAGCAATATTGGCATGGTTGCATTTATTGGGGGATATCTCATAAGAAAAGTTTTGTTGATAAGTCATATAATTGCGTTTGGATAGGGCCTGAAATAAAAGAGTTCTCCGTAGCAATTTCATGATGGTTAAAGCTTTTGTTGGGTCTTTCTGCAGTATGATATGCAGTTTGATGCTGACTTATTATTGCTCTGGAAGTTTTCTATATATACATATCTCTATGAATATATACAAACATAAACATATGAATGTATATATTTATATTTGTATATATGCATATATATCTATATATATTATATGTTTATTTAAGGTAATTCCCATCGGTATTATATTATATTATATTATATTATATTATATTATATTATATTATATTATATTATATTATATTATATTATATTATATATATATATATACATAGATTTATATATATTTATATAATTATCTATCCTTTTTGCATTCAGTTTTGCTGCCTGGTGTCAATTGACATTTAATGACGTCATATCTGTTTCCAAATCTTTTCATCTTGCGCTTAGAAATCATTATACTTCTGATCTTAGGATGATATTAGTCGTTAAGTTTTTGGCTTAGTAGCTTTATTTATTCGTAGTCAGATATCACCTTCTATTCCAAAGTTATAATCGCTGATACTGTGGTAATCTGCGCCGCTCTATCTTCAGTTTTAGGAACGTCAACGTAGCTTTCACTCAGATTATTGTTTGATGTGAAGATGACCTCCTAGCCAGATTGTTCAAAGAGCCTCCTAGCCTCTTTTTCGCAGGTTTCGTTGTACGTAGTTTGATCAGTCTATTCTCTTGGCACATATTTCTTAGATGCAGTCTTGGCGATACGTACTTTAGCCACGATATTTTCACATTTCTACGGTATTTGTGTTAGCTCATGCTTACTACTTCATGTCCTTACATGATTTTGCAAGGATCTGGCATGTTGCTTGTCATTTAGAAGATAAAAAACAGTTTTGTCTTCATTCTGTTCCCGACCATGTTCCTAGGTTAGGGTCTTTGAGCCGTTTTCGTCAGAAATTTCTGCTAATCTGAATTATGCCACCTTTTCTTGATACAACTCTGGACGATACTCTTAAGAAGTCTAAAAAATTGGCTATGAAAAAATGCCTCCGAAATTGCTTTAGAATTTGGTTTTGTTCCCTTTCCACAGAGATTTTCTGGTTGTTACACCAGAGAACTAGCTGATTTAACATACCTTCCAAACGACCCGCCAAATCTGGCTGGAATAGACACAGCTAGTTTTTCGATGTTTGAGACGCAAGATGTGGATTCATTCCGTTATTCAAATAAATTTATTCCGCAGACTAAACAAATTACCCCAGGGGAAGAGGATCTATCCCTCTTGCTGGTTCCCTAGACAAGGACAATTGGTCAATTATCCTTTTGCCTGTTCCTCCCGCATTCCTGAGTAGAACAGAACTCTATTTGTATAGGCAGAGTTAGGTTCTATCCTTTCTCGTTGGTGGAATTTCACTCGGTATTACGTCAATCGAGTAATGAAACACCTTGTTATCTACATTCATCATACTCTTTTATGGTTTTGCTTTGTATAACGTCTCCGAATTCAGACTGTGTTTTTCTAATTTCCAGCTTGTCTCTGATCTCAGCTGCTAAGAGTTGTTTCTATATTATTTTTTGATGGTTACGATAAGGAATTTGAAGAACCAGACTTTTTCTGCAGTACAGGTTGTAAAAATGGGCGTTGTTTCATTTTGTATACGACCTGGATTCTTGTTTTAAATGCCCTGAGTTCTTTCTTTTGTAGACGCCCTGGGTCTCCTTGCGGAGAGCTTAAGAACTCTCGACTCGAATCCAATCGAGCTCGTATGGGCCATCAATAGTACCCGTGAATGCATTCGCCCAGCTCATGCCCGTTTTCAGTAGAAACTGCACCCTAGGCGTGTTCATAGTCCAGCAGCTTAGTAAGAAAGAAGTTAACAACATCGGACGTCTTTACAATCTGAAATCATGCAATGACTTAAGGCACCTAGTGGACTTTCAATGATGCATCTTTTAAAAACCAAACGGTTAACTTTGCCCATTTTAGAACTGCGAGCCAGCTTTCTGTAAACCCTCTAAAGTCTTGTCCGAATTTCCTCGTTATAGAACTTCATGTAATCCAGTTTTTGATTTTCCACCGGAGAGGGATGTCTTTCTGGCATGGGGACTTTTTACGTAGATTGTAAATCAATGAAGAGGAGACTGTTTGATATGACCCGACTCATTGCGTACTGAAGGAACCTTAACTCCCACCTTCCGTAAACATCCCAACAACTCGTCAAGTGGACGGCCCAACTGATTTTCAGTTAAAATATGAAGGACTATTATCCTCCGGCTAAAAGCAGCTATTTTTACTCAGTTGGTTCGTTACGGCATGTTTCAGGGTATAATAGTGTACCGTTAAGATTGAATTGTAATTCTAATGTAGTCACTTGCAAACATGTTTATTTGTTTTCTGATGATCGGCAATTGAAAGACGTCCTAACGTCCCTGCCAAGTTATTTGTCTCTCTGTTTGTCAAGTAGAATCCTTTTTATACATACAACAACCCACATTCATCTGTCAGATAGTATTTATATGTAATGCCATATTCCAATAGAAGTCACCGGCGACTGGATTTTTCCAATGAGACCATATTTTTTGATTGACTGTTTGCTTGCACTCTTTTGTCGTAAGAGCAAACTTTATAGGAGCCCCGAGGCTTGATCTGCCTACAGAATAACAACACTGCCAGAATAGCATAGCTCCCAAATGTTTGTGAACTCTGATAAAGTCTATTTTCTCCCAATCTTATAGACCAATCACCATGCAAAATGGGCCTAGTCTTAACATTTGTAGTCAGAATGCTGCATGATGATTGGTCAATTAGTTTGGGAGAAAATAGACCTGACAGAGCTCTCAAACATTTGGTGGCTATGCTTGCCAGAATATGCTCAACTTCAGAGGAGAATTTTAACAAGCGCTCAACTCGCCACAAGACCGATTGTTATGACCGACCAAGACCGACCGACCTTTTACCACGTGTAGTTCCTCATATACGGTAATAGTCCGGGTATATGAGCCTGGATTTTTCAATTTAGCCTAGATTGGTTCTTATGTGAATGGCACTTATAACAGTTTTATATTATGTTCACCCAAAAAATCATGAAATCCGTTGAAATACTTATGAATATACGTGTCTGAAGATCATTTGGAAAGTTTAATAGGAATCAGCAGCGAAAGAGATCTGACAGAGAAAATTCAACTGGAGTCTTTAATGGATATTTTTAAGATATACAGCAATAGGAAACTGCAATTTTAAAATGAAAATGGGAGGACATGTATGTGACAATTGTGGATTAATTTGAAAGAGATTTGTCGTAAAAAGGTTTTTGCCCGCGCTATAAACTATTACACGTTTTTTGTAAGAAAGAGATTTATAGGAAACTAGTACTTGACACCATAAGATTTAAGAAGCTTTAAGAACTACAAGGAAAGAGTTAAAAAACTTTAGAAACTTGTAGGCCATCTTTCATAGCTTCGTAGCCTACTTTTTCCCCACGGACTTAACAAGTTTGCACTACAGTATGTTTTATGTGCTAAAGCTTATGGGGGCACTACAAGAGACAGTGTTTTGCATTTTACTTTTGTCATCATTGCAATTTTTTATCGACTTGGGAATATTTAGGAAACGTTTCGAACTAGAATGTGGTTAAAAATTAAGAAACTTTTAGTACTGGGTCTTGAGCTAGGTTTCTTACAAAAAAGAAACGGGTAATTTATATTTTGAATATGCTGTTTTTCATTTTTGCAACAAAGTGCTTTTTTACACTCCAACTAATATGGTTGGACTTGAGCTGTTGATTTTTGCCGGTGAATTTCTCTAGATTTTCAGAGATAGATTATTGATAGGTTCAGAAATGTTGCAGGAAATTTCGTGCAAAAGTAGGAACTTCATTATGATTTTTTGCTATTGTTTAGTGCATGCCAATTTCCCCCTTATTAACGGATTACCGGGATGTTCTAGAGAGTCGCCTGTTTGGGGCCTTGTAGCAAACATCTGTTGCCTGTCGCAGAAGAATTGGGCTTTGTCTGGACGGAAGGTTAGATCGGAAAACGGCTTTGAAAGTTGTCTTGAAAATATATCGCCAGATTGATTCTCTGTTCCCTCGATCATGATATAGGAGAAGTGTGGGTACTGCGAATTCCCTCCGTCTATGATGCACTGATTGTCTTGCAAATTAAGCCAGTTGATGTTTGCCAAGGAATCTTGACACAAAGGTGCACATTTTCATATAGCTGGGTTCAGGATCTACAACCAGAAGAGTGTTAATAACAGAGCCTGTAAAACGTAGTGTAATGAGTGATTCTCAACCTATAGCATTCTGTTTAAATTGTTCTCTGGTTGAGCTGCACTGTCAAAAGGGGACTGATTTGGTGTATCAGTAAAGAGGACAGTTGGATACTGATTTGAACTGATTTGAACTGATTTGAACTGATTTTGTATGATTGGTTTGCAGAGTCGCTTATTTGGTTTGTTCATTTGCTGAGGTGTTCAGTCGTTTAAGAGACAATGCAAAAGATCACGAGAGAGGATTTTTGGTAAGTTGTATGTCACCCTAAGTAACTGCCTCAGCGAAGCTTTGTGCCGTTTTTACCGACGTTCATTCGGTACGTTATATTCTCATGAAAAGAAACTGCAGAAATTTTTTGTCCACACCATTGTAGAAAGTTGCATATATGAGCTTATAACTATCAGTTTGTGTGTGTGTTTGTGTGTGTGTTTGTGTGTGTGTGTGTTTGTGTGTGTGCGTGTGTGCGTGTGTGTGTGTGTGTGTGTGTTTGATTGTGTGTTTGATTGTGTGTTTTAATGCTTTGCGTTTAGCTTCAACAGAAACACTCGCATTTCAAGTGTCCACCAACTTATCAACTTTCTTAGGTCTTAAAAATCTAGTACTGAACTTCCTTACCTGTTCAAGTACTGCTATGTTTTCAACCACTTTCTTATACGAAATATGTGTGTGGCATGGCAAGGTAACTCTCAGTACTTTGTTGTCGTTAGCTACTGCACAAAAGTTGAACCAATTAGAACGAGTCTAAGCTAAGGCTGTACGTGTACGATTATTTTGGTAGAAAAGAGAGCTTATTCATGTATCGCCTACGGAACCCAATAAATGGAATGAATAGGGATGAGATTTATGCAATAACAGAGATAGTGCACGTTTTTTTTATAAGAAAGTTATTTTTCTCCGCCTTCTAAGTAAACTTTCATAATTTTTTTATGATTTCAGTGTTGAAAGTTTCTTAGTGCTTTCTTAACGAGAAAATTCGAGCTTGTGTACAACTGCACTGTTACGTAAACAGACAGGTACACATTTTAAAAGTAACATTGAAATATATAGATTCTCATAGGAAATCTGCTGTCCCTTGCTCTTCTGATGGAATCGTTTCAATCGTGTGTTTCAACGGAGACGGGTTGCTATGTCTGTGCTTTGTTGTATGGTTGTATCCATTTCGAGTCTTTGCTTGTTTTTTCCTACGAATTCTATCCTTACCGTTTTCTGTGCTGAAACTGAAGAATGAAAGATGTGTTTACCATCGACAGCTGCTCGTGTTTCACGAATGTCTGGACGAAGCATGTTTGTTCTTGTTGTGTTCCACACTAGACTTCACAAAAAGCTCCAAGAAATCACAAAACCATGCTCAGAAGCTGCTTGCTTTCTATTTTCATTATGTTTAAAGATGTCTTTTGAAATGCATCGGTTTTAACTCGCAATTTGTCAGTGTAATCTGATTTGCGAATCTGTGAATTGACATGGATCTGAAGATACAGAACGAAAATAATTTCACATGTGTTTACATTCTCACATTTACACTCTTTTCACGATCGCCTAAAAACTCATCGATTTTTCTGTCTTTTTTTGTATTTCTTCGGCAATGTATTTTCATTTTATTATACTGTTATTTTATCATTATTTTGCTACCATATTCTCAGTTTCCTCTTGTTATGATTGATTATTCGTTGCCACCAAGCATTCCTGCTACTATTCCCGCCTTTGTCAATCTTCTCTTACAATTGTTGTTTGTATTTGCACAAATATATTATGTATATTAATATATTACTTGGTATTAGATACATTTGGTTGTATACAACATTTGTATATCTAGAAATCCGAGCAGAAAGGATTAATATATATTACACAGATTTAGGTGCAACATGCTCGAACTCTACAAGTAAACAAAGGTAGAGCAGAGAATAAACAAAAAGTGATTTAAAACTGCCTTTTAAAAAATAATCCTAATATTGCAAATCAACTTAATTTACTCGTTTAGGGCATCCTTGCTGACGCCTAATAACAAAGCTGCAAGGACAAGGAAGATAGATCAACAGATAACAGGTTTTAGTGTTTTAGTGACATAGTTTTAGTGGGGCAGTATAAATACGATATAAATTAAGATAGCTGGGCTAGCCAACAACATCGTGAGAAATAGGAACACTCAGGCAATTGTGTATGGTTCGTATAGAAATTAAGTAGGCCGACTGATTTCTTAATCTACTCTGGGGTCGCGGTGTATAATGGAAAGTGGCGTGACGCCCCTGCTGATTGTTCAATGTTCATAGATGCGGATGTGCTCTGATGCATGTGTTGAAGTATTGTCTAATATGGTCTTCTGGAGGATGGCTTACCAGAGCTATACAGCTTCTGCAGTGAATGCAGACTCATGACATGCCCTTTAAATTAATGCTCGTCGAGTTACCCGTCGAATTTGTTACCTTTGTAAGCCATTGTGGTGCCGTGAGCCTGTAGTGTAACGGACTAAGATATGCCTTCTAGAAGAAAATGAAATGAAGGCTTTACTGAGGCCTTAACATGGGTTCTATGGGTGTTTGCTAACGATGCAAGTTGCAAACAGAATTAAAAGTGAAATGAAAATTTTTTGGGATTTGTCCGTTTGCTGTTGAGCAAAGGCATTTTACCTTTTCTTTTTCAAAAGTTGACTGTTTTCATGTCCTTTTTGCCACCATTCCTGTGCTTTTTTTCAAGCTCCAGCAGTTGGAAGCATGCTTGAGGTAGTCTTGACTGAAAATAGGTAGATTGCTAGCCATCATATTGCCAAGAGAACCAGTGGAAGAGCCTTGAGGCTGTATAGGACGGGAAATACCCCACTATTAAAACTAGGGAAGTTTCTCTCACGCATATCAATAATGTTATCTGCCGTTTTCTATATCGAATTGCCGTATATCTCTGTAATTGAAAAGGGCGTTCTCTTATTGTTCAATTGACATGATCATACAAATTTTTCCTGGGGGTTCGCCCCAGACGACCATTCCTTTTTGCCCCCACTTCACTTCATGATGGCTGACGTCGCCATTGAGAAACCCCTCGGTTACATGAAATGATTTGATGTGGCTTAAAGACGAATTCATAAGAAAGGAGGCTTCATCTTCCAGGATTGATTCTCAACCGACTCAGCTACTTATAGATCACTGGTGCATTTTGCTAGTGATTATTACTTTAAATAATAGGGGCTTTCAAAAAGTACTTAACAGTGGGGGTTGAGGTATGCATCACTTTTGTAAACGTTGTTTTTTTATGAGAAAGTGGTTTGCACGAAAGTAGTACTTTTTTTATTTATTCGTATAATAGATACAAAGTAGTACTCGACTGCTGAAAATTTTAAGAAAGTTCAGTTCTGGATGTCTGAGGCCTATGAAAGTTTACAAGTCCATGTACATTTGAAATTCTGATTCTCACGCAACCAGACGGTTCTTTTGCTTAATTTGCACAGATCACCTGTAATAGTGTATGTTTTTCATTTTTATGTTTGTGTAGTGCCCGTTTGCACACTGCAGTTTTACACAAACTTGAATATTCTTGCTGAGAACGTCTCCAGACAGTTTCAATACTGAAATTATGAAACAGCTAGCATAGTTACAATACTGAGTGAGAAAACTTTCTTATAACAAGCAGAAACGTGTAATGTGCCAGGCTACTCTTGAGTAACGAATAATCTTCCCCTCCCCCGATTGTTAATTTTTGAATTTTTTTCCAACCCCCACACTTGTTTCAAACCCCTTTCATTAATTCTGAAGATTTTTTCAATGAAATTGTGTTTTTTGAGGGAATATTTTCATTTAGTTAGAGACTAACCAGAAGTTTATTTAATAATCGCTTACACTGCAAGTTGCTTTGCCTTGCTGTTTATCGACAATATTTGGTTAGTCAGTCTTCCTAAGTAGTTCTTTGGAATATCCATGTGTTATGTTTTCTAGCCTCCCCCCCCCCATTTATTCCAACCACTCAATTATTATTTTTCGGAACATTTTCCAACCCCCCAATTATTACCACACCCCCCGTTTATTCGGTGCTCAAGAGCACTTCAATTACGTAACTCCAGAACACACGTTTCGGTGGCATATTTCAATCCTTGATCTTCTGAGTTGCAAATGCGTAATTACTGATGGTTGTACTCATGTAATGATTGTATCTCATTGCGGTCTCAATTGATTTTTTCGCCCCGTAGTACTTTGTTACGGGCACATTAAGAATACGTAAGTCAAAACACGTGAATACTGCCTATTGGATTTGTCTTATGGCGATCTTTTGCAAGAATGTTACATAACAAAGAAGAACGTATCAACTTGTGTGTAACAAACCGGGAGGGGCGTTGAAAGTGAAATTTTTTCCGTTGAGTACTTTTTGGATGATTCCAACTGTAAATTTTGTCAATGGTTGGTAGTCAACGGCAATTACTTTTATACGTGCCCACGTCAGGGTTCATACCGAACCTGGAAAACCTGGAAAATAGGCAATTTTTGCGAAAAGTCAGGGAAAACCTGGAATAGTCAGGGAGCTTTTTATAATTTTCACCCCAGTCAGGGAAAAGTTAGGGAAGACAAATTATTTAGTCACTGCTAGAAGGAGGTTGGAGTATATGTTGTAGAATACGTTTTACTTCTGGTATGAAATATTATTCATTTTAGCTCCATCTGTTGCTGTTAGTTCACAGCAAATAGTTTTCAAAGAATTATTGCAGTGTATTTCAGTTTGTCCAGCTACGACGTCATAGAACATGAAGCTAAAATAAATTCTGAAGCACCTGTCTACTTAGGACTGTTCACCAAACATCTTCATAAAATCTTCATAAATTATTTCGAAAGACTTGTTCTCTTTCAAATTTTATAAACAGGAGGTCCTACTCAGGTCCAAGAGGTCGGAACAAATCGAAAAATTGATAAGCTGGGGGAAACCGTTATTTGGTACTTGAGAGTAGATTATGTCATATTCTTTTTATCAGGATCTGTTTGCTGCTTGTGAGCTTTGATGCCAGTTAGCAGCTCTAAAAGTTTCTGAAAAGCAGATCAGTTGCATTATTTTTTCTTGCTCTGCTTGTGGTAGGTTTGAAGTGCATAAAAAGTACTGCTAAATGTCCTTTCAATCCAATGATAAAAATTTAGCTCCTATTTTTCTCACTCATGCCTGTTTGATTTGAAATTTTTTTACAACTTATGTGATCTTGGAGTGGTCTGTATTTTGTATCTTTTCATTCTATTCTTTATGGGCCCTCTTGTATTGAGTCAGAGAACTGTCAAAAATCAGTCCAGCATTATGCTACCATCTTTTCTCTCTTGAAATTGTCTTTGGGTGGCTCTTTTATGAGATTTTATTTTTGCTGCTATGAAACACTTCATTAAATTCAAGGTTCTTCAGGTATTTGTTTATTGACACCACATGGTTATTGAAGCAAATGGTTCTACGAAAGGATTGTACAAAGTCACATTTTGAAAGACTAATGAAAATTAATTTTGCCTCCCATATGTATTCTTTTTGAATGACAAGTCTACTATCTTCTTTAGATTTTTATAAAATTGTGAAAATGTGGTCAGGGAAAGAGGGTATTTTTGACTATCAATCAGGGAAAAGTCAGGGAAAAGTCAGGGAAAAGTCAGGGGAAAGTCAGGGGAAAGTCAGGGAAAAGTCAGGGGAAAGTCAGGGGAAAGTCAGGGAAAAGTCAGGGGAAAGTCAGGGAAAAGTCAGGGAAATTTGATTCACGTTTTGGCTATGAACCCTGCCACGTGCTATGGTCACACTCATTACACCTAATTGCATGTGCTGCTCCTTAAGGAGTTTGCCAATTATTACGCTACAATAGATGTTCATATACTCATGCATATCCTATCAGCAAGCAACTGCTTGAATTCAAATGATTTTTATTGTGTACTGTTTTGATAGTTTTGATCCAGGAGTATTTTTCAACTGATGCATAGAGCTATTTCTCGATTTGGTTTGTTTAATGTTTGCTTAAGGTAAATGTCATAATGTATACAACAGATTGGTGTGGAGGCATATAGCTCCTTGCAAGTAACAACAGAAACTTACAGCGTTCCAATACACGTGGCGCGCAACTAGGGAGTTAGTCAGAGCAGGGGCTTAGTCAGCAAAAGGGGCACACAAAACACTTTATAAGGAGAATATATGTTCAACTCATAGGCTTCAGATTTCGAAGCAGAAGAATTTATACGGGAAGTTTCAGGTTTTCGTTACTATGATGCGTAGCAAAACTTATAAACATGTACTTAACAAAAATAGAATAAACAGCCTGAAAAATCCCCCCTGTACTCGGGCTGAAGAAGTTACCCAGTCTGTCTCTGTACCTAATGATACTTGACCATATCTTTAAACCACAGCGCACTGCCCGGACCTTTCTTATACATCCCTCTGATTTTAAACCATAATTTCTATACGAAAGCCATGCCAATCGTGGAGGCCGTTCTGCTTGCATACAAGATTATTAAGTGATAAAAGAAATTAACTGATTTGATTTTTAGCGACAGATAATCTGTTAAGCCATTATTTTATGGTAATGAGGCATTTTATTCCGACTTTTTAAGGAATCTCCTCCACGCCCGCAGCTTAAACTCATTACTACTATGAAGGGAAAACGCGAGGGAAGTTTACCTTGAACTCTAAGCCGTAATCTGATGCTTGCAAAATAAAGGACTTTGACAGCCAATTTGACGAATACTTTCACTAATATAATTAGTACCTGCCTGTAATAATTTATCTGACTGAAGAAGATATAGATTTCAAGTTTAGAACGGAATGGCTCAGGTTGAGCACAATTGAGGCACTTTCTCTCAGCAAGATAGCTCGTTTAAGCAGTTGTAGTTTCCTATTGAAAGAGCGTTACTCTTTTTGTCTTATCATGATCAGTTCTATTTGTAAGCATCTTCTTCTTTGCCTCATTATACCCCTTGCGGAGTCAGGACTAGCCCGAAAGTCAGTTATTGTCTGCAGGTTGTTTAGAAGAAGTGACTGAGTCGGCTGCATTCAATCCACTCTGTTACCCCGCCAGTTACTTGGCAGAATTGCAGCCTAAAGCTTAAGGTCAGTGTCTCTGTGCACGCTCACCACGACGAAGAGGTCTCCAACAATGGACTAGTCATCGTCACCATCACTATCATCGTATTCTTCTTCTTCTTCCTCTTCTTCTTCTTCTTCCTCTTCTTCTTCCTCTTCCTCTTCTTCTTCCTCTTCCTCTTCCTCTTCCTCTTCTCTCTTTGTTACGCCCCTCATGGGGCCCTAAACTTATCCGGAAGTCAGAGAACCGCCAGTCAGTTGCTTAGAAGAGGGGTGATTGAGTCGGCTACACTCAATCCATTCTGTTGCCCCAACAGTCACTTGGCAGAACTGCAGCCTGATCGACTGAGCCTGTTGTTCACCGCCGAGGCCTGGCTAGACAATTTGCCACAAGTCATCAACAACTGCCGCAATTCTGATTCTTTGTAAAATGACTCGCTATCAGCATTAATGGCAGTGTCTCTCTGTTCTCACCCATCACCACGAGGTCTTCAACCATGGGTGGACATCACTATGATCGTCATCATCGTCATCATTATCATCACTGTCATCATCATCATCATCATCATCATCATCATTATCATCATCATCATCTTCTTCATCATCATCATCATCATCATCATCATCATCATCATCATCATCATTAAGTCGTTTAAAGTAGGCCATTTAAAGCAAAAATAGCCAAATTACAGCTAATTTACGCCCGCTGCACTTACTTTACAAGGATAAAACAGCTTTAAGTACATATTTATTCATTATCAATACATATTTAGAAAATCTAGAAATTACGTAAGCTGAGTAGATTCAAAGGTAAATTTAACCATCCGATTCAGTCTTTTATCCGGTCAGAGCACGTTCTAGCCATTTTATGATATCCTAACCGATAACTGCACGCGCACTCCTAAGATGTCATCATTTTGCAATCGGTAAGTGCCAGCAAACTATAGCATATCATATATCAAATATATGCTATTTTAGTAACTACTATGGTCCTCAAGGATCACAGCTTGTTCCGATAATGTTTATTAATGCAATACCAACCTGTTTTAAGTTCGATATCTCCTCTACCTTGTGTGGCCTTTCTTCAGACATTCTGCGCTATTTTTGATGTCTTAAATGTATCTAGGAAGGATCAGAACGGGCGATTATCGTCTTCTTTGTCTCTATACGTGTATCAGTTAGGAGGGGCGAGTCGATATGGCAGATTTGCTCTTATCATCGTGCGGATAAAAAATTCAATGTATTAAAGACTCGTGGCTTTGGTCTTTACGGCGACAGATTTGCAGTTTGCCATAGCTAAGGCCTATTTCTTGTGGCTGTAGGCGATTTTGCTAAGGTTGTCATGAGAAGTTGTAGAAAAAGGCAGTGTTTATGTTATAAGACTTACGCTACATCTAAGTATTGTGGCCATGTTTATGTAGCGGAATTGTGATTTCAGTTATTTTGCAAGATAGAGATCATGGAATGTCAAGATTCGCGGAACCCTTACCCAAAACAGTGCGTTAGTGGCTGAATATTTTATTTCTGCCTTGTCAATGTAACTCTATTTGAATATCTGGTAAATTTGAAAAGAATCTTACAGCGTTTAGGCCATTCGGATGGACCTCTTATTTCTCAAAAAGGCATTTCCAAAAGCTCTAAAGTTCTTACTATCGTCTAGTCTCCTACCCTGCCTCTTTATATATCTACAGATTTAATATCTCGTTCTTCTTTAGCTAAAAACGCACTGATCATATAGAAAAGTGGATCCGCTAGTGAGATTCATTTTTTCACACTCTCAACATTATTACAATAACAAGAGAGCAAGATTTTGCATGTGCTGGTTTGCTCAATCTATTCTTTGATCAACCATTTGAATATCATCGTTGAGCTGTTATTCCTCATGTTATCTAGTAGAATGTTCCACAAGACGAGGCCTGCGCAAGAGACCACCATTAAAAACGGTGATTAAACTAATCTTTGGCTACCGCTCTGTCGAAGAGAGGGTAACTCTCTCCATTAAGGTGCCTAGACAGTAAGTAAATGACCGAATCAAATCAGCATTCAAGAAAGTGGGTCAGAAGGTCGTAGGCCTAAAACCTTGTTTACACGAGCCACCAACCCAGTGAAGAGGGTGAATCATTTTTTTATTTTTTTTTCATTTTCATTTAAAACCACAACTACAATAACATTAATGAACAAAAGAACAACAAACATTTACGGATTATAAGATGCAGCAGGGTTTTTGTTTTTACTTCGGGAGACCTCAAAGTAGTTAAACTAACGAGATGAGGCCACCCTTCGTTGTAGAAAACATTAGTTGAACTCAATAGCTGATCCGTGTAATTAAAGTGCAAATGTTTCGATTTACATTCACATAGTATCTTGCAAGTAAAGTTTTAGCTCCTTCTCCAGTCTAGTCTCTTCAACCCTTTATAATTCAAGGGTCGCCAATTTCTTTGGGTCTCAGGGGCCTAAATCACTATACACCACCTTTGTCGGGCGGTAGTTGCTGGCAATACAGAGCCCTAGTTTGGGGGGAGGGGAGGGGGTTGCTTTTGGAAAAGTGAAAATTGCTATCTGTAACCACTTCAACTCTCTCTTTTGGTGAAGTGAGATAAAGCATGAATTATGAAAGCTATATGCACTCTGTCCGCACACACTGAGGCCGGACTGGGTGGTACACGGGACTGGAGGTGGTAGCCAGCCAACCTTGATCGACCCGCTTTAGGGAGTAACACTTCGCATGGGTTGGGCTGACCCGGTGAGGCTGGTGGCTTTTCATATAGTTTTCCATGTGAAGAGCAGTCAGCTCAACTTAGGGTAGTGTAAATGCTTCAAAATACCTAATTCAGTGCTATTTACACAGCAAGTTTGGTACCTCCGTCATAGTCTTCCAAGTATACGTTCGGCGGCGAGCGGATCCGGACTGGTTCAAGAAGCTGTCGGAGAAGTTAACTCGGGTTCATGTTTACGGGGCCCAACTGACATTAACTCATATCTCATAGATAATATCTTAGGTTATACATTTCAGAACAAGGGCATTTCCATTCTTCAAACAATTACCAGACGAGCTCGATTATCTCCAGGTAGTTTTTTTATTATGAAAAGCACTTTTGTTGCATTTAATTCCCTTTTTTATCCGGTATTTTGTTATCTGATCAATTGAGTATGCGCACGGTTTGCCCGCCCCCTAGGTAATCATTATCTTCCACCATTAGAGATAATCTTAACCTCGTCACGCCCTCGTTCAATATTACCTAGGTGCCACACATTTCCTCGGTGCCACAACTTGCCTAGGTGCCACAAATTTCCTCGGTGCCACAAATTGCCTCGGAGCCATAGAGAAGAGGTTACATAATTGCTTTTGTCTTGAGTTTTATTGGAAATGCGTAGGTCTGTATTTCCCAGCAATTTGGGATAGTATTAGGCGCCTGCTCTGCAGAACAATGTGGCCGTGATTTTCCAAGGGATCATTACGAATATCCGGATAATCCATCCTTTGAGTTTACCATTAATTGGTTTGCGTTTATTCTCCCCGGTATTCCCTTTCATTTATGTAATCTTGGCTGAATCATATTCGCAATCAAAGACTGATGATTATAGTGCCTTCACAAGACATTGTCTTCGTAGAAGCTAAACCATGCTTTGATCTAGCAACATTTCAATTCAGCTGGACGGGAGTTATCAAAGCTGCCTCACTGGGATGCAATGAGCAATACAGGCCTAGAGACGTGAGGTAGGGACAACCCACAGATTGAAAGCAAAAGATCTCATTGGCACGTAAATTGACGGGGGCCGAAATGATGGTAACCTCCTTTGGTAAACAAATTGTTGGCGCTGCAAGCCAGAACAGCAGCGGGGTGGGAAAATTCAGATCAAGGGTTGCAGAAACTCGATGCACTTTTTGTACAAGACAGTTTTCCCGCCTAGTTGTGAAGCCTTTTGACTTTTTCATGATTTTCAGTACTAAAAATTTCTTAAGACTTTCTTAGGAATAATATTTGGGTTTGTCACTGCACAGACATAGCACATAACCTTTGCAAATCAGCCAAAATAGACGTTGGATTGCTTGAAAAATGAAATTGCAAAGCCAAATGACATATCAACTTTCTTAGCTTTCAGAAATCCAGCACTGAACTGTTTTGATTTTCTTATTGAAAAAATCGTGAAATATGATAACTTTGTGACTGTGCTATGAAGAATCAGCCCGTGAGGTTCTTACGTGATCAGAAGAAAGACAGCAGGTGTAGTAGCAAATAGGGGTAAGGATGCAAATTATGATCCAACATAATCGGGAATATGCAGCAGCGAAGTTAAATTACTTCCATCTAGATTGTCTATGGGTGAGGCATGATGCATTAATGCCCAACGAAAAGCCTAGCCTTCTTGAAGAAAGGCGGAGAACATGGCAACCGTATCAAGATGTTTGTTCAAATCTGTTCATTTTCCATAGACGTCATAACTTTAAAGCAGACAACAGATGTGGAGGAAAAATTTCTAGAGCTGCCTGACCAGTATACGAGTAGCGAAATAAGTTATTCGAGAAAATGCCCTTTTTGATCATTAGTTGATGCTGCTCCCTCTATGCCACTCTATACCAACTTAGTAGTCTCTGGGAATATGCCATGCAGAGATCAAATACCTTTACCCTTGTTGACCGCAAGGAAGATCCGAGTCATGGACGTAGGAAGCATCTAAAAAGTGGGGGGGGAGCCAAGTCCTAAAAGGGGCACATTACCACGCCCATTTTTGGCTTCAAAGGAGCACTTCTGCATAGTTTGCTAAAAAGTGGGGGCCATGGCCCCACTGGCCCCCCGGTTCCTACGTCCCTGATCCGAGTAGTGAATGCATGTAAAAGCGTATCCAAACGTGAAGACGAGGTTGTCCTTACAAGAGTTATTGATAATTTCATAGAATGTACTAAAGAATTTCCTCAAATCTGACAGTTTTATAAGCTGCATTTAAAACCATAAAGGGAAATAAATCCAATTGTAAATTTTTAATAAATATTTGAGACAGTATATTGCTGGCAATTGATACCAAAAGATAACGGTAAACTGTCATATGTATCAAATGAAATAAGAATGCTGAAAGAAGTAGAAACAGTCAACTCATATACAGTAGAAATCATGAATTCATGAAGTAAGATCATCTCTTCCGCCCCTACAGAATTTGCTGCTTGACGAATATAACTCTGCATTTGGTAGCCTTTTTATTAGGGTGAGGTGATACTGTGTGAGCACTGAACGAACCATGTTTAGGTTTTGAGTTTCTACAAGCAGAGCTAAATTTTTACTTAGAATTGACAGAAGAGGTCAATACCAGAGAAAATCTGCTGCAAATTTCATATTTTTGTCAGGTTTCTTCAACCTGACACATGTTTGCAAGTGGACATTCGATAGATGCAAGGATGTAGCAGATGATCGCACGGATCGATCTATCTCTGTTCTCAGGCTGGCAGGTCATCTGCAGGTGATTTTTGCTGTTGGAGAACGCACGAGGGTTGCTACATTACTAGGGCCCGGCTGTGTTTTTGAAAATATTGAATGTAGTTGTCTCCACATGTGAGCATCCCTTCCAATGGATCACAATAACATCGTTGCATGATTCCTTATACATAAAGGGAAGGACAACCAAACAGAAATGGTTCTGGCCTTTTTCTTTACCAGCAGAGACTCACTGACACATTTGGAATCAAATCAGAATCAAATAAAACATTCGCTATTTTTGAAAACTGAAACGGGGAGAATGTGCAAGAGCGCCCGAGGCTCCCGTTTTGACATCGATGCAGTTCGAATTCTGAGCACAGGTTGATCCATGCATTATGTCTGTTTTCAATCTCGTAGCACCCCCGTCTGAACCTCGTCAATGCCCACCAACAATGCACGAAGGCGATTAAGCAAAGCTGCTTTTTCCCCGAGCTTCCATTTGCCTCTTCCACTGTACAGTGTTGAGTGATAGTGTACGTTGTACTTTGGTACAGCCGAAATCAACGCTTGATAATATGGACAACTTTCTGAATTGAAGAAAAGGAGCCTTGGCGTTTGTTGGAGCTGCAAAGGTAGATCGATATATACATAGTTTCTTTTTTAAAAAATGCTTCGGCCAAGCACTAAAAATTAGTGATTTAGTGTTTTATTTTTATAATGATTTCTGCACCAAGATTCTCTTGAGACTTTCTTGGCAAGAGTGCTTGAGCTAATGTTATACTATAGTGTTATTAGTACAGAATGTATATACAAACTAAATCAAACAGATGACGGGCTTGCATGAAGATTTGAATTTAAATTTGATATTGAGCATTGCTCTGTTATCAGCCACTTTCTTATTTACAGAAAAACTTATGTGCTTCACACTGTCATTCGTTTGCTTCCGTCATTTGAAAAGGTTTTTTGCTTTTCCTCGATTTCCCCCACTCATATTTTCATGTTTGAGGCTAATTCTGGTTGCATTCACATGCGTGCACTTGTTTCAGTTTTTCGTGTTAATGTAGCTAAGTCTGTTTTAATTCGAAGTGGTCTTCGCCCACTAGCTCTAGTGTCTTAACGCTAATAGTGATCTTTGGGTGATAAATAGTTGTTGTGCTTGGATAAATGAACTTAGAAATGATCCCCTAGAATGCACTGTTAAAGTCTTCAAATTAATGAGTTACACACAGAAATAATCCAGCTGCGTTTCACTCTCTTGAATTTTTATTTTTATCTCCAATCCAGAATCTTCCACGCATCTGCTAACAAATCATCTGACTGTATGAAGTAAACAGGATATCATTTTTAACGGCATGCCCGAGGACTCTTGAGTCTTAAGTGGGGGGTCTAGCAGAAGAAGTGAATCGACAGGTTTGACTGATGCACCATAGCTGCCGACAAGCCATGATCGTTGTGCCAACTTTTGCCAGCGAACGAAAAGTTGCCGACGACTTCTCTTCAAAAGTTGGGGGGTGTTTGCATCTTCCCTAAGTGAAAGTCCCCTTTAGGCATTTCCTCTTCGCTCGATTACTACAACTGAAATATAAGATTAAAGTAGCTGGGAAGGTGTCACGTATGCTTTTCGTGACGAACTTTGTGCGCAAAAATACCAGAGTTAAACCAATTGTTTCTTATGTTTGTTCTCATTTCGATTCATAACCACACTGGCTTCATTTAAGGTATAGTTTAGGTTATCATCTGACCCAGTTCAGATATTTTGAAAGAAATACTATGAACCGCCAAGATACTTATCTTGATTTGATTAACATAGCTATGTTCTGTTGTAAATGCAAGTCGATGAGTATTAAGACTTGTGCATCCACCTTCCTTACTTCCATGACTGAGACTCTCAAATCATATGGCACTGTCGAATGAAAGTGTAGCCGGTTTCATTGGAGATTTGCAAATCGAATTGTGAGTTGACCGTTGCTTAAAATATTTATTAATATGCTACTGATTAAAATGAAATATTAGTACAGTGAACCCTCCAATTACCCCCCTTAGCGCTTATTTATTTTTGATACTTTTTGGATGGGGGCTTACTATATAAAGGTCTTTATCATCCTTTGTGGTGGGGCTTATTCGAAGGGGGGTTATTAGCAAACTGAAGTTCTAGCATGGATGGTTATTTAAGGGGGGGGGGTTAATTCAAGAATCTGCTGCATTTATGAGTTATGATTGGTGATCTCAATGATTGGATTTATTTTTCCATGTCATGACGAATTAAACTGGTTGGATTTGTTTCTGATGAAATAGAAGGGTAACTTGTTGATGATGTTTTGTATGACTGGTATGATCTTGCTTAGGGCTATAAGTGCTAACCTTAATCATCTGTTTCATATTTCGTCTGTCTGTCTGTCTGTCTGTCTGTCTGTCTGTCTGTCTGTCTGTCTGTCTGTCTGTCTGTCTGTCTGTCTGTCTGTCTGTCTGTCTGTCTGTCTGTCTGTCTGTCTGTCTGTCTGTCTGTCTCTTCTCCCATTACACCCCTTGTGGGGCCTGGGCTGACCCGAGGAGCAGCGATCGCCTGCACTTTGTTTTGAAGACGTGATTGATTTAGACTCAATCAACTCTGTTTCCCCACCAGTTATTTAGCAGAACTGCAGCCTGCGCCTGCTGAGCCTAATTTTCACTAAAGGGGCCTGGTTGGACAGTTTACCTCAGGTCATCAGGAAATGCCCCATCATCATAATCACGATCATCGGTGTCATGATCGTCACCATCATCATCATCCTGACCGTCGTCCTCGCCATCGCCAATGTCATTATTATAATCACATCTATATCTTCATCATTGACAACGCCACAAACATAATCAGATCAATAGTATTCCCCACCATCATAATCACCATACTTTCTATCATCACTCTCTGTAGCCTTCAAGTGATTTCAATCAGCATTTGAGAAATTTATTGTCCTATAGATTAATGTTGCGTTACGTAAAATGTTTCTTCAACTGTATATGTTTCTTCAAATTTTTCTCTTTCTTTGATCGCTGCAACGAAACAGAGGAGCCCCACTTATCATTTGTTGCATATAGTCAAGTAAGTTAGGCCAGTCTTCTCATGCAACTTTATTCTATCTTCGTGCTTTGCTTTTATCTATAGTTACCGAAGTTCGCCATCATTTCCTCTAACAAGAAGAAACCGGCCTGATTCACCTGTATTTCAATATTCCATGAGAACCTACCGCGCAAGTGCTGCAAGATCACTCCCTGAGATGTTGCATTGATTGATCTGAGGGATCTCCTGCTTTGAACAGTCAATCCTCTCTTATCCCTTCAAGATGTCTTCGTCTCTTTGTTGTGACTACGTGTATTCGACCGCTTATCCCTCTCTATGTAATATAGTTGAATAGAATTCTCTATCCGTGAACGCGCACCCGTGTGATGGAGATTGGTTCTTTTTGTTCGACTGTTTAGTCACTTTTAATGACTGATTTTGCTTGAGAAAGACAGTGGTATCTTCTGTTAAGTCACTGATATACTTGGTGTCTAAATTAGCGGTCGTGTGGCAGCACAGAGGTTTGCTAGGTCACAAGAGGTACGTAGGTATGAAAGATTTGCTGCACTTGTTCCACGTTTGCAATTATCATCACAGTCAATTTGCCCTGAAAGTAGGAGTCATTTAACTTCGTAGACACATCTATGAACTGTTGTGTATATGTCGATGATATGAGGCTTGATCCTTTCACCTGCTGGATCTCTCGCTTCAACTACCGGAGTTAGCTAGAGCATAACAACGAGATACAGATATTGAATATTAGATTTCTCGAAATCATTAATAGATGTTGTAAGGAAAATCATAGGGAGATAGTCGCAGTTTTTGCGCGGATGAAATTTTTTACATGAATGGTGATATCTGGGCGTAAAAAAGTGGCCATTGACGTTTTTTTGGCAGTGGACTTCCAGCCTTAACAGGACTCATCTCAATTAGATTTGAGTAGCCATGATTGTGCGATAGACCTCGGCCTTTCTATTAATGAGTTTTTGCTGAGATGAATGCAATGTTTTCTACCTTAGATAGACTTATTCCGTGCTTCCCAACCTTGCACTCTCTTTACGCTGTAAGAGTTTTCAAGCACTTTTGCTGATTCCTTCAAAATGTGCAGATATTTCCATGCAAAAATTTCTTTTGCTAGAACTTCACTTATGCTTTGAGAACAGTTTGACGTCCTATGCCCACATTGATCCCTGGCTTATTGATCAATATTCTGTGCAGCGTGCTTTATATCAACCATTCAATATGTTCCCACTTTGTCCTCATTATAATCAAATGAAGGCATGAAGGCTCTACATATAAATGAATAAATAAATAAATATATATATATATATATATATATATATATATATATATATATATATATATATATATATATATATATATATATATATATATATATATATATATATATATATATATATATACACACACACACTTTTAATACTTCATAACATATTTTAGATACTTTTAGATACTCGGGACATTGGACTGTAGATATTGTAAAGCGCCAAAGATAAATATGCTTTTTATTTGTATTCGCGCTATAAAAATTCAAATTTATAATTATTATTACTATTGTATTATATTTATGTATATATATACATATATATATATATGTGCAAATATGTATACATTTATGTATATATATATATAAATATATATATATATATATATATATATATATATATATATATATTTATATATAAATTTATATGTATGTATGTATGTATGTATACATTGCAAGTCAATGTTTTGCAATGTTAATACATGTAGCTAAAGTGTATGAATTGTTCAGCATCAGATGTAGCATGGAAATTTAGGCATATGTTTGCATCTGTGATGACACCAAATTTAATAATCAATGATTATCCATAACTTTAAACAACCACAGTTTAAGACTTAGCCGTGATGTAATTGCATTAATGCCCTGTCAATATTGGATCATGTAAAGATATGATCGAGATCATCAGTTGCAGACGATTTCCGCGACAGATTCCTAATCTGGTTTCACCTAAGGTACAGGGCCAGTGTAGAATGACCAAAGCAGTATAGTGTAAAGTGTTTGCTTGCTGTTCGGTACTACACGAATCATGGGCAATAGCAATACTTTGAGACTCATACCCCTACTGAGTTTGCAAAATCATGACATCTTGTTTCTTTCTTGCAACATTTCCCATCCATTTCTTGTGAAATGTGATCTTTAGGATTTAATCATTAGCAATTGTTAGGTTTATCTGGAATATGTCTACCACAGATTTTGACTTAAAAGATGAGATCATAGCCAAGTCTAGTATTTGTTTAGAAGATCGCATTCTGTGGCTTGACTGGACTCGATTGCTATGAATGGTGATACCTGCATTTTGAACCTTCTTGGTTTTGCTAAAATCAGAAGCCAAAATTCTATTGCGAAACATTCAAACCATTGCTTGGGGAATTGTCATAGGTGCCTGATTTAGCCTCTTAGGTTAAAGTGCAAAAAAAATTATTTCCAACCCTGCAATTTCTGGATTTGAGGATAATAGCCACGACGAGCCACATGACAGATAAATCAGAAAAGAATAGCCCTTTGTAGATCTTTTATTTTATTTCATTTCATCCACACATCCATGACAAACCAGTTAGGATCTAATCAACTTTTACGACAAATCCATCACGACAAATCCATTATTCAAGAACGTTTCGGGACGAGCTTGTCCCATCCTCAGCTATAGAGTGGACTAGCTTGTCCCTTCCTGCAATTTCTTATTTGAATTCCAAACATTTTGCGGGTTGCAAGTGCTTTGTTGTTGGCTTTCCAAAGCATTACTTTTTGGGGCTTTGGAAGATCGTAAGGGTTCCATGTCATATGTTTGTCATTTTCTCAGTGGTGGACACTTGTTGTTCAAAATATTTTTCGTGCAGTCGTTTGTCGAAGGACTTTTAAATGTGGGAAGTGTAGCAAGAAAAATTTGCAGACGGGTTTGAACAAAGATCTGTAAATACTAACAAGCTATGATCATTATGTTAACTTTGTCAGCGAGCCAAAAGCACTGCCAGCGGCTTCTGCAAAGGTAGGGAGGTGCAACAGCCCCCATACCCCTTACTTCGACATGCCCCTATTTTCATGTGTGCGGGATAGAGCATGTTATGTGTTTCCCGGTCGAGGCTTTGAGCAGCCGTTCAAATTGTTGACAGACGGTTGAACTTTCTGCGGTGGAAAAGGCTATACAAATAGTCTTAAAAGACAAGATGGAACAGGCCTTAGTGGGACCGCGAAACCTCAATGTATCTAATTTCATATGACGGTTCTATAACAGGTTAATCCATGGTCCAACTAAGACCCATTCATCTTTCCACAATTCGATTGACGGAACTTGCATCAAATCGCCGACAGACGGTTGAATCGTTTGCAAAGAATGATAAAAAGAAGCATTTTCTCAAGCATGGAGCCCAAAATTTATTAGCCAGCAATATTGGAATAGCACTCCCTGGCACTGAATGCTTTCGAGTTTCAACTTTTAACATAGAAGTATCAATACTTTTTGTTATGACATTGATAACTCCCAAGGTTGCATTCTGTGTATAGCTCACGCCGGACGACAAGATTGCACGAAAATGTCACTGTATTATCGTATACTGGCACGGAAACACTAAATATTAGAATATCTTACGACAGCATGCCGACGAAAAGATGTTGTCCACCGCAACGCCGGATAACTCTTGCGTAGACTAGATGGAATGCACACTGGGATGGTTAATGAATTCTTGTGATATGGCCTGCATTTGGCCTCCTCGATTTCATTCTCCGATGATTCAATAACCGGCGCTATCTTCTCTGCTAGTAGTACAAACCGTTTTAACAAAATCTTAAATTTGGCAATAGAAATTAAAAGGAATGAAGAGAAAGAGTTAGTGGTCTGCCTCTGCTACAGAAAGTTTATCTATTTAATATTCTTGATCGGGTAGATATAGTTTGGAATCTTTGTCTACGTGTAGGTTTAGTGATGCGAAGTGCAGTTATAACCAATTATAAATATCAAATGTGAGTTGTGTATCCTGATGATAGCTTTTGTTTGATATGATTGTTTTTGGGAAAACTTTGAAAGATTACAGCTATGGTAAAATTGTTAGAAGTATATGAATGAAGTCGCCAACATTAAAGTCGGCTGACTCGTCTTGGCTTAGAGGCTCCAGATGCAGAGGCAGATTGTGGCAATAAGCTTGTAGAGCTTGAGGTCTTTTGCAGATATCATTCCGGACCCACTTGCTATTGACATTCAGCAAAACTCTTTCGAAATATTTCATCATCGTGATTTGGGAAATCTGCAACTTGACAACTTGTCTCCGTGAAAGGTTTATTAAGGTGGACCTTCAACCACAAAACACGCGGGTTTCCTCAAGCGTCTTGGTTTGCTCCTTTCATTGTCCTACATCATTTGAGAAATGGCGGTTATCTTACTATTGATGCGTATCAATAACTGTATAGCAGAAGTTCTCTATTGTCTCATTGTTTCTATAGGCATGGTAATTTCTCTAAAACAAGTCAGGAAGAGTATCGTTCTATGACGTCAAGCGAAGAGCGACACCGCACTAGAGATTATTATGACGTTTTACAGGTCATGCCTCTATCCAGTCATATTTTTGAACCTGTTTGATATTAATGATGCTGAGAAATGCAAAGATCATTACATTTTTAGGGTCAAAGTCTTTCAAATAAAATAGTAAATAAGTAATTCATCGGCAAAAGTACATCTTAGCAAACCAATTCGGCGTCTAATCCTGTTGATCTTGTGATTAAGATCATTAAGTGAATACGCTCAGCCGCATATCATTTATGCACGATTGTTTCTATCGCAAAGTCTATCGCTTGTTGCTTGCCGTAGTTGATAAAGCCTAGGTCTTTTAAGTATCCATAGTGTTTGGGGAATCCCTGATTGTGAGCCAGTTGTTTTTAAACGTAGGATTTGGGCCTCGGCGATGTCAGATCAAAAGTAACTAACAGATGGATTTTAAATTGCTGAGCCCAGCGGTGTCTTGTGCTGATCCTGTCATTCATATTCAATCAAGAACTGCGACACAAGCATGCTTTGCTAGAGTATACATTATGCTATTGGGAGATTATCTTATTTTTCTTCGCAGTATTTTCAAGGCATCTCCAGAGTTTCTCTTCAGTCCTCCTCAGAAGTCCCAGAGCAGGTTTTGTTTTCTGTTTGCCTTGTTCAAGTGCAGTCAGTTGACATGCTCAAGACCACTGTCTCAATGTTGCTAATTCATAGATAGTCCACCATTTTTCTCCTTCAAGACCTTCGACCTTCTTAGCGACTATATCACACTATCGGAGTCGCTTTGCCTCCATTTTCTTTGCAATGCTCTTATGAGAAAGAGGTATAATGTCGATTCTTCATCTTTTTTGTTGGACACCTGAAATTAGCACCCAGCAGTTTAGCGAGTCATTAGATAGGTGTTGTCCTGGTAATTCTTCTACAGTCAACCTTGCATAATTCGGATCGGTTTTATCCGGATTTTTGTATATTCCGGACAGAATTGCTAAGTCCAATTAGTTTCCTATTGAAGTGCAACACTGAAAAGGTTTCTACGTAATCCGAATTTTCTGTAATCCGAACAAAATCAGCCAGTCCCGTGTGATCCGAATTATGCGAGGTTGACTGTAGTAATTCTGAACTTGGAGTAGCTCTTAACATCCACGATTCGAATCTGATTTCAAGCAGGCCTGACTCTGTTTTAACAGCAATGGTGCAACAGCAATGCTTCCCATCTCTGGCCTACTTCATCAAATATATGTACTATTTATATATGTATGTAGCAGTATGTTTCAGTTGGTATATGAAGCTTTTGTTGATCATAGTAAATTGTTATAGAGCTTAAGAAATGTTTTATTCAGTAGCACCACCACGGGGGGTACTACTGGGGGTACTGCATCCCCATGTTTTCAGGATCAGGTTTCGGAATCGTCCAAAATTGACGAGAAAAGGCTGAAGGGGATTAGAGATTTAGTCAAGGTTCAATTCTTTGATGTTTTGCAGCATTGTGCTTTGTTACCCTTAACTCGCATTGGTTGGTATACTGTTCTATGCTGATAGGCGTGTCTTCAAGGGTGTAGTTTTTAGAAGGCATGGGCCGCTAAAATTTTCCCACTTTGTGGCGACTGGCCCAAACACTGGCTATAGTCTATCCTCAGATAACCGCCGCGACCGACAACTGGCCTGAGAAAAAGGATATCATTTGAGGCTGTCAAGATAATTTTGTGGTCACCAATTCATATGATATATCTTATCAACTCCGCCTCCGTAGAGGTTTTTGGGATAGAATGAAACATCTATACTGTTTGCATAGCATTCTTCTTTTACACCGCTATTGTATAATTCTGTTTAGTCATTTCTCTACGGGATTAGCCATGCTATGACGACACAGGTCACATTTGGATATCATGTTTTCTTTCTATTGATCAGGTTGAGAGACTTTACTACCCCGAGGCCTGACAGACAATGCCAGTTGTGATCAAGGAAGAAGTCGGCGTTTGTATTTACACCAGGCGGTAACTGGTCGATTTTTGGTAAGTTTTGATAGACGCTTTTTCAGCTGTTATATTCAAAACTGTTGCAGTTAAAACTAGGCTTGTAGCAAATTGAAACTTGTATTTCAAATATTACAGCATAGATTTATTCAATCGTTTCTATCAGTATGTATATTAGATCCGTTTCTCCTTAACAGAGGGTGTCATATTCAGCTCCAATCAGAGGGTTTTAACCGGTTGCTAGGTTTTTATAGTGATAGAAGTTCTTCATCTGTGCTAATGGATACCATATTCGCCGCAGAGAGATATATTGTACAGATTGAAATAAGAGTTCTCGTGGTGTAAAACTCCTTTGGTCCTTGCAAGTGGGGAATTGAACGCCTATAGTCACTTGCCTTGTAGCTAATGTAATTGAAGTTGTTTCAGTTTCGGTATTGAATCATTGGATAGCGTAGATTCTAGAGTGCCTAACCTTCCAAACACAAGCATATGATGTTTCTTTTTCGGATAAACAGCGCGTAACAAATCCATACCATTGTATTTTAACATCGACTGCTTTTCATTTGAGATCATAGCAGAGACAGTTGAGTTACCGTTATTTTGATAAGTGGTGAATTTTGAAAAATATCGTTGTCTTCAGGCCTGCCTTTGTTCAACTTGTTTGTATTAGCCTGTGGCATTTCAAGAACTGAAAGCCAGCCTCTGAGGATTCCCCAATATTTTTTGCTCATGTTTGCACAGAATGTTCTAGAATGTCAGACTCACTTTCAACCCTATGGAGACGCAGTACACGTGTCAAATACGTCTAGGCATGTGATAGCCAATTTATATTGAAAGAGAACCTACCACTCAACATTTAGAACCACTGAGAAGTACCAATTGTTTTGGTTTGCTTTAAAGACAAGACGCTACCCTGCAGCGAAGTTGGGTACCAAGTCTCGAGGGCTGATAGCACTTCACATGGTAACCAGGTTTTCTAAGCTTGAGTTGCTTTTGAATTTAGGAGCATTGAAATTAGTAACAATAGCCTAAAGTTTTTATGAGATTAAAGACACAATTCGGCCAGAAAGATGATATCTTCACAGCAACGAAACTTGCCAAGAAATATTCCAAGCTTCCTGCGTTCAGGCAGGAAGTGGTTGAGTCACCCGGGTTCGTCACAAAAGACACATTTTGAATATGTCTTCAATGGATGCTTTTGAATCGCTTGTCCAACTTCTGAAATATACACACCGACAATGTCCTTTTATTTGTGAAAAAGCAAATTAACCTTACTGAAAAAGAGCTAAGACTGAATGAAGGAGGGTGAAAATATGAATTTTCTCGTCATTTATTCCATTCATGTCGTAATCTATGAAACTGTGCGTGCTACAGAGCTTCTTCTATTAAACATTGTACATTTTCTTATTCACTACGCTTTTTTGTATCAAACCTGGTACTAGACACCATAAAATTTAAGAAACTTTTAGAACTACAAGGAAAGAGTTAAGAAACTTTAAAGCTTTCTGTTCCATCTTTCACAGTTTTGGAAACCCCTATTCTTTCCTATGGATTTAGCAAGTTTCCACCACAGTAAGTTGTTTTTGGTAAGCCTTGTAGGTACTGCAAAAGACAATGCTTTGCGTTTTGTTTTCGTTATCACTGCAATTTTGTATTAACTAAAGAAACTTTTAGAACTAAAATGTGGCAAAAGTTGAGAAACTTTTACTACTAGGCCTTAAGCCAGGTTTCTTATAAAGAGAGCGTGTACTCACCCTAAAGTACCGCCTTACAAGCATGTTTATAATAACTGGTTCATATCCAGGTGAATGCTGTCTACCCTAATCCTTAGAGTGCTTGATATGAACCAGGAAACAATCCGGACTACTGTTTAGAGTCTATAATATGAAATCTTTTGCAGATGAACATTTGCAATAAAATGGGTGTGGTCTTTCTTTGGCATTACAGGATGGGCGTGATAGAAATTAGAAAGTAACAAGGTATAAGTAGTGAATATTAATATACTATAATATACTAAATATTAATGTAAAGTAACAAATATTAATGTTATTTAACAGTAAATAACTTTTAGTACATATCATGATTATGTATATTTCAGTTTTGATGGCCTACTTTCAATAACTGGATATGTCGTACCTACTACTTCCTCGATTACAGATCCGCAGTTTCTATATGCAACTCCATAAAGTGAACCAGGCCCGCACATATTTTAAGCCTTGGCACAAATATGCTTAGTTTTCAACCAACTATGCAAACGGTATACTATTTGGCTGAGCTGAAAGTACATTTCACCTTTTGTAATCAAAGGTCCCTGATGCAAGCTTATTTTGGGAACCTCTTGCAAGCTTATTTTGGGAACCTCCTACAGAAAGTAGACTAATCCTTGCAGAAAGTGATTCCCTCTTTGAGAAGGATAAACCGCAAGCCAGGTTTTTTAGTATTATCTGCTAGGTCTTCAAAGGGAACACGGAGCTTACTCATTGCACTGAGCGTTCGATCTTCTTGAACCCATTTCTGCTAATAGGCGAATCTTTTTCTCTGATCAAGTCTCTCTTCTTTGATGAAATTTCATTAAATTCCGGTTCAGTTTTTGCTTTTCAATGCAAGTGTATTATATTAACATTTACGATGATTCAAGCCTGGCCATTTCGGTCGAACTCATTTGGTTGAACCTATCACAATGACTCTACGTTTGGCCATTTCGGTCGAACTCACTTGCTTGAACCTATCAAAATGACTCTAGCTCACCGGTTTCCTTTTAGAAGTCCTCTAGCTATGACGGTGTGCCAAGTATTTCCATAACTTTGAGATTACATTGTGCTATTGTAATGTTGTATATATGGTCAAGAAAGCACGTTTTTTCTTTATATGAAAATGGTTTATCAGAAATCAGTACTCGGCAGCTCAAAAAGTTAAGGAAGTTCAGCACTGGATTTCTAAGGCATAAGAAGGTTGATAGGTTGGTACAGGTTTTCACACAGCCACGTGATCCGTTTAGTTTAATTTGCATAGACTTCATACGACCATCTATGTACTTCAGTGTCATATTTGTATGGTGTCCGTCTCTCTATGTAAGAAAGTCTTACGGAAGTTTGAGTGCTGAAATCATGCAGAAACTAGTAAAGTTTAAACCATTGTTTTAATGAAGAATTTACATGCTGCGGCAGTAAATAATATTATATAAGCGCCCATAAACCGGGGATAGGGTATCTTCTTTAGAGCATTCCTTGGCTGAACAGTCTGATGGACCTATTCCTTGACCTGTATCGAAAGCTCTCTTGAAACACAGCCTCATTGGTTGCCATTACCTCTTTTGAACTCTCAGCTACCCACGATAGAGTGGTTAAGTCTGTGGTTGAAATTCATACTTCAGAGGGTATATAACACCTTCCTGTTTAACAGTTACTCATTGGAGAGCTCTTGAACTATACCTCACTCTTACGTAAATTCATATCTTTGAATCGCCATGTGGATACATTTGGTAAAGAGATCAATAACAGAGCTATCAAGTTTTCCTTTGTTATTTGTCAAACCCTCGATTTTCTGTTCTGTTTTACTTCCAGGCTTTTTGTTAAATGTCCCACAATGTTCTCTCTTTTGCTGGCCGTTCGTGAGAATTTTTGATGAGCATACAACAAGTTTCTGACTCAATTGTTGTTCTTCTGTTATGTGAAGCTTATTGGTTGTTGGTACACGTTCTCTTTGTAAAGAACCTAACTCAAGGCCTAACTCTTATAGTTCCTTGTTTGGCACCCGGTTCGACCACATTGTAGTACTGGAAGTTCGTTAATAGTTTCCTTAATTCTAACTGCGCTTGTACAACCCTGAAAATAGTACAGAAGCAAGAGCACATTCTAAGTGTTCAGTGTTTTTTGTTTCTCATGTGACCCTTTCTCACCTTTCTCACCAATATGTCTGGTAGACATTGCAGTCTGTCCGTTGGTGAACCCCTTAAAACTCCTCTTCGTTCCATTATGTCCTCATATCTTTTAAAATCTTCAACTTATTGCCCATCCCTGCTATAGAGATCCTTGGTGTTTGTTTGAGTTGAGTATAACTTCACTGAAACTGTTATACGTAAATGAGGAAAAGAGCACTCTCCTCCTAATGTCCACAAGAGATTCTGAAGATATATACAACTCAGAATAACGGGAACATTCATTAGGCATACTGAAAATCTCTTTTTCGTCCGACACTCGTCAGAGCATGAAACGTAGGATAACGACTGAATGGTAAACCGAATTATATATAGCCAGATGCGGATACACATAATATGATTCTGATGAATTCAAGCCATCAGCCACACCTGTAGGGGATATTCTCAATCTTGCCATGTTATTATTGCTATTGTATTATTTTTCGGCATTCATGTTGCGACTGTTTCACATCCCAAGTATCGCTTCCCATCCATGTAGTCGACCGTTAGTTGAGCTGGCCCGTGTTATTAAGAGAAGACGTTTACTTGCATTGAAGCTCTTTTTTCTTTAAGTCTCAAATTCTTTCTATTTCTGATCATAAGAGCTTTCTAATTAGCCTTTTCATTTTTTAAGGAATTTCCACTTGTGGGGAAATTTCTTAAAAAAGGGCCATAAAGATTGGCAAAAGGTTAATGGCCACGCCTTGTAGACACAGTAGTAGAAGGTAGACAACACTCATTACTCGTTCACAGTGATCAAATAACACTATCTTTCTGCAAGATGCTTGACCAACCCTAAACAGTACCATTCTTCCCTTGAAAAAGTTTATGAGTGTGCCCAAATAACTGGGAAAATTCTTCAGTTTTTACTGCCCACTACTGCTAAAAGCTTTTGGGCCACATGTGGACTTTTTCCCATTAGTTAGTATGCTAAAAGATCCCCTGCTTTTAGAGTAGGCGATTTTTCATCGAAGGTACGGCAGAATAGCACAAGAGGACAATTTGCTGACAAAAACGTACATGCCTGTCTAAACAAATATAAACTGACAAAGGCTTTAATTACGACCACAGGATTGATTGCATGAATTACTCGATTTTCGTGTTTATTTGGAGAGCGTTTAATGGCTGCAGTTTCGTCATATGCGACAAACGTCCTTGCACAGTCTTTCAAATAATAAAATTTCTGGGTCTTCTGTTTTTGTTATTTGTTGTGTTGAATAATTAACTTAGGAGAGATAACTACTCCATTTGAATGTAAAAGTGCTATGTGTCGCTGTGCATTCTCAGGGTTCGTATACTGTCTGATCCTATCGAACGTTCGTGGCGTCAGAGGTCAACGTTGAGTAGATATAGTCAAAAGAAAATTTGGCTCAAAACCTCCTCTTTTCGGAATATTGAGTCAGTAGGAACCATCATAAGAGGTGCTGTATCGCTAGTGGACTTTGCTCACTAAATTCAATACCCTTATCTGTTTGCAAGAGAAGCTCAAAGGCCGATCACATCATTCAGTTCATTTATCAATATTTTATACGTACGGTAGACCTTTCAGCTGAGTAATATAGACAAATATAGAAATATAGGAAATTGCTATAATGCTGCTCTGTCCTGTTTGGATTCTCTAGTTTCAATTGATAGCCTCTAAGCTCTGCCCTGAAGCGAGATATCGATTCTTTTTCTCGAATTTTGTAAGGAGTTTCTTTCGAATTTCGAATTTCGAATTTCGATTCTTTCGTGTGATTTAAAACTGTTTTGACAAACGGAATAGTACCCGAACGTCTCGTATCGTATTGTTAACTCACAGTTATCCGTTTTAATGGAAATGTGAGATATGGTTAGAAATTCTTTCTAAAGAAAAAGTGAGTGTCTTCCCCATTAATTACAAAATTCATCTTGCAGGTCCTCGGTCCTCGGTCTAAAAGTCAGTGTGCATCTGACTTACTTTGTGGAGTTGTGAATCGAAACGGTATATCTGTGGTTGGGGAAAGGGGCATTTCACATGTTAAATATGGCATATCACGTGTAATGTATGGCACATCACATGTTAAATTTGGCAGATCACATGTTTTATGTAGGTTATCAATACTAGCATATACTTATGTGTGCACTTATGATATATATTTTGCTTAATTCTTAGATAACATGAAAGACTTATTATTTTATCTAGTATGTAGTGTCCTAGTTTTTAATTTCTTCCACACCCATCATGTAAATACAACAGAGGACCACACCCTTTTAAAAATTAAAATGTCGATCTATAGAAATTTCTTATTTTAGGTTCAGCTTGTCTATGCAATGATTTCCCCTCGTTCTGAGGCAACTCACAACCGCCTGCGTCGCAGTATGAAATCCCCATTTTCATGTGAATAGATCGCGGTATGGACGCCTCCAACATATTTGAAAAATTAGAATGGGCCACGCCACGCCACTTATCACGCAGGTTAAGGTGTATGTTGGCACGTAGCAGAGGCAAACTTGGGGCACTTGAGACTCCGGGCAACTTTCGTTTCGAGGAGAATTTATAGGACGTGGATTCTGGGCAACATTGCGAAAGGAAATGGAAAACTAGCCCTAGACTATAATCGTGTTTGTCTTGTTTACTACGTAATCGATTGTCTTATTTTAATGGCTGTTGGCTTGCACCAATTTCATGGACTTAAGAGGCGGTTGTTTTGAGACAAAGCTAATTTACAAAGACCTGGCAATTAGGGGGTCGAAGGCCGTTCTACAAACAACACGAAAATTGAATGCGTCTATTCTTGAAAGCATGGCAGGAGCAAGTAAGTTCTTGCAGAAGACTGTGAATGATAGTTACTATTTTGTATTGCTACCAACTCGTCCGCGCGTTTTCTTGCCATTAGTCTCTGCTTCTTCATTTAGTAATATATATTATTTGCTTTCTTCATGTTTAAACTCTTATATTATGTGATATGTGGAAAGAACTGTCGCCAATTCTGCTGCCTATAGTATTTGAAAGGTGGCAGAGAAACAGCATGAGTATTTCATTGAAACGGAGCTATCAATCTACCTAGCCCCGTTCATGTGTATCATATGAAGATATGTGTTATCTTATAGCCCTCTCCTTTTAAGAGCATTCTTCATTTTTGTAGCCGCATGGTTTCTGTGGATTTTAGACTCCCTGCGATACCGTCCCGTGATATCATTTTCTGATATGACACGTAATATGGCCCCGTATTTAGTACATTGATAATCAGTGTTTGTGACATGAATATTAATTCAAACCCCTCCCCCCCAGTTCAAAGGATCTTTCCCACTATTCCCACGAGTCTTTTGTCTATTCTGTCTTGAATTTGCAAATGAGCGTTTACGCAATACGGTCTTTCGCAAAACTGTTATCTGTTAAGAATGGAATTGAATATCTTCTTAACAATCATGTGAAGATACACTTCCGATATTTCAAAGGGCTGCTTCTTTTCCATTTGTCTTGCAAATTGTCCCACTAACCAAACCGAACGAGACATCTATCATATGCAGATTTCTTATCAATCCGGCCGCTGTTAATGTGCGCGTGCAGTGAAGCGAGGAGATGATTCTTTATATGCTCGTTGCACCGGTGGGATTTTGTTAGTTGACTCAGAGAATTCCAGAGAGACTTCAGCTCGATCAATGGTCATGTACCTGCAGTATTTTTACTGACCTCTTGCGCACGTGCTCTTGTTTACGCAGTTAGAGTCCGATTGAGTTGCCGTAAGTGAATTCTTCTCGTGAAATATCACCTTATAAACATTTTTCATTTATGGACATATTTTGTCTGTTCTGTTAAGGTTGGAAAGAGGTCTCTTCAAATGATGCAGGTTGGAAAGCGTCGGAAGATCTGGTGAGAAGCAGGCCGGCTTGACATTGTTGTGATAGATCATTGTATTCTACAATTAAAAGAGAAGAGGATTTCATTGAAACTGTACGCTGTGCACGTGGCTTTTTGAGAGCATGTCGAACAAGATGAAGTTAGACTTAGAAGATGAAGCTCCGAACCTTGAAACCGGGATACTGCTGGATGGAGTGAATAGTGTCACAGAAGGGAAAGATTATCGAAGTGACAGTGGTGACATCGGTAGCTTGAGTTTCATCAGGAAGAAGAGAATGTTTCAGAATGGCTCATCCGTAGACTCAGGAAAGCTAGAGACAAGAATGATAATGGGAGAAAGATTGCCTGTAGGATTAACTGAAATACCAAGATTTATACCAGTTGGCAAGAAAAATGTCGTTATTTCGCCCATTGAATTCGATAACGTACGAGAACAACAGCGCTATTTTCATGATCTTTTTACGACTGTTATCGACGCCAAGTGGCGTTGGATTAGTGTACTGTTTTCATCAAGTTTTATTCTCAGTTGGTTGTTCTTCGGCACACTCTGGTGGCTTATTTACTACCTCAGAAAGAAACACGAATCAAGCGCAAATTGCATTGACAATGTTGATTCATGGACTGGTGCATTTTTGTTCTCTCTCGAAACGCAGACAACGATCGGATACGGAGGCCGACAAGTAACGCCAGAGTGCCCTGAAGGAGTTATACTTCTAGTTGTTCAGACAATTATTGGCTTGCTGATAACCTGCTCGATGCTAGGGCTAACATTTGCGAAACTCTCTCGTCCGAAAAACAGGGCGAACACTGTCGTGTTTTCTAAGAGAGCTGTTATTACGCTGCGAGACTCGAAACTTTGCCTAATGTTTAGAGTTGCTGATTTGAAACGTCGAAGACTTTACGATTGTAACGTGCGCGCTGTGCTTATCCACTCCAAGATAACAAAAGAGGGTGAGATTATCCCATTTCATATGAGCGATTTGCAACTAACGATCGACTTAAAACAGACCGAGTACACTATGAGAATATTCCCGATTTTTCCATTGAATATTATTCATCCGATCGACGAGGAAAGTCCCCTTTATGACATGTCGTCTATGGATTTATCACGAAATCACATCGAGTTGATAGTCATCCTTGAAGGTACTGTGCCCCACACAGGAATGGTCACCCAAGCTGTGAAGTCCTATACTTCGAAGGAGATCGATTGGGGACACCGTTTTAAGGACATGGTTAATGGCAGGTGCTATGTCAGTGATGTATGGCGAGTAAACTTCGCCCATTTCCACACGACATACAAGGACGCTGTCACACCGATGATCTCCGCTCACGAGCTAAGCCAAATTGACGATGAAAGCGACTCAAACGGTTATCAGACGGGCTCAAGCACAGCTTCAGCCTTATCTGGGTATCATGGCAACACACTAGTTGTCCCTGAAACTGTCGCAATAGACATTGATACAAGGGGCTTTCCTACCATTCCGGCACTGAAAGAGACAGAGGCGTGACTATTTCGACATCATTAGGTAGCGAGCGAACATTTGCTTGAAGGTATCGTATCATGTGAGACAATGCTTTTCTGGTAGATCAACTAATGTTGTTTGAAGAGGTTCAGAACATTCTAAGATCTACATTCGGCAATCTTTTGAAGTATTGCCTTCGTCTAAGAAGTTGGCTCTCAAGTGGAGTACAAGTAGAAGGCGGTTTTGCTTCTACCCTTGTGCCCTTAGTACTCAAATTCAAATTTTCTCATGTATATTAATTCCTTACCGTGTGTTAGATTGCAGTTTGAATAGGCAACGTTATCATAGCTCCCAGGGTTGTGAATCTGTTCTGTTTTATTTAGGACATCATATGTTTGCATTCCCTATCGTCAAATGCTTCTGTCTAGCAGGAGTTAAAAAATTATGGATCCTGATTCATATCAGCGTGTTTAACACCTCAAACTTTAAGATTTTATCCAATGCCTCTTTTAAACTGAAAATCAGTGGCCAATTTGAGATTTTTTGAGCATTTCTTTTATGTCGTAAAACAGAAAATTTCACAGAACTCCTCAATTCTCTGAGGAACATCGACTGTAAATCTTTGTTTGTTTTTTTGAAACTAGCCTTATATTTTTCTCATTAGAAATAATTTGAATATTCATAAGGTCATCTTGATCTGTTCAAGGGTGTGTCACGTCAGTGACATGGAGTTTTTCAATCTTGTCGTTAGGACCTGAGCCCCTTCGAACCTTGGCCTACATTTTAGACAGATGATATTTCGGTGCGTTGTCATAGAACAAGAATTCTGTTGTCAAGTTTTGTAGCTTTGATGAGCACAGGCTCTGTGAACTGTTTTCAGCAGTATAAGGACCAAGTCTATAAACCGTGTACCCAATATATACCCAAATGTATTGTACAATTATGGTCAAATTTTCTATTGAGTAATTTTGTCATTAACATTTTTGTATTGTTCTGATTAGCAAAGTCTTTATTACATTGCCATAGAGTACATGACTGAAATTCCACCTGACCGATAGTGTTTTACTGTCCAACTAATTCTATTCATGATAATGCCTGCCTGAAAATGGCTCTTCTTTCCTGTCTGAGTCACTACACAACTATCGTTACGTTTTCTCCCGTAGCATCTCCCTGCTTCACTAAACCTGGTTTTCTTTGTTCAGTGTTCTCCTACGTACAGGTGAGGTCATTTTACGAGTTGATGAAGAATGCCATCAAAATTTGGCTCATAATCACTACAACACGCATACAGCCAGCCGTGTTTACATCTAGATTTTCTATCTGAGTACCGCGGCAATCGATTCACAACTAAAACATGCTTCAGAAGCATTACTAAATTTTCCAGCCAATATTGATGTTTTTTAATGCATTGAACTTCAATCCGATTTATACAGCTTTATTCGAACGCCTTATGGAATATGTACGCTGTTATGTTTTTAGTTTTCTGCGTTTATCACCAAGTTTTCGTAGCTCACTGTTTGTCCTGTACGGCTCAGAACTTATAAGTAAGATTCTTAAGATAAGATGCATTAAACTAGAAATTCACAGCCATTATCTCCATCACGAAGCTTGTTACAAATGATCCTAAGTTCCATATATTTTTCCAATGATATTCGGCTATCTTAACTGTTTAAAACTTTGTTTGTGATGGCTTGAGTTCCAGAATACAGACACATTGAGCCCATTGTTCCTCGCAAATTCAAAAGCATAGAAGGAAGAACTCTCCCTCCTTCCCCTTCCCTCACTAGTTCCCCCCTTCCCCCTCTGCCTTTCTTCTCATCCCTACCTCTGCTTCATGTTAACTACTTTGATGAGGAAAGGACCTGACAACCTCACTATGCCGGCGGCCCAGGATAAGTGTCCTTTCTAACGGGCACTCCCCCAACGTACAGAATCGTATATGGGACTAACCTCTACCTTTCTCCTTTGATACAAAAAACGTTTCTCTTGATTTCTCCTTTACCTGTCGGAAATTTCTATTAGATATAGACGCCGAGTTTTTGTAAATTTGTTTTCCTGTCATTCTTCCTCGGCTTTATTACTACAATCGTCTGTTAGTGAAGTTTATTCGTGTTTTTCGTAACAGTTAAGTGTGCATCTCTACAGTATATTTCTTTGTATATAGATAGGATTAGAAATTCCTATCGTTAAGAGAAACTTTTGGTATGAGCAGTTATGTACTGTAGTTTTTTATAAGTAATATTCAATGTTTTTGAGTATATTCCTAGGCAACTACCGTTGTCGTTCTTACGTGGAATTTCTCATTTCTTTAGTCTATTACCTGTGTACCGGATCGTCATCACGTTGAAACGCACCGAATCCACGTATGCTCCATAGAATCAACTGCATGAAATACATGTTCTCTGTACAGCCCCTTTTTAGAGCTGAAATTCAAGTCTGTCTATTTTGTGTATCTGTGGATACGTAACGCACGCCAAAAGCCCCTAATGTACAGCTTTATTTGCGTGTAGAATTCTGGCGTATGTACTGAAAGTATAGCAGCAGATGGATGGGAATTAAAGATACAAGTTGAACACTTGTGACTGGAAAACTTTTTGATCTTGAATTTGATGTATTGAATATTCTGGAACACTTTGATATCGGTGCAACCTTGTGACCTGTTGCAAACGAGTATTGAAAGGGCGAGGTGGTCACTCCTATCTTTTGTACTAAGGGTTCACTTCTTCATACGTGAGGTTCAAGTGTATGTCTCAGTACCTGACGACTCTTATTTCCTGTGACTAAGAGGTTATAGGGTTATAGCGAGGCTTCCATTCTCGAATGAATGAAAGAAAGATTCTGAGAGCAACGATGCAATAGTGGAACTTAAGGGACACGTTCGATTAAGCACTTCTGTCTGATACGACAGGTTCGTACAGCATAACCTTTTCTAGCACTTTATTCTACGTTTGCCATGGCAGTGTTCGTCTTCTCTTGGTAATTATTGGCTCATTGATTCGCATCAACTGTTACTGTAAGGTGACGTTACATCGACGACGGATGTCTTAACTTCAATGAGCAAGCTCAACCATGTTATCGCCTTATTCTGGTAGTTGTAACTCCAGTATGCGCTCAAGCAGCGCTAATTTAAATGAACATGCAAACACTACTTTATGCTATGATAGACTTTGACTAGGCTCTCCGAAATTGCAAATACTGCTTTCTGTTGTTTGACGTTGCGTTAAATGGTGTGAATGTTCTTTCTGGCACACTGTAAAGTGTTACAATAGTTGTTGTAAGGAATGATGGTCAAACAGGATAAAAGAAACTTTAGAGTTTCAGCATGTTGGCCAAATGTTGGCCACAGCTTTAAATTTCTTAGGCCATAATCTCGTTTCCAGTACCATGAAGTGTGATCGAGACAGCTCTAGAACAGGCAACCGACTCAAGCCCTGTTTCCCATCATCATCTTCACATTTCAGAGAGTCATAGCCTATTCCGGGAAATTTCCAAACAGATTGGCTTTCCAGCTTTGTCACAGGCACCAAAACTGCTTTTGACAGAAAAGAATAATCCCTATGACAAGTATAAAAACAGTGGCTCACTTTACCAAAGGAACACTGCTAGCTGAGCCTCAGATGAGAATTTTCACAAGCACTCAGCTACCCACATGCTTTTGGCTAACAATTTTGATAAGGGTTTTAATAGAAATCGGCATTCGTTGAATTATGTTATACAGTTGCCCCGCCGTCTTAGACACTATATACTGGATATATTCTCAAATATTTGCAAGCAGTTGCTCTTAAAGCAAGAACAATTTAAGGCGATTTGAGCCTAAATATTGCTCTTGAAACAAGAACAATTTAAGACAATTTGAGTCTAAAATTTGTCAACAATTAAGAACATTGAACATCTACAAAAATTATCTGGTTCTTGTCAAAAAAGATTATAGTCCACGAAGAGATTATGTGGCTCTTTAAGTTTGAAGAGCTCACCAATATGCTCAACCATATGTCTCATGGTTGTCAGCTCCTCTAGACACTGCTTACTCATCGCAGCAAACTTTCAGGAGTCATTTGGCATGCCGGTGCAGGCTTGAGAGAGTTTTGGGACTTATTGTTGCATATGAAGGAATCCATTCAAATATATCGCAGATAGAAGATTCATGGCGAAGCTTCCAATACCTAAAAACACACCTGCATTGAATATAGTCGTGACTCCTTCTCGTCGTTATGACTCCGTCGCTTGTTTATTAGCTTTTCAAGGAAGCAAATTCAATCAGCCCCTTTGTTGTTATACCCCTGAAATACGAAGTCTCATGCCAATCGCGACATTCATTAACGAACTTATCAAGATGTGACTCACAAACTCCTTCCTATGGGTATAGCAGAATACAATGGGTGAACGCATAGAAGCTTTATTCCAAACACAAAGTTCCCACCCTAGTAACTGCTGTCAGCTGAGGGTCACGGTTCTTCAATGGCAATGTGAATCCTTAATCATGATAAGATCACTTCATTGAAGCATTGCCTGCCAGCTCAAAGACTGAGGGAGGGCTTCTGAGTTAATCCCATAATTTATTGGCCCACAAAATCAATACTGGTGTCTGCTCTACGTTTAGAAATGATTTGTAATAGCATTGTTTGTCTTCGAGCCCAGCAGACATTCAAACTTTTCGAAGTTCTTTTCAATTTCAGGACAAAATGGCAATTGCTCTCGCATTGATGCCAGAGAATCACATCACCTGATTGGTTTATTGTCAGGTTTGGGTAAGCAATCCAACTTAAATGGGGGTCGCGATCAGCTGACAACTTGACATGAAATAACAAAAAAGTAACTCCAAATAGATTCATCCGTTGTGCTTTATATTCAAGTAATGATAAGATACGACAAACTACCTTAATAGCCTTCATGACATCTTTCAGGCAGATAAAACTCTACATAATAGCACTCACTAGTTATACTTTTTACAGGAAAACACTTTAAGGACACGGAAACTCGTAAATAAGATAAGGGGACTTCGAGAACATGGTCAGTCTCAGATGTGAATTTTCCCATGCACTTAACTACTCTCTCGACTACTTTTTACCTAACGAATTCTAGCGATGGTGTTAGCAAACATCAGCTTTCGTTGCTTTGCTTTCAATAGCAGCACGGTTATGTCTTTGCAACTGTATATTGCATGTAGTTTCTCAAACATTTGCAAAAGATCACTTTTTAAAAGATTAGAGCACTTTATGCAGAACATTTGAGTACATTTATCCGTAGATGTTTTCCACTTCGCTGGTCTTACAAGTAAACTTTAGTAGTAGCAATTCTATGCTTATAGTAAAGTAGTAAGAAATTTATCTTTGGCTTTGATGCAAACTTCCAGTAGATCACAGATACAGAGGTATGGACTGCTTTGATGGTAGAAGGAAAGGCTAGTTTGATAGCATCATTGTCATGATTTGCAATGACAATGGGAGGGTATTCCTGTAATGTTCCATTTTAATTTGTCTAGGAGCTATTATCGAAACATTTTTGAAGAGAGGCTTTAAGTGGAATCAGCATTAAGACGAAAATACAGTCGGTTTGGGTGCGGATTGCACAAATCGTTGTAAGCCTCTAGCATGTGCTAAGACATGAAGCACTCATAATTCCAGAAGTAATTCATTGGCGAAAGAATAATGACATCTACTGTATCAAGTGGTTCAGTTTATCATAATTTCCATGTTGTTGTTATGCAGTTGTTTCTTTTTGTAGCATTTGAAAGCTAGCGCTGTAAAGGGAAAGAGTAATCTCATCTGACATTCCTTTGGGATTAGAGTATGTACCTGATGAAGCTCCTTTGTGGAACTTTCACAGCTTTCAGTGCCCTGTGTGAATAGTCCTACACACCCCGGACAAGCTATGAATACAAAAAAATTTTCCCCCTGAGAATTGTTGTCAAATAATTTATTGTCCTATTCATCTTTGTCAACTCTGTATCAGCACCAAGAGGCAGGTTGAGGTAATGCTTCTTTTCCTGTCAAACTACTATCGGATCAATGCGATTGAAAGCATGACCCAACCAGTGGTGTTAGGCCAATTTTGAAAAAACAGTGAAGAAATCTCCTTTGAGCCTTATGACATCCTGGTCCTGTTTCCAACAATGTAATGACCTGCAAGCAAACTTTTTTCGATTTGAACAACAAGCTGGCCTATGTTGTAGATAAAAATCGCCTATTATAATCCTGTATTGTGCCCTATTTTCTCGTAGGTCGGAATGACCTTATTACTAGAGCAGCCCATCAGTCCCATACCTAGATTATTTTTCTTTATAGATAGGTACAATGGAATTTCCAGACAACATCTATTTCATCCTTCTATATTCTCAGATTACTTTTCTTTATACATAGGTACAATGGAGTTTCCAGACAACATTTATTTTATCCTTCTATATTCTCTGTCTTATTACCTGTTTTTACTTTATGGTTTCCGACACCAGCATTCTGCAAGCTATTCTTTTAGCGATAGATCATAGAAGATAGTCGTAAGGTTAACTTGCTAGCTAAAATGTCTGACAAACTTCTTCTGAATACTTCTGCAAAATTTACTGAGTAAGCGTTATTTCTTTTGCCCTCCAACCAATATTCTATTTGTTTACAGCAGTATGTTCCACGTTCAGACACCAGTTCATCTTCTTAGTCTTTGCCAATTTCGTTTCGGTTTCCACCAGTCAATGGAATTGTTAGAGCTTTTGTCCACTCACATGTCAAACGTTTCCTTTGTAGAAGTTAGTTCTAAAGCCTGGTTTCCAATATGCCGTTACCTGCCGGCTACTATCGCAGGCATTGATGTTTGCCTAACTTATGGCATATTAGATGCACACTATCCAGTGCTGTCGGCGGCCATCTCAAGCTCCCTGCGGCTTACTAACAAATTCGCAGTTCTCTTGAGTAAAATGACTTAACGCGACACATCGACTACACATTAACAGGTGTTTGCCGTTAAAGCAGTGGGAGTTTTTTGAGCAAGATCTGAAGATGAGCAGTGGTGATCTTTCTATTTTAGGTTCTTGACTCTTGATTCTCTGTCTTTTCCAGAATACTCTCATATATATGTCTATTGGCCAATGACGTTTTCATCTAAAATACAGCATGTCTAACTGGGGGCTTTTTAATTTATTGGATGCAGACTGGAAACTCTTTTTCGTAAGCCTAATCGGCCATGTAAAAGCAGGTGCGTCCTTAAGCCCAACTCTGTAGCTATTCCAGTCCTCAACTGAAACTTGTTCCGTTAAAAGGAACAACACCTTTTCTGGTTGCTCTGCTCATTAACTATTCATTAATCATCAACTTGCTTTTTGATGTGATCAGGAAGGAATCATGGAGACTTATCTGTAATCCTCAGTTTTAAATCAAGTTTCCATCTTAAACTCGAAAACAGTTATCAGTAAAGGATCTCTCAATGTGCCTTTCTCCAAGCATTTCTTCCAATCTTCGTGCATATGATCTGAATATTTATTTGCAGCTAATTGATCCACTCCTGCACACACCACTGCACTGGGTCATTCACAGCTATTCTTTCATTCATTTTTCAAATTTACTAAGCAAATTCCTCAAAATTCGCCTTGACGAACAAATCATCTGCATAATTGATTATGATGTTAAGTCATGTTTAGGTGTGAGCGCACTGAATTGCAGGTGAAGAGTCAATTTTTACTTCCATATTTTGTTGAAAAAACAGAAAGCTGTCTGTTGTGAAATTGTCATGCATTAGTAATGGTCTTCCGTTTCTGACTTTCAGAGAGAAGTCGGACTAGTACAAATTTGCATTGGGAGCGATTATGCTAGACAAGTTGATCCCAAAATATTTGGCTTAAGGCTTCGGTCAAATGACCCAACATTGAAGCCAACATTTCATACTAAATTTAACCCAACATTACTAGACAATTTATCATGAGTGGTCAAGCGATCCAGCATTTGACCCAACAATTCATCCAACACTTTGCCGCTAGTACCAGTGACAGTAAAAAGTAACTATCACGGTGTCCTCCACACAAAGTCTACTACACACTTACATTGCCAATAATGTTGGGAGAGGTGGTTAAACGAGCCAGCATTTGATCCAACATCTCCTAACAGAGGAATTGTTGCGAGTCATCATCCAACACTTTTGAACGCTGGCAAATTTCGCCCAGCATTGAAAATAATGATGTTGTGCGACCCAACATGGTGGTCAAACGGTCCAGCATTTAGCCTAACATAATGTCGTGTCATATGTTGGATCGTCTGACCGAGTCTTAATACGAATATAAGTTATCTAGTAGCATCTTTAGTCATTCATTTGTAATTTAATCTACATTGTCACCGTCAGCTTGCAGCCGAGACCCGAGACCGGACTCTCATCGCTGCATGCACAGTTTAAGATGGAAATAGTTTACTTCAAAAAGGTAGCAAGCTAGCTAATGATTAAAATTTTTCTATACATGAACTGTTCATTGGCTTGTGGAGTGATCTTGTAAACATACTGATTGCTTATACTATAATTTCTAGCTTGCATATATTTAAGTAGAAACCGCCCTTCACAATAATTCTCAATCTCATAGCTTTATCACATTTCTGTTATCTGATGACAATTTTAAACGTAGACAAGCTAGCAGTAACATGATAGTTCCTCAGTATAAGAGAAAAAAGGATTTTTAGTTCTAATTAGATAAGAGAAAAATACGATACTGTTCTACCAGGAGGTCATGTCATGTCATGTTCTACCAGGAGGTCATGTCATGTCATGTTCTACCAGGAGGTCATGTCATGTCATGTTCTACCAGGAGGTCATGTTTGGGGATAGTGCTTTTAACTAATTTGATATCATGTTACTTCACAGGTCCAAGAGGTAGGTTTTTATTTGCTTTTCTAAATAGGTTGGTTGCTTCCAAAGTTCTTTTATCATTTGGAACATCATTCCATACTTTTCCATATGATGGTACCATTTGATCTTGCATCACCCTCTCGTATATTTTAGATTCTGATTGTAAAACTGTGATGGGTCGATAGTTCTTTTTCATAAAATCATCCTCTTTTTTGACCAGTTGACTAATATCTCCGGCCTTCAGCTCTTTGGGAAAAATACATTTGGATAAACCATAGTTGTATAGATTTTGAATTAATGTACAGAAGACATCATAATTTTCTCTAAGAATTCTTACTGGTATGGAAGTGACAGGAGAAACCTTATTCGAGTTAAGTTTTTTGATTTGTATAGCAACATCTTCAATGGCGACTTCTCTAAAATAAAATTTGTCGGAAGGCATGGTTTTTCTTTGATATTGCATATGCTTGGATGTAATTTAAATTTCATTACGGCTTTGTCGATTGGATCTACTATGTCATTTGTCGGGAGTAATAATGATTCATTGGCAGAGATTCCTAAGCTTTCTGTAATATTTGCAAAAAATCTGTTAAAAATTTCTGCTTTATCAGAGTCTTTGCTTACCATTTTTGCATCCCCGAGCAAAGAAATGGATGAATTTATTGCACTTTGTAATAAATGAAGACTCATGTGTGCGGGTTTCTGCAGCATAGCCAACCTGCTTTTAATCATTAACTTACTTGCACTGAACGCTTGGGTTATGATCCTTTGTCTTGCAGGTAGAGTTAATGTCGCTTGATGCTATCTCTGTATCCATGCAAGTGTCGATGTGAGCTCATCAGTTGTTAATAATCTCTTCTCTAGTATTTTACGTTCACCGTAACATCTCAAACTTGTTATTTGCAGTAGGATTAAGGATATCTATACTTTCTGGTTTGCAAACTGAAAACATGCTATTCGATTCTACTAATTTTTATGGGCTTTACAATTAGCTAAGCTGGTTCACAATCATCTGCTAACTGCACGGTGATCTGGATGATAGACTTGCAGACCGGAACAATTTTGTACACCAGTATTACAATCACTTACCTTCTTTTGGAAGTTGCTATTGTGAGAATAAGAAGCATTGGCACATAGTACTTGCTTTCCGGGGTAAAGTCAACAGGATTTGGAAAAATGTGTGTAGTGAAAGTATGAGAAAATTAGTGACCCGAGCAGGGCTCGAACTCGTGATTCTCGACTTCGTGCTTTGAGTTTCTACCACGTAGGTATCGGGGTTCAAACATTTACATTGTGACACAGATTTTCGACGTACAAGGTGGTAAGGTAAACGGCGTACAAATTACAGGGTCGCGAGTTCAATTCCTGCTCTGATCACTCATTTTCTTGTACCTTCACTTCCCAATACACGTATATCTCTTATAAAAAGCGAACTTTCTCCCTACAGCCTGGATGTTTTGTGATACTTTGTCAAACTCAGCGCTAAATATTTCTTAAGTGTTGTTTGTATTTTGTTTCCAATTATAAAAACTGTTCGCACTCAGCTGTATTCAGTAAACAGTCATGCGACAGTAGATGTTGGCAAAAGTCTGATCTCTTATAAAGGGTAAGAAGGAATACTTTCGTTAGATTTGCTTCGGTAACGTTTGATGTACCTCAAGGCTCTTTCTTTGGTCCAGCTCTGCTCTTGCTGTATATGTATAACATTCCAAAACTCAACTTGTGAGTCATCGTTTGAGAATCATCCCGTATCATACTTCACAGCAAAATCATGTACAACTGTCAAGACGTTACAAGATGACCTTCATGCATTAGTGGACTGGAAGATAACTGCAAAGCATTAAAAATCTCAATTTTCAATAGAACTCCTGTTAAGGTTGAACAAACACTAGATACTTATCACAATTCTATGTCTCAGAGTTGACCATTTGTTGTCAATTTTAATGGTAGACTCAAAGGGTATGAACAAGAAAGCTTTCTAGCAAGCAAAGTAAAACAATCTCACAGGATTCCCAAGACAAGACTTGCAAGTTAACAACTGTTGGATAAACCCCTGCTTGCATTGCATTAAATTTTTGTAACTCACATGATGTAACCTCAGGTTGAATATGAGATAAAACATGTGTCATAGTCACGAGTTAAGAATCGCATGTCGCAATACTCTTGTAGTAGTATATTCGCAGAGATTGAGAATGAATGTTAAAAAGGTGGGTTGCAAATAAATGATCGCCTTTCTCTGTAGTTTGTTCTGCATGATTAAATTTCACCAGCACTGAAAGAAGTGATATTCTTAACATATGGTCCACCGAAATCGGATTGAATCGTATTCGCAGAATGGAACAACTTGAAAAGGTAAAAAAGAAACGAAGGACCCATCGAGGAACAGCAACGAGATTGCTGAACAAAGTTGAAAGCCTCGTGAAAGAGGATAACGTTGATCGTATAAAGCTGAAACAATGTTCAATAGACCTCAGTGAAAAGCAGAAGATATTAAAGGAAATCGATGCTACGATTATTGAGATGATGATCGAAAATGACTACAAAGAGGAAGATTGCGACAAAGAAGCCGAGGAAGCAAGTATCATGGGAGAAAGGATAACTTATAACCTTGTTTTACTTGAAAATGCATTAAATGAAGTCAAAAAGGACGTCCCAGCCCCGCAAAGTGGCAATGAAAAGGAAGATCAGGCAACACCATCGACAGATATGGAATCCACGAACAGAAGAGAAAGCATTGCGTCTGCGCAATCGTCGAGTCAGCTTAGCGCAAGTTTTGCACGGAGGGTGAAACTACCCAAATTGGAGCTAAAAAGATTTGCCGATAAGGTCTCTGAATGGCAAGAATTCTGGGATGGTTACAAGAGCGCTGTCCATGACGATCCTAACCTCGCTAAAGTGGACAAATTTAAGTACCTTCGGAGCTATTTAGACGAACCGGCAAAAAGCGTTGTGACCGGATTTTCCCTAACAGAAGCTGATTACGATGCTGCAGTGGAGTTATTGACTAAAAGGTATGCGAAGCCAGGAGCGATAAAAAGAGCACACATAAACCAGCTGCTGAGCCTTGCCCCTGTGTTCAAGGAAACAAGCGTGGAGAGATTGCGCAATTTACGAGATCAAATCGAGACTCACTTTCGCGCACTTGAGGCTCAATCCGTTGACAAGGAGTCCTACTCTACCGTGGTTGTCCCAGTGTTGATGGATAAGATTCCACAGTCGATTCGTCATAATATGATTCGGTTCGGAGAAGATCACATGAAGTGGAACGTAGACGACTTGGTAAAGTCATTGGATAAAGAGCTGGATGTTCTTGAAGGACATATTCCAATTCTGAAGAGTCAAGACGCACAGGGAAGACAAACCGAACGTTATTTGTCACAACGGCCTAGGCCTACAACAGCTACAGCCTTGCTGTCGACAGGTGGAAAGGAAATGAAGAAATGCCCATTTTGTTCCCAAGACCATGCTGCTGAGAACTGTGATGTAGTTGAAGATAGAACTGAACGTAAGAAACTTCTATTTAAATCAGCTAGGTGCTTTTCTTGCCTAAGGCCAGGTCACAGATCTTCACAGTGTAGGTTTAAAGCACAGTGCAAGTTATGTAAAGGTAAGGGGCATCATATCGCTATTTGTAGTAGCTTTGCGCAGCCTAAGGAAACGCGCCCTGAGCCCTCTGCAACACAGCTTGACCCCACTGCAAGCGCTTGGATTGGGTATACTGGTTTAGGTACAAGTGTAGCTTTGCAAACTGCCTTGGCCAATGTGTGCAGCAAGGAAGGGAGAAAGGTGAGAGTCTTATTTGACACTGGCAGTCATAAGACTTTCATCACTGCCAAGACAGTAGGCAAGCTAGGACTGGAAACAGTCCGGAGAGAGAGACTTGGGATAAAAGCCTTTGGGAGAAAAACTGCAGAGATAGAAATGAGAGAGGTAGTAGAGCTATCTTTAAAGGACTTGAATGGAATGGGAAAGGAAGTAAGAATTGAAGCTTTTGTTGTTGATACTATTGCAGATATTGCTAACATTCATATTGAAGTTATTAAGGAACAATACCCGTATTTGAAAGATTTGTATTTCTCAGATATTAGTAAGGCCGAAGACACATTGGAGGTGGATTGTCTTATTGGTTCTGACTTCTACTGGTCATTTCAAAGTGGTGAGGTAAGACGTGGAAATCCAGGGGAGCCGGTAGCAGTAAAGACATCAATTGGGTGGGTATTGTCAGGACCCATCAAAGGTAAGAGTTTGAACTCTGTTACTTCTTGCAATGTTAACTTCTTGACTGATTCTACAGCCTTATTGACAAAAACTGATAACACTGATTTAAGGACACAAGTGGATAAATTGTGGGATTTAGATAGCATAGGAATCCGTGTTGACAATGAGGTATATACCAGTGTGATTGATAACATCCTATTTACAGGCAAGAGGTATTCAGTAGGCCTTCCTTGGAAAGTAGCACACAAGCCTCTACCCTCTAACTATTCCAATAGCCTTGCAAGGTTAAAGGGATTGATGAGAAGGCTTAAAGAAACACCTGAAGTCCTTCTACAGTATGATGAAGTTATCTCCCAACAGATAAAGGAAGGCATTGTTGAACAAGTGACGGCACTTGAACCTGTTGGTCGTGTACATTATCTCCCCCATAGAGCGGTGATTCGGGAAGGTGCTGAGACCACAAAATTGAGAGTAGTGTATGATGCATCCTGTAAAGATGGGAAAACTGGTGTATCATTAAATAGCTGTTTACATGTTGGGCCTCCCATGACACCAATGATTTTTGATGTCCTACTTAGGTTTAGGGCAAATCATGTGGCCCTGGTAGGAGATATTGAGAAGGCATTTCTCAACATTGAAATCCACCCCGAGGATAGGGACTCCCTCAGATTCCTGTGGGTTAATGATGTTAAGTCCCCAGAACCAGAAGTAACAATCCTTCGATTTAAGCGTGTTGTTTTTGGGTGCAATTCGTCACCATTCCTTCTGAATGCTGTGTTAAGACACCATATAAACAAATATGTTGAGGAAGATCCAGAGTTAGTGAGAAAACTAATTGGAGGATTTTTTGTGGACGACTTGGTGACTGGGGGGAAAGATGTAAAAGGCACTCTCTTACTGTATAAGAAAGCAAAAGAAACAATGAAAGCTGGAGGATTTTCTCTTAGAAAATGGAAAACCCATAATGCTGAGCTTGCAAGAGAGATTGATAGGTTGGAGAATGCTGAAGGGAGAGAAAGGGAGAATGACCCTGGGTCAAATGTATCCTATGCAAAGGAAACACTAGGTGCATCCATTGGACCAGCTGAAGATAGGGGAAAAGTGCTTGGACTGAACTGGAATTATAAGGAAGATACCTTAGAATTAGACCTAGAAAATGTTGGTAAGAATATAGATAATAAGATTATGCCCACTAAGAGAAGTATTTTAAGCACTCTTGCATCATTGTTTGACCCCCTAGGATTAATCTGTCCAGTGGGAGTATCTGCTAGAATTATGTTCCAAGAGTTATGTTTAGGGAAGGTTGAGTGGGATGAGCCATTGACATTTGAAAAGCACAAAGAATGGGAGGAATGGCTAAAGGATCTTACAAAGGTGAAAGAGATATCAATCCCCAGGTGTATGTTTGAAGGTAATGCAGGGGAAATATTGAATTGCCAATTACATGGGTTTGCTGATGCCAGCAAACGTGCGTATTGTGCAATGGTCTTCCTAGTCTGTACAACTACTGAAGGCATTTACACCAGGTTGCTTTGTGCCAAGTCCCGTGTTGCACCTTTAAAGGAGCTTACCATCCCCCGCTTGGAATTGATGTCTGCCAGAATATTGGCCACAATGATGGATACTGTTAATAAAGCCTTACAGTCTGAAGTAAAAATTGATAAGGTTCGCTACTGGCTGGACAGTAAGACCACTCTTTATTGGATTGCCAACAATGGGGAGTGGAAACAATTTGTTCAGCACAGAGTGAATGAAATTTTGCTTTTGTCCAGAAAGGAAGATTGGGGACATGTTGCTGGAGCAGAGAACCCTGCAGACCTGGGATCCAGGGGAGTGAGTGCTACCCAGTTAAGGGAGAGTGTGTTATGGTGGGAAGGACCAAAATGGTTGAAGAAGGGAGAAGACATGTGGCCAAATGGAGCTAAGCTTGAAAGCTCAGAAGAGGTGAAAAGTGAAAGGAAAAGGTTGAATGTGATGGTAGCAATAGCCAAGGAACCGAGGGGGGTAAGTAATATAATTGATATAAGCAGGTTTAGTAACCTAGGTAAGTTGCTTAGAGTGACCACATTTGTTTTGAGATTTATAGAGAACTTGAAATGTAAAAGACAAGGAAGACAATTGGTAACAGGAAGGATTAAGGTTGAAGAAATTGAAGCTGCAGAACTAATTTGGATTAAAGATTCACAACTCAAGTTGCAGAGTGCTCCAAGTTTCAAGAAAATGTCACAGAATTTGAATGTCATAAGGGAGAATGAGATCTTGATATGCAAGGGCAGACTTGGTAATGCAGATTTAGACTTTAGATCCAAATTTCCTATATTATTGCCAAACAAAGACAAGTTCACAGAATTAGTGATAGCTGACTGCCATAGCAGAGTTCATCATTGCAGGGAAAAGGCAACTCTGGCAGAGCTTAGGTCAAAATTTTGGGTTGCCAAGGGAAGACAGTGTGTCAAAAGGGTAATAAAAGCTTGCCTTATTTGTAAGAGGTTGGAGGGCAAGGCATATGATTCTCCTCCTTCAGCAACACTGCCTGAATTTAGGGTAAAGGAATCCCCACCTTTCAGTAAAGTGGGAGTGGACTTCGCAGGTCCACTGTATGTGAAGGGACCAGGGGGTGAAGTGACAAAATGTTATATTGCACTGTTCACCTGTTGTATTACACGAGCAGTGCACCTAGAGCTCGTCCAGAACCTTCTGGCAACAACATTTGTCAATTGTTTGAAGCGTATGTGTGCTAGGAGAGGCACACCAAGCCTTATCATCTCTGACAATGCTAAGACCTTTAAAGCCACAGTAAAATTACTAGAAAGGCTTGGTAACGAAGAAGCTGTTGTTGACTTTTTAAATTCTAGAAGAATTACATGGCGATTCAACTTAGAGCGTGCTCCGTGGCAAGGTGGTATTTTCGAAAGAATGATCGGGACAGTGAAGAAATGCCTCAGGAAGGTACTAGGGAACGCCAGACTTTCATATGACGAACTGAATACTCTCTTGACAGAAATAGAGTGCACGGTTAATTCCAGGCCACTAACTTATCAATATAATGACCCGGACGAAGTACTAACACCATCTCACCTAATACATGGACGCAGACTATCTCCACTGTCTGACAGTTTTCACTTAGATTCTGATACGGATTTGGACAACTCTGATATTCTCTCGAAAAGATTTAGGTACCTTTCTAGGAAATTGCAGCATTTTTGGGGAAGATGGAGAAAAGAATACTTGGTGGATCTAAGGGAATCTCATAGAATGAATAAGGGTATGCCAGTTAACATTGAAAAGGGGGACGTAGTGATTATTCAAGAGGACAATACCAAGCGTGGAACGTGGAAAACTGGAATTGTGGAAGAGACCATAATAGGGAAGGATGGTCAGGTAAGAGGTGCAAAAGTTCGTAGAAACGGCAGAGGTAAGTTTGAAATCTTAACTAGACCACTGCAAAGACTATTTCCTCTAGAGATAAGTGCAAGAGACGAGAGGAAGGAGAATAATAGTGTATCAAGGATGGAAGAAGTGAGAGAGGAGACGGATGACAATGAGAATGAAAAAGGAAGGAAGCAAAAGGATGAATTGGGAAAACTAAACCGGCCCCACAGAGCTGCAGCGAGCAACGCGCGCATCTTATCCAAACTTATGCTTGACCCCTAATGGGTCGAGGAGGGGGGTGTGTTGGATAAACCCCTGCTTGCATTGCATTAAATTTTTGTAACTCACATGATGTAACCTCAGGTTGAATATGAGATAAAACATGTGTCATAGTCACGAGTTAAGAATCGCATGTCGCAATACTCTTGTAGTAGTATATTCGCAGAGATTGAGAATGAATGTTAAAAAGGTGGGTTGCAAATAAATGATCGCCTTTCTCTGTAGTTTGTTCTGCATGATTAAATTTCACCAGCACTGAAAGAAGTGATATTCTTAACAACAACCTCTACTGTTGCTGAATTGCTTTTGGAGCTCAATTAGGCCAGGCTTCAGTACGGACGAAGAGATATCAGACTATGCGTGCTTCGCGAAGTTTACTGTAATCTGATACAACTCACTACTGCAAACTGCTTTCAGTTTCGATGAAGAAATACACAATGTCCACACTAGCTGGCACTCTATTCTTTGCAAAGTTTAGGAGCCTATTGAAAACATTTGTTGTTCCTATTCGTTTTAAGGGAGTTGATATTTTACCAATATCTGCAGTCGCATGTCCAGTTAAAGACAGTTTGCTGATAACAGCTGTGTGCCTCGTATATCATCCAATTAACTACTGTATACACAAGGACTTGCCTTGTGAAGTTTACTTTTTGATAATGCTATTTAAGGGTTACCCTGGGTAGAAGGTCACCTTAGGTGGGTACTCATTTTGACTATTGGTACTTCAATGGGTAGATTGAAAGTAGAAGTGAGGAAAACATGAATTTATCTGACCCAACCCAATAAGTGTCTAGAATTTTCAGACGTATTGGCTGGCTTACCATCTTTACCATCCCCAGAACGAAGTTCCATGGTTGCGTTGGCAATACTTCAAATGGAAGCAAGCCTCGCTTTCGTTCTTTATTATGTTGCCATGACAAGGCATTCGTTACTTCTAATCAGGAATATGGCCGCCTCAGAAGTTGATGGAGAATCAAATGGCATTAACTTATTGTCAATTGGACTTGAAGAGCTTCAGATCAAACAAAAACAAACCAAGAAGAAAGGAGATGCAAACTTTGACTTTTTAAAGTCTTTGGATCCTGGAAGGAGAAAGCTATCGTCAGTTGAATCTCAGAGAATCCTTTCATCTGTTGACGATTGTATTCGTAAAGTTGAAATCGTGACTCTACTCCCATTCATTATCGAAAATATCGAACGATTCTCGATTTTACTTGGATCTGGACTAGTTAGTCTAATCGAGGAATACGATGCGATTGAGAAAAAATACACCAGAGCGTTGAAGACTTACCGCAAAGCGTTGCGAGCCAGCGAGGTGGAGAGCAGATCCTCAGTCTCGGAGGAGGAACTTTCCAGGCCTGACAGCCGTCTAAGCAATGGCTCGGATTGGCTTGCACATGCTGAGCTTGAAGACGTCCGTCAAACCGTTGATTCTATCAGGGACAATATGAAGATTACTGTCAAAAGTATAGTCCGGATTTTTGGAAAGAATCCCTCGGCATTAAAAGCAATCAACGTGGAAAAGAGAGAAAGGGCTTTTGAAGCTAATAGCCTGATCGATGGACTATATTCCCTTAGAGAACTGGTATTTCTTAGGCTTGCCACTAGCCCTGGCGAAGAGCTTGAAAGAGTAAAGCAGTTTGTTGACTTGACAATGAAGGAGAGAAAGGCACAAACGACTATCGAAAAGCTGACAGGCAATTTGAATGCTGCTGTTAAGGACAAAGATGATGAGGTATCCATTTCCTATGCATAGTATGGCATGACGTCATATGTCGCATGACGTTATACCAAATGATAGCATTATAACATTTCATTATTCATTTTGTCATTTTCAAATAATTTAGGAGGGCAGCCCTTCAGCAAGTGCTGGTGTGCAAGGAGCCTTCCATTTAATTTACAATATACATTTTACAAAATGTATATATATGATAGCATGAATATATAACAACTGATTAATAAAAAAACAAATTAAAATTTAAAAAATCAAAAAGCAATAAAAAGTAAAATCAAGTTAGTTGTAGTTTACATTCCTTCAGAGAAGATGCTTGCTTTATTTCAACTGAAAAGCCACTGAAGTTTTGTTTTCTTGAATTATTTGAAATATTCAACACTTGCATGTCACACAACGGTATTCTGTTGGATCAGGCTTGGGCATTACATTACCCAAAGGCTCCGTATGTTCTTTTGGTTTACTCTGAACTGGCAACGAAAAGTTACTTGTAAATTACAAAATAAACATGCTTTGTAACTTAATCTCATGCATGGGCTAAAGTGGCTTTTATGCTGAAGTTGTCTTCTTATTCATGTACATACAAATGCAGTTAGTATTATGTAAAAGGGAATTTGTCTGTCCAGAGTGGTAGCATAATGGTTAGGGCATCCACCTCACAAGCAGAAGGTCACGGGTTCAAGCCCAGGCCAATTCATATCAAAGACTTTAAAGATAGTACCCACTGCCTTCTTATCTGACACTCAACACATAGGAATGGAATGGGAAAGTTAAACATGCATAGCTATCAATGGACTAGTCCCCTGTTATAGCTTGACTGCATTAGCAGACATGTGACCTGAGGCTACAGAAAGGGATATCAGTGCCCCTCTTGTCTTTGGCATGGGAAGAAACTTTTCACAGTTTTTTGAAAAGCCAGCTCCACTTTTGGACCTAGCCATCCACACATTTGATTAGCCGTATAGAAAAAATAATTGCCTAGCACTGTGTTAAATTCTATTCAATAGCTAAAGTTTTGAAGATTCAGTTTAACTGCAATATAATATAAAACAGATGCAATATAATCTCCTTACTTCATCTCTCCTTTTTGATAGATTGATAAGCTGAATGATTTGATAAAACACCTGAAGACCAGCATTCATCATGTTGAGAAAAATGCTGAGGAGCAAAGCCATAGGATAATATCTGATGCAGCAAAAGCAGAATCTGTTGAATTGAAAAATTCAGATGGAAAGAGGGCAAAATTGCAGCAAGAAATTCTCCAATTGAAGCAGTCTCTCCAGAGCAACCTTACTACTCACAGAGAAAATGAACTTGCCTTGCGAAAGGTAAGATATTTCTGTTGGAGCTTAGTTGTTTACAAAGCAGTTGATATCCCAGCTAGTTGTCTCATGATGATAGGACTAACTAGCATATACTATCCAGCTTTTGGAAATTTTTTTATGTTTTTTAGCTCAGCAGATTTATTCATCAATTTATCTTGGACAAGTATAGGATGTAATATAGAAACAGTATTGTTAACCTTATGACATCTGTCAACTCTTCATTTGTCTCCTTCACAACCCTTATGGGGCCTGGGCTGATCTTGAAGTCAGTAACTGCCTGAAAATTGTTTAATGGAGGTGAATGAAATGGTTTCACTAAATCTACTCTCTTACCCCAATAGTTACTTGACAGAACTGCAGCATGAGCAAATGAGGCTGATTTTTACTGTAGGGGCCTGTTTGAGCAGTTTGCCACAGGTCATCAACATCTACGCCAATTCTGAACCTTGGCAAAATATGTCGCTACCAGCTTAATGGTAATGTCTTTTTGTGCCCATTCAGCACCACAAGGAAGTCTCCAACCATCATTATCATCATCATAATCATCATCAATCTGAGCCTTATTTGTGTATTTTTCTGTACTGACCAGAATCCAACTCATAAACATAATATTTTAATTTTTATCTGCGTGCTTGTATTTATCTAGACTCTGTCAGCTCAGCTTGACTTTTTTGACTGTAGCTACCTGTCAATGACTTATTGCTGCAAATAATTTCTGATACATTCATGACACAGTGAATGTGTGATCCTGTTGTCACTGAGCCATGGCGATAGCTGAAAATCTTTCTTGCTATGGTCATATCCCTTCATTTTTAGTTGTTTCATCTTATTATCTATCTATCTCATTACTGCCTATGTCATATTTCTTTAAAGAATGCCAAATTTAAATAATATATGCTTGATAGATTTGAAGACAAGGACATTGATGACAAGAGTCAACATTTATGCTAATAGTGCTTTCCACATATTTAACGAACCAACACAACAAATAATGCTTTCCCTGAATTTAGCAAAACAACACAACTAGTATCTTAAGTTGACTTTATATTGACATGACTATGACCAGCGTTGTTAGATAACTCAAGATTGAGTCATTATCAGTGTAATCAACAGGACAATTAAGTTGAAATTTTAAGTAAATCTGGATCAAGACTCAAATGACAGATAAGGATGTAGACTGAAGCATTACATGGATGTATTAGAAAGTGCTTAGGCTGTAAGATGTTGTATAGCAAAACAGTGAACAGCTGTTTTACTCATAAGATCAGCATGCATTTTCATATTTGTTATCCAATGTTGCAGTTGATGAGGAAGTCTTCATATTGTGTAGACATGTCAGAATTCCTTGCTAACCATAGAATAGAATCAATTTCCTATTTTTCTTAATGTCTGGATTTCTCTATCATAGAAAAAATTTAAAATGGAAACAGAAATTGAGAACTTAGTCCAAAGATTTGATAATGACATGATTGAAAAACAGGTGAGACATCCTTTTACTTGGCAATCCTTCTTCCAGTTTGTTGTATCCCACCATGTTTATGGTGCTATTCAACATGATGGAACCACATCACTCCTATCGTATTTCAACAGTGTAGAATATATAATACATGCTCAACTTTGCTTTTGTCCAAAGATTTTATGAGATAGTTAACATTGATGTGATAATTATGCAAGATAGATTGAAGGAATCTGTTTGTAATGGAATGGATATACGAAAAGGATAATGGATATATTCATGATAAGAACCAATGTAAAGATTTTTATTTAAGCATATCATAGAAGTTTCACCATATTTACTTTGCATAGGATTTTCTGTTATAGGTAAGTCAGGGCCTAGAAAACAATAATCTTAACCACTACTAGCAATCTATGAAAATTCAAGACGTGATTTGGAAAATGAAAATGGAGAATTAGTGGGTACTATAGTGGCAAAGTTTCGTTTGCATAGAGAACAAAAGCATGGAAGTGTACCACACTAAAAAGTATTTCTTGTAAGAAATGGGTGTGGCCCAAAAATTTTACATAACGTTCCGCCTTAAAACCTGTTATCTATGTTAATTTGCTCAATTTTAGGCCCTGAGACAACTTTTTTGCGTATATATTTTTATTGCATGCATCTCGCAGTTGATATAAGCAGCAGAGTATTTTCCCATTATGGTTGCTAATTGGCATGTTTTTTTTCGCTCGCCAGGATGATTTTGATGAGATCGATGCTGTATACACCGAGGAGAAACGACAATTAGTAGAGCTTGAGGAAAAATTTAAGACGCTAGAAGAGCAATACACGACGATCATCGAGGAAAGGAGAATCGCGCGTGAAAGGCGTGAAGCCGCCGAGCGCGAATTGAGATCAATGATAAAAGCCGCTAATGTCATTCAGTCATTTTGGAAGGCGTACAAAATGAGAAAAGCGTTGAAAAATAAGAAAAAGAAAGGAAAAAAGGGTAAGAAAGGTAGAGGTAAGAAAAAGAGATAGGTTGTAAACCACAATCGCAGAAAGCACTGTTCCTATGTTTGGAGTAATGTTGTACTTCCAGCGTTGCTGTGGGTAACAGCTCACGGAGCGTACAGGGCACCAAGACGTGACTTTGCTGCCATATCATTTATGACCTTGTTTGCTACATGTCATACTTGTCAGGCATTGCAAACTTATAGAAAGCCATTTTCAGACGACATTTCTAGTAGAAAAGTCATGGCACCCACTGCATATATGAACGTTCTCTACATTGTTTGAGTGAACTATGTAAACAGCAGTGGTGGAAATAACGGTTGGTGATCGGTAAAAACCGGTGAAAAACTGAGAAAAACCGGTGAAAAAATCCTAGATTTTGGGAAAAAACTGACAGAAGCAAATCATTTGTTTCAAAATATTCAAATTTCGTGAATTGTGAGAGAGTCATTTTTAACATTTCCAGCTCCTTTTTCACATTAAGCAGCTATGTTGCCGTTTTTCACCGTCGTTATATTTTCACCGATGAAACGAAAAATCCTAATTTCCACCACTGAACAGGGGGTGATGGGTCCCATCATACCCTTACTGAAGGCGTCCTTGGTAGTGAGCGCGACCTTGAGCTGGCTGATTGAGACAAGATTCGTTGTTGAATCATATTTATGTTTAATGATAGGTAGCCGTTATTGTGGAGCTGTTATTGTGAGCAATCATATTACCACTTGTAAGCATGCAGCATAATTTAGGAACGGTTTGCGAATTTGAGTGTATACAATCAGAAAATGCAGAAACGGGAGCTCAGAGTCCCAAAGTAGGAAGTAGAAAGGCATCTCACGGTTCCGCACCAGGTCTGTAAGCTTAGCCATCGGGGATAGACCTTACGGAGGGTGCATTGTCCAAAACAGAGAGATCTAAATCATAAGAGTTAGCTTTATGGAAACCAATCACAAAATGACAGGAAGGCACAAAGTATATGGTCAAGTGATGTTTCATAGATCTATTTTGAAAGAAGTATCGTAGGAACAAATCAGAATCTCAGACGATTGTGCACAGTATTTTTACTAGAAGCTTCTTTTGTAGGAAAACTGAAAGAAAAACGAAAGCGTATCTTGCGAAAAAGAAAGAAATTGGTAGGGCCTTATCGTTTCCTTATGTTTCTTGTGTGGTACCTGACCATCTCCAATCTGTGTATAAATCGGAAACTTTGCTGTTTTAAAGACTCTCATTCCGATACCTTTGACTTCGTACGAGATATGTATGACAAATAAGACCCTGAAATGGAAGAGTGCACTTTAAGATGCACGTGATTCAAATACAATTTCGGTTCTCCATTTAGAACACACGAGAAAGGATGGGTGCTATGGGTGTCTATGTTTTCGTACCAGAAATTTACTGGACTCAGAATCACGATCTTAATCACTTTTTGTTACAACTTCAAACCTCACAATCAATATCAAGCCTCACTATCAATATAAAGCCTCCCTGTCAATATTAGACCTCACTGTCGATATCAAGTCTCTCTCTATCAAAAGTTGTTTAAATGTGCTAGCTTGTTTGCAAACGATAGAAAACGAAACTTGTAGCTAGAGTCAACTAGAATAAAATTAAATCATGACTAGTACAAGGATTGCTTCTCCGTTAGAAACTGCAATATGTTATAGTAGTAATAATAATCTTACTTGGTATATTTTAGAAAAGTAAGCTTCCTACCAGTCGATGTTGTGTATATCATCGATGCTGACGTTAAAACTTGGAAGAGTCAATTTTGTAGAGATGAAGTTAGCAGTAACAGCGGGTCGTTTTAATTGTCAAACTTTAATATGATTTGAGCTCTGCATATGCAATTGGCATTTTTTTAGTTTTGAGTATTTAATTTCTTCACATTGTAGTTGTTTGATTTGTAAATATTAATAAAGGAGGGTATTGAGATAAGACAAAGTGTTGTCAATGTCTGGCGGATCTCTTGCTGTACTCTCGTGCGAGGAGTTAGTATCATCCTATGATATCAAAATGTTTAAGAAACATTTGGCTAGTGAACTTAGGGTTTACCTACGTGATTCCATTTAAAGCACAATGAGCGATACCCTGTACGAAGATTCTGCCGTTTCGATACCCTGTACTAAGGCGCTGCCGTTTTACCGAATGGAATAGTGATCTACCGACTAAAGGTGAAATATTGGTGGGATCGACCGTACCCCCACATCCTCCGGTAAATCCACCCTGCTTGCAATTCTTCTATTTACTTGCGTTTTCTATGTTTCTAATCAACTGAGATCACAAACTCATGAAATATTTACGATCACTGGAATCTGCCAGCAAATTTTGACAATCTTTAAAAGAAACTCGCATGTTACATCCACAATACATTGCTACCACTAAATCCACAATCCGTGCAACTCGGTTGGCATTTCTCTTTGATCAGAAAGAAGCAGGAGACATTTGCATTTAACACATGATTCATTTGGAATCTTTGAGACTCTTCAAAGTGAGGACCAACCTCGCCGCAAATTCATGATCAATTTTTGCATATATTCAACATTATAACTTGTTTTGAAGCAGACGAAACGATGCACGTCGGAATGCTACTGATCTACTATGTTTTAAGATGATTTGTAAGCAGGACTCCTGTCATATTATCAGAGCTTGGCTGTCGCCTATATCAGTGTTTGTATGTTTTTACTTTCTTGTAGCTTTAAGATGCCTACACTATCGGTGGATGTAACTCACTTTGTAGGGTTGAAAATCGAAACTGTGGATCTACAATTAGGGAAAGTTAGGGCAAACCTATTTATTCAAAGAATGTCATCAAAACTAAGATAATTTAATGTGTGTGTTTTCGATATTCTTGATTGACCGTTTTGACAACGTCATAGTTTTTGTTTCTGTAAAGAACGCTTTGCGTTACTCCAAAAATGTTCACATCTATCTTTTTGCAAAAATGCGGATTTTTTGCTGTTTACTTTATTTTGAGTAGGCTGTTATATCTAGCGTTTTCAGCTAATTTAGGCCTACTGTGCATGCCGCATCCAGGCATGGGACCCCTAGTTTAACGTCCCTTCCGAAGGACGGCGGAGTGAGTTGCTTTGGTCGTTTATCTGGATAGTCGCCCATCCAGTTGCTGACCTAACACTGCCAAGCTTAACTTCAGTTAGCTAACGGAAACTAGCTGAACAGCTTTGCCACTCACCCCACACTCACCCCTCTCATCCCAGGCTCTGGTTTACAAGCTCTTTAGATCGCATAACACACCCCAATTTCAAAAACTTTATTATCAAAGTAGTACAATTCCGTGCTTATTGCTTTCCCGGAAAAAGAAATACTTCTACATTATAAGGACACCTTTATCAATTATAAAATAATATTATAAAAACCTAACCATATCTTAATATACAAACACGATTTATACCAATTAATAGCCCTATACGTCTATACTGCATCCAAATCAATTAGCACAGATGCGGAGGAGGCGAATTTGTTTGACCATTATAATGCACAACCCCTTGGTCCTTTACCGCTATGGGCAGCTGCAAGTTATCAGTCTCTTGTTTACCCTTCTGTGGCTGTACACACTCTGCAACCTGATTATTTGCTTTCTGACTTTTAGCCCCTTTGTTTTCAGTCCTTTCAACCTGATCTCTATTAATCACACCTCTATCAGGACTACTACTCTTGACAACATGTGCTGGACGTCCCTCGTACGTAAACGGCTTATGCGCTGTTTCTGTCTCCCCGGGAACAAAATTTCTCTTTGCAAAACGCCGTTGCAGTTGTTGCTCAGCTTTATTTGTCGTATCCCACACAAAGCTTCCTTGAAGCTTTCCCCTTTCACGCATATTTTTCCGCGCGTCAAACTGATGAGTGTAAGATATGCGTTCGGTTTTCATATGACTCAAGGGTAGTTCCGTCACAGGTACGATGCCTAGGGCTGTGGTACGCTTTCCCTCGGTGCAACTAAACCGTGTCAATCCGCTCGGTCTTTTTTTCGAGTCAATCGGTCGAAAATCGGAACGACTCGATGATTCACAGGAGTAAGGAGGCCTCGGCTTAATCTCGGCAGGAATTTTGTCCGGCCACCATTCGTGTTGGACATGTCGTGTGCTTTTCGTAGCAGCATGACAGACAGGCTCATTTGTGAATCTGGTATTATCGTACAAGAAATGCACGTTTGTCGGGTCCGGTCTGTTGATTTTTCCCGCCCTGTGGATGTTGATTGGCCTGAGTTTGTCTTGTGCGGAATCGAAAGTCGTCCTGTAGTGACTAGTGAAACCGGTTTTGATTGTGTCGGAGTTGTAGTCAGCGAAAACCTTTGCAGCGTCAAATCTATAAAAGGAATCAGCTTTGATTTAATATCTACGCCGGTAAGCTGCACCGTATACTTGCTATCGGTACTTCAATAGCTCATAAGGGCAAGTTGACTTAGAAGATCTACTCTCAGGTTCCGAATAAGCGTTCCCCACTTATTTGTTTCCGACCCCCGGTTATTTTTGCTCCTCCCCCACGCTTATTAGATTTCAACCCTTCTTAGAGATGCCTGCGCAAAAGCTAAAATGCTGGGTTTCTTGATCAAAATATGTAAGCAGTACGTTAGTTTTATAAATGTTATAATTGTGCCAAAATAACGGATGAGAGTTATTTGCTGTGCTATCGATTGCATGAACACCGATTAATATAACTTTAGACAAATGTCCAGCCCTCTCCTCCCCCCCCCCCACCTATTCCCATCACTCTCTTCTGTGCATTTCATTTTGAGACATCAAAACTTTTTACTCAAAAAGTGTATGTGTATAGCTAACTCCATATGAGTCTTCATGCTCCTTCAATACACCAAAATAAGTGTGTAGCAGCTTTTTATGAGGGCCTTAGGCCGTTACACAATTATATAAGTGTGTTGAAGGAGTATGAAGAGCCATACGGAGTTATCTATATACATACACTTTTTGAGTAAATAGTTTTGATCATCAAACTCTTTTCTTGCCACAGCAACAAGGCTATCTTCACTTCTTACTATGACTCCTCGTTTATTTGGAACCTAAGGTTAATTTGGCACTAGAAAGCCATGAACTAAGTAAAATGCTTGAATTGATTTGTCACCCATGTGACTCTGACATTCAAACTTATTAATGCAATCCATTACAGTTGCATTGATAAATTGCATGGCAAGAGCTATTTGCTTTATAGGTGTAGCATTATGTCTTGCATCGAGGCAAGTCTCAAAAGCACATGTCTCCAATCGAATGCCAAAACTTTTTCAACTGCATCCCTCAAAATCATATCCTTAGGTAGGGTACGGATGATGCCTTGGTTACAACTAACTAGAATATCTTCAAAAAATTGATGACAAAGGATAGACATATGCAGCAAGAAAACTCTAAATAAAAATACAAACTGCCAAATACATGGGCCGTATTTACTAGTTACATCTAAGATTAAATTACATGATTCTGCTTATATAATGAAATAAACTATTTAAAGGAGGATCTAATTCCTAATAAATTTGAATAAATTCACTGGTCAAAAGTCAGTTGTAACAAAAAATTTTTCTTTGTTATTAAACGAGGAAAGAATAATCTATTACATAATATGGCTTGTGTAAAAGAATAAACTGCATGATAATGGATATTCTGTGTAAGGACAAACATTGTAAATGAAGTAATCAAAGAAGTTTCGAGTTAAAAGCATTAATAGCAAATGCTTGATTCAATCTATCCGTCCGTAGTTAATGTGCAAAACTTATGAAACAGAATATGTATTTATGCACAAGCTTGGTTGGTAATTATAGTTATCAGTAATATAATAATAGAAATAAATAAATTTATGCTCAATCACTGTAAGCGGGCATAATCAACATATGATTATGAAAATCCTGTAGATACCAACTGGTGGTGCCTGCTTTTAAATGGCGGTGGTGTCTTCTCTATAGAAGGCAGACAGCACCAGATGTGACCGCGTTCGTAAGAAGCTGCGCCACAGATCTACAAATTCAAATGCAATAACCTCAAATAGCGCGCGTAGATAGCATTTGAGGACACAAATAGTAGGTAGCATGGCAAAATCAGCTCAAAGCCCGTCTAGAGTCAGCTTGCATTAGCAACAAAAATCAAAACAAAGTGATAAGAATACTCACACTCTTGTACCAGGTATTGCTCTTTTAGATGTCCTCACCACCGGTGGTAAGTTTATTGCCATGTTTATTGCAATGAAATCGTGTTTGGGTTTGAAGCAACTCAAACAGAATACAGCTTTGTTTCTACCATGCGACCATATTGAATATAATGTACACAATTGGTTGCTAATAGCTGCAATACGCAAATTTGTCAACCTCGGGATGAAGACAAGGCTGTCTACTTGACAACAGTACTTATTTTGCAGTCCTATACATCCACTTTCGTGCTATCCTTTTGCTTTGGTTAACAGCCAAGTAGATTTGCAACTGTCCAGCATGGTGAATCTTCGAGGCAAATGTATTATTTGTGGTAAGTTACAGGCACATATATTTATCCGTACAGTTGGATGCAGGAATACTGGGGTGTTTAGTCTCATGTTTAAGTAAGATGAGTTATACTGAGGGAGTAGGCCTTGTGATTGTCGCTCTACTAGACGAAGTAAGTTCGGGTTTAACCTCTGAAGTTAGGAGCCTCTTCAGTTGTAATGATGGTATTACTAGTCAAGCTCTCATCCCCGTATTCTTTACTGTATATGCAGAAGCAACACATAATTACACCACGATATCACACCACAGTAATTCTGTTCAAGCTTGTAGATTTTTACAGTTGAATTTCATGATAAATACATTTTCAAACTTCAGATCGGTATAACGTAGATAAACGCAACTATACATCTTACTAAAACAGGCAAATAATGACTCACTAAGGTTTCATATTTTTTCATTCAGAGCGTTTTACAGGCTGCACATTACTGAATGGCACAGATATTTAGTGGTACCTTAGCTGACATCCTGCCTTTTTATGGCATCTCTTGTAATGATATCTGTTTAAGTTTTCTTTCATTCCTAGATTACGAATGATATTTCATTGAGTTAGTCTTATTTCATATAACATTTATTTTATTATAGGATATTATATTATATCATATTGCGTTATATTATAATCTTATATTACTTTATGTTTTAGGAGATTCCACAGTTGGTAAAACTGCATTGGTCCAATCCTTCCATAGTGATGGAACACAGTATCCAAAAAATTATCATATGGTAAAAAAGCTATAGCCGAGTTTTGATTTATAAACTCCATGAGGTTTAATCATTCTAAGACCAACTCAATTTACTGTTTTGCTTCACGAATATTTTCTATAAACCTGTTTACCATCAATACCTGTGTAAAGGCAGCACTGTTTTTCATATTTTTGTTTTCTGAAATTGTTAGTGCAGCTTTTTCACAGGGTGTTTAAGTCCTCATGAAAAATTTAAGCCCTCCTGGATGAAATGTAATTTTCCTACTGTCAAATGCTGCTTACCTTGATTGAATTAAAAAGCCAAAAATATTGTTTTCTGATTTTTATGCCTTGATGTAGCTGTATGGCCTATACACAAGGGCAGCTTATATGTGGGGTTTCATGGTTCCCTTTTTTCTTTGGTGGTGTACTTATTTGTTTCACTTACTTGTCTATTTTCACAGTTGCTTTTCTCACTATCTTGGTTTTTGTTTTAGTCATTCTTTGATTTGATTGTCTTTTAGTTCTTGTAGCATTGTTGGTTTAATCTTGTTTGTGATCTTTTTCAGACAACAGGAGTTGAGCTGCATGTCAAAAGTGTTCCTGTCCTAGACACCCAAGACACTGTTGTGAGTGTTGTATGCAATTTTACCCTCTACCTTATCATCACTTTTTATGCCATTTTGAAGATACAAATCATCTGCTAATAGCACCTCTGTGCAGAAGGCAAAGCAGATGGCACCCCTAATATTAGTGCATATTTAATGCATATTTTTTTTGTCACCAGAAATTTTAACTTGATTTGTTTTGAAATTTCAACTGTGCCAACTAGCAGTGATAACAGATTCTGCCAAATTATTTATCCAAAAGCAGAATTCATGTTAACTTGTGATGTTCTAGCTTTAATTTAGCTTGTGAACTTCTAGATATCACCTTACTGCTTGTAATCAGTGGGAAACCAACCATTTAGCTGTTCATTGGGGCAGCAGATAGACCATGGGAGTTTAGGGTAAAGCTCCAAGAACACTTTTTGTAAACATGCCCTGGGATTTCCATTGTTCTTTGATATTATTGTGGGCAACTACTCCTTTGCTCCCTGGTGTCTGCCACTAGTTATGATATTTGGAAAATTGTAGAAACACTGTGCTTTATTTGATCATTCCTTTGTATTCATGTTCCTGATCAGATTTATTACATTGTGAGAAATTTGATATAATAATTTATATATTCATAGTGCTTCATTAGTTGATTTAAGAAGCTGTCAAATTACTCCATACCCTATCATAATTAAACTAAACTGTTGTTGCATTATATATTTCTTCAGGAGATGTTTTTGTATGATTTTGCTGGAAAAGGACTGTTTTTTGAGCAAGTAAACCAGCATGTGAGTCATTTATTTTGTATTTTATTTCAAGTGAAATAATAGTTGTACTTTCATGGAAAGGATCTAAAAACTCAGCAAGAGACCTCTTGTAGATTTTCTCCCCAGTCTCCTTTATCAGCTTGATCAGGCTGTGCCACCAGCAACATATTAGTCATCAATCGTGTCTAATTTTTTAAGTGAAAATACAGTTGTCCTTGGTTGTAAGGAATTTAGAACTCTGTAGCACAGTTGAGACAGTGTTTCTCCATTTTTCTTCATAGCTTGATGAGGCTGCACTTCTCATGGTTGTTTATGATGTTTCAAATGAAAAGTCATTTCAAAGTTGTAGAAAATGGATAAAAAATGTACACAATGCCAACCCAGACAAGAAAATTCCTTGTGAGTTATTTTTGGTCATCTTTTAGTTTGTTTGCTATTATGACTAGATTTGTTCCTACAAAGATTCAATTATAATAATTACCCAGACCCTACAAGGGTTGTAATGGGAGAATGAAGAATGATGTTGGCTAGCCCAGGTTTGGAGACCTTCTCATGGTGGTGAGCAGGCATAGAGAGACACAGCCCTTATGTTGATAGGAAGTTACCTTCTTGAGGTTCCAAATTGGAGCAGATACTGATGACCTGTGGCAAACTGTCCAACCAAGCCCCTCAAGTGAAAATCAGGCTCATCACTGCTTTCTACTTAGTAACTGTTGGGGGTATCAGAGTGAATTGAATGTAGCTGACTCATTCAGCTATTTTATGCAATTTGCAGGTGGTCCACTGACACTGGGGTTTGCCCAAGCCCTGTGATTGATGATGACAATGATGATTATGATGATGATGATGATGATGATGATGATGATGATGATGATGATGATGATGATGATGATGATGATGATGATGATGATGATGATGATGATGATGATGATGATGATGATGATGATGATGATGGTGATGACTATGATGTTACATATCATGTCATGTTTCAAGTTTAGTCCTGCAGAACTAAGAGTCTTAAATCCTTATAGATTATCATTGAGTTGTTCTAATCTTTCATTTACTTCCAACAGCCGTTCTAGTTGCAAACAAAGTTGATCTACAAGAGAGACGAGTTGTGACGCCGAACCAAGGCAAGGAACTAGCTAAGGCAGAGGGAATGGAATATTTTGAAACATCTGCGGCAAGTTTTTCAATCATTTAACTTTGAATGCATCGTTGTCAGTGCTATTTTTATATATGGTTAGCAGACAGTGCCTATTTTTGTATGGTCTTTGCCACACTTCTTGGTGCTGGAAACGAGATTGTGGCCTAGGAAATTTGAAGGTGTGGTCATCCTTTGCTAATGTTGAAATTCTGGAGTTTCTTTTATTTTGTTGATCACTATTCCTTTTGACATCCCAATTTAGCGTAACATCAAGCAACAGAAAGTGATACTTGCAACTTTTGAGAGTTGCCAGGTGCGGTCATCAAAAATATTCAAACAGGGAGTTACTAGACTTTTTTCTTATCATGGTATGGCCTTGAAATTTTCCCTAAAATAGGCACTGGTTACAGCACCTTTGGTGTAGGATGACTTAGAAGACTAACGAGATCTTATCTTTTAAGTATAGCTGTTAACTCTTAAGTACTGGCGTGCGATTGCGCAGTAATCGCATTTACTGGATTATCAGGACTGCTCCTTTCACAATATTATGGTATGGGTGTGATGCATTTTTCTAGATAGCAAAGGTGGCTCTTCACAAGTCCGTAACAATTACCAACATGTTAGAATTTTACCTCGTGGACTTGTACCAAATATGGGGCGGATTCAGGAATAGCTCACATAAGAACTCAGGGTTTATAGATTTTGGAAAGAAGGATTTGACGCTTAGAAATAGTTGCTTTTGTAGCTTTTATCTGAATTGAGTTCGAAATGCGTATAGGACTATAAATTAAGTGGAAAACCACGAGGATAGTACAAGAAACGATGTTTTTTGACATTTGTTTTCAATTAACTGAGTACATTTGTACATATTTGTTTGAGGACGACAGATTTCCCTACAATACAAATCCTATACGTAGCCTCACAGCTTATATTATTCCAGAAAAGCCAGAACTTGCATAAGCACAAGTTACTTTGTTACATCATAAATCGTAACAAAGATGGAGAAATGTCTAATCCCATGCATTTAGCATATAAGACAAAATGCAAATATTAAAGCATGTTTGATTATTCCAAATAATTATCTCTAGACTATTGTTTAAAAAGTCTGTTTTATGGTATAAATTGCCAATGAAATTATGACTGTGATAACAAATCTTTGTTTGTTAGCAAAACATGACCTATCTTTGCAAAAGTTCTTGAAAGCTTAGCAGTCGAGATGTATGTAGGAGATAAAGGAAAATATGTCTCACTCTGCCGTGCTGTAAATAGTGATCCCTCAGAGCCCACAAGGACAGTGTACTTCCCTTGATGTATTTTTTCGCTGACTTTCTTTCTTACTTTTTTATTTACTTAATTAAATAATTACGTACTTGCATGCGTGTTATTTTACTCTTTCACTCGCTCTGTCAACTCATTCATTTACTGACTCACTCATTTGCCCATTCACTCATTCATTCACTCACTCACTCACTCACTCACTCATTCAATTTTGAATTCAGCATTTGATATTACAACTGTTTATTTCCTTCGCATTATATTCATGTTTAGTTCTGCACACACTGGTTATGCATTCGCTGTGCAGCATATAGTATCCCACACAGCCAAGTTTCAGTGTTTTGTATTAGTACATATAAGGCCATGGGGAAATCTTATTCCTAACAGCTGATTTGATTACTGAATACTTAGATGGAATAAGTAGCCTGAACTTGATCTCACAATTTATTGCTTTTGTCCTACCGCCAATAGTGAATTCTTTGAAATAAAAATTGATTTCTTGCACAACAAATGCAAATTACAAGATAAAGACGACGCCAAAATCCTGTAGTCATATATGTAATTTCATAGTTGGTTTTTAGTAGTTTGTTTTAACTAGGCAATTGGCCAACTGTAAATAAATTAGTTATTCTATTATATTGCATTATATTTTATTATATTTTATTATATTATATTATGTTACATTATATTTTATTATGTTATATTATATTGTATTACATTATATTATATTTTATTATATTATATTATGTTACATTATATTATATTATGCTATATTATATTATAGCATTTATGTTTGCAATATACTATTTAATTGGTCCATAAAAATTTTACACAAGAACAGTGGGACGAATCTGTTAAATGTAGACTATTCGACTCAAGCTTGAGTCATCAGCAGTAAGAGGAAGATAATATGAATCAGAAATAAATACCTTATTTTTGAGTCAAAATGTCTACTTTTTAAAGATTCGTCGTATAGGTTTCGTGTAAAATTCCCCTGGACTTGTCAGATAATACGTATTACGAACAGAGCGTATTTTTATGAATATTTTCAAAATCCCACTTTGCAATGGTAAATTGTGACCACACCCTGCACGGATTTTTCTGGTGACCACGCCCTGAGACTCTCCAGCGTTTCAAGTATCGCTTTAGTACCACGCCCTCTGCCGTTCCAGGTTGAGTCGAATTGTGTTAAATGCTCTTTTTACCATAGGCATGATGTTTTAAGACAGTTATCATAAGGGTTGAAAGTCAAGCAGGATAAATCAAAAGTAGGCCACATTGTTTAATTTGCTATACCACACTCCCGTTTTCCAAGACCACGAAGTGTGGCCAAGACCAGACTAAAGTAGGCACTGATTCCATGCATAATTTAATCAGAAGCTGCGTTTTCCGACCTTCAACATCGAATAAAAATTATTTCTTCTTCAATTCGCATATGCCAAGAATCTAAATTAGAGAATATTCCTCGTTTTCTTACAGAAAGAGTTGCGAGATATCGAGACACCGTTTCTACACCTTGCTCTATTATACCGAGGTATGTATCAAGAAAAAGTTGAAGGACTTAACGAGCAGACGTAAGTTGTTTATTGTAATGAACTGTATGCTTATGTTCATAGGTGCTATTGAAGGGGCGGAGAAGTGTTTAACCTTGGAAGTAGGACTGCTGTCCTAGAAAGTTAGTAAGGGGTGCAGTGCGGACCAAACGCTTCACCAAGCCCAATACTTTTTCTAAATTATTCATATTTAAATAAATTCACAGGCGTGCAACCAGGAATTTTTGAGGGCAGGAATCTAAAAACAAACAAAAGGCACACTTAACAGTCTCTACAGAGAATGTATCTCGAAATCATGTGCAGCATTTTCAGATGTAGAAACAGAAGAAAGCGTACAGGAAGTTCCAGGATTTCGTTACTTTCATGTTTAGTAAAGATTATAAGCAGGTCTATTAAACAAAAATGCAGTAAATAGTTTCGAAATCCTCCAAGATAAAGGGCACCTTTACTTTTTTGAGGAAAAGGGCAGACCCACCTCGTAGTTGTGCGCCTGATTCAAGGTTGCACAAAAGTTGGAGGTAATTGAATTAAAATATTCTAAAAATCATAGTAAATGTTTCAAAGTAATAATAAAGGATTCACCAAACTAGCATAAACTGCTTTTTTACAAAGAGCCACTTTGTATAGATCCTACATGTTGAATTCTGAAATGTTTATAGAACTTATACTACTAAAGGAAAATTCCCTAAGGAACTTTTCGAGTTGAAAAACTTTTACGACAGCAAGAGGTCAAGAATTGGAAAGCTGGTTCCATTCATTTGCAGCCAAAACCCGCATAGATTGTGTGATATGATTGTGTCAAGTCCTTCATTTTTCATTGGTCTTACGTTACAGCCAATATTAAAAGCAAAATTCAGCATCTCTATATTTTACTTGTGTCTGTACCACTTTTATGGCACTAATTGTGCGCTGAAAATTAAGGAACTGTTAAGGAGCTATAATTTGATCATTAGAGGTCCAAAAATTAGGAGCTTTATAAAAAACGTTCTTTATAAAAAAGCGTGTACACCCTCACGGGAAGGGGGTAGAGCCCCCTCAAGACTCTCTTCATTTCAACAAAAGAGGCGGAGCCCCCGAGCTTCGCTCCCCACGGCATCCCTATGTGGAGGCTGTTCATCCAATCAAATAAGGTTTTACTAGTATTTGTGGGTTGCAAGGATATTAGTAGACTAATAGTATAAACATTATGTTTAAGAGATATGATGCCAATTAATTTCATCATTTACGTATATGTGTTAGAAAGAGCAAGTAGTTATTTAATCTTAAAAAATTCGCACCAGATACCTAGAAATCATAGTGGAAAGATAAACAACTGTTTTTCTTTTCAATGAGATCAGTTGCTCGTTCATTGCAGAGAAAACATTTTTTGAACTAACCTGCATTTTACTCGACAGATCTAGGCCTCGTTCGAACTTTGTATATAGTACCCTTTGTTGAGAGCGACGTCAATAATGAACCCATCTTGCGCGTTGAATCTTTCTTCAGGTAAATAAATGCGAAAAGTATGACGGAGAAATTAAGTCATAAGCGGCAAAAGCAATGGAAATGTCGGAATTATTTCCGTCATGGACATTTTCCAGGAGCTTAAATAGGGGCTGTCTGACAACAAATATGCAAAAGCCAAAAAAACTTTGTTTGAATTGAGTTTTTCACTTTGTTTTCTACGCCTGTGTACTTACCATAGGCCAAGAGGAGAGAATTTACGAGGAAAGGCTAAACATTTTGAGCGAAGTAAATTTGTAAATTTCCAGCTTAGAATCTTACCTAATGCTCTGAGCACTTCAATGGTAAACAAGTCTATGTTAGTAAAAAGTGCGGATGAGCCCCTCGCGGCCCCACTGCTCCACTTTCCCTGTATTTTAGATTTCCAAGTTCACCGAGAACTCTTTGTATGACTAGTAAAGAACCCTGACAACTTATGAAAGTATAAATCTACATAGAAATGGTGCTTTGAAACTATTCCAACAGCCTAGGAGCCCTGTTCTTTACGGTTGTGCCTTTGTGGCCATGGCGAAGTGCCAAGATGATGTATCAGCATCGTGTTAAGGCAACAGCAAAATGATTTTTAAGTATATTGAAAAAATAGCGAAAAAGTAAAATCTTTGCTGCATCGCTTTTCATTCTGAGTTTGTTTGTCATTATCAACCACTCTCTGAAGGCCAGTGCTATCCAAGCTCATTCCTACAGTGGCAAGCGGGGGTGTCACACACCCCCTCCCCAAACAAAAATTCTGTCTACAAATAGTCAAAGTTTGCTACTTTTGTCAGCGAGTTGCTTTAATTTTCGTATTCTAGGAGACTAGGCAAATACTTAAGTGCTGCGACGTGACAGATGGCTCATGAAATTGTTACATTTAAAGATTCACACAATTTTCCGACAAATTGAACTAGTAATAATTAAAAATTCAAGCAAGGGAGCCACGTGCATTTTGCTGCCACATGGTTGGTCCCGTGACCCTGTCCCCTAAACAGACTTTCTATGAACGTAGAGCGTGTCTGCAGACTGGAGGCTTAATATTTGCTACGCAGATATTTTCCAATTAACTCGATAATTCAGTAATTCATGGACATATATGCTTTATAATGAAAGCAAATGTTAATATATCACAAATTAGGTGATATCTACAAAATCAATATAGAAACTCAAAAACTGTTGGAAAACCCTTAAATGCAAGATAAGCACAAAGTGGAGTGCCACATGGAAAAATGCGATATACAGTGAAGGTATTTTGTAATAATTCATTGTATATACAGTTGATATTCGATAACTTGACTGGCTGATAATTCGATTTCCGCTACCTCGATCGAATTTTCAACTCGTTTCATTCTAGCTTCCTATAGCAGTAGCGGATCTTAGGGGGGTGCCCCCCCCCGCAATGAAGTAATTCAGGCATCATTTTGGCATATAGTGGAACGATTCCAGGAACTAAAACATGGATAGTCAGGAAATCTAGTTTATAAAACTCGGCAAATGCACCATCAATACACGTTTTTTTTATAAGAAAAACACTTTTTTCCTGAGGCTCAATTTTCTTAACTTTTCACGAATTTGAGGCTGGGGTTTTCTTAAGACTTTTTTTAAATTTTGCAGGAATAAACTGGCTGAAACAGGCTACTCTGCATTTGTTTGGCCACCATTAGTCTCGATCTTTGTACGAGAGTTTGCAGAAATGAGCCAATATCAATCTCTGGCATGTAAAGAAGATAAACTTTGATTTTCTTAGCATTTTCTTGAACTTGAGCCTTGTGGTTTTCTTAGGATTTTCTTAAGATTTTGGCCATTTGAGCCTCGTTTTCTTATAAACTTTTTCTTTTAAAAAAAACGTGTATCTTACTTAGAAATTGGCGGAAAGCCGCTACTGTCCATTTGAAATATGGAACATCCGTTATCTCGGTACAAAATTTCGATTTCCCATTAGAGTTGGAGTTACGGAATGTCAACAGTAGTTCTAGGATAAAATTAAGAACCACTAAAAATTCTTTTAAACTTTTGGTTGTGTCCACCTCGCTTATTTTGATCACGAGTTCTCGTGATGAGACCAGGCAGCTCGTTTCTGACCTACTAACTGGCCTGTTCCACAGAACATGCTAACTCCACGGTCCAGGTTTTAGTGCTAGCTCGTATACTACGAATAAGACGTGAGCATTTTTAATAAGCTTAGAATACCGTTAAAAAATATAACAAAAGAAATCTACTAAAAGTTAATCATACTTGGAAATGTGGGAATGAAAGCTATGGTTGAAGAATGAGAAATTCTTACTGCAGACTTTCTCTGAAGAAAATTTATTACTCTAAAGTAGCTTCAACAAGGCTCAGCTGCCTAGTCAACAATGGAAAAATTTTCTGCTTGCAGGACTTTTTAGCTTGTTGCTAGTAACATGAACCCATTTGGCTTGCATTTCATGCTCATACTATGGAAATCTAGGATACCTATTTAATCATCCTTTTCAAGAACACTAGTTCCTACTTATCTACCATGAACGTCTTGTTGAGCAATCTTTGGGAAAAATTGGGAAGAAACAGCTGGCAAAGCACAAAGCCTAGCTGTTATTCAGCCTTAGATGTTCTGTAAATGCTTAATATAGTTTCCATGAATACCTCATCAACAGTGATGAAATTCTGCAATTTCTACAGATATTTTCAAACTAATCTGGTGAAGTTCTGAGGCATTGTCATTTGATATAAACTGAAGAGAATGTAAGAATTCTCTTATCAGGACAAATGTACATGCTGAGGACAATGGACTTTGATCAAGGCAATTCTGCATAAAGCTGTCAATAAGATGACAATTTACAAAATCAAATTACTCTTAAGTTCTGATTGTTTGTAACTACAGAGAGACTGATATTTAATTTGGCAGCTGATTATCAGCTTATTTTCTTGGGTATCACCATGGCCTCTATTTAATATGTCTTATAAGCACAGCTACTTTATGATGGAGGCTTCAATTTGACAAAATAATATAATATCCTAATCCCAGTTTGTCGCAAACTTCCAAATTTTGCAGCTCTCCAAAGCAATTGGTTGCGTAAAATAAGTTAATAAGAAAACTCTTTTTACAGCGTGTAAACCATAGAAATAGGAGGACTAGAATGCGCGCTCTATTGTTTCGCTTTTGTCTGGTATGTAATACCCATGAGGAGCAAAGATGGTAGCAACACGTTGGCAAAAGAATGTTACGGGCTATGCCGTCAAATGGTGTTTTCAATCTATGTGGACTAATTTTGAACCTATTTGGACTATAAAATGAAATTTTTGGCTTGGCGAAGGAATAAGATTATCGGTAAGTGCCTTCAGAGTTTGAAAAGTACCTTTTTTGTTGCGATTCTATCGCTTTTCAAAAGTTTGCTATGCGGGCCTTAGGGTTTGTATCCTGTTATTTCATGTTCCGAGAGATCCAAACAGTGACAGATTAACTAAAGATCAAATATCCACAACGTAAGTCAAGTTACTTTGTTTCACAGCTAGTTGAACCACTTAAGAAAAGTACCTTTAAGCGAAGCATCGATCTTTGACAGGATAGGCCAAGTACTTTCTAGGGGAGTAGAGCGAATGTGGATAATAAGAATCTATCTATATTTTAGCATTGTACCATTCCATACAGTTCAAGACTCAGGATTTCAAATAGTTATCAACTATTAGGTAGTTGTGTGTCACCTGCAGACATAACGGTGGTATCCGTATCAATTGTATACGTCTAGGCTAGTGTGCATGCCATGCGGCCTACTGAGTACATCTTTTTCTAGGAGTACTGGCGTAAAAATTATTGATGTTAGTGCTGCAATACAAGGAAACGATAACAACATGACCTGTATGTGTGTCATATTTGCATGAGTGCAAAGTAACTTAGTGAATCTCCGGCGTGAGCATTACACAGAGTGCACCTAGGCAACTTGGTTGTATCCTAATCAAAGACATGGACATAAGGGACGGATCATTACTTTCTTGTGGGGACGGATGGAAGACATTCTCATATGTTTGATGGAATTTTCGTCCCCCCCCTCTTAGATTTATGTAAAAGGTTTGGTCCCTACTCCAGGATCTCAGAAGAAACTCCATACTCCTTGTTGTAAAATGCTCTTTATTTTTCATTCCCTCTCCCTCTGAGTGTACAGAATTTTGGCCCCCCTCCTGGACGTCTTCCACCCCTTCCCCTGAAAGAATTGATGACTGGCCCCTCAGTAGCTGTTAATCAAGAGTCCATTTAGCTTCATAGGGGTAGTTTTGCTCCATACTTTAGCTGCACAGCTGTGTGATTGTTGTACCAACCCAATTTGCTTGTGCTTGCTGAGAGATATATTATGTTTTTGAGAAGTATATTATGCATAGAAACCATATATGATATCTTTAAGGAATAAATGACATTCCTAAAAATGTGTTATTTTTGAGAATACAATTTTTGACAAATGTAGTATTTCAATATGATTCTGAAAAGGTTATGATTCAGAACATAGTTGCCAAACAACATGTCATGATAACATAGAATTTGGTGGATAAATCATTCATGAGAAGTGTAATATCATTAGCAGCCTGGTTGTCTTTGAATTTTTATATTCTCAGATTTAATAGAAATGCAAGCAGAGAAGAAATAGAATGGAACAATGCTTAGTCACAGGATTTTTGTATTGTTTTGATGTCTTTTCTATGGAGGAATGGTAGAATGTTCCCACATGTATCACTGCATTCCTGGCATGCTTGATGCTTTGAAGTATGGCCAATAAAACATGAATTTTACTGTCTTGCTTCAAGATTTGACTAGAAGGCCCTTCAAAGTTACCCTATGATACCCTACCCTTCATCTTATTGCAAACTTTATCAAATTGCTATTGAAGAAAGCATATGTCACATTTGTTATTCAGATACCAGGATCTGATGGTGTAAGACTGAGAATGATAGGATCCTTTTTTGTAATAGATAGGCTCTTCAACTGCAAAAGTGAAGAGTTTTGTACACTCTAAGGCCTCTTCTGTTAGCTCACATCCAGTTGCTTGTCCAACATTTGTTCCTCCAGTTTTATTTACTGCACTTATTGTATGACTAAATGATTATACTTATTTATTTGATTCAACCTTATATTGCTGTTATGTTAATACAAAGCTAAAAAGTTAATGTTTTTTGAATATTGGTTTCCAGAAGGTCTCTGGGCCATTGACATCTTAGGGGGTATTGATAGTGACCTGAGAGAAACTGTTTCTCATATTTGCAACAAGTTGCAGAAAGTTGCTAGTCCTATCTAAATATGCAGGGATCTAGCAAAACCAATAAATATTCTTGCAGCAATTTTAGTAAGATATGCCCACAGTATTTGTAAATAAGGTCAATATAAATCATCAGCTGAATTAGCGTTGAATAGAAAGTGAAAAGGCCCACAAGTCACAAGGAAAGACCGCTCATACGCGTATACTTACGGATCAGAAAACAGGTTATTTCGCCCAGAAGTTAGATTTTCTAAAGTGAGCATCACTTATTATATCCGTATTTATTGCTAGGAAGTATCATGTAGCAAAACTACGCGTCAAACGACATTTAGCCAATGTTGTTTACGTATAGTTCACAGTGCCTCTTCGGTCTTTTTGCCAACGTGGTGCTACCATTTTGGCTCCCCATTGGCATTACGCTCCACGTGACCTACTGCGCATTCTAGTCCTCCTATTTCTATGGTGTAAACATACACAAAGATACAACAAGTTTATAAGTCTATCATTTATCATGCCACAGCCTTTTAATCTGCATTTGTGGTGAACATCAAATGTAAATGCTGGTGAAACTAATCCCCCTCTTGCAGAGGTTCACATGTTGCATGAATCTCCCAGCTCCTTGCCTCTGCAACATCTTGCCTAACAATTAACAACAGTTCAGTTTTCACTTCAGTGACTTTTGATCTCAAATACGATTTCAGTTCTGAGTCATTGCCAATGACTTCTGGCTCTTTAAGTTGTGAGTCAAGATTGTAATATAAGCTATTAATCTTCTTTATGGAATACCAATGCCGAAACATTTTAGTTGACATTTTGTACCCAAATATGTTCCATTTACTAACAGTATTGATAAGTATGCCATATACATTGTCAATATTAATGTCATCCGGTGACCTAGAAAAGAGAGATATTGGTTTGGTTATAGCTGCAAAGAATAGGTCATAAAGCTGCCAAGAAATTGTGTAAATAAAAAATCCCACTTTATGGAATGGGTTTGTATGGCTAGTTACACCCAGGACTCATTAATTATCACTCATTAGTTATGTGCTCATTAAGTGTTTTGTGCTGGCGAACACATATATCAGGATATGCTGTTACACTAACAGATGCGAGTAGCTACAATAAGGTAGACACATACACACACACATACACACACACACACACACACACACACACACACACACACACACACACACACACACACACACACACACACACACACACACACACACACACACACACACATTCATGTTTGTTTCCTTTGTTCCTTAGCCTAACCATTATCCTATCATCTTCCCATTTGTGGAGACAGTGATAATCATGCATGGTTTACTAACACCTTTCACACTTTTTCATACTAAATTCTATTTTAAAACAAGGTAAAAAAGAGTCTGGTTCTTTAGAGTACCAAAGTGCTAGCCAGTCTACAGCTAACTTACAAAAAGAGAGCATTTATTTCTGCTCCATAATTTATATTGTGCTGTAACACAGGAATAATTGAATTATACCAGACACATAATTATCACCATTAATCATCAACTAAGCATTGAAAAGGTATTCATATTTATGTCCAACTCACATCAACATCTTTTTTGTCACTATCAAATGTGGTTTACTTTCTCATAAAAAGCTTAGAACATATCTCATTACAATATGGATCAGACAGGATCTTGTTTATGATGCATAGCCATCATGGCTCAGTAGCCATTTCATAAGAAGATCATCAATTACACACTTGCAATGCAGTAAGTGTGTTATCAAGCACAAAACACAGAAACTCAAGCTAATCTCTAATGCTTTGGGTGCAAAACATTATGATTCAAACCAACTTCTGTGACTCCTACAATCCTACATCTGTGACTCCTACACAGCAGGAGTAGAATTCACATGACTCAAGGAAACATCTTCAACTACACAAAGCACCAAAAATCATCATTCAGCCAAGAAAAGTGTGCAAAATCAGTACTTACTACTGTCAAAAACTAAATTTTCTTTGTTTTTATTTGCTATACCAAAATATTCACAATGGGTGAGATTTTTCTTTTTGCATGTGAGAATGAGAAATGGCTCATATGCATGAGCTGCACAGTAATGCTTGATACTTTGGAGCTATGAGCTCACCTTAAGCTTCCTAAATGCAAACCGAATCTCTTGCTCAAGTAGTTGCTGATAACCTACTGCTGTTCCTATGCAACAAACAATACATGACAATCAAATTACAAATGTCATCTGAACATGAGGCAGGATAGGGCATGCCCAAAATGGCCACTTGGGGACAAGCAGAAGTTGACAACTGAAATTGTGTTAATATTGCCACTCCTCCCGTGCCCCTTGTGCAGTTCTAGTGACATCGCTCACAACCTGGTACCAAGCCATCCTATCAGAACAAATTGCATTTTATCAAACTACTGACCAAAGCCTACTAAATTGAATAACTTTTTCAATAACAAACAACTTCTACTTGCCTACCTACTTTCTTGTGGCATTCATAGTATGAATTCCAGTGGTATTTGTATTTTATAATTTACATTTTCAAAGCAGAATTCCAGCCCCTCCGTTGCTACTGCTAGTATTGTCGACCTAGCTCTATCAGAGCACCCAAGACTGTAATAGCTCTTTTATATTTCTACACTGGTTCCGTTTAGTCTCCAACTGGGCTCAAACACGACATGAAACGTCACATTTGTCTGATGAAGTAGCACATCCTAACACATACATTGAACCAATCAACCCCCTCGCAATCAACCCCCTCGCAATTCAACTTACAAGGAAATGCTGTGCTCAAATAGGAGTAGCCAACGTGAGGGTGTACATTTGTGAAAATCACTCATCAGATACAGCTTTGCAAGGATAAACGTAGAAGTAAATTCAAATGGGAATAATCTTATATTCCTTGCAAAAATACACGGAAGCCGGTCGTATTGTACAAACATGGAGACAACCAATTGAACTCTCTCTCACCTCCGTTTATCAAACCAAATAACTTCGTATCCTCGCTTTGACAACACTGCCATGATTGCATTGATATCGTAATTGCCAACACCAAATACACTCTTATGTGGGTTGAGCCATGATCTTGGGGATAATTCTTTACATACCTCATTCATTTCCTCTTTCTTCAAAGTGTCTGTTCCTTGGAACAGATTGTTTACAGCGTGAATCGCACACATTTGAAGACGCTGCCTTTCGTGGTAGATCTCCATGTTCTGACCGCTATCGGCTTCCGCCATTCCTGCTACCGCAATTTTTTCATCTAATGTGGCAAAATTTCGGTGCGTTCACTTCAACCCTACTTGATTTCATCGCCCCTTTTGCTCCCTGAATTATTTTTCCGACAATAATTTGTTGGAGTACAACCTCGAAACCGGACCGCCCCTATATCGCAGAAACGAGGAGACATTATATAATATCCTGAATAGGAATATATGGACTTGTGGACTACAGTTTACCCTTACCATTTGCGGTGCAATACTTTATGTCTAGCTTGTATCAGTACTAAAGAACAACAGAAAGATAGATTTTAATGTTAACTATCCTATTCCTGCTTAGAAATAAATATAGAGATAAGCCTTCAAGAGCTTTTAGCACAAATACTTAGTTACTGTTGGATCAACGTAGACACTCATCGCCATTCCATGGTTTAGTGTAACACATCATATTGGATCTGCCTCCATTTGGTTCCTGATGTCATTGATGATTTGTAAAATAATCGAAGGGTTCGAATGGTTTGTCTGATGTAACAAAGGCGAAACATTGTTTTGGTACACTTTCACACCTATTGCACCACAGTTTCCTCAGCTGTTAACTGAAACATTTTAAGCGAAATAAAGTTCTCTTGATTACCATAGTTGAGCGAATCCTCTTGAGATAAGTGTAGATTGCCTGTTCCTCTTGGAAGATTTATTGAAAGCTTTTAACATACGTTGTTGGCAAGGGAAGAAACAAAGCAAAGTTAATGCATTGAGAACTTTGGAAAACATTGAGTTTCTCGTAAGTTATATTTATGTATTCTATTTAAAAATACTTATCCATCTTAATATTGCCTTAGTTCTGTTTATTTTTTGCGCTGAAGTGACTGTTTGGTTTGTTGTGTCCAAACAACATTCCCGCACCTGTTGGTGTTTTCTTACCTACTTTGCAGCGAATCGGTCCCTGCAGCAGATATTTGGGCTTGCAGAATAGTCTTGATCGGTAATGGCTTCATATAAGTAGACTGCATTGGAAGAGAATAAGAAAAGACTCAAGAACTATTTTTTTGATGAATTACGCTAGTGTAATTGTTCAGGGAAGGAGAATGGGTGCAAAGGAAGTATTCAAGAACTTGTATAGTTTGAAAGGAGATTTGAATGTCACATAATGATAGCTATTGTTGGAAAAGAAAGTATGCAGACTATATGAGGAGCAAATTCATTAATTTCTAAGAACATGATTTAGTGATGCATCTTATAGTTTGGTTCATTTTCTTGCTTTAGGAAGCTACCAATAATGGGTGATGATGTACATGAAGGTGATACCTTTCAGTTTGATCTATTTGGCCCAGGTGAGGCAGATGCTAATGCTGAAAATGGGATCATTGAAGCAGAGGTAGCAAGAGTCAATTCTAAGGTAGAAAAATCTATTTTTACAGATAACACATTTCAATGTGCCAAGCTCAATGCATAGAAAATAAATGTCATACCCTTGTCTATTTTATAGTCCCCTTTTCCATACTGAGTAACATGGCAGCCACACATGTGAACACACATATGATTGTTGCATCTGAAAAGTATCTGCATGCACTGAAGTAGTTGTGTGTGCACACATGAGATCTCATCAAAAGCTGTCATACTGCACCATGTGGCCCCTTTTTATATCTTATATTTTTTATAGCTTCAGTAATTTGTTAACTATTTATATGCCTATATTGTATTTACACACATACCATGTACCAGGAATGGTCGTATTCCTCTAGGATAATAGCCACAAACAATGGAGCCTCAAGTGACTAAGAGTCACAAGAAATTCATATAAATGGCATAAGCATTTTTCTTACATTGTTCTACAAAATTTCTGACTGTACATTTGTATATAACAGGCACCAGGTTGCAAAGCTGCATCATTCTATTTGTAGAAATAATTTTTCCTATCTATCTATTAGTCATAAAAGGTTCTTTTGCTTCAGATTAATTTGACAGAGCCATATATTACTCATGAACCACAGTTTTGCCCCCTCTGCCATATACTTTGTTCCATTCATAACCATCAGCATTCAATGGATATCTTGACTAGACCTCAATGTCAATTTCAAATGCAAATATGAAAAAGTGCATCTGGTCACACTCCTTGTGAACTTTATGTAGCCATAGCACCCTAAATTACATGATAAGTGATTTAGCATCTGATAGCTAATTGCTCCCCATAACTGACCTTTTGGTATACATGACCAAACAATCCATGAACCCTGTGTCATAGAACCTATTTTCTTTATCGGTTCATGTTGAGATCATCATTAAGGACACAGCCATATTTCACAGAAGTTGTTTTAAGGTCTATCCTGAAAGAATTTGGGACAGGAGAAGGTGTGGCCAATTCATTTGCTGGCTGGTTTCAATCTTGCAAATATTCATGTAACTCACAAGAAGATCTTGCTGACTGATGTAATATTTCTTAGTGATTGGCCAACTGATTTTTCCCAAGGACATTGCCATACCCCCTACACCCCCAATATTGGGATGTCCCATGGTTATTTTGTTAAAAAGTTATTATGTTGGTTTTTTGGGAAACATGGCAAACCCCATCAGCTATCCCTTTTAAATCAGCACTTAACATCATTGCTCCAAATTATAACTTTGCCCATTGTTTTCCATGAACAGGAAACACCATTTAATTACTGACATTTGGAAAACTTTCCCAATGACAGTTTGCAATTTGGTTCATTTCTTGGGAGTTATTGATGTGTGCCAAAGTATGCATGCCCAATGATTCAAACTGAACTTTATTTTGCAGAAGTTGAAGTTGTCAACTGAGTATATTAACTTGGTAGTTTTCATTTAAGTAGGCCAGTTGCTATTGACAGAACTGACCTTGTAGTCAGATGAAGTACACCACATTGCCAGTTGATGAAATATTTCTGCTATAGAGCTACATGTGGCCATTTTCAAGATTGCATACTCTTGGCTATTCCTTGTTTTTTAATTTGATTTCACACATGACAATATGCAGTCTGTTTGCTATCAGACTATTTTTTCCATGTTAATGGAAGTAGTTCTTAACCTCTATGAAAGCTTTCAACTATGTAAGGACTGAGTGGGAACGTATTGGCCAAATGAGGTAGTCAAGAGTACAATCCATTCCTCCTCACATTTGAGTTTCAGTTTCCTTATGGATTTATGTTCCTGTCCACTTTTTTCTATTATTAAGCGATGCTTCATATTCTGATGAGTCTCATGCAAAATACTTCCAGTTTACAGTATTGACTTTCTTCTCTCTATGCCTAGAACTAGACTGTATAAACTCATAAAACAAACATTCATCTCATATACTTACTTGTTACACATGGTTATTTGATCCACTAGGTTGCATTGGTAAGCCCATCAGAGGATGATTTTGACATACTATTGAGTAGATTAAAATGCCGAATTCAAGATGGCAAGGGTGAAAGTTTATATGAAGTTGGAGTTGGAGGTATTTGCTAAAATATTTACTTCCTTTAAGGGACTCTTTGTTCTGATAACAAGATGAACTCTTTTTCCTACAAGCTTTCAGGCATATTTTGCTTTAGAGATAACTCTTATCTTTCACTAGAAGCCTCAGTTTGAGTATTCAGAAGCCTCTACTTGAATATTGTTTGCTCCTCCAATTTTATGAGGCTGAAATAGTCAGATGCTGGACATTTCACCAAGAATTTATAGAGAAATATGGCTAGAAAAGGAAACCTAGATAATTTTCATCCCACATAATGTTTACAGACAATAGGGAGCATTGCTAGATTGCAGTCCTTTCAATATGAAGTTTCAAAGTTATTGCAATCACCAAAGAATCATTTCATAACTCTTTTTGTTTGATGCTGAAAGTACTTTCACTTTCTGCTGCTGTATGCATTGGTGCCATTATTCTGTAGTGTTGTTTTTAGATCACTCATGAAAACAAACAGATAATTTTTGTCTCTGTTATTTTGCATTTATTTTGTCAAATATAACTCTTTCTTGATAATATATGCCATTTTAAAGTAAAAGAGCAAAGTATGAATTCCACAAATATTTATCTTTAGATGGTGGAAACTCTGGCCTAAATGATGAAGATCTTGAGGCCTCTGTTGCAACTCTTGAGTGCATGGCTGAACATCTAAACTGTACCACAGTGTTGCTTAGAAAGAAAGAGACAGAGGATGGGACATTAGCAGAGTACCTTATTAGAGAAAAAGTAGTTGAAGATGATTTCTGTGAAGTCAGGTACATATATGCACATTGTCCGTTACTGGTCGTAGTAGCTTTGTTATCTGTAATTTGCAATAGTAGTAATGGTAGTTGTAACCGTAGCGTGGTCAGTTCCTATGGAAAATGCAGTGTCCGTTTGTTCAATTTTGACTGTTATATTAAATAGGATTGGTCCAAACCAGGAAATTCTCAGAAAGCGTCGTTGTTTTCTCACATGTTTTTCTCCTTGAAAAACTATCTTAGGGTTCTTCTCTAAAAAGTCCCCTTGGGTTTCTTTCAAGGCACACTTTATATGCCCCTCATTGTCATCTTGAACTTTACTTATTTTACTTGCTTTTCATTCATTTATTCATTTTACGTACACAGTATTTCATTTTGTCTCTTTGTTGCAGAGTTGCTGTCGTCGGTAACGTTGATGCCGGTAAAAGTACATTGCTCGGTGTATTAACTCACGGTTCGCTTGATGATGGACGAGGTACCGCGCGGTTAAAACTCTTCAGACATAAACACGAGGTTGAGTCTGGGCGAACAAGTAGTGTTGGCAATGATATCCTTGGGTTTGACAGCAAAGGTGATATAGTCAACAAGCCCGACCCTCACAGTAAGTACTCAGATACTGAGATAACCAGTTGAATTGGTAGAAGTATACAACTGGAAATCATTAATAAAATCTAGCTACTTTTAGATATCTAAGTTCAATGCCTGAAAGAAAATATTAAAGTTTGTGTTTTTAGGTCAGTTGAAAATGTTTCCCTGCCCAGAACCCCGTCTAGGCTAGTACAGTGCCCATTATGTTGTTTGAATGAGGAACCAGTCGAGGGCTAGAGCGTCGATTTGCGATGCGGAAGGTCGAAGGCTCAAGCCATATCTCAAAGTATTTTGGATCCTCACATGCTGTTTACCCTGTGGCAATTAGGTGCCCAGTGGCAGCCCCAGAGAGATCTTGTTATTGAGCAATGGAACTTAAGACTTAGCTTAAGGAAGCTAATATCTCAGAATAAGCGCCCTCAATTACGAACAATGCTCAGTGATGGTATATGGAATTTAGCTTTGTATTTTTAACATGAAATGATTACAATACGGCCTCTTTCTGGTGTCTTCTCGTTTTCAAATTAGTTTACTTTCTGCAATTGTTTCTATTGGTCATTAGCTTTGGCTGTGCTTTCCTCCCTTATTCCGACATCTCTCCCTTATCCAACGTCTTCCCCCTGTCCAACATGTTCCACGTGGCTACCTCTTTGGTTATCTGTTCCAAAAATTGTCGAACATAGCAAAGATTGCCCCTTTTGTTACAGCCAATTGTTAAGCCTGTGAAGCTCTAAGCCAATCATTGCCCAAGGAACCCATTGCCATGCGCGAACGTGGCAAAAGATTTGCACTGCCCCGCAATCAAGCAAGATGAAACTATGGTTCTGCGCATGCTCGTAGACCCTCTTTCGTTACAAGTCTTGAACTTCATGGACTCTCTTTCCCAACAAAACAGCTTTACAAATTCTCTCCAGATATGGAGAAAAAACCTCCAACATATAATCAACAAGGAGATAATTACTTTCAATAAGTATGCTATTAATTTATGACCAAAGCTTTATGGAGCATATTAACTTCAACTATTTATAATTTTATGTAACCTCGTTTTACTTCAGCGTAGACGATCACGAGGTTGCAACATTTGTAGCCTGCAATACCGTATTAGTGGTGGACATATCTGAAGGGCAAGGCCCTATGATAAGTCACAAATCCTTGGAAGCTTTTTTCTGATCAGATGTTTTTGGTATTGTATGCTAGTAGTATTTAGTTATTTTAGCTGAATTCTGTATTTGAGCAGTCTGTTGGTACCACAACTTTCACTATTGCACGAAAAAGAGGCTGCACTTTTTGACATACTGAAATCACTTTTTTCGTCCGATTCTCATCAGGCTATGTCGATTCACCTTTCGATCGTTATCCGATGTTTCATACCCAGACGGGTGTCGGACAAGAGAGTGCTCTCAGTATGCCAAAAATTCTCCCATCTTTTCGTGCAATAAGACCTTATTCCATGCTGGAAGCATGTTTGAATAAATAGAAATAAAATGCATCGCTTTTGTCATTGAATCATGGGACTTTTTCATAGGCGGAGCTTTGGATTGGCAAAGAATTTGTCGTGACTCTGCCAAGGTATGTTTAATTTCTATACACCCCAACTGGAGCTTATTTCATCCATACATTTCTAAAGGATCATCGCCCTTCAGTTATGCTTGTTTTCAAGGGATCATCCAATGCAAAGTTTACAAGAAGATTGAAAGCACATATATATTTTATTTAATATAAATAATAAAGCCCTATAATTTGGAAATAAAAAACCCCGTGTATTAATAGCATATATTTTATATATATATATATCTACAGCTAGCTTCTGGTAGAATTAAGGCTGCTCTCCTTTTGCAACGCTTTGCCATTTTCAATCTCATTGCCCGGTAAATTTTTGTAGAATATACTGTACGATTCGACGTGATAGATATTCTTTATTTGGCTTCAGCTCAGTAAACTGTGAAGATTAATGAAATGTAGGTTTTATAGCAAAGGGATATTACCCTTTTGTAGAGGATCTTTTGCATCTCATGAAGGGCTTTTATCTTTCTTTCTTATACTATCATCTCTTTTTGCATCCATTGGTTCACCGCATCTTCCCTGCCACTCATGTGGCAATTCTTTCCTAAGAGTCTTGCCTTAGAATTGCATTTATTTCTAAAGCTTGTTTCTTATTATTTTAATCCATTTTCAGTTGGTTTATGGATTTATTTTTCATTGAGAAGCCGAAGAGGGATGAAGTTAATCCAGAAAATGTCTTGGAAAATATTTTGTAGTGTTTCTGCGTGTAGTATCTAGTATTACCTTATTGAGAGACGTCAGGTAAATGCTTTCAGATTCCTCAAAGAAATTGAGAAATAGTTTTACCTCTCACATTCTAGGTCCTGACATTTATCGATTTGGCAGGACACGAGAAGTACCTGAAGACCACAGTTTTTGGAATGACCGGACATTCTCCGGACTACGCAATGCTAATGGTATGTGTTATCAGCAATTCATGACCAGAACATGTTTCACAACTACTTCATATAGGGAAGAGTTTTAGTACAGGACCCCATTATACCCTGCCACTTGGAAACTGCCCTGTTGACTTGTGTTTCGTGGTTCCAGTTTATACATTCCTATCCAATTCAATGAGACTGGGTATTATTCTCTTGCTAAGTTTTGTTGAATATTACCATTTAATGGATCGCCCAGAAGTGGGTTCCTGTTATTTTCTACAGTATTTCTTTTAAAATTGCTATTTAGTTTTTCCTCTTATCCAGCTTGTGGACCGAAGGCTCTTGAATCTGTGACAATTGAAATAGATTATAAGTTACTTTGAGCCCCGCGGCGTTTAGACTGCAATCAGTATTACCTAGCCCCTAATTTACGTCATTATTGCATGCAAATATTTTGATTGTTGGTCACCAAATTTGTATTTTCTTAGTTTGGATTTTTCTTATAATACTTGTTGTATATTGTCTTTATAGACATGGTATTATTAAGTCTTTGTAATTTTTATTAATGTAAGTGTTTTATTCTGTCCTTAGATTGGTTCCAATATGGGTGTCGTTGGAATGACCAAAGGTGTGTACACAACATCTTTGTTCTCCGTTGAACACCTTATTTTCCCCAGTTGGAATTCGAAATGATCTTACCCAACACGCACTGTCAACCTTGCTAACAAGGCTCTTTAGTGTCCAACCTTAGAGCGGTAGAGATAGAGCTAGCATAGGAGCTCGGAAATTTGTGTTTCGACATTTCGCCCTTTCTCTTTAGTTTCGCAGTTATGATGTAATTATGAAGCCAGAACTCATTGTTAATAGGATGTCTGCATGCGCTGTAGTTGCTTTTCTAGAGCATCACGTATTTGCACGAAGTTTTACACCACAACTGTTCTGTGACCTTCGAAAATTACGGACGGAAAATCCTGTACTAGTGTTGTCAATAAAAACACAATGATATCCTGGAATCTAAAAGTGTTAGATACTAAATTAATAAATTGATTAGATTTTGATAATCACTATCTGTCAAATGGAATTGCCATGTGTGATAAATATACTCACCGAACTGACCAGCGTCTACCAACTTCCAAGCTTTATCTTCTGGCATGGGTTCACAGAGCGAAAGGAAATCTCCCTTTCTTCTTTTTTTAGCAAAATTGGTTTGTATCCTTTCATCACATCCTCAAGATTTTCAATCTCATTTTCTATGTCGCGTAGTGGTTTCTCAAGATCAATCATGCACTGTTATCCCTTATGACATAAGCGCAGGTTTTTCGATGAATATTTAGTTTGTGTGTTTCTGTCTAACTCGTCTGTTAGATTTGCCTAGCAATGGTGCGCAGTCCGCTCTGGTGAACTCCCATGTGCTGCTTCCACAGCCTTGCTTGGTCTCCTTGGTTGACACCCAACTCCTTGATTGCTGACCAGTTCCTTCTATAGCAATTTTACTTTAGTTGCAAGAATGACACATTGAATTTCGGTTGATGAGCTCAATATGCTTGACCATTCAAAATTCGGACAAGATATCCCAAAAAGCGTGGCCCATCTTAAAACTATCAGGCCACTTTGCAAAAATTGGCGTTTCATATTCATGTTATCACATGGATCAGACAGGTGTATGCTTTTATTTTCTAGAACATCTTGGTCTGGCGCTTGCATTGAATGTCCCAGTATTCGTCGTTGTCACCAAAATCGACATGTGCCCTAGCAATGTTCTTCAGGATACCATGAAGTTGCTGTGTAGGATATTGAAGTCCCCGGGATGTCGAAAAATCCCAGTCATTGTGCAAAACAGAGATGATCTTATACTGTCCGCTTCGAATTTCACTTCCGAAAGGTATGTATGTTGACTGAGAGCTGGCTGCTTTTAGGCGAAATACGCTTAAATAGTGGGATCTTGTTTGGTATTCTCAGTTATGGCTGTGTGACAGTCATTTCATAACGAAATAAACATAACAAGATGTTTGTATACAAACAATAACTACAGTGCTGAATCGATTGTAATCTTATGGTACTTCAGCTTCTTCATCGCATGCCCAACTATCTACTATTTCAATTCACTTTATTCCCAGCCTGGAAGCATTTCTCTCCAAGAAGAGATTTAGCTTTTTGTGGGGATTGGCCAGCTGCTATTATCGATCGCAAAATGATGTTTTTTATGGTATGCCCTAACCAACACGAACGCTTGGTTTTCCTCCGTACCTAGTGTACTAATAAAATAGATGATATACTTGTATAATTTCTGGATTTTAATCCCTAACGCATTTGCTATTGTGGGTCAAAAAATAGCGTTTGTGTATTGTTGTAAGGGGGGAATATCTGCCGTTGCGTTTCATAGGAAAGTTGGTTTATGATTTCATATTCATGGTTTATGATTTCATATTTTCCTCTTGTAGGATCTGTCCAATCTTCCAAATATCAAACGTTACTGGTGAAAACATCGACTTGCTGAAAATGTTTCTAAACCTCCTTTCTGCGCGAAGCAGTTTCGTTGCAAATCAACCAGCAATTTTCCAAATCGATGATACATACTCTGTTCCTGTGAGTCTTTTGTTATAACCATTGCTATTTTCGACATATCTTTTTTTCATCTACATAGCTAATCAATGTTTTTAGAGCAAAGAATCATTATGCTGCCACGTGCAAACATTCTGCCCCAGTTGCTTTTTAAAGACCGAACATCGTGTTTTATATCAAAAACTTAATACTGTAAGTATATATATATATATATATATATATATATATATATATATTATATATATATATTATATATATATAGAATTCAAGAAAAATACTTCAACTTTTTAATAAGTTTCGACTTGCATCTTCATCAGTTATCTAATAACTTTTTCTTGAATAAGTTTTTTTCTTGAAGTCTATATAATATTTATAAAAAATTCTTAGAGATTTTATATATTTATTGCGTATATAAATATATATATATATATATATATATATATATATATATATATATATATATATATATATATATATATATATATATATATATATATATATATATATATATATATATATATATATATAGCTATATATTTGTACGCTGACTAGAGAATTTTTATTATTCTTGCAGGGTGTTGGTACAGTTGTGTCAGGCACAACACTTCAAGGCGTTGTACGCCTTAACGACGTTCTGATGTTAGGCCCAGATTCTACTGGGAGTTTTCAGCCTTTGCCTGTCAAAAGTATTCATCGCAAACGAATGCCTGTCAGAGAAGTTAGAGCTGGACAGACAGCGTCTTTTTCATTGAAAAAGGTAAAAAGCTTCCAAAATTTCGAATTCAGTTTTAGCGTTTTATTTGTTTTGTATGTTTTTTATTCAAAGTTGTATCCACTGCCCACTCTTATTTCTTACTACAACCTACTTATGAATGTTGCATTATTCTCGCGTGATTTTTTTAGATAAAAAGACATGAGATCCGCAAAGGAATGGTGCTGGCATCGAAAGATCTAGATGCACTAGCCACGTGGGAGTTCGAAGCAGAGGTACTGGTGCTGCATCACCCAACAACCATAAGCCCTAGATACCAAGCGATGGGTATGTCTATTCACAAGTCTTTTTTATTCATATAACACTATATGAGATCTGTAATTTATAAACTTATTGTTATTACAAGACACGAGAGTCTTGTATTCTTGGTTTCTTTGCCAACTGTATATCTTTGTATGAACTGTGCACTGACTTTCGAGAGGGGAAGTTCTTCAAGCTACTTCAGCAGACGCTTTCGTTTTTGTTTGATGAGTTAAAGCAACGTACAGCCTAAATCATGCCCCGGAGACATTTCTGCATTTAATTTGTGTTTTTCTTATGTTCTGGTGATTAGTTTAGGGGAAGGAGCTTTTGTATGTATATATATATGTTTTATGTTATTTATTATATGTTATATATTACTAGACACCTAGCAACAGTTGTCATATTTTAATTAGGTTTGTTATGTAAAGGGTAAATCCGAGAAGTCACACCCCCCGATCAGGGCTCGAACTTCAACTCTCGACTTCAAGCGCGTCGAGTGCTCTATTAGTTTGGTTTTTTACCAACCTTGTTTGGTTACAGCACTGCAAGTGTATGTTTTACGTGAACTGTGAAGCTCTTTAGGCGATTCATAATGATTTCTGCCTGTGCTATAAATGTTTGGTAATGGCAGTTGTATGGTCCTACTCCCTCTCATTGCTGCAAATTGACAACTATTTTCTACGTGTTGGTTAGCTGTTTGATAAGTAAATTGGGCCCTTGTCCAGAAAGCAGTTGAAATGTTTCTAATTTTTACAGAAGACTTATGTCCTTTCTTCGCCGCAGTTTCAGTTATTATGACGAGTTACTTTCATGGACATATATACAGGGCGCAAGCAAAGACGTTTTTATCATTTATCTTCCGCTTTTTGTATCACCATTCGCCTTGATTCAGTCGTTGGGAAGCGCAGCTTTAGGATAAACTTCAGTACCAAGATCGCAACAAAGAACAGAGACATTTCTTCGTCTTGATTATTATATTAACGGCATATTCATGAGTTAAAAGTTAAGACATATCCAATAGTTTAATCTAGCGACATATCCGGAGACTAAACGTTTCGACTCAAACGAGAGTCATCATCAGTAGTGAATAAACCAGGGAGAAATGATCTTAAATACCTTTCGCCTTCTATTTAAGTTTCAAGATTTCTATTATTACTTCTTCCCTCTTCCCTGTCTTTGTTCTTTTTTGACGTAACTATCATGTATTGATACAGGTCTTACTACCTATCAAATTCTTACGGTTTCTATTGCTGCCAGGGCTGAAAATACGGGATATATATACAAGACCAAATTTTAACAGGCATTAAGCGCTTACAGGTTAAACTGGAAAGAAAGTTCAGGGTCTCATTGATTTTCAAGCAGAAACGCTTTTTAGTGCATTAAATGTCCATGCTCTTGTCTCTGTAACTGCAGTAACCATGCATTCCTACATCTCACTAGTGTTCACTTTCAAGATACACATTTGAACTTTCGATACCACCATTGGCGATCAAAAGCGCTTTTTTCTATATCCTGCTTGCTACACTCAATTTATCATCACATTTCAAGCACTGTCATTCTATATCTGAGTTCTTCCTTATATGTTACAATTTAATCTTAAAGTTGTCTTCCTACCTGTTAGTTGAGCATACTACGTCAGATAGAGCCCTCAAAACAGCTGTTATCACAGCTTTGCCCATCTTAGTTAAGGTTGCATGAACTGAAATTTGAAACACTGGATCGCCTATACTTGATCAGCTATGCATTAAAGTGTAACATAACATGCAATTGCTTACGTGGTCATGAATTCTTTTCGATACAGTTCACTGTGGAAGTCTTAGGCAGACTGCGACAATTCTTACAATGGACAAAGAACACCTACGGACAGGCGACCGGGCTATGTGTCGCTTTAGGTTCATCAAAAACCCGGAATTTATCCTTCCCGGTACCAAAATGATCTTCCGAGAGGGCCGGACGAAAGCTGTTGGTACAATAATGAAGTTATTCGCTCACACCCCGGGACAGAGCTCGCACAACACGCGCACCGGGAAATCAACAAAAGCCCAGATGCACCAAAGAGCTCAACAGGCGAATAGAACTAGGAATGTTGGGAAGAAAGGCCAAAATAATCCGCACCCGGGACATAGTGGTAGTGCCGCAAAGACCGGCGCTACTAACGCTAAACAGCTAAACAGCCCCACTGCGAATGGAGTGGCTGTTGGGAACAGTACAGAGTCTAGTACAACCGTGAGGACAGCAGAGTCTTAGTCATAATAAATATATGATATATGTTAATAGTTAAAAGTGTATGTATCCTAATATCCTAGGATGATCTGTAGTGTTGTAAGTGTGGTTTTTGTACTTCGTTATGTTATTGTTAGTGACTGCTTGTTTTGCTAAGTGAGGAGCTGTACATTATTTATAAGTCCATTGCTCTTCAGCTCGATAAAGAACCTTTCATTTTAGTGCATATTTTGTTTCAATAACTAGTTTATTTTATGCTCTTAGGCCGAAGATATAACGAAGCTTTGAATAAATTAACTGCAGCGCATGCTCTTAGGGTATTATCTGTAGTACTACTGCTGTAATTTCTCGAGTCTGTTATCGAAAATCCTGGCTTTTGCAAGTACTAGATAGACTAAGGGTAGCCAAACCGCGGCTCTGTTTGATAAAGTCTGGGGCACCGTGAACATATGTAAGCCAACACATAGTAAGGACCATTTTTATCAAAAATAATAAAGGAATGAATTTACTATTCACTGGCGCAGAAGTTTTCGTGGTTCATTGTTACCATTTTGAGCGATATAAGAACAATTCCTACGTCAAGTGTTATTAATATCTCGCGGCTGTCAGTCATTTGAATCCTGTTGCATACGGCTCTTGTAGGAGAGAAATTTGGCCACCCATAATCCATACTACATATTATCTATTCTGTGATGTAGAATCAACAAACGGCGCAAATGTTTGGTGGCATTTTTCATCGCACTGTAGCACTGGAAGAATTTTGTTTTCGTTATATTGTTTTCAGACGTGTTCAAAGGCGTATCGAAATAGCACGTTCCTTGAAAAGTGTCCAAACAAAGGAATTAATTGATATTAAATATATTACAACAACAGGCTGGTCCCAAATAAGTTGAGGAGTGCCTGGTAGAGAGAATGAATATTCTGAGCCGTCGGCATTTTGAGATAGGGCAACTAGTTCTTTCCTCGTTGCCTTTCCTAAGTGTTGATATCTAGTACTATGTAGCATTTCAACAGTAGAATTGAATGAAAAGCTAGCTGAGGTGAATCAGTTTTGAAACTGAGTTTCTACTCATTTCATACTCGAATCAACTTCCTCTGGTAGGGTCATCATTGGCAAAGGAGGGGCCTTTTGGCAGTGCAGTGAGTTACACCCTGTGCAAATAACTAGACCTCCTGTAAGGTACAGGACTATTTTGAAATGTAAGCGGGTGAAAGAAAAGCAAAACTTTCACATTCTTTGTCAGTTAGAGATGCTCCGTAGATAAGAATTAAATTACACTTTTATAGGACAATGATTGCTATGTTAAGTTTACAAAAGCGGAAGACAAAATTCACAATGCATAGAAGACGCTGTTAGTAAAAGTTTGTTGTTATTGTAATATAGATTCTTTTTTAAATCTTCTCTGACAACCAAATAGCCGTTCGACAACCAGTTTGGATCACTGTCTTAAAGGCGTTGTAGAATGGAATCTGAAAGAACATTAATAGTCATTGAAAAGAAGGATGAGGTCAAAATTCAAAAGCAGCTGAGGCCTTTTTACACAACCTAGATTTTCATCCTCACAGCATCGATTTCTTGCCCCTTTCCCCATTCGACATCTGCCCAACCTATGCTCACTTAGCACCTATCAAATGCAATCTAAACTAGACAATACTGTTCGAAACATATAACAACTGCCAGTGGAGATGAAAGATAATGCCTAATGGGTCCAGTATCCAATCCCGTGCGCCATCCTTCATAAAGTTGCAATCGTTGTTATCATCATCTTTGTCATCACTATCATCACATTCATCACTATCACTATCATCACTACCATTACGATCATCATCGTCCTCATAATCTGTTCTCCCTTTACGGCCCCTGCGGGGCCTGGGCTATCCCTGGGGTCAGTGTTCGCCTTTAAATTGTTTAGAAGAGGTGGTTCAGTTGGCTACATTCAATCCACTCTGTTACTTCAACAGTTACTTATCAGAACTGCAGCCTGAAGCTGCTGAGCTTGACTTTCACTGAAGGGGGCTTGGTTGGACAGTTTGGCACAGGTCGTCAACATTTGCCCTAATTCTGAATCTCTGCGAAATACATCACCATCATTGTGAACAACACAACATAACATGTTGAATACAATTGTGGATAGCTTATTCAAATACTGCCGCCAATGACCAAACTTATTCACCTGAACTGATATGAATATATGATGTAACACTAAAATGCAAAATTCAACGCGTACTACAGACTTCCTACCTTTTCTCCATCTTGTTCTCTACCTATGTCATGATGCTCCATCTCCTCGTCTCGAAATTTATGAATTATCTAAAAAAGATCAATGACTAAATGACATTTGTGATAAGCAAAAGCCTACAAAAATGTGGAATGTATTGAGATCTGGCCTTATGTGCTATTGATTTCAAATATTCAAACAGAAACGCTACCTTCAGATACATTGACATCTGTCTACATGTCAGACTCGCTCATACGTTTCGAATCGAATGCCGTTGGTGAGCGGAGTAGTGAAATGGAGTGGAACGATCCAAACTCTGGGGAGTTTTACCAAGAAAAGTCATTTAGGCAATGTAAATTAAGAAGGTTGCAAAGAATCAGTTGGAGACATTTGTATTAATGGTGGTAAACAGGTCGATGTGAAAACTGGCTAATAAGGAAGGCAGGTGGATCAAGAGCTTATTGAAGCTTGGGACGGATCAAGTGCCTGAAGATGAGCTGGAAGGAAATGGACATAAAAGCGGAGAAAAGTGGGCACAAGGGGGAAATGATGGTACTGACTGAAGGTGAAGATGACGACGACGATGATGGTGATGAACTACTCGCGTAGAAAATGACGATAAATTAAATAGGAAACGCAATCCTGAGATGATCTATAAAGACGTTCCAAGTTGGGACAAGAGGAGAAAAAACCTTTTGCCTAAATGAAGAGAGAATGTTGTGAAAAGTATGATGAATTGATAGTTTTCTTCCTCCATTGGGAAATTTCTTTCGAAGACCTAGGCAGGATTTCGAAGTTCAGAGACCTAAAGTATATCAGCGTGCTAGAATTGAAAACAGAAGAAAGAAAGACAATTGGTTAATCTTGAAAGTGTAAGGAAGCTCTACGGAACTCTCTTCAGCATAGCCGCCAAATGTTTGAGACGTTTAGTCAGGTCTGTTTTCTCCCAACCTAAATGAACAATCAGCATTCAAAATCGGCCTAAATGTAGCTGTGGAACGCACGTGTGATAAGAATTGTTCATACTGATTGGTCAATTAGGTATGGAGAAAATTTCTTATAATCGGACTCTTAAACACTTTCCGGCTAAGCTACTCTCTTTAAATATTAATAAGGAGGAGCTTCTCTTTTTCCGCTAATGGTGAAATTGGAGATAAATTCAGCCAATTTTTGCCCTTCCAAAAGCTCTAAATGTGAGTGCTTCTTAATATTTATATATTGTGTACAGAAACACTAACCACGCTCCACTTTCGCATAGTGTAACTTCCAGAGTCTGTTTTACTGAATAATCGATCGACGTTCTCTTGAATCAAATCTCTCTTTTTACAAGGCAACACTTTTAATGTTCTGATAGTTAAATGGCATGCACCCGCTCGCTACTCTTACTAACTTTGCAACATCGAAACAATGCCAAAACAAGTCAACGAAAGAAGAGAGGAACACAGCATTGTTGCCATCATCACTCACACAGCGGCGTAACAGAGAAGCTCGCACGAATACACAAATATCTGCGCCCTTGCCTACTCGTCGACAGTATCTTGGACATGAGTATTAAATCCAGAAGCAGAAAAACAACATCTTTTAGGACAAATGAATTAAACATTAAAACGAAAAACAGGAAGACAGTATCAGTCGGATTAATTGAATATTATGTTGAGTTAGTAAAAATATCTACGAAAACAACTAATAAGGACTTTTAATCCAAAATCGATAAAAAATAATCCTATTTGGAGTGTCAAGCACTTTGAGAAATAGCACCTAAAGAAATAGATGAAAAACAAGTTTCTTATAAAGTATTACATCGTGACGTAAGTAGTCGCGCTGAGGTTTTTTTGGAATAACATTTGTTATGAAACTAGTTAGGAACAGAGAATGGCAAGACATCAAAAATAGTCCTCTTTGCTGTACAGCAAATTTAAGTCAATCAAAGATGTATCATATTGAATATATTGTAAGAAAGTGAGAAGAGAAAGAATGAAAATTCATACCTCCAATAGTTCTTTGTGGCTCTCTGGATCATCAGATAACAGTTCGCGCAATTGACTGAAGAGATAAAATGTTATATTATCACTGCTGATTAAACCAAATCATGAGGATGCATGTTTCACTTTGTTTTACTCATGATTTGAAATAAAAACTTTTCATACTGGAAAATATAATGAAGGAGTGATTGTACCAATCATCCAATCATGCAAACCTGGTTGACATGGAAGATGCAATGACCTCCCTACAAGCAATACCAACTGCTTTTTTCCTCTGATATGGTTGATGGGTGGATAGTGAAGATTCTGTTGCATAAATAGGTGCAAAATTTCTTTGTATCTCACAGGGCTTTTTAACTGACCATCTATTATAAATACTAACCTGTGAAACAAGACACATACCTAAAACTGGCATGCTATCTGCACCTAAGAAGTACATTGCAGCTTATAGTTTCTGTAACCTTCTCTTTCAGCAGACATGTCAATTCTTGAGAATACATTTAAATCCTGTGCACCATGAAGTCTTATTCTATCCCAAAATTTCTATCTTTATTTTCATACATTTTGTCATAAATACATATTTATTTACATAGTTCTGCAATTATATACCTCACAAGACAAAATCATACTGTTCTGAGATTCTTGTTCACTAATACTCACATAAAGATCATCAACTTTTTTATAGATCTATAATCTATTCCTGAACCATCCATGTCAATTGCACATTTATGAGCACCTATATCCATCCACAGATTATGTATAGTTTCTACCAAGTGGGGTAGCACACTCATTCTTCCTTACACATCACACTATAAATAATATATTCCAGTGATATACAACTGACCTGTCATAATGCTCACCAATAACCTCCTCTACTGCAACAGTGCAAGCCATTGCTGTCTCCCTTCCAAATATTGCTGAACCAACACCTACAGATTTTGCAATAAGTTTTAAACAGGCATAAGTCTTCTGTAATTTGGAGATTTCTATAGCAGACTGTGGGAATCTCTGTGAAGTACAAGACACGTGTTGAGGAGCAAAGTGATAAGTTTAGAAACGGTCTAGCACCCAAGCAATAGTTATTCAAACATATGTATTCATGGCAAAAGTGTCCAACTATGAATGGGAAGGTAGTGAGCACCATTGATGGAGATATATGCCAAGTGCAATGAATTCTAGCTACAGAGAGATGGTATGCAATCAGATACAATCAATAGGTTTTACTAGTTAACCAGAATAGAGATGGTAATAGATTCAATGATAAAGATGATGACAAAGAGAGTCAGCATTGGTGTATGACAAATTATTGAACAAATCCACAATCTGACATCTTAGACTAATGCAGTTGGTAAATTTGACACAAGACTGGTATGACCAATCTTTTATATACATATATTTGTAGGAGGGGATCAGAAATCACATATTTAGTGGGACATGGTGGGAAGCACCTAAATGGGTGGAACAGAAAGAGCAATAGGAAGTTATATTGTGTGAAAAAGAAATAAAAGTGCCATACATTCCTTGGGTGATAGAAATTTAATGGGGGTAGATGATATTATTCTCAGCTGATAAGAAGTCTTTGCAAACAAATAACATATACGCAAGTAGAAACTGCATGTATTACTAGCCTGCAAGTAGTTTGTGTATAATGCCAGTTAATACAATGGAGGGATAATTTCATGTTCAGCTCAATGCTTACAAGAAAAGAATGCTTGCCAATCTCAGAATTTATGCAAAGATATAAATTTGGCAGGGAACAGAGGCATCCCAATATAACTTAAAAATGAGTGGGAGATGAAGGATGGCAGAATAATGAATAAGTCAACATGCACTGGTGGAAACTGGAGAAAAAAGTAAAATAAAACTGGCAAAGTCAAATAAATGCATGTATAAGGCAATCTGATTTCATTAGAATTTGGGGTTATTCATTTAGTACATATGCACGAAGGAGGGAGGGGGGATAAGCAAAAGTGTATGATTGTTTACAAGGGATGAGGGGGGCTGGAACAATAAAGTATGTATGCAAAATAGAAAATGTAAGTACCTCTTTTGTGTGCAACCTGCAACTTTTTTCTTTTGCAAAAAGACCTCATCCTACCCTCCACCAAAGTTGTAGAAGAAAACTTTAATCGATTTTTTCACAGAATACTTTTTGTCATGATCATTCTATTGTCTTGCGAATACCTAAAAATCTTTCTCCATAGTTCTGGATGGTTAGAAGCTTTCCGTTAGAAATAGGGGGGTCAAGTAATCGAGAGTACGTACACAAGAGGGAAGGGGTACATGCAAAAAGCGTACATGTGCGTACGAAGGGGAGGGGGTCAAATTTTAGCAACTTTGGTCCGTACGTACTAAACAAATGACGCCGTCAGGCAAATGTGTCAGGCATTATGATGCTTACATACCTAATGCAAAACCTGCAACATTCCAGATGGGTAGTAACACAGTTGGCCTAACCCTATTCTTCACAAGTAGTCGATTCATTGTCTGTAGATGTGCTTTTTCATCATCCCACATTTTCTAAACAAACGATAACATGGTAACAACATGGCGCTAGTCATAAACCATGGAAGGAAAATAGCTTTTATATCTGCGTTCATAATTTCCAGCATTAAAATGAAAGAAACAGAAAATCAGTGTATATCAATTAAGACTAAAAGATAGGTTATTTTAAAATTCATTGCTTAGAAAATCTAAGAACAACGGAGTACGCTTATCACCTGAATAAGTTCGCCGGTAGGACCATTCTTTCCGAGGACAGCAATTTGCCCAGCATATATCCGATCAGCTCCAAATTCTCCAGCATGATCAACACGCAAGATCTTATCAACTAGTTTAGTAGCTCTCTTTTTATAATATTCTTCAGTTTTACTAGCAGTTGTGCACATGCATCTATAAAGATTTTTTGGGCTTTTAACGTTGCAAAATTTCACTAGGTGTATTCGTCCTGCAGCCATTTTGATAGAGATTGCATAATAGCCTCGTTGTCGAGTTTTGAGCAATGGTTCGCTTGAGGCAGTTGCAAAATGAATGCCACTCCAGATCTCTCCTAACAATAATATCTTTTAAATTACTTTATTTCTACACACTAGCCATAATATTAACTCCGCTAATTCTTTTTCCTCCTGTGCGATATGGTTTATCGAAATATATCTTAAAGTCAAACTGGACTTGCTTGTATGCCGTATGTTTCATTTGACATTGTACCCAGATATCATTGAACCAGACGGGGTTTAATGGCATGTAGCCTTCCAGATAATCAATAGGCCTAATGTATTGATGACCTAGGTGCCTGTTGGTCAGAAATTCTCACGACAGCTAATCATCATCAGCTTGCACATGCCATATAAGGTATTTAACATTGACACTGCCATTATGCCATAGTGTAGCTATCAAGTTATCTAATCTTCAATTTCCGTCCCAGATCCCTGAGCGGTTTTCCATGATCGTTCTTGTCAGTATTTGACCTAATATAGATTCTAACTTCTCATGTGCTGCTGGCAGAGTTTCAGATACTTAGCTATTTGGGGACTTACAGCCTGCGGCATACTGTGTGGGTAAACTGTGTGGGTGAGCTGGCCATTTCGTTAATTTGGTATGAAGTGCCCAAATGTCTTATTTGGCAGAGACATCACAGAATGTGGTTTCATTGAATTTCTGCCCTGAATAGCTCGGCCCAAGTAGAGTCCGGCCATCATAGAGCATTATCTACAAATTTACAACTAAGTATCGGTGCTTTTGAATTTTTCCGAAAACTATGAAGTTCACATGTTTGTGAGATGTTTTTCTATGCTCATAATTTTTACACAGTACGTACTAAAACTACAGAAACAATACCGCAGGGAGTATGCTGTACCATATCACCCCTGCGACCTACACATAAAAGGGATCATATATGTGAAATCTCACCAAAGTTCCACTGGCAACTGCACATATGCAATTTTGAATTTTGTTTCAGTGATTTTTCTTGGCAGCGTTTATTCGGTTAAAAGATGACATGAAAATTGTGTTTGTCTGAAAGCAACAATTTTCAGCAACCACAAGATAGCCATTTCTTGTGCAGACATCTGAAACGACCCTGCCATCCTATTTCTAAGAGGCTCATAGAAAATTATGACTAAGTCATTGCTTTCTAGAGTTTGCACTTTTCTTATCCAATACTAACCTATCAATGGGATTATGGGATGACGGGTCCCTTAATACCTCTGGAATAGCTTGTTACGACACTAATATAGTGTGCAAGAAATTCTGATAACAAGGTCATCAGGATCCCTTAGTATTGTACGTGCATTCGTTCTATTCCATGCTGTTTCCAAATAATTAATTTCACTAGGTCTTATCGGCACTGTGAATATTCAGATAATGGTCATTCAGCTTTTTATACAACCAAAGACTTCTATATCGTTAGCAGGGCCATCTGGAAAGGAGACAGAAGACAGATTGACCCATGCGAGTTCTATACGGGCCTGTTCATAAATCAGATTCATGAGGAAGTTCACCAATTACTTGAAGGTTCCTCGACATCTGCACAAAGATACAGAAACCCAGACAGCATAGGCCCTTCCTCATTTCCACCTGTTTTACATATTTGTTGTGAAAAGATCTGTCAGATTCTTTCCCAAAGTACCTGTGAACGGAGTTGTTAGGAAGATCTGCTGGCTTAGAGGCTTTTTAAGGTTTATGGCTTGTAATTTTAGTCCCACTGCAACACAATATGAAAGAGATACACTTTCAATGGGGATTTATTGTGCTGAAACGAGTGACCACAGGGGTACTTTGTAATATTGCCATGGATTAACAGCCTGTGATGTGAAACTCATTTCACGTATCTTTTGCAAGGAAACGTTTCTTTGCCCAAGTACTGATACTTTTTAAGACTTTCTTAGCAAGAATGTTTGAGGCTATGTATGACTACAGCGTTAGAAGGGCAGACAGGCACCACACAAGCATAGTAATGGAATATTCAGAGCTATAATAAGCAGGAGAAACTATAGAGTTTGAACAAATTAAATGGTTTGCTTACGTGAAAATTGAAATTGCACATGTGTTGTACTTAGGGACGGGTCATTAATTACTTGTGGGGAGGGGGTGGAAGACATTCTCATATATCTCATGGAAAAAAAAATTTCGTCCCCCCTCTCAGATTTATGTAGATATTTTGATCCCCACTCCAGGACTTCAGAAGAAACTCCATAGTCCTTCTCTTGAAAAGCTCTTTATTTTTCATCCCCCCGCCCTCTGAGTTTGCAGAATTTTGGTACCCCCTCCCAGATGTCTTCCACCCCCTCCCCTGGAAGAATTGATGACCAATCCCTTATAGCATTCTTGGGACACAGAGATCCAGCAATGAACATTCTTGACTTTTTGATCTGTTGAATATTACTTTCTTGTTAGCGAATTTCTTGTAAAAAGAAACATGTATTTTACAAGGGAGCAAATGAAGCTGCATTATAAGGAGGAGGTGTCAAGTGAGATACATTCTTGACATCAAATAGCTAGAAATGGCTTGCACTGGCCTCTAAGAGCTATTTTTGTCAATGACTGTAGGTTGCGTTTCCCTGGCAAAAACAACCAGACTGTTTAAACTACTAACAGGCAAAAAGTAGATTCTCGTGTTTTGCCCATAGAAGTTTGACAAAAGAGTATAGGCTTAAGTTTCTATTTTTATTGCGTTATTTGATGGTCAACAGGCCGTGATCAACACGCTTTGGCAGAGCATTCTGAGATTCGTTCTCAATGAAATTCCTTAGGATTTTATATTGTCCATTAAGAAACTCCGCCAAACCAGAATTACATGACGAATTACAAAAGAAGTTATTTTTGATTTCTTAGTAACTTTAAATCAGAAGCCGAAATTAGTAACAGTTTACCTAAGGTATTGTCAATCGATTTTAAATCAGTTTATACTCATTAATATTTCCTGCATTTAATTGAAAAGTAACCAATTTGAAAGGGATGTAATGCCCATGGAGCAGTGCTTGCCATAAATAGCAAGTAGCTTTTGTGGTATAATGTCATGGGAAAATGACGGTGTATGTATACGTTTTTTATAGAGAACAGGTATATAAGAAACATGAGGCTCAAATCAGGCAAGAATTAAGAAACAATTAAGAAGCACAGGCAGGCTGAGTTTCAGAAGTAAACTTGAAAAATCTGTTTTGCGAGAAAATTTTTAATTGAATTGGAAAAAAATACAAACAACATCCGTCTTTCAAATGTTTTTAACTAAGACTTCAATTGCTCGTCTCATAGTTGCCTTGTTGCTATAGGAAATTTCAAGAAATTTAGGAAACACTTAAGGCGGGGGTTAAGGTGAAGGTTGACAAAAATCGACACTTTTTAAAAAAGCTCTAGCATCATTGGTTCTGGTGTAAACCATAATAAACTATATATCAATAGAAAGCTTATGAAACAGAGAATTAGAAAAAAGATAGTTTGTGCCACTAAAATGCAGGGAAATCTGATGCCAACATCATTATTATACCCAATGTTAAAACTGACCCATATGGGTTCCAGAAAAGATATCTGATCAGAGCTACAAGGAGCTTCTATCTCCTTGTTGTTTTTCTGCAGTAAGAACAGTCATATGTGAGTTAAGCAGATGGATTTCTTATTTCTACAACATTGAAGTCACAAGTGGCCTTTGAAATATACACTAGAGGACCACTGGACTCATACCTCTATAACATTGAAAACTCACATCACATGAAAAAATCATCTGCTTATCCTAATCAGCTCAATAAGAGCTTACAACACTGAAAATTTCATTTAAATAGGATAAATGGCTAAAAAGTTATGATTTCTCAAAGGGTCGAAAAGTTTGTTTTCGGGAAAATGACTTTAAAGTTAATGAATGATAAAAAGGCACATATTTACAGTAAAAAAAGGAAAGGTATGGCAAATAACATTTCAAAATGTTTTCATTTAAACTGAGGGACTATACTATTACAATTAAAAGCCTCCTGCTTCATATGTCACCCCCTCAGCCTCCCTGAGAGCTTCCTCCCTACGCATCTGCATGATTTGCTGGCCCTTTCGCTGTTTCTTTCCTCTCTCTGATGCTTGTGATTCTGCCTTTCTTACTCTTTTTCTGTCTCTTTTTGTGAAGGCAGTCCTACTATGGTGTCCTGCTGGAGTGAGTAGTCTCTCCATGACCCTCTCCCTACTTGATGCACCACTATGAAAGTGGCACACAGCAGATGCAACAGCAAAGCGGACAACTTTTGCACCATGATGTTTGTGCTTAGGGCAGCGAGCCCATATAAGAGAATTAATGCACTCATTAGGGTTCTGTGTTGTCCCACGAACACATCTTTGCAAAAGTTTTGTCTCACTCAAAAGAACAAATACAGGACGCAGTACTTCTAAAAATACTTCAGGTAGGCAGTTGTCATTCTTATAAGTTGCTGTTCCCGTAGCCAGATCCTGTTGCCACTTGCACCATGACTTTTCACCAGGAGGGCAGTAACGGTGTTGTTTTTCTGGATCAGCACAAAGGACATTGTGACACAGAGTTGCAATTATGCTCTTTTTCATTGAATACACAGCAATATCAACTTCTGTCTCAGAGGGATTTGCTTTCTTGATGGTATTCTGGCGAATAGCAAGACCATAGTACCTTTGCAATAATTTTATCTTGGCTTCTGTAAGTCGGCCGTGTCCTCCAATTGACTTTCCATCAGCAAGTTTGCCTTTGGTTCTTGATTTAAGATTTATCAAGTGCTTTCCCATCCGTTTTTGAACATGGCCAACACAGTCAAGCTTGATGACTTTGCAGCCATCATATACATTCTCTACAGAGTTGAATGCCTTACTGTCTCCATCAGAAACCATCCATCTATACCTTAAATTGTGCTTCATGATAGATCTTTTCCACATGATGACTGCACCTTCTGCCTCCATTGCTGGTGAGCTTCCTGAAAAGTTAATATCACATTCACCAGCAGTAATATGTTCCATTCTCCATTTTTCTAGTCTTTCTTCATCACCTTCACATTCAGTCTTCTTCTTGGAGCATTTTTGACAGGTTTTGGATAGAACATGGTAGTCAAGTACTTCTCCAGTATCAACAGAGATTACAATTGCAACTCCAATCAAAGATGTGAACCCTCTTTTAGCCCAGGTACCATCAAAGCTGACAGCAGCACCAACAATATGACCCTCCTCTGATTGATTGCTTTCTTCAATTATTAACTGATGAAGTCTTTGACCAGCTCTTGTTATCTCTGCACATACTTCTTCTTCTTGTGCTTCAAGGATGTTTTCAACTTGTTTGGAATATGCTGGCTTTGAGATGCAAGGCATATTCATAATGCTACAAAAAGCTGATAATCCTTCATAGCCACCAGCGGTTTCCAGGGAATGATAAACAGCTCGCCTGTTGACATCATATGATTTCCCTCTTTTTGTGACACTGCTGGATGTATTCAGAGGAGTAATATGTTCACACATGTTACACTCAAAAAAGAGCTCTGACATCAAACCTGCTCTTGATGATAAATTCTCCTTTAGATGTAAATTCCCTGAAAAAACAAACTAACATACAAATGTCTCACAATGATCATCGGTAGATATTATGATTGAGAAAACATACGTATCTTCTGACTTTTTGACTTGTGGATTAGAATAAGAAATGCCTTACTAGTACAGTTTAGTTGATAGTTCAAAAGTCTTCTGCATACAAGATCTTACAAAACATATAATAACATATAATTATCAGAAATTACATATACACACTTACAATAACAGCCATAATGGTGTATACTCAAGATGTTGTTTGAAATACACACCTTTCTCACATTGATGTAGATCAAAAAGGGTTGAAGCCAAACTGTCAAGATCCATCAGTCGATATCCACGACCAATACTATCAAAACTATCTTCATTATTAGTATCAGTTTCCTCACTATACCCAGGTTCATAGAGTTCTTTCCTTGAAGCACTGGGCCTAGTCGGCATATCACCGTCTTCGAGGGTAACATTTGCAGGACTCTGAATCATTGTACTATGTACATCCGTCTTCGGTTTGTTCCACCTTGAATTTCCAGTAAATCCTTTACCTTTTCTTGTTCTTCTGTAGCAATTTTTCTTCTTGTATCCGACCATACTTATAAATAATATTTTCAAATGTCTTCAGCAGGTCGGCATAGAGAATTTCAAATAAAGTTCTCACAAATATTGCTATCCCACAATGCAATAGTCTGTTGAAGAACCGCTGGACAACGTGTGATTCACTAGATTGAACTTTTGCACCCCTTTTAGGGGTGGTCAATGGGTAGAAAACAAGACAGAAGAACAGTAAGCAACTGCGCTCCCATGGAAACAAACAGTACACTAATATGTGATAGTATAAAGTGGATATTTTTTAAGAAAACCAGTGAAAAGCTACCAATGAAACTATCTGGACATGTTTTCTAAAGCATTGAAGATTTCATTTCAAGAATAAAATAATTTTTGATATTTTGCAAAAAATTCAGGTTAACCCCCGCCTTAAGAAACAATAAAGGCTGGATTTGACAAAATGTTACGAAACATTCAGGCTGAAGGGAGAAAGTTTGTTTCTTATACAAAAAGCGTGTAATGGCACCTGTAAGCCTATGTGGCAAGTCAAAAATAGTTTCAGTGCATAAATTGATGATCAAAATAATGCCTAATGTTTCTTATTTGGAGCCAGGTCTGTATGTTTGCATGTCTGCATGTTTACTTAATTCAGTGAATATAAGGGATAGGATTTTTCTCTGTCAAGTTTAAAATGTTAGAGGTTCCATATTTGAAGCTCCCTATATAAACGACTCGATGACGGTAGCAAATTGCCAGGAACAGCCTTTTGTCAGATTGAAACTAAGGCCTATATAGAACAAAGGCTAATAGCAAAGTATAGATGATGTATTTAGGCGTGTCTTTGCGAAACAAACCGTAAAAGCTCTTCAGAAGATAAAGATGCTCTATAGAGGTCAACGTTGTGCAATTTGTGCATTGATATGTTGTGGAAGATAAAGGGAGGTTTTACGCATAGACCAAGTTTCTTGCTCTGACACGGCGTTTTGTAGCGCATCATAACAGAGGTTTCTTTAACTGCATTATAAATTGGGTTTTCCTTTACGAAGAGGATTAAATGAAGGTTCTTTTATTGTATTTATTGCTTCCAACATTAAATTTCTTATTTCTCTAAACCTCTTCCACTTTTCACTCCTTCTCGAATCATCTATCGTATCTAAAGTCAGCGTGCCGCTAATTTGAAGGCGTGGGCATTTGGAATTCATTAATTATTGTTTCAGTTGGAACCTTAAACTGGATGGATTTCGACCGCATTGTATTCCATTGCGTGAGAAAAATGCTGTCCCTTCCAGTTTTATCGAGCTACGTAAACGCAATTTATCATTCTCTTCTGAAATACCATAGAATTTAAAAGATTCCAGAAGTACCTTATTTTCCATGACAAAAATATGCGTCACGTAATGGTGCTGTAAGAATATTTCGTCAAGGGTTCATTATTGTTTGTAAGATCTACGTCGACAATCTCTTAGTGTTTTATGGTACAATAACTGTATTTCTTTCAATGGCTGCATCTTTTGCCTTTCACTTTTGAATTTAGGTCTGTGGCTTTGTGTTTTCAATTGGTTTCAATTTCTTGGTAAAGGCCTTTTATTTCAAGTTAATACTCTAGTTTTTCAAAACCCATCTCTGGGAATTGCTTTTGTCTGTTGTTAAGATGAGCTGAATTGCAGCCGAAAAAGAGCATGATGCATGAACCATATTATCATGTCCCTTGTATCTGTGACTAATTACATTTCACTTTAAATCCCAATTATTTGACGTCACTAAAAGTAGCTGCCGCAGAAGGAAAACTGCACAAGTGTATTTTCTTTCTTCCTTTGCAGTTTCTTTGTAGTTTTTGTTGTGGCCTGCTTGGCTTATTTGTTTGCATCCTCTTGTTTTGTTTTAGATATTTCTGAATAATTAAGGCCTAATTCATCATCTCTACAACCAGTGACATCATCATCGTCAAATCTGTTGCGAGTCTTTACATTCAGCTTCACAGTCACTGATGACATTCACCAGGACTGCGTCATTTTCACCATAGTGGTGAATCTTTATTTTACAAAGCATGATAGCTGATCTTTTGACATCAGTTGAATTCTTGTGGCCATTTGAATTCTCTTCATGTCTATCATGGTAGCATTCATCGTTATCTTCTTCTGTAACATAATTACTACCTTTATAGTTCTAATTCTTAGGTATTTTCAATATGTCCATCATCGTTACCATCGCTATCATTACCATCATCACCATTATTATTACAGGGTTCTCAAGAGCCTGCAAAAACCTGGAAAATGCAAGGAATTAGGTTTCAGGTTAGGAAAAACCTGAAAAAGTCAGGGAATTTTTTTCTGCCCAATGAATTTTTTGCACTCTCGTTGTTTTCACTTTTCGTTGTCGATATACATACCAAACCATTTCCTTGATATGTGCAAAAGTATGTGGAAAATGTGAGAAAGTCAGGGAATTTTTTAAAAGTTGCTCTGAAAAACCTGGAAAAGTGAGGAGATGTTTTCGTAGGCAGTCCTGAGAACCCTGTTATCAGTATCGTCATCATCATAATCGTCATTATCATCATCCTCATCATCATCATCATCACCATCATCATCATCATCATCATCATCTTGTCTTTTCCTGTACGCCCCTTACGGGGCCTAGGCTGACCCTGAGGTCAGTGTCGCCTTCAAATGGTTAGAAGAGGTGATTGAGTCGGCTACACTCAATCCACACTGTTACCCCAACAGTTACTTATCAGAGCTGCAGCCTGAAGCTGCTGTGCCTGACTTTCACTGAAGGGGCCTGGTTGGACAGTTTGCCACTTGTCGTCAACATCTGCCCCAATTCTGAATCTTCGCGAAATGAATCACTATCAACTTAAGGGCAGAGTCTCTCTGTGCCCGCTTGCCACCACGAGGAGGTCTCCAACCATGGGCTAGCCATCATCATCATCATCATCTGTCTGTCTGTCTGTTCCTGTACGCCTCTTACGGGGCCTAGGCTGACCCTGAGGTCAGTGTCGCCTTTAAATTGTTTAGTAGAGGTGATTGAGTCGGCTACACTCAATCCACTCTGTTACCCCAACAGTTACTTATCAGAGCTGCAGCCTGAAGCTGCTGTGCCTGACTTTCACTGAAGGGGCCTGGTTGGACAGTTTGCCACAGGTCGTCAACATCTGCCCCAATTCTGAATCTTCGCGAAATGAATCACTATCAACTTAAGGGCAGAGTCTCTCTGTGCCCGCTTGCCACCACGAGGAGGTCTCCAACCATGGGCTAGCATCATCATCATCATCATCATCATCATCATCATCATCATCATCATCAACATCATCACCATCATTCCCATCGTCCGATCAGTTGCAGTGTTTTTGCTTCTAATCAACGAAGAGGAACATCAGCATTTTGTAATCATCTAATTGGCATCGTAACCGTATGATTCATTTAATCTGATGAACCCAGGGTTTGCCTTTTCCTTCCACTCTAGCTTACGATTACACACTGGCAAAACCAGGATGTCAAGATTTTTTTGAGAAACAATGGCTTGGATACAAGTTAAAATCAAAAATGGGAAGTGAATGTACTCACTAATCGTGATTTCCACTTTCATGATTCTCTTACGCGTCTAGCAACTCATAGCATATTAACCTTATAATCATCCCGGAACCTTCCAACTACTTTCCTCTACCACTTGGCTGCCTTCACAAGTCATTGTTACGCCGCATAGTAATGAGGAGAAATTTGACTTTGGCGAGGGCGTTTTGTTACTTTCCCTAAAGCCTGTCCACCAGCAGCGAAAAAGAGATTTCCGACCACCATTTAACTACTGGCTGAGCTGTCCGCTTTTTCCCATGGGAACAGGGGACGTACCGAAGTAGCGAGTTTGGGCGTAAAAACCCCCTACTTTCCTACTTTTGCAGAAACTGTCGATAATTGTTTGGCTGGTCGGTAAAAGTTGCAATAAAGATCATGGTTTCTTGGTAAGTATGGGGCCCTCTTCAAACCTGTTGATAAGCTTCTTTTGCTGCACTCACCCCACTCAAATGTCCTTCGACATACCACTGCGTGTGAAGCCTAGGTCTGTCTATTTTGGATTCTTTTCACCGCTTGATGCCTCAATTTGCTTTCGTAGTGCCGTTTTTATTAATAGGCTTTTATATTGAGTATTGAGAGACAGAACAACAATGAACAATAAGGATGCCTTCTGCCTGTCATGATACTTGGGTCTATTTTTAAAGGAATAGTGCTGGCTCTTGAAATTTCTCCTTCTGGTAAATGACGTTTCTTGCAGCCTTCACCTCAAACTTACTTTTAACTCTGGACTGATCTTTTTCCTTGAACTGACCCTGCTGACGGGGTGGCAATGTACTCCTGATCTTTGCTTCACAAACTGCCCACACAGAATGGCTTGTCAACGAACAGTTTCAAAATGTACAGGAAAAGGTGTCCTTAATTTAGGCAAGAATTTGTAAGAAAACAGTTTTAGCATAGAGCATAGACCTAGCTAGAAGAGAGCTTTGAACTGAGCGCTGAAAAACTGTGTAGAAACCAAATTCTTCGTTGAACAAGGGGCCCGAATCATTTTGATAATGGCGCTTAGCTGGAAATAGAATGATTGTGGGTAGGTAGTAGATTTTGTTACAAATAGGTCGCCCAATGCCTCTGATTGGTGTACTTCAACCTTGTCGATTATTCTTTTGCATCACTGCAGTATACGAAGGTTCACAGTACCCCCATTTCCCCTCTTCAATAAGATTTTTGCTAGGTGCGGGGGCAGCAGAAAACAGGGGTTTAGGGAGGACTATCCAGATCATGTCTAATCAAATTATCAATGAAATGTGTGACAAGCATTTCTCTACTATAGCATTTTCCAAGGATAGGATCCATGCAGGGGTGGATTTACCGGTAGGTGTGGGGAGTGTATTGCCTTGGATATCCTGCTTTTCATTGGTGAATCAGTACTTTATACAGTAAAACTTTATGTTTGTTTTATAATACAGCTTAGAAAGACTAGGGCAGACTGAAAGCTCGCTTTTCCAGGAATACAAACATGCACTTATAGGAATTGCATGAAGACTGATAATTTAGTCATGAATTTTGACAGGCATGAAACTTTTTTCAGCCATAAAAATGGAGTTTCCTATTTATGAAGTGCGCTACCAAACATTAAAAAAGGCGTGACCTTGAAAATTTCTCTTCTACACTTTCAAGCAAACCGCTTTCGATCGGCGCCTGGACCTATGTTTGCTTGGTACCTAGCTACCAAACATGATGTTTGTTATCCGCAAAGAAACTGCGTGGATTTTGGGATGCAAACATGTTTTCAATGTTTAATAACTATGCACAAGAACAACTCTACCTTTGCTGTTGTTAAATGTCATCCTCTTGCATTCTGTATTCTGTGACATTAACACATTGAGCTACTACAAAGAAATATAGTATGTCTTGTTTGAAATAGTCAAATGACACATTAGTCATCGCATACTTTATATTACAAGAGCTTTTGTTTTATAGTTCGTTCATTTCATGGTTTTCCCTAGTTCCCTGGTATTTGGGGCCATGAAAGCTTGTGGATACACATTTAAACGAAAATGATTGATCAGAAGGTGGTGCATTGCTTCTGAAAAAGTTATGAAAGTCCTATACTTAGGGTTTTGAGACCTAAGAATATCAATCGATAAATTGAAATACATTGAGGGTTCCAATTTTGACACAACTTAAGACAAACCTATGTAATCTCTTTTGTGTAATTAGCATTATATGTCCTATGTTTATCTGTGTATTACAGCAATACGTTACTCCGTGTTTAACACAACAGTTTACATAAATTCAACCATTGTTGTTTTTAAAGTCGACGTTCTGACACTGAAATCATGAAGCTGCTAATATAGCTTCAATTTTGAGCAACAAGCTTTATTGTAGAACAATTTGCATCGCAGTTGCCAGCTAAAACCCTTGTATTTAAAGTGTAATGAGTTCGTAAACGTTCTGCACAACGATTTGTTGACAAACTATTCCCTACATGCATCTCCCTTATCCCATGGAATAGTATGGGCGTATCTGATCGCCTTAGCTGTTATCTATGCATTCACTATTTTATTCCATTTCTTTTTCGTTACTTTGTGGTGTATATTTTTCTACACCAGCTTGTTTTCTGAAAGGATACTGCCCACTCTCTGCCTTCTTCCAACCGCTCCTAATTAAGTAAGATCTTTGTTTATTGTCTTTTCAATTATCATAATTGAATGACGTTTTAAAATAAATTTATTATTGTTCGTAATGCTTTGTACATAGGAGATAATTACTCCGAATGCATACACAATACAAACATCCGTATTGCATTAGATTTACCTACAGGAAGCAAAAATGTGCTCAATCGTTTCTTTTAGCAACATCCTTTAAGGGGCGTTCCTTACTTTCTCCTCAGATTAAACCAACTTCTTGAAAACTTTGCCGTTTAGCTCTTTTGTTCATTTATGGTTGTAGTTCTTCGAAATACCGTTTACGCATTTGAACACTTAGCTTTAGTCCATAATTTAGCTTTGCGGCCTCATCCAATCTGTTAGAAAAGAAAATTTGCAGCCATGAAGTTGCTCTAAGAGATAAAACGTACTTTGATGTTTTGAAATTCCATCATTTCACCCTGTTTCAAAACTATTTTTCTGCTTAGACCAGTTAATAGATACAAACACAGGCAGTACAGCCGCCGCACTCGGCAGATTTTTGTCTGTAGCGAAGATTTTTGTTTTTGGTCTTTCAAGAACATAAAAACCTGCCGTGTGCGGTACCCAAGGACGAAGATTTTTGCCTTTCAAAGACAATTTATGGGATTAAACATGTTGAATCTCGAAGGTTGCCTTTGAAAGACAAAAGTCTTCGTCTTTGGGTGCCGCACACGGCTTATTCTTATGTCCTTGAATGACCAGAAGCAAAAATCTTCGCCTTTGAAAGACAAAAATCAGCCGTGTGCAATGTGCTTACCCTCACTCAATGCCTTGGCGTTACACCGGAGCTTCACATAAAATTTGATAACTTTTTCCTGTGGAAGTAATATCTACTTTCCGCTAAATATACAGTTAATAGTAGGGAAATAGTAGAGAACTTTTAGTTCTTTATTGTGGTCAAAAGTGGCGGAAAACTAAGGAACTTTACGAAATAGGCCGTAACTCGTAAACTAGATTCCTTATAAAAGAGAAACATATTATAGAGTCTCTACTACCCCTGCCTATCTCTTAGATCAAGGAACTGCCCATGGTTTAACAGCTTAGCTCGATAACACCTCTGTTGAGCCTCATAGATACAGTTCCAAACTTACATCATTGCAACGCAGGTTTTCAGCAATGATAATCCTTCTTGGTATCAAGTAGCTATTGTTTGTGAATTCCTCTTTTACATAAGTAACTGGTCTGAGAACTCTCTATAAATCTCCGCCAAAATAGCAAAGCCATGATTTATTTATAGAGAATGTCTTTGGCTCGGTATTACAGTTATTTTCGGCCTTTTCTCGTGTTCGTGTTCTCGTTTCAGCTGCGTATAGTTAAGAGAGCTTCGAGGCTCTCTCACCGTCAGAAATTAGAACTCTGAGCTGGGTCTGTTACGCTAAGTGACAAATTGTTTATTTATCCAAACACGCCTATCTATGTACTAGCTTTCCGTAACCCCAATGCAAATCACAGCCACCTCCAGTAGACGATAGTCTCAGATTACTTAAAGTAACTCTGAGCACAGAATAAGTTTATTACAAAATTCATATTTTAGGATAACTTCTCTATTCCTTTAACATACTGGGATGAAGTTTCACTTTTTCCTGTATAAGAAAAATTTTGTTGGAATACGAACCTCAAAACAGATTGGAAATTAAGAACAACCTGAGGATGAAGCCCTATCATAAATATATTTTGGACAAATATTCATACGCTTTCAAATAGCATATTAGTATTATTGCCCTTTCCTTGTTAGCCCGAGGAGAATTGACAATTTTGGCACTTCCCCCCCTTTGATTTTCGTAAATTAGTTGTCCCTGGTGAAACATTCAGTGTTATCTAGTATATTGTCTAATTTTTAAATTACCTACACCCCAATAATTTAAGAACAAATTAAGAACAATTCGGCCTCAAAATTTTGGAGAAATTAAGAGCAGCCAGCCTGAACTTCAATTGTTTACTGGCAGCCTGTTTACTGGCTCTTATAAAAAAAGTGTGCATCCATGCCTCAAAAGCTTCCGGTATTTTTACATACTCCATGCATGCTTTTGCACCATCAACGATCATAATATTTCGCAACAACATTTGGAGTATTTCCTAGTACAACCCACGACTGGCAGATCATGGCAAGTAATATGTTTAACCCCACCGCAAACACTTAACCTCTTTAGTGGGCTGCCTCCACCATACCAAGGGCGAGGCCTCTTACAAGACCCTTGATACATACAACAAATTGAACATGTTTCGGCATTGTGGTCATTACTCAAATAACACATTTCGCTTGTGGATACTGTCCATACCACTGTTTGCACAAACCCACTCTCGTTTAGTCAACAATCAAAGAGACCATTCACATATCAGTTCTCGGAGAGGAAACCAAAATGTTATTTGACTTTAGCTTCTAGATTTCCACAATATAATATTTTGATTATTAAATGCGTGGTTTTTATTGATTTATTCAACGAGGATGAGACTCTGTAAAAATTTGATTCGCTTCTCATTACTCCCTTTCGACGGGAAGACATCAGTAATTTTTAGACACTTCATCTGTAATTTTTACAGACACTCATTTCCTTCAGCATAGGCTATATATTCTTTTGAAAAACAATCTCTGGCGTAAACATAGAGACTCCGTACTGTTTTCCTAGTTAACTGGTTCATATTTTTATAATTTTCTTTTGGTATACTTAATGTGGATTTGCGATCTTCCAAGGTAAAATTTACTTCCACTTAAAGCCTGTGGCATCTAACTTTGGCCATTTCAACCCCATTGTGGCCCCTATCCAATTACATAACTGATTACCTCCCATTCTACGTCGCATGAAGGAGTGCCAATCACTAGTTCCGTGTTTCCGAATATGGCATTCTTGCCTGGCACTTTTATTGTAAAAGCCACACAATAGAGAATGGGAGGCTTCTATCAGCTATATGATAGAGAGAAATTACGTTTTTTTTGTCATCTTTACATATGTTGGAATGAAGTCATCAGGTTGGAACACTACCTCTCTGACACTCAGCTGAAGCACGTACATGTAAACTTTTCGTGATACAAATGATAAGTATTACGTCATTTGAAAACAGGAATCGTTTGTCGTTCGCGGCCGACTATTTCCTTTTATGTGCTATATAATTGCTTTTGTTATGTCGGTCATTCATTCGGCAATCGTGGCTTATTTTGAATGACGCATAATTTGCGGTTTCCGGCGATCTATTATAAATCATCGGCCATCCAGTCGTGGTTCAGTCGAGGAGGCGAGAGAGCAAAGAGAGCTGGAAGTTTGGATACAAATTAGAGTACATAAAAAAGATATATAATGGATTCATATTCAAAAAAGATCAGTCAACGGGCCATTTTGTTATTTGGATTTCTTGGCCTAGCTTTTGCTGCTCCATTGGAAGTGCAAAACAATGTCGACGCAGATTCGATGGTAAGTAGTAGATAATATCATCTTGTTTTTGTGGTCAAACGCAAGAATTGCACACACAGATTTTAGATTTCCATCTGTAGCCTTTCCTCATTTGCAAACGATGTCATTATTTCAACTTCTTGAATTTCGGCGGAATCGTGCTTAGGGTTGTATGACTTTATGATTCATACAATTTTTGTCACATGTGATTAGCACAGTTGATCCATTCCTAGAAAAGAATAAGTAAGAAGTTGACTGAACTCATTCGCACGGTGCTTTTGTGCATCACGAAATAAACGGCAGTTATCACTTTCACTATAGGTACCGGGACTTTCTTGCTCTTTGGTCAGCGCGTCTAACAAATTGAATTCTCCTCTCGTCTCCTCCTTTCGCCTCCTCCTTTCACATCCGCCTCTCGCCTACTCTCGCCCCCTCCGCCTCTCGCCTACTCTCCCCCCCTCCGCCTATCGCCTACTCCTTTGCTTTCCTTTTCACCCCTTGCTGCCATCTTCTTGGTTTTCTTTTGCTCTGGTATCCATATGTTCCTCTCCCTTCCTTCTTCTCTCTTCTCCTTTCTCCCAGTCTCCTCTTCCTTGCTCATCTCTCTCTCATATATCTCTACTTTCTCTACTTTTCCTCTGCCCTTTGCCTGACCTTTCTCTAGCCGTTCTTTAATATTTCTCTTCCCTTTCCTCCACCCTTGCTCAACTCTTCCTCTGCCCTTCCTCTAAGCTTTCTCTATCCTCCGTACCTCTCAATTGAATAATCATCTCAATTGTCCCGATCTTCTTTCTTCTAGAGATTCCTAGAGAGTTATGGCTACCTGCGCCGTCCCGATTTTACTGCAGGGAAGCTACTTTCTGATGAAGATGTCACAAAAGCAATAAAGGGGATGCAAGCGTATGCTGGCTTGCCACAAACTGGAATTCTCGACATTGAGACGAGGAAACTAATGAATACATCTCGCTGCGGTATGGCAGATATTGGCCGCGCGCATAGTGCCAGACGGAAAAGACGATACAACATTCAAGGAACGACATGGAATAAACAGGTTACACATATGAGAATACCTAATTTTTTTACAGAGCCTCGATATTCTTAAACATTTTCATACTGAGCCTGCGAATACTCTTAAATTATTCTCAAATTTGAGTGATTTTGCGCATTAGTGCTCGTGTACACTAAGTTCTTATTATAAAAAGTGTGTAACTGACACTCCCCGAAGAGTCTCATCATAGCACAATGATTCCAAGACTAGATAAGTAAAGTTCACGCTTGTTTTGTTGTCTAAATAAATCTCAAATGAGCAAAGATCTAACCGTTCGTAAAGCTCGAGTCTTACATTATTCTTAATTTTCGGTGAATTTGAATCTTGATTTTCAGTTGGACTATATTCTCATACAAAAGTTTGTAGCTACTTATGATGCAGACATTTGTTGGTTTGTGTGACAGTATAGTGTTAAGCCAATGTCTCAAAGTCCGATGCAACAGTGTTTTCATTTCCAAATGATTTTCAAATAACAAAGGCAATATTCTTTTCATAGGTGTAATGCTACATTTTTATCTATGGGGGAGGGGGACGAAAAGAATTCTTTATTTGGAGAATTATTCAGACGACGGCCTTCTGAATCGCATAAATTTGATCCTATTCATTTCTCGATATTCCATTCAATTTTTACTGAATTGCACTGAAATTGTAATTCATTTCTCCAGTTGTTGGAACAAAATATTTGAATGAAGTGGCAAATCTTGAGCAATGTAAAATAAATGAAAGATGCGTGAGAACTTTGAAATTCAAGGGGGCTCCGCTCCCCTCGAAGCCCCTGTAAGTTTAACAAAGATAGCTAAGCCCACTGAGCTCCTCCAGGGTTACAACCTTGATCCTATGGTTGGAACAGAAATGTAAAAATATACGGAAGTAGTCTTGCCTCGTTTCTGTTAATATATTCATTGTCGATTTGCAGGTTATTACTTGGAGAGTCAAATACAATAACAATGATGGCCTTTCCAAAGCTGATATACATAGCACCTTCTCCAAAGCACTCGGCAAATGGGAGAGCACAACAAACATCAACTTTGTAGAAATATCGTCCGGGGAACCGGATATTTGGTTCACGTTTGTCAAGGGAAGCCACGGAGATCCATACCCTTTTCAGATACCGTACAGCAATGTACTCGCTCATGCCTTCTACCCATTGGATAGTAAAACTGGTAAGCATCAATTCCTTTTTAGATTATACAATAAATATTTATATTCAATATTCATTATTGTGGCTTTAATTATATACTTATTTTAACTCTGTACTCTATTTTTCAAACAGCTCTGGCTGGTGATATTCATTTTAACGACGACAAATATTTCACGATACGATCAAATAAAGGCAAGAACCTATTGTGGATTGCTGTCCACGAGCTCGGCCACTCCATTGGCCTGGACCATTCAAATGTGAAAGGGGCCATCATGTACCCTTATTACCAAGGGTACCTGGGCGACGATTTCGACCTTACTCCAGACGATATATTGGGAGCTCAGGCATTATATGGTAAGGTAACAGTTGAATAGTTTTTGCGATTGCGATTGCAACTGCGATTGCGATTGCGGCTGCGATTGCGTTTCTTGGTTTTGTAATGATAGGAAATTCTTCAATGTGAAGTATTTTCTAGCATTGATAAATCGGCAGCATTCAATTCAGTTCATTGTAATTTTATTAATAGTGTTGCATTTTCTTAACATTATTAATATTAATAGTGTCAAACTTGCACATATTGGAACTTCATAGGGAAGAACTCTCCTACTACATCGAAAACTAACGTGAGGGGAGGGCCCCCTGTGTTGTAACAATTTTGTGTGTCTATAACAGACGTAAAATCCCGCACTATATTGCTCTAGATAATGGAATCGTGACATCAGTCGTGTTATACAGCAAAAGTCCCCTAATAAATGTAGGAAAATTCCATGGCAACTTTTCAATTCAAGAATTTCCAGGTAACAGGAAATAAATTGTAATGAAATTAGTATTTGATATCAATGGAGCATCATTGTATCAATTTTGCAGGTAGGAAAGCTGAAAGCACCCCAAAACTTCCTGAAACATCCGTGAAGCCAGTTGTTGGTAAGTGTTTCTCGAAAATCACTGGACTCTTTCTTGGTAATGACAAGAGAACATATATGTTCAATCGCGACAAATTGTACATTCTCAAAGCGAACACTCTTGGAATTGAGAAGGGCCCTATTCATGTTTCAACACTGTTCAAAGGCGTGCAGAAAGTTGATGCTGCATTCAAGCGACAAACAGATGGCGCTACAATAGTCCTGAGTGGTAAAAGGTTAGTTTGACATTTTTACAGACTTTCATTCCACTTTTTCAAGATGATCCTAGGGGCTATAGCTCCGAGTTTTCTGCAGAAAATTCTATTTCACTTAAATCTTTTAAGAATTTCAGAGTTTCTTAAAGCATTATAGACATGAGGCAGAAGCGAACTTTAGAGTAGAAACGCACTGTTAGCTGCTCAGTCATTCACCTTATTGGTGAAAGAGAATTGTCTGCTGTTTACATTTTTTGATTGTCACCAAAGATTCCTGGCTTACAGAAATGTGTAGACTGATGTAAATATCATAGCCTCAAACACTTTGAACATATATAGCTTAGAACGGTGTTAGGCAGAATATATAAATATATAACTTCATTTCTTTTCAGCTACTTTGTCTTCAGTGATGATACCAATTATTTGGCTGGACCTCTTCCAATCAGTGAGGGGTTCACCGGGTTCTCTAAAGATTTTGGTAACGTCGACGGTGCTTTCGTCTGGCCGGGAAACAACCTGTTGTACGTGTTTAAAGGAAGATACTACTGGAGGGTGTACTTACATGGTCCTATTTATCGAATTGCACCTGGTTATCCAAGGAAGATTGCCAATGCTTGGGGTGGCGTGCCAGATGATATTGATGGAGTAACAAGATGGGCAAATGGTGTCACATACTTCTTCAAAGGTTCGTGGGTGGTTATTTCATGATAGTATTGTGTTGTATTGTGTTGTGTTGTATTGTATTGTGTGGTATTGTATTGTGTTGTATTGTGTTGTATTGCATTGTGTTGTATTGTATTGTGTTGTATTGTATTGTGTTGCATTGCATTGTGTTGTATTGTGTTGTATTGTGTTGTATTGTATTGTATTGTATTGTGACGGTATAATTTATGCAATATTTAATTTTCTGTTGTCAGAAATTTGCTATCGACTCGTCGATGTTCGTAGGGCATTTTTTGCACAAAGAGCAAAGTCTGATATTAGTTTTTACATGACTCAGAGTAAAAATGCAGCTATTTCATTTGCAGGCACTAAATATTATCGTCTCAGTAATAACCTAAACGTTGAGCCCGGATATCCGAAGGACATCTCTATTTGGACAAAGATGAAAACTTGCCCAGCACCTGATCCAATTGTTGGCAGCCCAGACCACAGCGGCTCAGCCTCGATATCAGCAATAACTATTGGAACATTATTGATGTCTGTGGTTGTTGCGGTGCTGATGACTGCTTGAAGGCAGTAAATTTTCACGGCCAGGTGTTGTGACCAGGATCGCCCAGGAGTTCAAAGGGAGAGAACACTTGTAAAGACGATTAATGTAAATATTGAAATTTAGTGGTTCATCTTCTGAAGGTAGATGAGATGCCTGTTGGCCTTTGGACTTCTGATCTTAGTCCCATGCAACAAACTCTTCAATAATGACGAGTTTATTTGCGACTGGTTAAAATACGAGCACGTGAATATCACATGAAATGGTGGAACACTGTTTTCTGATGCCAATTGGGATTAACTTGCGCTGGTCACCAAAGCCATGCCAATGATATCAAGACAATACCAAGGATGACTCCTTTATCCATGTTTTGAAGTTGTAAAGTTCTGGAAGACGTAAATTATCTATGTTGTGTATGGTAGAGAGATCATCTAATTGCGATTTTGAACTTATGGTAAAGATCAACGCTGGCTGATCAAACGAATGAATATTTATTATAAATGAGAAACACCCACAATAAAAACCCGTACATAAGAACCTAAAATGTTGAAATGAGCCTCTTTATGTTCTTATATGGTGATACACTTCTTGTTACTAGGGTGCAGGTTCTCAACAGAGGGTCCTAAACAAATACTATTAAAGGATAATTTAGCATTGAAACATTATAGGCCCATAGAGTCTGTGAACAATGAATTTTAGCCAAATCCTTTTATTCTTGGCCTAGGCAATTTCACACCAACTTTGTCCCTGCATGCCTTGTCCATCACAGTTGAGTTTGTAAGGGTTTTGGAGCATAATTGATTTTTGTCGATTAGCAAACAGATTGGGTTAAGTTTTTAGTGGATGTGGATAAAGCATGAAGCCATTTATGAGAACCTATTTAGAATAAGGTTCTAATTAATAGATATAGAATTATGCAATTTCAGGCTTTAGGTTCTTAACAAACAAAGTTTCTTATTTACGGGCTTTTACTGTATTTGTTGTAAAGATGATAATTTTTTTAAAGAGAATGTTATTAACTTAATCCATTGTATTTTGTGTTCGTTGTAAATTATTTTGTCCGATAACATCTTAGCACTGGTTTTTTGTTGTTGTATCCTTTTCTCTTCTACATCTTAAGTTTTTGGTTTTTTCTTTAATTCGTTTTCTTTCAATTTTCATTTATATTGGATCAAAAACTGTATATTATATGCATTATTGGTTTGGTGGAGAGAGAGTTTTCACAGACAGTTTTCCCCCATACTGGGGATAATGGATTGTCTTTGCCATTCAGCTGCTCTTTCAATACTCAATCACAGGCTCATAGAAAGTGGAGGAGAGGGTAGAGGGGGGCAATATCCCTTCCTAGAAAATTTGCCGGGATTGTATTTGAAGCTCTAAATATTCGGCAATTCCAGCAATTTTAGTGAACTAGGTTTTATAACTCGACATTGTGATTTTAGCACAACGCATTCCTAATTCCCTTGAAAGATGCACCTCTAGCGTATCTTTCTACTTGACATACATCCCCCCTCAATCTATTTCAGTTGTGTGATCAGTTATGGTAGTGCTTCATTGTTAGAAGGCATATCCATGTGAAATCAAAGGTGTTGTTAATCGCAAGCATCCGTGTTGCCTCCTTTCATTGAAACTCAAACGACACTTGGCCTATCGTATCGCTTCTATAGGTCCTTAACTTTTGTTCAAAATGGGTAGACACCCTAGGGCCAGGCCCGTAGACAGCTTCAAGTCACAATAGGGGCATAGCCAATATATATATAATTCATATATCTATGTAATTCATGTCTTAAGGGGAGGCACAGAGTCAAATCTCACAAGTCCAGCCTACGCTACTGGCCTGCCTAGGACAAAATAAATCATAACGAATTAACTTCTGATTTGCATGATAACGCAAAGTGGCTCAGAAGATGTTTGTTTTTATGCTTTTTCTTAATAAATATATTTGTCGTCTTATTGTTTCATAAATTGAGGATTCTTGAAAACTAACTATTTAACATATTATTCCTTTAAAGATAAATCGTTCATTAGTAGATAAAAGAACGATAAGTTAGAAAAGGCATGCAAATTAGACCAAGAGACGACTTACATGTGATAACTGAAGCCTCCATTTGATGCCAAGGATATTTACGTCAAGCTTGAAGAGAAGCCTTTCCCGCCTTATAAATGGAATGCAACTTGAGAAGTTCGAAATCCAAAGTGTGTTTGTGCCATTGAGCATATCATTTAGCCGCTTGAAATCGCATTTATGCTCTCATAAGCTTCTATTTATACTACCTTGGTATTTAGTTTATGCAGTAGTTTTTGCCAAGTTTCTGAGTATCATCGTTACAGGATATAAGAAGAACGCTTGAAGGTTGAAAGTTGGACAACATCCAGCCTGCCAGCCTCTCAAGTTAACGTCATAACTGTCGAACAAATTAGTGAAGGATAAATCATAAAAGGAGAACTCGAAAGCGGAGATTGTTGGCGTTCATTTCAAGGGGCGATAGTATTTCCCTTACCTCATGACGCTACGTTTTGTCAAACCAACGAGGTTTTGTGATCTAAGCATAACTATTTTGGTTAGCTATCCTGTGATTGATATCTACCACAAGCCGATTCACCTTGGCCAAGTTTCTTCTCAACCATCAAGATCGGACTGTGATCTAAGGCTTCAATCAAATGATCCAACATTTATGCCCACATTGATCCAATATTCAACCCAACATTGGTAGGCAATCCAACATGAGTAGTCAGACGAGACCCAGCATTTCACCCAACAATTCATCCAACACTTTGCCCCTAATAGCAGTGACAGTACAAAGTATATATCACGGTGTCCTCCACACATAGTCTACTATGCACTTACATAACCAATAATGTTGAGAGGTGGACAGATGATCCAACAGTTGACCCAACATCTCCGAACAAAAGAGTTGTTGGGCGCCCTCATCCAACATTTTTGATCGCTGGCAAATTTTGCCCAACATCGCAAATAATAATGTCGGATGAACCAACATGGCGGTCAAACAATCCGACATTTCGCCTAAACTAATGTTGGGTGAACTGTTGAGTGATATGTTTGATTATTTGGCTGAGGTTTAAAAGAAGAATGCCGATAAGATTGCATTTGCAATTCATATTTCTCGCAAATTTCAAATATCTAGAAAAAATACTTATTTGACTATTAATTAAGTCTGACTTGAGGGGGTGCAAAACTGCTTGAATACTGGATCCGATATATATTCCTGTGCTCTTCGTTTTGCTGGTCAGTGACGTAGGGATCGTAGGCATGTGTCCCCAATGTTTACAGAAGCTGAAAAGGTGCCATCAGAGTTTTACACTTGCCCTATAAATGCAAGCAAATCTAACTTGCTTCAAATCTAACATCAACAAACTGGATCTCATCTCCCTACCTACTTAACTTTCCTTTCTCTTTCTTCCTTTTTCAGGACTTTGTTATAGGCTCTATTGGCCTTTCCCTGAAATTACTTACTAAAGAAAGCAAAACCATGAGTGAGACCTTAGCAATGCCACAGGCTGCATGCCTTCATTAATTCATTCCGGCCTATATTTTCCTACCTAGACCTTCTCTGAACTCAAATCTATATTCAGAGGGTGGCCGGGGGCAAGGCCCCTTGGAGTTCTAAAAGGTGGCCCAGTTCCCCTGTAGAAATAGAGTACTTAAACTTAATTGCATCGTTTTGCATCATTTGTCAGAATGCATCATTATAAATATGGCAACGATTAATGGAAGGAGTTTATGGCATCTTGCCTCATAAGCGGTGACATTAGAAGATTTATATTGACTAGCGAGATTCTTCAAGAAGTAAAAATTTCTAAAGTTATTTGTTTCCCAGCAAATTGAGAGCGCCGGTGCTTTGAAATGTTCTCCTACTATATTTAGTTCAAGTTTTGCTTTCAGATAGTTTTCAGTCCCATATTTCACCTACGTTTTTGCATACTTTCCGTATATTGCTTTGTTATTATTGAGCCTCGCCGCTATGCAAATTTAAAAGCATTTTTTGCTTAATTACTTTTCCATTTCTTTTGAAGACTGGGCCTAAACTAAATGTAAATGTGGCTCAATTTTCGTGCAATTGCAAATCTAAACTGTGATCTAGAAGTGGGGAGGAATGTGTGAGTTTTTAAATAGGGTATATCTATTTCACTGAAAGTAGGTCATAAACTCTAAGACAAATTAGCAATTCGCATTGCATACAAGCTATTGTAAATCTGAACTTTAAAGAATTTAGTAAATAGATAAATATGTTCTGATGATATGTATCAGGGTTCATGAGCATTTATATAACATTAAGCTTTTTCATTTTACCTTTTCGATAGCTTGCTATTCCTACCAGGCCTTTTCGTGCATTTCCAAGGAAATACCACGATCACTTCATACAGAAAAGTGTAGATTTGTTGCCATTTCTTTGTTTAGGTTCTACTTCAAGAAAAGACACCCAGGAAGCGTACCGCCCATACAAATCATGTATTTTGTATCTTAACAAACTGTTTACTTTGTAAATAATTGTTTTTGTTTTCTAATTGATGGGCTCTCCTCGATACTGGTGCCTATGCCACATGACTTGAATACCCAGCACTCTCAAGGCCCGCCTTCATGATACTGGCAGTTGTAGCATGGTGTTGTTTTTCATGGCCTTGCTTGTATCTCTTGGGATATAAACAACGAAGATTACTTCTTGTACCAGCTGGGGCCTCGGTCTGCTACGTGAGTGCATGCAGGGAATTCGCGGTTTTTACTCACAAAAATATAACGTGATGCTAATTTGTGATGTCATTCCTTATCTCTGTTACCAGGTTTCTTCTGGTTCCTCATACCGCCATTTCCAAATACGTCACGGACGTGCTCTGGTCCTCCTCGGCAATGCCAGAGAACTTTCCACCATGAATAGAGTTAGACTTTATTGTGACGATGACGTAGGTTAAAAAGGGTGATTCATTGTGAAAACAATAGTAGTTTTGCTCATGGGTCGGGAATTGTTACTTCGAGTTGCCAAGTCTGTTGATTTTATCTTGAATGATTTGCGCCGTGCCATCACATCGATTCGAAACTACCCGCAGTGGTTGTGTTTATCAAGCTTAGTGTAGCTTCAAGGCTAAGATAGATTGAAAATTAAAGGAAACAGTTATAAAGAAACAGTTATATAGGAGCTAGTTTTGCACTTTGTGCTCATTCACATACTCAAAGCTGATGAGAATAATCTACATACTACAGTCAATGATATTACCGGTATCAACATGCTAAACTGCAAGTCCTTCTTTCGACTATTAATGGCCTCTTGTTTAAGCAAAAAACAAGTGATGAAATACAATATTTGTAACGTTTATCGAGGGTTGTGATGCTCACTAAGTACTCCTTACTAAGCACCTTCTCCTGCTGGCTTGATATTCTTCACTTTGACGACAACCTCAGACACAAAAATACAACATACTGGCAAACACACAGAAAACACTTTTGCCTAGCAGAGGCCATAGATCATAGGGTAAAAAGAGAAGACCCTGAGCTTTGAACACAATCGGATTTCAAAGCCCAGCATTTTATAGAAGAATACACCCATTAGAATTTAGTTACTTATATCATAAAATCTTGTTGATATGTTTTTTTGTAGTTGATTAGCATGCATAGTTTTACAGGATGTCCGTTAGTGATATTAATTTCTGTATATTAGAAAGTTTATAACCGCAATGATGATATGTATATTGGTAAATACCATGATCGCAATGATTGCGGATTATCATGGTAGTAAAACGGTGCCTTGACATTTTATGTGACAGGTGGAGAGAATGCCAGCCAATCAAAATTGTGTTCTCTAGAGCCACAGATATTTGTTCAGGTTGACTGTAGTCTATTCGCGGTAAAAGACTTTTATGAAAATAAGCTACCCCAAGGCCTAATTTCTTAATTGTTAGATATCTTTTGCTGACACTATAGTCCTAAAAGTTCTTCAATCTCTCTTTCATACTAATTACACATTTGGTGCCCTGACATTAGCACAAAAGCAGGGACATTATTGATGTTCGAGATTTTGCTTTGGAATGTAGCTGAAGCAAGTTGCTACATGGACCTCCAATGAATGGAACTAGTTTCCTAAATCTCGGTTGCCCTTGGGCTGATAAAAAGATTCATAAACTTGAAAAGCTCCTTAGGAATTTTTCCTTTAGTACTACAAGTTCCTTACATTTTTGGCCTTTTACATGCATGTTCCTATTAAAGTGGTTCCTAACAAAAAACTGGGTAGATCTATTTCACCAGAGTACTCTAATTTGTTACACACTAGAGGCCGCTTCTATGAAACATCCGCCAATGCATATTATGCCAAGAGTTGTATGGAAGAAGTTCGATTTCTTGACATGAGCAATATATTAAAAACTTGAGTTCTTCCCAATGGGTACATGAAAAGTACTTGGAAAACACTTGATAAAGCCAAATGATTCATATCGCTACAAACAACCATCTCAGCCGTCATCTCAGGCTGGTCATGTGACGCCGTGTCTTTATCCACTTAACCTCTCTTGTTTTCTTGTAAACTTAGCGAACAACAAAATTCCAGTGCTTTTTATTCCATGCCTATATCTTTGGCACTTGAGTTGTTTTTTGTTTGTATGTTATAAGCTTCTTACTATTAGAGATTCCCTCTGAATGTTAAGTCATTAAGCACATCTAGCCGATTGTCAAAGTCTCCTCCGCATACATCCTGGCGCTCGCCTACAGTCGGTTCTGACGTAAATCAACCCCTATGAGGATTAAGTTCCGGCGCTCACTCTATAAATAGTTGCATGTTTTTCTTCTTCACTTGATTAACAGATTGATATGAGCAGAAGATCAAGCTGCACTTTTACAGAAGAGCATTACGCGCAAACATTGACGAGCTCCGAAAGCTTTCTATTAGAATGGTTAGAGTACAAGACGTATTATGGACAATTCTCGTTCATTTCGTTGTTGCTAGTCCGATGCCTCTAGTTCATCATTTGAAATCGACTAATGCTTTATTCGATGCTGTGGTAAGTACATTTTAGTATCCCTTTTTTGGTAAATCATCATGTTTTTGAATCAGTGCTTTCGCACAAATCTCAAAATTTACACTTTGCGAATACTTTCTCAGGAATACCATTGCGTAGGTGCTAAGGTGGATTCATTGCTCGTAAATTTGCGTAACTGTCCTAATCTCTCAATTGTTTTGGCGCCAATTACTACTATTCATGTGAGCGAACAAATTCCTTTCCTCTTATATGCTTAGATTCTTGTTATTCCATTTATCTCTCATTAAATTGCACACTAATGCCAAGAACGTGGTTGCTATAATTGTTCCTAAGTTGCATAAAAAGTTTTCGGAAATCTGTGAGCAAACATTGTAATTCATGGTAACAGAGAACAAAACACAACAGGAAATATTTTAACGACATTGACGTATTTTATTGGATTTTTCCTTAGTTCGTAACACTGTGTAATTTCTTCCGTATTGTATCCTTCCCCTTTTTATTTCATTTAAGAGCAGGCTGTAGAAAGTATCATGTGTACTGAACGTTTCATGAACTGCAGTCCCAATAAGATATTGGCAGAGAAGGTTTCAGGTTATGTTTCAAACCAAAGAACAGTTAGACGGTCCAGTTTCAATAGACTGAATAAATATTACGTGGTGACTACACATATCCTCGATAAGACTATTCCCGACTTATTGAGTGTAACAGGAGGGTAGATCAATTGATTTTTTGTACACACTTTGATATGAATATAATCTATAAGAAAATAAAGGCTCAAAAATCCCTGAAATTTAAGAATAATGCGAGGCTCAAGCTTCATCAAGGCTTAGATTTTCTGCTTATTTCAGTTTTCTTTAGAAAACAAAACAAGTGTGAGCTTCACTTACAGGGTCTCTGAGTCATTATACTATAGCAAAGGGTGTTAATTTTTGGGTATTTTGCCACCACCCGTCCCAAAGAAACCACCCTGTACTTGACCTAAATATATGACATATCTATGACAGCTTCCTGTTTCTACTTTGTATTATGTGTTGCCGTTTGCAACATTGACGATATATATATATATATACACACACACACACACACACACACACACACACACACACACACACACACACACACACACACACACATATATATATATATATATATATATGCGCATTATTTATAAGAAATACAAGGCTACATTAATGACAACTTTTAGGACTATCTCCATCAATTTGGATATTTGGATAGCAGTTCAAGTAATTTGATGGATGAGACACACATTGTAACCGCGATAAAGCGCATGCAAAATTTTGCTGGACTCAATGAAACAGGTCTGCTGGACGATGAGACGAAGGCGCTGATGAATTCCAGCCGTTGTGGTGTGCCGGATTTCCAGTCGAGGAGAACGAGACGCTACGCCATACACAGATGGAAGTGGCCTAAAAGGGTAAGCATCAAATCATCAAGATAGCAGTTATGAAATGATGATATGTTTTATTTATACCTGTTTAAAAGCTGGGTTTGTCCTAAAAAGGAGAGCAAATGGCAAAATCTTGATTTAAATCGCTAACCCCCAACTATTCAGATCACATTGCCCTTTATGAAGTTATTACTTGTTCTCCCGAAGTGCCCTGTGTACGAACAGGCCTTTACGACGGCGATGCTTTCAATAATCTTATTATGTCTAAATAATACGTTCTCTTACGTTCATTCACCAAAACTCTGCCGTCATCAGATACTTAGTTATCTGACTTGTTCACCTTAGTTAAATAGTTGGCACAGAAACATAACACCGACACAATAGCCGTCCTCCAGACTTTTGACACTTCTTTTAACATTTTCTTCTCTTAAAAGCTTTGTTCATTATCTTGATGAAATCGATTGGTGATTCGAACCTCGAAAAGGGCTTGCCTTTTCCCACAAGTTGATACTACATCAAGTGTGATAGACAAAATGTCTTTCATCATTATCATTATTGCATTCATCTTCAAAATAATCATTTTCATAATCATTATCACCATCATCATCTTCTTATATTCAATTTCAGCATATCCGCTATCACGATCACCACCACTTTCATCATCGTCATCATCATCATCATCGGCACTATCATCACCATCGTCATCATCATCTTCATCATCATCGTCATCGTCATCATCATCATCATCATCATCATCATCATCATCATCATCATCATCATCATCATCATCATCATCATCATCATCATCATCATCATCATCATCATCATCATCATTATCATCATCATCATCATCAACAGTGCAAAATGGTTGCAAGATGCGATAGGAAAAGCCAAGCATGAATCTATGTTTATCAAGCCTACTTCTCAATTCGTAGGTTCTTTCATGGCGTATACACAACTACGGTAACGACGGCATCCCCAAATCAGTGATTAGAAAAACATTCCAAAGAGCATTAGACAAATGGAGCAATCACACGAATTTGATTTTCAAACAGATTCATAAAGGAGAACCGGATATTTGGTTTAAATTTGCAATCGGTCCTCATGGCGATCCATCGCCTTTTAAACGACCATGGGATGGAGTAATTGCTCATGCATTCTATCCAAAACACAACATCCAAGGTAGGTAATGCCAGTCAAGGATCTTTTGCTTTGCTATTGTTTTTTCTTATATATAAATGCTGTTAACAATTTATAGTAAACTGCGGCCAATAAACGTTACAATACGATAGTGCAGGGAGGATGCAAATGCATTGCATCTCTGCAACTAATACACATAAAAAGAATACTAATATATATATATATATATATATATATATATATATATATATATATATATATATATATATATATATATATATATATATATATATATATATATATATATATATATATCCAAAACAAAAAGAAAAACAAAACAGAATAACTACAAGGACGAAGAGTCGCCACAGTGACCACTCCACAGAGTGAACCTTTGTTATTTAGTTAGCAAGTTAATTGATTAATTGCTTGAAAAAGTCCCTGGTATTTGCTAGCTTGGTAGCTAATTCACAAGCTTGCTTCTTGATTTCTTCGAATGAGAGTTATCTACTATTCACCTGATCAAAGTATTGAATCTTAAATGATTTAATGGAAGTCAAAAAAGTATCAAAAATTCATATTTTATATATCAAAAAGTTCATTGATAAATATGATCTGTTTAGGTTTAGCGGGAGACATACATTTCAACGATGACAAGTACTTTACTGTGAACTCGTACAAAGGAAAGAATCTTCCATGGGTGACACTTCATGAAATTGGTCATAGTATTGGAATGGAGCATTCGAAAGTAAAGAACTCCATTATGTATCCTTACTATCAATATTACAATGGACACGAGAGCGATTTGTCCGCTGATGACATCACTGGAATCCAGGCCCTTTATGGTGAGTGCTACTCATGCCACTAAATAAAAATTTATTGATGGCTAACGGGTTGTCGCTTACTTGATCTTGCATACTTCAGAGCCACACGTACTATAAATATACATATATATTTATGTACAGTTATATATATATATATATATATATATATATATATATATATATATATATATATATATATATATATATATATATATATATATATATATATATATATATATATATATATATATATATATATATATATATATAAATTTATTTATTTATACATAATCATACCTATAGCATCGGGCTATGATTGCAAGATTAGGTAAAAATGATCATGTATAAGTCAAATTCGTTTTTATAGGTAAGAAGAGTAAGACACAACCTCCAGTGACCGCAACGCCACCTCATGGGAAATGCTTACAAAGAATTTCAGCAGCGTTTACTGCCGCAAATAAACTTGTTTATTTGTTTAGCAAAACTCGGCTGTTTGTTTTGGACCAGAATCTCAGAATACTCCTTGGACCTATCTCCGTTTGGAAACTCTTCAAAGGAGTGAAATCAGTGGATGCTGCATTCCAAAGACACGATGGCAACACAGTACTGTTCAGCAAGAAGTACTTTTATGTCTTTACTCCCAACAACGACTACCTTAGTGGACCACACAGGATTTCGTCATCCTTCCCTGGCCTAGATACTTTCTCAGGCAACGTCGATGCTGTCTTTGTCTGGCCAAAGACAAACGCTCTTTACATCACTAAGGAGAATGTGTATTGGCGTTTCTTTCCGATAGCAAAAGGTAAAACCTATGGTTTAGTTCCTGGCTACCCAAAGCTCTTGCAAAACACATGGACTAATCTACCCAACAGGCTCGATGCAGGTTTGACATGGACCGATGGTGCAACATATTTATTTAAAGGTAAACATTTTATACTTAACTTAAATGTGACATAATATTTTATCAGTATTAACTATCAATATAATACATCCCTATATTTAGTACATACAGCGAGAGAAATTTATTTGAGGGAAATAAAAAGTTGCACGACAGAACGCTCATTAGGTGGAGCCTGAAGCCCACAATTTCTTAGAAGTCTCAACGTCAGTTGCATTATGAAAAAGAGACTTAAGTGCTACCTAGCCTAAGAGGCTTCCTGCATAAAAAACTCGTGTACTAATTATCGTTCGTTAGATGACCACTGGTTAAGATGCTATATAATAATAAGGGGCAGGTTGGTGTTGAATTAATGCGATCTGATACTTCTTTAAGAAATAGAAGTGCTACGGGGTTTTATTCCTTATCTATCGATTGCCTGTTATTTTCAGGTGAAAAGTACTACAAATTAGATGAACACTTCCGTGTGATGAAGGGGTACCCAAAGCAGACTTCACTCTTTTGGGGCAAAGTACCCTATTGTGGTTCTGCCAACGACAAATTGACGGAAGATAAACACTCTGCTGCTGCTGCAACAAGCGTACAAAAGACATGCACCCTCATTCTGATGGCATATATGACCTCATTCATATTCATCCACTAAATAACGCCGTGTACTATCCAGTGATAGTGATTTTGAATCTATTACAGAAACGTTGCATTGGTGAATACATTTATAATTTTACACTACGTTCTAGCACAGGTTTGATACAAAATTAGAGTACATTTCGATACATTAAAACATACATACATACATATGTAAAATTATATATAAATATATACATATATACATACATGTATATATATATAAATTAAAACTACTATGTGCTCTCGACAAGCCTGTTTCGTGAACGGTATTGTTCACTCATCAGGAGAATCAATATAAATCAATTTCTCCTGATGAGTGAACAATACCGTTCACGAAACAGACTTGTCGAGAGCACATAGTAGTTTTAATTTATATATATTCTGCTCTACTTTACGGTATCGAGCACTGTATTGGAAGGACTCATTACTTCTCATTTATATATATATATATATATATATGCAGAAGCTTATAACAAATTCTTGGAGATCTGCTCAATTATCTCAATCACTTTTTATTAATTACTCGCTATAGAAAGTCGATCTCTCCATGAACAAGTACTTGCTGCTTGAAAGAATTTTGATTTTGTTCATAAACTAGGTTTCAATGTGTGGAAGTATTACTAGTAGTAGACCTCCAATCGATTGATCTAAACTAAATCATACAAGTTCAATTCAATGCAGAGCTAAGCTGTTAAGAATTACATAGCAGTGGGCCCATGGAATAATGGTTTATTCGTGCAGTCAGCATTTTTACGAATTTGGTTACTATATCTCTTATTAACGAAGTTCTTGATAACTGAATAGCAAAATGTCAATTTTTTGCTGCATGAAAAGACATAACTGTGGAATCTCAAACATCGATAACAACAAATGGAAGCAAGATTTTTTGAAGCTGTTAAAGGCTAACGTGGGTTTTTGGCAGATAGTTAATATATGTTTTATAGAAGTCAATGTACATATTACTTAGTATTTATTTTTCGAATAATTTAATTTACAGGTGTTGTATAGATTAATGTATTTATAGAAATGGTGTGTAGATATCAAGATAGCAAAAATCTTACCAATTGTAAATTGAAGACTAAGACGTTTAGTAGAATATTGGTAGTAGTATATTTCCAAATAAAAATGAACAAAGCTTTATTATATTTGCAGTTTGTTAATGGACCATTCCTTCCAAGAGGCTCAGGCATTATACCATCGATTAAAAACTCGAACGAGCTTAATGAGCTACGAACTGCCAACGTTCTATTATATACAGTCCTTTCAATGAGTAAATTAGACGCGCGCTGCCAATCGCGCGAGTGGGATCGTTAGCGCGCTAAACAGTCAGTTGTGAGAGCTTTTCTTAGTACAAGGATGTACTGTATATTTTTCATTCAACTGACCTGGGCGCGTGCATGCGCGCTAGAGCGCGATCGTGCGCGTCTCATTGAAAAGCCTGTATATACTAAATATTCTAGTGCATCCGTTTTTTTATTCGTTTTCTTCACCATCATCTACTGCCATCTCGTATGGGATTTGGGACGCAGCGGCCAGAGGGTGAGGGTTGTCACATCCCCTAACTGTCTGGAGCGTAAAAAGACGCAGGCAAAAATTAGGTAGCCACATCGGTAAAACTAGGTACTGTTCGAAAAATGAAAGGCTACATACCCCAACCAAAGGGTTCTCGTGACGTCCCTGTAAAGGGGCGATGTTTTAATTAGTTCCCGCCACGCTTTTCTGTCCCTACACTCTGTACTGGTCAATCTTTTCACTTTCGTGTACCCTTCTGACACTATCCATGCATCTTTCCTTTGGTTTTCTAATTCCCTTGTGATCCGTCTACCTGCGTAGCCAACACTCTTCTATCCGCATATCCTTCGTCCCTTCTCTTCATATGATTATGCCATTGTAAGTGTTTGTCTTTGATCTTTTTAGATACCTCTGTTACTCTAACCGTTCCTCAAATTACTTCATTCCTGATTTGTCCTCCTCCGTAGCACCATACACCCATATAAACATTCTCATTTCTGTTAATCTCCATATTACAAAACAGCAATGCAGGTGTTACCATTTCCTATGTTTCTTTATTATGCTCCATAGCATGAAACACAATGATCTTGATCACTAATAGTGTTGTTGAAAATCAAAACATGGCCTTAAAAATGAAATTTAGTGGTGCAAGAATTAGTGGATATTGCAGTTGCGAAATTTCTTTGCAGGTGCAAAAGTTTCTTGCAGAATAGAGTAAAAAAGAGCTAGAGCATGAAAATATACTACACCAAAAACAACTCTTGTAGGAAATAGGTGTGATTATGGAGAGCTGTCGTTCTATTTTCGCCTATAATGTCTGTTAAATAGTCGCGGTTCGTATAATGCAATGGAGAACCGTTTCTTCTTTACTTCCCAGTATTACTACCTATAATACCATCTAACTTGTTAATTACCCAACAGGAATAGGTCGATAAAAATAGCTGTCTCGCTACCAATTGAAAGGAAATGACTTCGTGTTCCACAATTTGCACACCGCATTTTTCAAGAATATTATCTGGCGTCAGTGTCATAAAAGGTTTTGGCCTAGATCTTTTCTTAAAGTTAGAAGCTTAGGACTCGTTTTCACGCAAAGTACATAAACATTGTATTGTTTGTGCTTATTGCACTGTACCACTTCATCATTATTGCTGTTGGAAAGAGCTCCTGTCTCTACCCCCATTATCCCATTATCCCCGGCCCCATGTCCTTCCAGTCCTCCCACTGCACTGGTCGGTGAGTGGTGAGCAGTCCCCTTACTCTAGCAGCAACAACAACGTAAATTTGATTGGCCATTTCAAAGCAAACCCGGAGAATATGAATTTAGCCAATCAAATCCTAGGACTACTCTATCAGTTAGATCCGCAGAACACGATCTTCGATCAACGAGGCGCGCTGGAAGAGAACCACATTGTGGCTAGAGAGTCGAATGAAAGCCTGCATACTTTTTGATCTTCCTTTACTGTTTTGCATAGCATGGGCAGAGGTATAACTTTACTGTATACTTGATTATTCTATCTTATAGGGTGGTTTTTGCATGTTTTTAATGGTTACAAATGACTGGCCTTGACTAGACTCGAATGTGCCATTCATTAGTATGACAGGGACACTGTGCTGGGCTAGGCCTATCAGAAGAAGTTTTCTTTGGGTTCGTACAAACATGGCTTTGAATATTATGTCTACATTATTTTTGTAATTTGAAAACTTTACTTTTGCAGATTTGAACATATGTTGCTGAGAGGCTGCCAGCTACCACCCCTTCCTAGGAATGGCAGATACTGTGGTGGCTGGCGGCAAACTGTGCTACAGTTAGGCAATGCAGTTGACTATTTTACTTAATTAAAGACCAGTCCGTAGTGATTGATATTCACATATATTACTGAAATGGTATAATGTGTCCGCCAACTGACTGTGCATAGAAGTGGCGCCCTGGTATACTACCGTTACTTATTGCTTGCCGCCCAAAATTCAAAAGTTGGTAACGGAATATTTTCGCTGCAGTAGAAAACTAGATATTAAAACCCTCTGAGCTACAGCAGTAACAACCGCTGTTAGTCTATAATATGAATATATCTATTTGCACATTTAGTAGTAATTTAGTTGCATCACCATTTTCTTTACGGTATTATGCAGTACCAAGAATAAAGCTAGGGTTGCTTGTAGATTTCCATGTGCTAGCAAGTTTGCTGGTTTGCCTATCATCAGTTTCCTTTGAGCTAGTCAATCCTTCCTCAGTCCATGGCAATTAGGCTGATAATACAACATTAAGAAGGCCAGAGTCTACATAGGCCTCTGCAAAGACATGTAAGTGTGTCAGAATCTAATAACCTCCATATAGCTACTTGTATGTATTTAGGAAGCAAGATTTAATTCTTGAGGATTAAGTAATTTAAAATATATCTGTTTTTTAGATTATTTAGGAAATACAATTGCTGGTAAATTTTGTATGGGCACACTCAATCTTGTTTTCCAGTGAGAATGGATAGTAATACAATGAAGCATCAGACAGTCAGAAAAGCAAGAGAACGAAAGCATAGATTATTGGAAATAGATAGAAAGGATATCCCTTGTCACTGTGGATTGAATGGAAATAAGGAGAGAAGAGTCTTCCGAAGATCTCCCAGATTTTCTGATTTACCAGAGGAAATTGTTATTGAGATTGTGTCATACTTTTCGTTACGGGATCTTTTACGATTTAGACAGGTAATACAAAAACAATATAAAGCAATGCTTTTTAGAATGTTGTATTTTATGTGATGTTTTGCAGAAAAAGTTTCAGTTGTTTTTAGGCTGCTTTGAAGTTGCTCACAAACTGTCTTTGCCATGTCTTAAATGCATTATGATTCTCTCTTCATGTTAGGAAACTTTTTACAAATGTCTGGGATTAGATTTCTTTACCACTAATTTTGAATGGTCAGTGAGCAGTGTATGAACACCTAGCTTGGAATCTTCATATATCTGGAATTTTGCTGAATTAGAATTGTTTTAACAAATGTTGATCATATTCTCAGCTATTCCTGCATATAAATGTCTACCCTTTATTCCTATGTTTTGTTATCTACCACATTATGTCCTTACTTTTGTACTTTTCTGTTCAGATAGGTCTCTTTTCCACTGCATCTAAGTAATTGTTCTTCTTCACCAGGTATCAAAGTATTTGCAGACAGTTGTTGATCATTCGCAAGCTACATGGGCAAATATTTCATTTCAATCACTTTGGCCTAAATCCAAAAATATGAAAATATTTGAAAAGTATGTTGGATTTGCTTAAATTTATATATATCTCTGCCACTCAATGGGATATGATGTTCTTCATGCATTTCTACAAGGCATCTTTATGGTGCCATTGATCTGATTTTGCTTGAGGTATCTCCATTTGTTTTTGTGCAATTTTATTTTCTCTAAAATGTTAATACTTTTTAATTTCAGGGCAGCAGAATGGGGAAATATAGAATGTCTTGCAAAGTTGGCATTTGTCTCACTTTATTTTTACAACTTCAAAGGTATTTTCTATGTTCCTGTTCTGCTTTCTCCAATGTGCCTGTTAGAGAGGATACTTATCCTAGGCCATCTGCAGATTGGAAATAGGGTGGCCAGGTTCTTTCCTCACTAGCATTAGCTCCCCAGTGTTGCCCCCAGATATCTATTCAATGTTGGGTGGACAGTGAGCTAGTATCTCAACTATAGCTCTAACCACCCATTCACTTGCCCACTCATTACATATTAGTTAATTACAAAAATTAATAGTACATCTTAACATCAAACAGTGGCTAATGTTCATTAGTATTGTGCAGGATGCCACATAGTGTATAGTGCATAAAAAATGAGAGAAGCACATTTGAGATTTTTCATGATATCTTAAGTTTCAAGGGAGGAAAGTAAACTATATGTTGTAATGATAATAATCACACACAAGTTTAAGAACCACTGATTAACAGCCTGTATTTTGAAATATAAAAAATATTTGTTTGTTAATACAATATTTAAACCCTTTATGTATTTATATGGCAGTTTTTAGTTTAAGTAAATAATGAAGTTTCTGGCCTGACAGACAAGTATGTCTTTTTAGGGGCAAAAAAGTGTATGAAGACTTCCTTGGAGAATGCAGATAAGGCAGTGGCCTATTTCTCCAAAATAGATAAGCTTATCTCTCCAGAACTTCCATTAATGTGGATGTTCATACGACCACCATGGGCCTATCCTGTAGGAGTACGTAAATGCCTGAAAGAGTGTATGCTAGTGAAAGTTGAAGAGAAGTGCAACTCGGATGAGGTTTGTTTGTTTTTGATAGATTATGAGTTCTTTGGACATTTTCTACAGAAGCTTCATTATTGTATTTTTTCCGTTTACACACACACACACACACACACACACACACACACACACACACACACACACACACACACACACACACACACACACACACACACACACACACACACACACACACACACACACACACACACACACACACACACACACACAAATGATCTAGTACACAGGCACCTTGGGGTTTTGCAGTCTTGGGAGTAAACTTGAACCCCTCTAAGTAAGTATGGACATTATTGTATGTGGTTTAGTTGCATTCTCATCGAAGTTATATAGCAAAGACTTTCTTGGGCTCTCGCCTTGGCTTAGACACCACTTTTGTTTTCTTTTTTTTATCATTGGAAAAAAACACAATAATAAGTTTACAATTTTTTATGCCTTTCGTAGCAGAAATGGACATAGAGTCATCTAGTTCTGGCTACGAGAGGCATTAACAATTTCTTGAAACATAGCTCAACAAAAAAACACAACAACAAAGCAATCTGTGTACCACTGCACCGTCCCAATAGCCAGGCCCAGTTATGCGCTGGCCTGTTTGTAAATGATATAGAAGAAATACACTGGCAAGAATTTGTAGTACTTGTACCGAATTGATTGTTAGAGTTCTAACTGATGCCATGGTTCACAGAGAGCCTATTTAAATGAAACCTTAAACGAAAAGAGAAGTCGCTGTTATGTAAAAAAAGCACCACTTTTAGGAATAAAGACCTGTTGCCATCTCAAATCCTCTGCACTTGTTACTTTTTGTCTTGATTGCATATTGATTCTATGCAACGGTTCTCCCACGTTAGGTGTTGGTTCAAGTTTGCCATTTCATTCTCTTCCTTGTGTCTATCCAAAATTATCTAATTTACCAGACAACTAATATGAAGTAGACCTTGTTTCTGTCTGTTACATGTATAAAGTAATGTGTTGTATTTTAAGCACCATTTGGGACAAAAGACATTGTCTTTTCTTCGAATGGTGCGGGTATAGTACAGTTAAATCCCGTTAGGTCGTACCCTGGATAAGTCGGACTTTCGGCTAGTCGGACTGATTTCTCATTCTCCTTGGATTCAATCCAACTTGTTGAAAGACTCGGTTAACCCGGACATTCTTTAACTCGTACCAATTCCCAATCTCCCTTGAGAGTCGGACATAACGGAATTCTCATGAATATCATTTCTTAGTTTGTTATTACCTTAGAATAATGATCTCTCTATCGTCTTCCATGCAGGTGACAACTCCATCTTTGTACAACGTTGGAAGGACGTACCTCTTGCGAGAGGACGACGTAAGAGCTAGCGCTTACAACTTCTTCGAGAAAGCTGCAGGAATGGGGTGCCCCTACTCGAAGTGGGAGCTGTACAAAACCAAAGGTACCTGTGACGATGATGGGATTGACGCCGGTGTCTTATTGGAATCAATGAGAAGCCTTCAAGACATAGCATCAAGCAATCATTTCCTGGCTGCGGTGGAGCTCTGCAAGAAATATGTGACGCCTGAGTATGGAAGTAAAGTGAACGAAAAGTCAGCTGTAGTTCACTATAGAAAGGTAAAGATTCGTATTTCGCATTTTGACAGGCGTGGGCCATTGAATTACAAGCTGTTTTGGTTTTTATATTAAATCCACACAGACCGTGAGAAATGCTTCATAGGGAGTGACTAGGCCGAAAGTTGTTTCAGCAGATAATCACTTTTAGCTTACTATCCGAGTTAAGAAGGCGGCTTTCTTCCTGTGCGCGATGAAACGACTGAAAACTGGTGTGATAGGAGCCTGGATTCGAATTCAATAACGATTTGAAGCAGATTGGGCAATTGCCTCGCTCTTTTTTTTCTTAACTCCCGTCCCAACGATGGAACATTTTGTGCAACATTTTATGCAGACTCGATGTTTCATCGTTTGGTCACCCCATGTTGCTGCGTGCGTATTTGCTACATGATGTTTTGTCAGGTTAGAAGGACGTTAAAGTTTTTGTGCCTGCAACAAGATGTTGGATCGTTTGGCGGTATCTTACAAAATTTGCTAAAAGTGCGCATGCGCATAGCAGGTGAAAGTAAACAGTCCAGCAGCACTGATATATGCATTCGTCTGCTTTTGTTAATGTAAGTTAGATGCCATGGTAAACAAAAGACGTCAAAAATGCGCAGTTACCATGGAAACATGATCTGTATCTTGATTCCAGTTCCCTGTTTTATTAGTGCTGACGAATGTTGCATTTGAAATGCTGCATCGTTTGGCCAGCCATCAAAATTTGCCTTTGCAACTTTACGCAACAACTGCTGCACGAATTATTCCATAGCTTAGTCTGGACTTTAGTCAAGTGTTGCACCGTACCAAGCACATGTTAATGCGACTTTGCATAAAACCGTACCTGGTTACATATGGCGGGTTTAAGTCTGCAGTTCATCTTTGTTCCTTTGCTTCAGAATTGCTTTTTCGAAATCGCAAACTGCACAACTGCAGGTCTGTTTCTGAATGATTTAAAATTGTATTCGGTACCTATTTTTTGGTTGTTTAGCATTCCATTCGACACGTATTTCGAGATTATTTTAGATTGCATTCGGTTCTCTGCGAGAATATTGCCAGAAGATTTAGATATGAAATATCAGTCGTGCTAGAAAGGTGGCCTGGTTTATTACTTTGGATAAAAATGTCCTTTACATTTGATTATAGTGCTGTGAACTTACAGTAGACAAGGAACCGAAATCAATATATATTTTACTTGCTTGAACCAAGTCTAATCGTTTGTGCAGTAATCTATACTGCATGATATCCTCCAGTTTTCCTGATAGATAAAGAACAGATTTGTCATTTTTAAGGTTATGTCCATGTGTAAACCTTCAGGCATTCATAACATCGGGACTAATCATCCATTTTTTGCGACGAAAATCACGGAGAATATGAGGTATTTACTTTGTATTTTATGAGACTTTTGTATGTTTGAATTTCATTACACCATTTTTGTTAAGAAGCAAGTATATATATGAGAGATATGAGGTTAAATTCAGGGAAAGATTTGAGAACCTTTTTAGGAACACGGGTAGGCTGAATATCGAAAGTACGCTCCGGGTGTGTGCCATGTTAGGGAAATCAAGGAATTGTCAGGGAAATCGCTTGAAAGCCAAAAATGTTAAGGGAAGCAGATCCTGAATATTGTCGGAGAACTTTCATTAACTTTTGACTGACCTACAAAGAATTTAATAAGGCCTTTCAGGGTTGCCATCCCCTTTATGGTATGGCATAAATGAGACTTGCAGTATTTTTGTTTCTCTGCGTAGTTCATGGTTCATTATGTCAAAAGCATGTAACACATCTAAGATTCAAAAGCTGGGTGTTGTATGCCCCACACGTCAAATTGGGAGTGTATCAATTCTGAAGGAAATGTCAGGGGGAAATGAGGGACACCCCATTTAGTTATTTTGACAGACTCCTTCAAACTTGAAGAGACTGTTTTCCGGAAGTCTTTTTTTACTTAACTGGAAAAACTCGTCATTTATGATAGTTCACCTTGAACACAATGTAGCGATGAAAGTCGAGTTAATGCAATCAGTTGAATTCTGGATTGGACAAAATATCTAGAGACATCCAGGGTGAACACAGAAATTTCATTTAGTGTTAGAATGAACTTATAGTTTTACATCAAAGATGGGACACGAATGCGATAAGTTCGTTCATGAAGTTCAGCTTAAGGAAGAAATCTATTTTGTAAGAGAAAAGCTGAAAAAAGATTTCACTTTGGCGTTTTTTAGGTTTAATTTTTTATGCTTTACGTAAGTAAATCCTCTGCGAAGCTACTTTAATTGGTACTTGAAGTATTTTGCTAATTTCAATCGACCTGCTAGGCTTTGTAATTTCCTCTGACCCAGTTCGTATCGTTGATTTTAGATTTAATGAAATGAAAGCTGTTTATAAGTCCTTTCAATGTTCATAGATGACATTTTTACCCGTTTAAATCGGCGAATGGTGTTGAAACGCCCAACTGCAGCTGGGATTTTCCCATCGACTTCTAGAACTTTCGCGTATTTTAGTTAATCGTCAAGGGAAAGAGATGAGAAACTTAATAGATAGTCCAATACTCTCATGGGCAATTTCTGCATGTGGTAAACTATCCCAGGGGAAAATTTCACGTCAGAGTGAATGGGAAAGATTGAATTCTTCAAGGTTGAGAAAGTGGATGTTTAATGCTTGACTCAAACAATCAACAGTATATAACTTTCTGCCTCGATTATGTTATAATATCAGCTATGTTCCTTGTTCTGTCTCCTGCGTTTAATTGAAATAGTCTTACTTTTAGGTCCCAAATAAACGTCCCTCGCTTATGTTTTTGGGAAAATTTCGGACACCCCCGCTCTTATCGGATCTCCCGCTTATTATATTTTAAATATTATATTTTAGTTTTTTCCTAGGGACGGGTCATTTAATTACTTGTGGGAAGGAGGTGGAAGACATTCTCGTATATTTGATGGAATTTTCCTCCCCCCTCTCAGATTTATGTATAAATTTTGGTCCCTACTCCAGGACTTCAGAAGAACCTCCATATTCCTTCTTTTACAATGCTCTTTATTTCATTCCCCCTCCCTCTGAATGTGCAGAATTTTGACCCCCCCCTCCTAGATGTCTTCCACCCCCTTCCCTGAAGGAACTAATGACCGGCGGCCCCATCCATAGATAAATCTGTGAAATAGCCCAGGAGTCACGTCTTCACGCCAGAAATAAAAGTGAATGATGGAAAATATGACTATGCATTGTGTTCTCGCCATCCCCTTCCCCGTCTCGTGGGTTGCGAGGTTTTCGAGGCATAGAGAGTGATTGAATGATGATCGCTGGTTGAGTATAATGATTGTGTGTTGATTGATGATACCGATAATTATTATTATTATTTTTATTATTAGAAATGTTTAGGGAGGGTATCCCTTCAGCCGTAGCTGGTTTTCAAGGGGCCCTCCGTTTAAATACAAAAATACCATTAGAATTTACCATTTGCGTTCACGTGCATTGATTACATACACGGTGTTTTGATTTCCCTTCAATGACATCATGTATTTTCTTTAGGCCGCACTGAAAGCACAAGTTTCTTTCGATCCCATTACAACCTTAGCATCGACCTTAACATATTCTTCCCTGTTGATACTTCATTGCTGTATACGAAATATGACCATTTCCGATATTTAATTAATCACTATTTTGTATCTTATCCGTTTATTGGATGAAATGTTTTCAAAGTTTCTTGCCGTGTTCATTATAGAATTATGGGCCTATCTTTTCTATAGCCAAATGAGCGCTTTATTGAGGGCGCCCTTGAAATCCTGTTGACCCGACTTCGTTTCTTTAATCCTAAGCATTTCGATTATTTCAGCTCTTATCAACATCTGTTGATTGTCGAGGTCAATCTGGGATAAGGTCCAATTTGGTAGTATGTTTGAAAAAATTAAAACTCAAAAGTTTCACATCATTGCATAAAGGTGTTTTCTTAGGTATTTCTAAATGAAAATTTAGAAGATGAATTTCCTAATTCGCTTGGTAACTCATTCCATAGCTTGGTCCTCAGGTATCGAATCGAACCCAAACCATATAGAAGTGTACCCTTTCCATGACCCTTTCACAACTTTCTGTCTTCTTCATCAGTTGTTATGATATTTACACTCCACTTGGGTTTATATGACTCCCATTGTACCCTTTACCCTATCCAATTCGGATAGTCACGGGTTTCCGAGCACCTGTTGTGTGTGTTGTAGTAAGGTGGGAATTGCACGACCCTCTGACCCGGCCCTCGCCAGGTTGAATAGAAACTGCAAAACAGATATGCCGCATTTTCCACCCCCATCATCCCATGCCATGCACGGACTAAAGAGGGCTTTGTTGTGAAGTTTTTTTATTTCCGTCCTTAAAAACACAATGAGCAATTATGCAGACTTGACTCAGCCGTTTAATCGCCCCCTCCCTCACGATATTTTTGTTTCTCGTATTTTTCCTTTACATTTCATAAAGCTAATAGACAATTTACTATATGCTAAGCCACATTACCTACACTACAAGAACGTTCCCCTAGGGAACAATATCTTTCACTACCCCAGGGCCATGACATAGATAAATACAAAAAGACAGCAGCAAATGACCTTATTCTGCAATTAACAAACATTATATTTTGCAAACATTAGCTGAATGGAAAAATTAATAAATTAATTATCCACCCCTACCCTATTGGATGTTGTTCTCGTCTAGGCCGATGCTAGTCCAGGGGGAGTGTAAGCGCCTTTAGAAAAAAGATAAGATTCACGTCGATCTGTATTCTGTTAGAGACTTTTCTATCATCAATGTGTGTGTATGGTCTTTTGTCGATAAGGAAATTGCCCTTGTTGTTTCGATCAGAGCTGGTTTTGAAATATTTGAACAAAGTGCAAATGCACTGGCACCTGTTTACAGACGAAGGGTTCTGGTCTCATCACAAAGCTGCGCAGAGATGCCCCACTACACTGAGAAAGCAGTCATAATCTTGTTTGGTGTATAATCATCGCTCCATATAAGTTCCCTATCACCCAGAGTTATTTAACAAATCCCCTACTATCGATTGTTGTGAAGGCATGCTAAGATTGAAATTTTGTCGCCAGTATTCTTAAAACGTCATCATCCGTATGCAAACCATTTGGGCTTATTAATATAAAATGGATATTTATTTGTTTCCCAAAGATGTATACTCGTCAACTGGATGCACGAAGTTTGTGACGTAAAAAGTATGGAATCCGGTGCACTTCATATGGCGGTTGATTGTCTGGACAGATTTTTACTAACCCGGCCTGTCAATAGAAAACAGTTGCAGTTAGTGGGAATATCATGTGTCGTTCTGGCTTCAAAGTAAGTCTTAAAAGTATTTTCGCTATCTGTCTCGTCTACTGGATGTTCCCTATGTTCATAAGGTCTCATTTTAAAGCCCTGGTTTGGTTCGGTTTGGTTCGGTTTGGTTCGGTTTGGTTCGGTTTGGTTTGGTTCGGTTTGGTTCGGTTTGGTTCGGTTCGGTTTGGTTTGGTTTGGTTTGGTTACTTTTTCTCCCTAACTATTCTATTCTCGTTGTTTATCATTTGATTTGGGGGAGGGGGGGTACTTTCAATATTTCTATGTCATCTTAGCATATTCCTCACAATATTTCACACCCAAAATTCAATTCCTTTCTCTTTTGTCAAACATCCATTCCACTTGCAGTACATTGTGATTCTGCCATCTGACTTTTGAAGAATCTTGTCGTTTTGAAGATCACCTTTTTATGATTTGTTATTAGCCTTTGCAGCGATGGACTGATATTTTTTCTTCTTATCTTCAATTCAAAGAGTATTCTCGACTAGCTCATCCAATCTTCTGACCATTCGTGAATCAGCATGGTTGACGGACAGCACTTATGAATACAACGAAGTTGTCAGGTCGGTTCCGTTACGTCATTGCGTGCGTCCTCGCTTACACACGTTGTTTTTTAATAAGAAACAGGTATACAAGAAACATGGTGTTCAAATCAGGGAAAAATTAAGAAACATGCAAAACAAATGTAGGCTGGCTAAGCTCCAATACTGAATTTGAAGATACTGTTTTTGCGGTAAAATTATATATTTAAGTAGCAACAAAGTAGAAACAGAATACTTAGACATTTAACAGAACTTAACTGTTCTATTTCTCGTCTCGTACCTACCTTATCTGGGTTATTGTTATTGTAAATTTTAAGAATCCTAGGAGACATTTATGGCTGGATCTGTTATTGACAGCAAACGTTTTTTGTGCTGGAACGTGTCTCCGTGTAAATTTCTTGGGTATTTTATTGGTTCCCGATACTGTCTTGCTTACATGCTGTCTGTACCATTGTAGGATGCTGGCAGAGATTATTGGTGCCCTTCGAGGAAGAGTTTTTAGAATGAACACCGGCCATTTTGGTGAAATTATGGGCGCTCTTGCATCGGTGAGTTCTCTCTCTCCAATCGATGAAATTATTATGATGAATTAGGACAAGATGAAAACGTCTACAAATGGAAGATTTCTTTGTAATCACACTCAAAGCGTCATTTACGTGGATGACAGAGTAGTTTGAGTAAACAAGACTGAATGTTTTGCCATAGAGATTTTGCTGTAACTGTTCTTTCTCATCTTTTTGCAGTTTGACGAATACAATCGATACTTTCTGCATTATCTCATCGATTCCTCTCTTCAATTTTGCGAATTTGGGAGGTAAATACAATCCTTTTATATAACTTTTCTTTGTTTACTTTTAAGTCTCTTGTCACTCAAAAAGATTTTATGTTTCTTTTTTGTGTGATCACTTCTGGAAATTTTCGGCACTTTTTCTTTGCAAGAGTAAAGCTATTTGACCCACCTTTTCTTGCTGCCTATACGGTGTGGGCCTTTGCGTTAGTAAAGACTATGGTAGAAAATATAGAGAAGTGTGTTCTACTGAAAAGCAGACTCATATCCACTTACATAAGCGATGTTCATCAGGATCGCGGTGACCTTTTCAATGCCTTAGTTGAGCCATCTCACAATGAAAATCTCAAAAGAGCAGAGTAGTTAATTGTTTTCTGTTTGCGACTTCATAGTACTTCTTTAAAGAGCTAATATTTATGCCCTGTAACTTTTATTATAATTGTGAATTTTGTTGGAATTACGTCTGATCTCTATACAAAACTGGTTTTTATCCGAATATGCTCCAACGAATATTGATAATGAAAACTCCCAAGTTTATAAGCGCTTCGCAAAATTAGGTTATCGTCACATTGGGCTCAGTTTGCAATCAAAATTAATATATGACCCTAGAGAAGCTACCGTTTTGAAAGTTGTTTAGTTTCTGTCTTGTTAGAAGCTTGGGTAAAATAACCAATAAGCTTTTTAATTTCATAGGCGTCCAAGTGTTTACAATAAAAAAGAAATTTGAGTTGTTTTTGGGCTTGGGTCTTTAATGTGATATTGTGTCCTAGTACAAATTATTTCTATTTGATTAAGGCAAACCCTATTTCAAAAATTGTTTTCGGTGTTAAACACAAATTTGTGCGCGCATTGTCTTGCGACAAGTGCAGCAAACGAACTTGCCTGGTATGCATTTGATTTGACACTCCTGGTTGCATGACCTTACAAGCATATGTTGATCCAACGATAAATTTACCTTGCCCTCTGGGTATTGTTTTTCTATGTATGCATGTATTTAGATCAGATGCATGCCTGTATCCGGGTTTCAGTGTGAGCCTTTAAACAGGGCTCAGTATTGTGTGCGAGCACGCGAACGCCGTTCGCAGGCACAAAATAGCACACTCTTAATTTCTGCGAGCACAGCATACCCGTCAAATGTTTGAGGGCCCTGTCAGGCCCATTTTCTCCCTACCTTATTGACCAATCATGAAGCAAAATGGGCATAGTCTTAGCATGTTTGGTCAGAATCCTGCATGATGATTGGTCAATTAAGTTGGGAGAAAATAGACCTGACAAGGTTCTCAAACATTTGGTGGCTATGCTTGCGAACACTGTTGTTCCAGTCTACCCATTGATTGATGCTTCTTTATTTATCTTACATATATTAGTCTGACAGAACTTAGCGCAGCTAGAAACCCTGTACAAGACAGCTTTGCTATTTATCTGCGTCTAACCTTATGTAACATCCTGTTTTGGTTTGCAAGCACATGTGTGTTTAGATATGTGCTCGCAGGCACAAAGCACTTTTAATGAGTCCTGCCTTTAACTATACTGTCAAACATAAGATCTCTTTGTAGTTGCCTCGTAGCCCTGATTGTAGAGACTGCATATTGCATTGGTTTTTATGTATCTCCATCCTATAATGTTTTAGGCCTACTATTAATGTAGCCAGTTAGACACGTTTTTTGCTCCCTTACTAGCATTGCTCTGATTTGGTTCTGTTTGTCACATGTTTGATATTTGAGCCCAGTCCATTTGTTTTCAGACTTCTTCTTTGTCGTAGGAAATCTGGGGGGGGGGGTTAGGGGGGAATGATTTCCTGCCGGCATATACTGTTCGTGTTGTTCGTTTTAGATCAGGATTTTTGACTTAATGGCGAACACATCCAATGGATGGTATAGGCCATATCTTTCTGATCTTCGAATACCTTTGATTATCTTGCAGATTCACGCCATCTTTGATCGCTGCCTCTGCTACATTGCTGACAAACATTGTTAACAATTCAGGTAATTCCCTTCGATTTGTTCGATTCGATTTACCAGTTTTCATTACTTCAACTGCGCGACTAGATAGTCGTTTTCTTTATCTGTCTTTTTATCCCTTGTTTTGTTTCTTCCGTTGTCCAATCCCTCCTTGCAACTTACGTGGACATAAAAGATAATATCAAAGAGGAGTTCCGAAGTAGATGACACTGAGTTTGCTCTTGTCAACTGTTACTCGTTACTAAATGGTACTCCTTGCTTGCAAGTAGCAGAGTGCCCGCAGTTTCAGACAAAAGCAATTTTCTGTTTTATCAATAATTCAGTATGCAGTTCCAACCCGCGTGTCTTTTTCAATCACTCTATAGAAGAAGAGATGAAACCTACGATCAAACTTAAGCAAAACCCCGATCAGTTACTGCAGACTCCTCTTAAATTACTATAGATGTAAGAAAGTCTACTTCACCCAGTTTTTATAAAATTATTTGCTCCCACCAACATCTATGTCCGTTAATTTCTACATTCTATCTAGTTACATATATGAATGAATTTCCACATTATAGCATTTTGCGTTCCGTTTGCCTGCAACTAGTTTTGCAGTGAGTTCTGATGACATAATTTTCTTGTGAATTCAAAATGTAACGCCCGGGCTGTAACTCGGAGCTAATTATATTTTTCATGCAATGTGATTGGCGGAGTTAAAATCACCTGATTGTTGTTTTTTCACAGCCAATGTTTGGCCATTGCGCATGTTCGAGTATACTGGTTTTGAAGTAAAAGATCTCGCCAATTGCGTGGCACTTTTGCACACAAAATGGTAACGAGAAATATTTTGCCTGTTACGTCATATTTATCTTGATGGTATTCTGTAATTTGTTTCGTGTTTTCTTATTATGTCATGTGCTTGATCTGTCATCTAAGTGCATCTTTGATTTGTTGTCCAGACGGTTCAGTCGGATAGGCGCAAAGCTTTGTTACTGTAGCTAGTATGAGTTTAGCACGCATTTTTCCCGCACGGCTTTCAGCGCTTAGTCGCAGTAACGCACTAGTGCGCTCGCACATTTTTTGCGCTCTACTGCTAGACCGCGAGCATTGTTCGCGAATTCCTTTCCTATTTCTACTGCAACAATATGGCGCTAGAAGAGTTCATCGAATTTTTTTCAAATTGAGATTTGGAGTTTATTGTTTCCTGCAGTTTGCTAGACAAAAGCGTCATCGTAGATGGAGAGCATCAAATATCTGGTGCCAGAGACAGGTCAGTTTTGCTAGTTATTTTATCTGTCTAACCGTTCTCACTTGCTTTGACCCCGTTGCGCTTTCAGTCCGCACGTAAGGAAACGCTGTTGGGTCCAAGGGACAGAACTTTATTCATATATAGCTGTACTACGTTCGTATATACAATTATTTTGTTGATATTTCATGACCCTAAAATGTCTTATTATTTCCCACATCTTTATTGCATGACTGAAAGAACTTGGATATGCGAAAAGTCATTTATTATCTACTTTGCATGTTGAATTTGACAATTTTAAATGTTTAGGAGAAAGCATTCTTGTAAAAAGTAGCAAAACTCTTCGAAAGCATTTAAAGTACCAGTTAGCTCGTGTCCTTCCATCCTCAAGGCTTTTCCCTCCCAGTCATGTTTGCTCCGCTCAAGGCTTTTCCCTCACAAATGCCAGCTGCTGTCACTATTGACTTTTGGACTTGTGGGTAGCGCTAATGCGAACCTACTACCTCAAGGAGAAACCCTTAAAAACCCTTTAATGATTCATTTCTATTGCTTTCAGAGTATTGTTATTTCTGCTTACTCTCCCACCACCATCAGTCAATTTTTTCTCTTGAGTGTTAACTTCTCACTTTCCTCGCCTCCAAAGGCTATGTTGAAGCTATATATTCTCTCGTCTCTAATAAACACGGGGAGGCGTTTATCAATTTCTGGAATATTTCCACCTCCCCCGGCGGAGCTTATTAGAACCCTTGCTTATTAATTTTGGAGATGAAGATGATGTAGAGAGAACGATTTTCACGGGAGTATTTGATGACGATTTTAGATGATTTCAGAGGATAGTATTTGCATTATATTGATAATATTTCTGCTTTTTTCACAACTAGTTAGACATTATTTTTGAAATTTGAAAAGTTTCAGTCCCCTCCCCCGTTTTTAGAGGCCAAAGAGTAAAGGCTAAAAATCTATAGAATCCCATTGTTGTTGGACTGAGGTGATATACATCACGTGATTCCTTTCTTATAGATATTCCGCCACTGAATTTATGGAAGTTGCCCGGCGACCAGTTCCTGACCTAGAAACCGTGAGGTCCCATATTGACGACTTGGAACCGAGGCTGCGATCCGAATTTGATAATGGTTGCTTAAGGTTCTCCTTTAGGGAGGAGAAGAACATCTTTGATCCAGTGAGCAATATATCGGCTTCGAGTAGCTTTTTGTGTGGATATGACGGTGATGAAGAGGATAACGAAGTCCAGTCAATCTGTGATACAAGTCTTTTCAACGGCAAAGACCAGCATAGGCCTACTCTTGAAGGATTTATGCCGGATGTTTTCTCTGAAGAGACAAACAAATACTCTCCAGAACCTTTTGCCAATGAAGTCGGCGGCGGCGGCGCGGCTGACAACTGTAACTGTCGTCCAGCAACAACTGAGCTGGAGTCAAATGGCGTATCTGTGGACAGACTTACGGCCGCATTTAGTGCTACATGTTCCTGTTCATCGTCGCTTTCTGGCAGGTCAAGCAGCGACGCTAGGTGCAAGCCGGATTTAAGGAAACGGTCGGTACATGCTAGAAGGTTTTCAATGCAACTTAGATCAACAGCAAAGGATGAAGACTTCATATCAAAAGAGGACACTGAAAACACGGACAGGGAGCGACGGAAAAGGTCTGCAAACTGGCCTGTTTGTCATCACTCTGAAAGAAAAGGTGTACTTAGATCTAAAGTTGATTGCAAAGAGGGAAAAAAGAAACCGTGGAGGTATTAGCGGCTACACATTGTAATTCTCATTCAGCCTAAGGATTCAGGAAGCGGTGATAACTTTATATGGCTGTACCTTTAACGACTTCGTAGCTCTTGCCGCCGTTTACCTCTGAATAGACATTTTCACCACTTGACATTTATAACACATGCACGCGAATTTTGTGCACGTCGACAGCAGTTATATGGCGCAAGACACACGCGGATCGAAGCCGTTTTGCACTCTTGTCACCATTTGTCAAGTAGGAGAGACGTTCTCTCAAATGCAGCTTCTCGAAGCAAACACAGGCAAATTCATGCTTGCGTATCACATGCTAAACGACTGTAGTACCTTAACTAGTACTTTGTATCCTTAACTTTTATATGCTATAAAATTTGGTTGGATTAGGCATTTTTTGACATGTTTATCCCTGTGGGCTGGATGATCTATTTAGGTTTTATACCCTTATTTGGAAATTGTCCATAGCCTCCAATCTTGAAATCCACGCTAGAGAGTGTATGCACTTCTTGACACTTTATCTGCTCATGATAATAATAGATTCGGTCCTTTCTTATTTTTATCAAATCCAAAGTTTCAAGTTTGTATGAGCAATATATGTATTTCATTATAATGTTCATAATAGCTACAATTTTTATAGCATTTTGGCATGAAGTAGAAGATTCTCATCCTCGTATTTCGAAGTATTTTTAGCAAGCATTGCGTTTCATTTAATTTAGAATTCTTGTAATTGTACTAATTGTTCTTCTCATTTTCCGAGCTTTTCCTTATCTGGACAGGCCGTGCTCGATTTTGCAGAAGATAACCTCAATCCAGTTATTGATAACATTGCCATTAGGTATATCTTCTGTAGTTTGCTTCCGGAAGCTGGTGTATCCTTCCCTTGTATTTCTTCCCTTGTGGTTTGAAATATTGATATCCGTTTTCCAAGGTGACCAGCGATCAGTTAAAGCGGTAACCTCAGGGAATTTTCAAGGGATTTAATTTATATCAGGGAAATCAGGGAAATTTGGGAATTTATCCAAAGTTGTGAAAAAATCAGGGTAATTCGTAATTTGTCCCCTTTCACAATTGACACTCTTTTGTTGTATTTCAGTGAATTCAAAGGTATTAAATGGTAGATAGAGTGTCACGGAATTTTGTAAGTTTAGTCGGAGAAATATTAGGAATTTCATAAGCAAAAGCGACCGCTCACCCCGTGATCTCAAGAGGATGTGTTCCAGACCGGGTGCGATAAATATCTTTATCTTACCCCGTGCAGAACTTACCCCTCTTTTTTATCAGCACTCAGAGTTTGTGCAGTAGTGATCCTAAAGTCACTTTTAATCAGTTACAAATTTAAGAGTCTCTTCAATGAAGAATTGTGGTATTTCCACTCTGTATTGTTCTCATTGGCATGATTTTTATAAAAATTTGTATATTGTTGATAAAAACTTATTGTTCAAACTTTAAATATCGTTAAAACATTTCATTGCATGTTTTGTACATTCCTATTTGTATATTTTGGTATCTTTTATGACGCATTTTAAGTATCGCGTTGTTTTCTGAATATTTGACTTACAAAAACTCAGTCCCTGGTCTGCGACGGGTTTCTTGCGGCAACGCAGCGTGGTGGTTATTCCTGCACAAGTTTTTTGGACTAAACTGGTGACCGAGATGGGATTCTCTGGTTTGTTTCGTGAGAACGGCGCGGGGTGTTTCATAAAGGATAATATTTTATATGAATGTGGTGAATTTTGGCAGCTTTCCCATAGACGTTTTATACTTGATATATCAACTCGTTAGATCTCCTCCCCACCACAAACTATTATATTAATCGCAGTGGTCTCAGTTCACTAGAAAAAGCACTAGGCCCAAAGATATTCAGCGTTTCATTTGTAAAGTGTAACGGCCTGCAATGGCAGTTAGAACCGAATTGGAATGTTTTGACCATCCATTCAGGGGCAAATCTGTTAGGGGCTATTTTACAGTGTACCGTAGTGTGATCATAAAAAAGACAACCATTAATGGTAGTATTCATCTCGATATATAGCTAGTCTATTTCGTGGGATATTTGCCCCCTGAGCCCCCCAAAAAAGCCGCCACGAATGAATGTCTTGTCGAAGAGTATTACCCATGAAAGAAAGGTGTCTATACATAAAAAATCTCTATCCATCATTTATGTGATATCGTTTGTCCCTTTGGAAGAGAGCAGAATTGCACTTTAGGGATCTGTCAGAACTTCAAACCAACATCTATGGTATTGAAACGGTCCCCTTCTCAGGATGTAGGCTGTGGAATGAATGGCATTGCAGTCTATGCACGCTTGTGTTTATATAACAAACCTTCATTCGGCCCAGATGTGTTTTACTATTTTGAGAAATCCAGCCTTCACTGTTTCTTAGAATTTTTGAAGACGAATCGGGAATTCAATGTTTTAATTGAGTTCTCGAACTTAACTTCAGTTGCTACAATATGCGCAAAGTGAATAATCCTACTGGCCGTGTTTGTTTCCGGTTTAGTAATATACTTTCTTGTAAGAAACAGTTTTTTTTTCAAGTTTACTTGTGAAGTTCAGCCTGCCGTTTGTTCTTAGGCGTGTCTGAATTTTTGCCTGATTTCAACCTCACGTTTCTTATCTACTATCTACTTGCAGATGAACTTGCAAGTCAGATCAAAACGGAAAGGAGAAAATTGCAACTTTATGACGCGTAGAGCGTTTTATGTGCGCCTAATATCAATTTCCTTTACTCACCCTTCAATCTACTTTTGTATGTTACTAATTTATATATACAAATCACTTGTGAAATATATAGTTGTATTGATTTTTATTTATTAAATTTTTCTTTAATTTAGTAAGCTCAATATAGCTCTTGCTTCGTACTTTGCTTACCGTAAATAAATATAAACTAGTAAAATAATTATATTAATGAAAAGAGTAATTGCTGCTGAACTTAGTGAGAGGCAGGCTAAAAACCAGCATTAAATTATAAGCAATGTAAGTTTGAGATCTGTCCACAAACAGGCCAAAAACAAGGTCACAGCGGCTGTTTACCATTCTCTTTAATTTTTCACCTGTTACACCTCATCAAAATTTTCTCAATAGCTGGAATATATATTCCTCAAAGAGTTTCAGACGAGATAGAAAGTTTAGCCTCTTCATTAAATCTGTTTTCCCAATTATGTCCTGAAATTTTCAAGAAGCAATAAGAAACATTTACGATTTTATTAGTAGTCTCATTTGCCTTAGGACGGTAAAAATAGCGATTTACCAAGGACTGTCTGCATGTTCAATACACCTTTCAGCAATCATAAACTCTTGTTTCTGAAGTAATCTGGTTTAAGGCAAAATGTATTCAGTCTTAACACGCCTACCTAAGTGTACGAGTAAGTTTAAGCTGACATGGATGGTGGAAATTTCACACCCTTAACATGCATTTATCGTGAAAACTGTTTTTGATACAATGGCATACTTAAGAGACGTTGAATCTTCTTGGTGATGATGACTTAGCACTTAATTCGCCTCAGTCACGTTTATTCAACTATACATAACTATGCACAGTTAGCGATAAGATTTTATCGTTTTCAACGATCGTAGGTTTAAGCATCGTCTGGAGTGAGTTTTCCAGCAGCCTCTGTAGCGATCGCGCTTTCGCAAAGTTGTGTCAACATGTTCAGATGATCTTATTCCATATTTTCAAAAGTTGAGATCTTCACAATTTTTGTTGGGAAACTAGCACAAGGCGTTCCCTATTTTTGGGTCTTTTTGCCACACTGAAGAACTAAAAGTTACTTAATAGTTTCTTTATCTTAATTGCATATTTAAGTGCTACGTCATGATCCTATAGACATTGTAAGTTTCAAAGCAAACCACTCCTTGAAACGCGGCTGCAGTGAAGGAGCTTGCTTCCTAATTATCGATTTTTTCTTTAGTGGTGAAAATATTTGAAATTGTAAAGTTCTGCACTTAGTACAAGTCACTTTATTTTTGTTTTGCCTTCTGCATGTAGGTCCTTTATAAACCGGTTCCTAACTGTAGATCCCTTCTACACCGGTTCCTAACTGTAGATCCCTTATAAACCGGTTCTTAACTGTGGATCCCTTATAAACCGGTTCCTAACTGTGGATCCCTTATAAACCGGCTCCTAAAACAACATGTATACAACTAAAAGTATTATTCATTTCAAAAACGGCTGGCGAATGTGGAACAAGCAGCATTCTGTCATAATTTTACTGTTAATAAGAGCGTTAATTAGTTCCCTTGATGATGCACTGTGCAGTTATCAACAGCCTATTGTTACTTTTGATATCTGAGCGGAATGAAGAGCAAGATAGACCAAGGAGTGAATGAACGCTGCACATAATGTAACAGGGTAAGGATTACGCGGGAGTATCTTAATGTGCTTTTATCTATACTTGTCGTAGTTATATTTTTCCCTTAGTATTTGATGTGCATGCTCAATTGTAAACCAGCAATGTTGAATTATTATTGTTACTTCCATGATTATTAATCTGCTACCTGGAGCAACTACATAATTCGAAAAACCACCACTATCAAATTGATTTATAAGAAGACAGTGCCCCACTGCTCAAATAGTTAGGACGGCTCAATACGGAATTTCTGAGACCATTGAATGTCTGAGACTTTGGGAGGCCTTTTTAAGTTCATATTCAGAGCTAAATTCCTTTCTCTACGGAAGCCCGTGATTAATTTATATTTCCTGTCTTTACCTATGTATCCCTATTTGATGCTTGTGTTGTGTATGTATAACACTGTAGCATCGTACAATGTGCTTTCCTTGTTTGATACCCAAAGCATCAGAACTCAAGCCTTTTTAGTAAGAAATCTGTAAGAGAGTTTTGGTATTGAACCCCTGAATAAGCTAAGAAAATATAAAGGGGCAAGACAATGTCTCATGAAAAAGCAAACATGTACTGGCTTTCTCGATATTGGAATGTAGGATATTAGTAGTAACAGAACTAGCCCAAAAGAAAAGAGGTGGGGGAGAGGGGTAAATCTTATTTTGATGTGCATGGCGTCTTGGTCAGTTCAGTTTGTATTTCAACGGCAAAAGTGTGCCTAGCATCAGAGGTGATGAAAGTAATACTATTGTTCAACGTTTAACTTCTAATGTACTACATGCAAGAAGAAGTTTTACAAAAAGAGTAGATTGATCATCAGATTTCTTACAGTTATTTGTACAATGTATGCCTACTATAATTTCTAAATCAGCCATTAAAATTTCAGAATGTCTGGCCTTTTGTCATCGGCAGATGATGAAGTAGGATAATAAATAATTTTGAAATGTTATCTCATATATAATTAAAATTGATAAGTTCTAAACTCGCTAGAATGTAATCTGTACTTGGCTGGCTTAATATCTTTGGCGGAAAACAAGATGTAACAAGATATATCTACAATATCATCATCATCATCATATTGTGCCGTGCAGCATAGCGTTGGCTATCATGGATCTCCATCTGTCACAACTCCGAGTGCACGATATCATTTGCAGTGGGTTTTCTTTTTGTAACCATGATGTCATACCATCAAGCATCTTCTCTCTCTGTCTGTCCCTGCTTCTTTTTCCATTAACTTTCCTGTCTTTACTAACTGTTCCATTTCGTTCCTCTCATCACAAGACCAAAGAACATTGCCTGCTTCTTCCTTCTTTCATTAGCTAATGACCTCGTTGTTCTTGCTCTTTCAAGTAATTTTTCGTTCGTAATTTTATTAAAATAAGATAATTTAAACATTCTACGAAAAAACCATATCTCAGCCGCTTTTAATCGATTTTTCTATCTCCTTGTTAATGGTCCATGCTTCACACCCATACATTAATATTGGGCATATGAAGCAGCAGAGTACTCTTATCCGAACTTTTTTGGATTTATTTTGATTAACGAGAATGTGTCTCATTTGTCCAAAAGTCTTTTTTGCTTGCATTATCCTTGTAGTCACTTCTGTTCTGCACTTGCCATCTGCTGGTTTCATTTCATTTCATTTCATTTTAAACTTATTTATACAGGGTAACAATTCAGTGCATAAACCTGTTTTACAATTGGCCCTATGAAAGAAAATACCTAATAGTACCTAGTTATTTTAATTAAATATAAAATTACAATATAATACAATCTAAAAGAATAAATAGAAAGACAGAGAAACGGAACAAAGGACTGATTTGTCCATGTTAGAGACCCTTGTATAGGTATCCACGCACCAAAGTATTTGAAAGTACCAACTTGTTTTAATGTTGTGTTGTTTAAGTTAATATCACATGTATGTGGATCTTTCTTCTTTGAGATACACATTGTGTCTATTTTCTTGATATTCAGATCAATCCCATATTTCTACTCTCTTTGTTAATTGTAGTTACTAGATCATGCAATTCTTATGCAATTCTTCTTCTGTCCCCGCTATCAATAGAATATCATCAGCGTATGTAACATTGTTAATTTTTGCACCTCTTATTCCTATTCCCGGCCTATCTTTGATATTTCTAATAATGGTCTCACTGTAAAGCGAAAACAAGTCTGGCGAGAGCACACGTCCTCGTCTAACTCCTTTATCAATGCTTTGATATCCGCTGATTTTGTTGTTTACTTTAATGGCTGCAGCTTGTTGCCAGTACATGCTTCTGAATGCTTTTAGATCCTTAACATCTACATTTAAATTTTGAAGTTTATCATGTTTCACTGTATCAAAAGCTTTGATAAAATCTATAAAACATAAGTAGAGGTCTTGTTGGAGTTGAATGGATCGTTCTATGACTGTTCTTAAATTCACATCGAAACTTATGCAGCTTTAGAGATGAATATATTTTTTGACTCCTGCTAAACTTAACTGTATGTATATTCAAAGTGTTTGGAGCTATGAGTATTTATAGGTATTCACATATACCTAGAAGTCCCAATCACTAAAAATTGAACTTGCTTCCTCGTCAGTATTAATATAAATTTGGTACAGAGATCTACAGAAATCGTAGTCAAGATCTCTATTGTAAAATTGAGAGACTCTCTTTTACCTTAGAGCTTGTGTCAAGGTCATTAGAATTTAGCGGACTATACGTGAAAAGGAACAGTTTACTAGAACTGACAATATCTCCTTCACAAAACAACAGTTGTGAAGGAGATATTTGTGGCAGAAAGCCTCCGACATAGCCTTAGAGATACTGGCTTGTTGCAGCCTACTAAGGTGCGAACTACCACCATCGAAATGAGAAGTATCTCATTACCTTGAAGAAAAGTATGGCATAACGCGCCCCCTGAAATAAAGAAGCACAAGAAGAGTTTAGCATATCATACGATGGCACTACTTATTAACATGCCTATCTCCAGGAATATGTCTCAGTTTGTTAGTAAAGAGAATTCAAGAGCGTTTTGTTGTCATACGGTACGCTTCAGGGATATTTTTCGAAATAGTCCTCGGTGATTTTTCAAAATCGTACATAAAACAAAATAACTCTCCATCTTAATCAGAATGCGATATGACATTAATGTGGATTAATGTGATGTTCCACAAGGATGTATTCTTTGTGGAGATTTCTTCGATTGAAGTACCTCTCCGTAAGCATCTTTCCTTAGGATGTGGTAACTGGACTTATCCTCTCTTGGCTGTCTTAGAGCGGTATTATTCGTCTTATTCCAACAGCGGATTGAGTTTTTAATTCAAACGTACCTTATATTTGTAAAGAGAAAAGATCATCTTTTAGAATTTATTTGCTGTAAAGCCAGTTTGTTCGGCACAACATGGCGGTGTACCCCAAAGGCATTAACAACGTGATAAACCTCTACTCTCTGAAAAACACCTGCTGTTACTAGGCCTATCCATGATCGAACTCTTTGCATTGAAGCGCTCTTGGAAATCTTTTTGCAGAGGCTTTGGCGGGCATAAATCGCCTTACTGTTGTAAGCCATCGTCGAAAATCATACCGTTGAAGTTGATGACTTCAAAATGGTTTTAAACAGGATCAATTACATCTGTGCTATATATATATGTATACATGAGACCTGCCCTGATATTACCTCTTACGGCAGATTACTATCTTATCCTTTCCCAATATGTGACTCAAAGCAGGGGGACTGTGAGGTGGAGAATCTCTCTTGCTTCATTTCTACCTGTAGTCAACCCCATAGGTCTTAAAGGGAACAGAATCTTCTCGAATTTACTAATCAATGCATTGCTACTTGTTTTTATGCATTAATGCAAAAGTAACTATTCAAGCATTTAGGTTTCTTTACTACTGAGGCTTATTTCAAATGGCAACCTCATTGTCTCTGCCTCCCCCCCCCCAAGGTAGACCGTAATTCTATGCGTGGATATATTTTCCAGACAAGAAGTGAAGTTAATCAGTCTGTTCATATTTATGTCGGTATGACAGCGGAGTGTGAAACAACGGAGGTCATATAAATTATTCGGGGCACCGAAACAGTCTCATTCTCCTGGTTAGCTCCTCTTATGATCAGGTTTTGCCATTCCTAATCGAGCAATAGGCCCAAACGTAAGCAGTAGATGAGAAAGCCAAGGAGTTACGTCACATTTGTGTAGTCACATGCAAAGCACGTTTTTGGACTATTAATGGACCGATATTTACTTGTGAAAACAGCTTCATTTCCCAGGTGTGTGGGTTGTTCCTGAAAAGTGGAGTTGGGGGGCTAGATTTATGCTCTATATTCGAAGCACTTAATAAAGTTGGATTTCAGCTGGTTATCACACAGCTCGGATATTTGAGAAAAACGCTGCACTTGTTCCGAAAGAGTAAAATTGGCGCATAAAGCCCCCGGAAAAAATTGCACCTGTCCATTTTTACTGCTCTTTTACTCCATTGATTAAAATGAGTTATCCATCTAAAGGAATTGTGGGATAGTCTAGTGTATAAACAGAGATGTGCTTCTGTAGCAACGACAGAAGCTCGTCTCGTCGATTAAAGCGAAGTGTGAGTGACGTTTGCTCGAAGGGGGATGGATAAAAGTCTCGTTTGTCTTGTTCTTGCACTGCTCTGTATTGTGGCATGTAAGTATGTTATTTTGTGATGAATCTGAAATACACTCTTCTATATCTCCTTTCATGTAGTAAAAGCGTTAAATACAATCTATTGATATTTTGCGCACCAGGCACTGAAAGAATTGTTCTACTAACTAATGCTCCTGCAGAACTTTGACTGAAATGGTTCCTACATCATTCGATATTCACAGATGCGTTGATTTGCCGCGTAACGTTTCTTCGTTAGTGTGTTAACGCGTGAAATTTGTCCTGAGTAAAATGTTTATTATCAGCAGCTTTATTCTTTACAATATTTGTACTTTTCTGTGGTAGATAGTCTCGTGTAAGACTTTTTCGATCTGGAAATGTAGAATTGTAGTTTAACGATGGAAAAACTAATGGAAGGGAGCCTGTTTATGAATTATTTAGACCTTTTTTCTGACTGCAACATAACCAGATTAATGATAATATCTTATCATTTGTTGTGATTCGTATGTAAACATAATCAAACTGACATATTAGCTGAGTTTGCTGTGCATAATTAGCCTGGAATCTTTCATCAGTTTTGGATGGAAATAACTCGAGAAAAAATACGGATGCCTTGATCGGAACTCGACGCCTTCTTAGTAAGACTCCGCATGGTGTAGTTTTCTGAAAAGGTTATATCCAATTCGGCTGCTCATGAGCATTTGTTTTTTCCATTACGGAATTAAATTTTTAGAGTTAGTCACGTTGGACACATCCGATTTTTTAGAATTTTTCAGAGGTCAAGACGACTTTATTGCACAAAAAACGAAGATAGAAGAGTACCTTTATGAAAGTTCTTATAAGACATATTTTAAGCTTAACGGCTGTGGTTAAGGAGCTCTTGTTTTTAGAAGATTCTCGAAATCCTTCGAGGGATAGAAAAACGAGATTATGGTAGCTTATGCGTGAAAGAGCAGTAGATACAAACATTGATGACAGTAGACGAAAGCGGTGCAATTCGTCACTCGTTAGATGCATCGATGCAAAAATTGCTTATAAAAATATCTTCGGAAGTCCCTGTGTAAATCTTATTGTTCAGATAGATTTTAGTTAAATTAAGTTTATTTAATTTAGTTAGTTATAGTCTCTTCTTTATATTGTTGTACATTTTTCATTTTGTAGATAGTTTCTTTAAATTAGCTATTTGTATGCAATCTATTGTAAATACAAACTTTAAAGAATTTGATATATAGAATAAATAGATATATTGATACGGGAGATCCCGTCAAAAGTTGAATTCTCGTACAAGATGCATCTTTACAGGTAAGCATTCCTGAGATAGTCATAACCTGCCTTTTCACGTGCTACTCTTTCGCATTTTATACCGAGCGTAGTTCTTTATTAGAACAACCAGGTATACACCCTGGTTTCTAACTTGCCGTGAAATGCCGGTGATTGTTGCAGGCAATCGTGTCTGTGGCACTCCATGACACATGGAAACACACTACCTATTCCTGTCTTCGGGAGCCTCAGGAAACGCTACAGCAGTTTACATGCAGCAAGCATTTTAACATTGTTCCTGTTACCGCTAGCAGGCTCAGGTAGCCGCCTACAATCACAGGTAGTGTGTTTCCAATGCGCCGCTAGTGCCACAGACACCCTTACTTGCAGAATTAACCGTTAGCTAACGGCACATTGCGTTGGAAACGAGGTAAATCTAAGTGCAAAAAGTCTCCTCCCGGTTGGTATCCGTTAAACTCTTTAATTTCCTTTTGAATTGTTACTGTTCTTTTATCATGTGTTGCACTTGATCGATGTTCTTTGTAGTGGAATTTTAGCACCTTAGTATATTACGAAGATTCATCATTTTTGACACAAAATACAGAAAATAGTCAGAATTACTATTATTATTATTTTTATTGCTTTGTTTACAAATTTGGCTTAAAGAGTAAAAAATAGCTATACATTACTTGACCATGAAACACTCAAAATGGTTTTAAAGAGCCTATACGGTGAGGCACCGTCGTACACGAGTTACATATTCACTAGAGTTAAAGAAGCAACCACTCGAGTACTTCTAAATTCTAATGTAAACGATATATATATATATATATATATATATATATATATATATATATATATATATATATATATATATATATATATATATATGTATATATATATATAACGTTAAGTGCTCTACCACTGATATATATATATATATATAAATATATAAATATATATATATATATATATATATATATATATATATATATATATATATATATATATATATATATATATATATTTATATGTATGTACATTTATATTACAGGAAATAGCTATTAAAAGTCAACTTATTATCAGCAAGTTTAAGTATGAGATAATTTTTGGCCTGTGCGCGATGCTTTTAAATTTTGATATTGTTAGATTCCTTATTTATTTTTTGTAAATATTTGAGAAGAACTGCATACAATATACAGTGTCTAAGGCCTGGTTCAGACTTCGTGTCAGAGCCGTGCTGTGCCAGAGAAATAAGCTCTGGCACGGCAGCAGCACGACGATTGAATCAATCAGTAATTTTAGCTCCAGCCAAAGTCTTGCACGACCTAATTTGCCGTGTTGCAAGGCAGTGGCACGACACTAGCACGAAATAGCGATGCCAGCAGATTGCTGTTACGGCACGACCATGGCACGACGCGTCGTCGACACGTTGCGACGTCTGAACTAGGCCTAAGACATTCACCTTCTCTACTTCTGGAATATTGGATGCTTATTACCAACTTCATCAGAATTTGTTTGCACAAAAGATTTTAGGTAATTGAGTGCTTGTGCAAACTCGTATCTGAGGCTGAGCTTGCTCAATGTCCTCAAAATACATTTTCTCCTTGACAGTTCAATCTTGACAGTTCATCCATAGCGAATACTATGTTATAGGACACAGAACACCGCTCGAAATTGCCTCAAAAGAGTTTTCTTTCCAAAGAGACCATATTGCCTTAAAGATTGTGTAACCGACTCATCAGGTGTATGTATCAATACATTGGTTTGTTATATACACCCGCCTGTGTTTAGAAATTCGTCTTAACCGAATTGTATGGCGGAGTGAATTTTGTATTTAAGACCTCTAAGTTTCAATAGAAAGAGGCCATCATGACTAGCCTTGTTTAGTCATCGGGTGTAACGGGGACGAGGCTAGACTAAAACAATCCTGACATTTACTATCGCTTAGGCTAACATCATTTATCTTTCAGTAGCTAATGACAAAAGAAATTTTTTCTATGTCTAATTTTGAGGCAAGTTAGTTCTAAGTTATGGCTCAGCTATTGAAGGCGAATGCCAATAGATCCAATGCAGCTTGTTGTCTGCCTGCAAGATAATGATAACATCCGCTATTTTAGTTGGTTGAGTATTTGTATGTATGCTAGACTTGCCAGAGATAGTGGGAGTGATTAGAGGTAGAATGAAATCAAGCAAAAAAGTGGCTAGGAATTGTACCACACTTCAGTGTTCCAAGAACCTTTGCAATAACCATCTTAAGGAAACAGAACCGTTCGAACTAAATTTCAGGGTTTGCATATCTTGGAGTAAGCTGAATTGGGATAAGGAACCTGGTGTCAGTGATTAACGGTATTCAAAAAAAATAAAGATTGGCCATTATGATAAAGGGTGTTTTCCAAAGGGTATGGTCCTTACAGGTGTATGGCTTACTGACGTCCCTCCTACACTTGTTGGTGGCTGGCACTGCCCCTGAAAATTTTCACAGTTTAAGCTTGCCAATAACCTGGCAATTTTATTTCAATTCTTTTTAGCTTAGGCTGGAAACGATCCAATGCCCGGTCTTTTCGTTTCTTTACTTTCATTTGCATGTAGATGGTCAAGCAGAATAATTAATATATGTCGGTTGATTTTTTCTGAAGTATCTTATTTACTTTCGATAACGTATACGAGCCAACACTATCTTGAATTCCAGGCAACTGTTGATTGTAATTTTATTGCTTGGCGCATTCTCCTTTACGTGAAATGCATGTTTGATTGCGAGTTGGCCAAATGCTTTTTGTTTCATATTAGCCGTTTTAAAATAAATTGTGATTTCTAGCAGGTTCGGACAATACTTTCGAATGAAACCTTGAGCGGCTATTTCCCCGCATTGGGGCATTCTATCTTGTTTTGCATCCATCTCGGACTTTGTGTAGTTCTATCTTTCTCACAATGCCAGAACGTAGGCAAGGAATGAAGACAATAGGCAGAATAACCTTATTTTTCCAGCCAGCAATTAAAGACACAGAGGTTTACCGTATATCCCTCGTATATTCCCTGTTGAAAATATCAAAGATAGGTAAGCCCCCAAAGGGCTAATTTCAGGTATTACCTTACGATTGAAACTGTGCTAGAAAGGTATAATTTTTACGATTTTGGCAAATAGAACACTGGGATGATTCAGTGTTTCTACAACTCCTACCAAAGCCCCCTTGCAATGTACTCTAGCAAGAATTAATCAAAGGCTTTTTTGGGTCTCTCTTAAAGCAGTCTCGAATGAAGTACACATGACATGTTATTCGAAATGAACTGTTGCTTGGTGAAACCACGTTGGATTAAAACCGTGTCTAATAGGCCTAGTTTTATAAACATACTGAATAATTTATTTAATCACGACGAGATTGGCTTTCTGAAATAAAAACTGCACATCTTTTTATACAGAAAGTGCAAGTAGAACTTTTGTTTATGAATAGACTTTCTTAACAGTATTGTTTTGCATCAAAAGCTATTGCTACGGTATCACAGAATGTATTTCTTGATCGACGCAATTTATGATCACTCGAGACGGGTGGTCTCACTCTAAAGTTTTGCGATTGAGCAGTTCTATGACTCCCATTCTTAACTCAGAAATTCCCCACAATTACATCCAAAACCCTTGTAACAAATAGATCTTGTGAACTTCATTGAATTATAAATACTTTGCTAGTTCTTTCAGTAATACTGTGATTCACCTTTACTCAATCATAGTTATAGAATTATAGTCGTAACTTCATACCGTCTTGTATAACTTCATAGAAGTCTAATTTAATAAAGTAAGATACTATTTTTGTCATTGTTAGTTTCATTGTTAGCTAATTCCTGTCACTTCAACACTTTGTTCGATGCCTCGTTTCAACCAAGCTCTGCTTTTTGCCATCATTCCACTCAATTCGTTCATCTGCTTCCACTTTCGGCTCATTGCTTGCCTATCAGTTTTCGTTCTTTATCCTATATCGTTGTCCTATAGGTGATACTCTTCGGTAATTCATTCATTCACTCAACCTTTCATTCATTCATTCATTCATTCATTCATTCTTTCATTCATTCATTCGTTCGTTCATTCACTCGTTCGTTCATTCATTCATTCATAGTATTTACTCTGGATTGTCTGCCGCATTCCCCTAACCTCCTTAAAATGCTTGCTTACACGGAATCATCCACAGTTGAGCTACTTATCTAGCTCCCTATACTCCTTTTCATTGTCAATACACAGAAGGCGAACACTGAACTCCTTGTGGTTTTCGCACAAAGATTTATCAAGACCTTTCTCGAAAGCACTTGAACAGCCACTTGTCGTATAGATCTCCAACACAGCATCTGAGAATTTCACAGGTAGTGACTGGGAAGATCTGGTAGTTAGGAAGAGTATTGGCCTTCCAAAATAATGTCATATTGTGCTTTCACTCCAAAATGCATAAAAATCTGCTTTTTTCAAGTGAACATTAATTTTTTAAATGGTTTAGAAACTCCCGCACTTCAATGCATTTTCAGTTGCCGGGCTGCCAGGTTACACGCTTTTTTTTATAAAGAACCACTTTATAAGGAACCTACATGTAGAAGGCCGAAATATTTAAAGAACTTATACTACTAAAGGAAAAATCCCTAAGGAACTCTTCATTTTCAAATTCCGAGTGCTGTACCTAGATGCAAGTGAAGATTACATTACATTGGATGATATCAATGGAATAGACATTAAACTTCTTGATTGAAATTATGCTTTTGCATATAAAGAACTTATTTCCTGTCGCATTTGTGCTTTTGAAGTTGAGTTCTAGCCATAATTAACGTTAAAATTCAGAATTTCAATGCCTTTCTAGTGTCTGTGCCATTTTGTGGCACTCCATGTGCAGTGAACATTAAGGAACTATTAAGGAACTTTAAGTACTAGAATTTGATGAAAAGAGGTCCGAAAATAAGGAACTTTTAGAACTAGGCCTTTAGCTAGGTTCCTTATAAAAAAAGCGTGTATTCTTCATTGAGAACCTGACCACGACACAGGAGTTATCATTGCTTGTTAATCTCACATAAATGCATGACATCTGTTGTTTTCCGTAGACCAATATACACGATTCTCGTTAAAATGCAGTGACCGACGAAGCAAGTTCGTGTGAGAATTTCTTTAGCTAGGTGCAATTGATCTGTAATAAAATTGTGTGTTGTTTCTTAAAAAAGATTCATCTTTATCTCGTTACTTTTCTATATAATACTTCATTCTTTGATTTTGAAAATAAATCTATTGGGTTTCATTAATTTCTCAGAATTTATAGCCTCCAGTTCTAGCGACTGATATAAGTACCTCAAGAGATTTACTCATAAGATTCTTGTTTCTATTTATTCAGATTTCATAAAGGTTTCATAATTCTTTCTCATTTTCTAAGGTACAGCAAGAAATCTACCAAGAAATGCCCATTCAGATGGTAAGTGCCAAGATAATCACGTAGATGTATATATATATATATATATAAAGGTGAAACGAAAGGTGAAACGAAATATATAGCCAGATGCGGGTATACGTGATATGATGAGACGATGGGCATTTCACCTTTCGGTCGCTATCCGACGTTTCATACTCTGACGAATGTCGGACGAAAAAAGCTTTCAGTATGCTAAAGCAATGTTCCCGCTTTTTCGTGCTATAGTGAAGTTCTGTAGTACCAACAGACTTTTCATATATATATATATATATATATATATATATATATATATATATATATATATATATATATATATATATATATATATATATATATATATATATATATATATATATATGTATGTATGTATATATTTATATAGTGAACTCTCTTTCTGATTTATTGTGGTGATTTGTTGTGGAAACTACGTAAATAACTGCCAGTTATTATCCCAGGTACCTTGTTACATTTTTGCCATTTTGTGTGGTATTATGTTTCATTACGCCGTTTCATAGTATTTGCGCACAATGCTATATTCTTTTGTCCTAAAATAGGAAGTTTTAAATTATCTTTTATTCTTGCCATATATAGCTATCTCTATTTTCTTCTAGAGCGCATAATGAGAGGGCTAGTCAATCTGCTAGATGACATTCAAGCGCAAGGTGAATTAGTCCAAACAAAGCCTTTTCTTAGTATTGATGTCCTCCATCTACTTTCCTCGTTACTAGACTTGATTCTTTCTCAGAAAGTGCTAAATTTGCTCTTCTCGCACACTAGTAGTTACATTTATGTCCTTGGGCATTTCCCAAATACATGGATTACCTCAGCTAAAAACCGGAGTTCATTCGTATTAGATCGTGCATCTTGATAGTTAATTTTTATGGCCCACTCACTGTCTTAGAAAACCAGGATTCTAGCTTATTGGCTGTTTGCTACCCAGATGAACGAGTCCGAAAGGATGGACATTTTACTCTGATAGTGTATCGAAGAAAAATTTCACCATACTTATACCCTCACTGCATATTAGAAAGAAAAGGTGTGCCGAGATAGGGATGTGGGTTGTCACTCTCCCGATTTTTGCAGAAAGCGTTGGGTATTTCTTGGTTTGTCGGTAAAAGTTTGGATAACGATTACGGCCTATTGATAGCTATGGTGTCTTATGCAAATCTATTGGTATATTTCCTTCGGCACACTAATAGTGACCTGTGAGGAAGAGGCATCGGTATAGTAAATGTATTTCTACATCAATAGATACAAAAACCTGGCCTTTACAGGCCCCTATGGGGCCCTTTGGGGCCTCAAAGACTGGGGGGGGTTGTTAGTAGTTGATCTAACCTCAATCCATGTCAGTTACGCCACTGATGCCATTACTTTTCGAATGAACTGCACGGACAACTCAGTCACAGGTTTTGTGTAATCAAATATTTCCTTGCATATATATGTTAAGGAATAAATGGTTTTTACTTAATTTCTAGAAGAAATTGTGAAATCAAAGCGAGGCTGGAGACAATCAAAAAGAGGTAACGCATTTCGGTGCTTCTGTAGCTAACCTCGTTTTGGAAGCTGTTTTGCGAAACAGAGGTCCGAGACATCATTTATGAGCTTCAACATTGTCAAAGAGTGATAATGCTCAAACTATAAACGTTTGAATTCAATATTAAGAAATGTTTGCAGATTCTCATTTTGGCAAAGAAGTGGGTGTTATCTTTCTATGTAATACGAGTGTGGCAGAAAAACAAAAACTTACAGGTCAGCCAATAGGTAGAATGACAGATATCAATATAATCTAAAAAATAATGGACCGGGGTTGGTCTAGAAACCATAGTCGGATTGTTGTAAATCCTATTGTCTTTACTTAAATCATACCTACCGAAAAGGCGTCCCTGGTTATAAACGATGATTTCCATAGTCAAGATGATAAATATGGATTCACAGCCATGCTTGCAATAATATGTAGTGCAATCCAATGTTGTGCAAATAGGTATCATTGCGCCAACGCACTATTTCCTTTCATTTTCAGTCAATTTTCATTTTATTTAATTTTCGTAACAGAACTGAGATGGGCTCTTCAGCCCTATCTGATTTAAGACCCATTGGAAATTTCATCTTTGTTTTGCGCTAGCAAACAATCGCATTTTATGGTGGAAGTATCCGGTGAAATCTACATGGATTCCACCCTGGCTCCGAAGTATCATTAAGAGCCCTGTGTACTTTATCACCGAAAACCTGAGCCATTGAACTACCTGAGCTCACTTACTTCTGATACACCCTTTTGTCAGCAGTCGTCCTTTGACTTGTGACCCTGTGATCTCTGACCTGGTTGGCTTTCTATTACAGGCTGCGCAGATTCAAAGCCATACACTTGCACATTGGTCATCAGCAGTCATCCACATGGTTGCGACAAATTTGGAAGTATCTGCCAATTATCTTGCCATCGTTGTTGACAAACTGGACTTGTCCTTCCTTACAAATGTTCAAATGTATGTTATTCTCTTCAAGACAACACATACATATAATTATTGCAGACATGTAATCCCAATAATTTGTAGACAAATTCCTCCGTAAGTGAATTTGATTTGAAAATTGATATTTAATAGAAAATTACACTTAGAATAATTTAACTGAGTAATGAATTAGATGCTTCGAGAAATACATGGATACTTTTTTCATGGCTTTTCTCAATACTATACGTACTCAATACTCTACACGCAAATGAATGCTTGTTGACCTCTGGCTCCCTTGTGGCAAGCATTCAATTCAGAGCAATGAAATAGGCCTACTCAACTTTAGCAGTAAGTTAAGCTTCGCTTGACAGTCAGTGGGTAGAAAATAGCTTACCATTGGAGTGGTGTGACTAACGATAACAAAATTCCGTTATTTACTTAGGCCTACATACTTACTTAGCTGTGACGAGAAAGAAATACAAAAAATCACGAGAAAATTACTGACAATATCAGTTCTGAAAACTTTTTGGGATTCAAAGTCTAGTCTAGAACTAGTTGATGTGCACTTATCCTAAAGCAACCTGTAGCTTTACTTTTTACTTTTTGATTTTGAAATATTCGTTTCCTCTGTCCTTGTTCTATTGATTAGAACCGGGCTAGTTTTATTGCACATATAATTATAACATTAGAATATATCCAAATAAATTTACTTATTTCTTTACTTGTTTGATTTAATATGTAAATCAAATTTAGAGTTTTTGTCTCTTATCCTCAGACCCTCTTTTAGTTTTAGTTTATTTTTACTTTTTACTATTGAAATACTTATTTGTCCTTTCCTTATTCTATATATTAGAACCGTACTATTGCTATTGTATATGCAATGTTAGTGATGGAACATAGTGAATAAAACCTTATTTTATCTTGTCACGGGCACTACTATTTCCTTATTTATGTTTGTTAGGAAGACAAAATATCAAATTTCAAAAATTCAATGCCATAAGGTATCAGATCTCAGTTTTACAAAAATCTGATAGCCCAGAAATATCGCTAAGGAAAATTTTTGACCGAAGAGTATAGGACTGCATGCTGTGACCGCTCACTATTTATGCCTCAGGTTGGAGCCGAAGAGAAATAGGATGGGTAAATTATTTTTCGGGCAGCCTTCAGGTTGGGTACACCATGATTTGTCTCTCGAAGGTTAGGTAAATGAAGTTTATTCAGAAAAGTATTGAGAGATAGCTCTATATTGGTTGGGTAACTATTATTCTTATAGTGCACAAGGTTGGGTAACAAAGAATTACCCAAATAAACATTTCTTTTCAGTCCCAACCTGAGGCATAAATAATGAATAGAGGACCTTGGCACCATTTTGGGTCAAACTATCAGAGTGTTACCTTACCAATGGCGTGATCATGGCATGACCCGTCGGCCTTTGTTCAGGGTCAGACCAGTATGACGTCATTTGTTTTGGGTTACTTGTGCACCGATTTGTAGGCCATACCCGAGAAAAGCATGCTTACGAATCGTGAATATTCTCTTGCGTGATGATGTTGGTGTAGAGGGTGTCAATGACTTTCTTCTCCTCCATTTGAATCGCTCTAAACACAGGTCGTGACGCAGACGACTGGCAAAGACGTGTCACTGTCGGAGGTAGGTGTAACTTGAGATATAGAAGGTGTGATTTGATCACCTGATTCTCAACAGAGCCACAAAAATGGCAGACATTGGGACTTTGAAAGCAGAGGCGGTAGACCTCTTCAAGAGGACCTTTGCAGGAGATGAACCATCACTGGCAGCCTGTGCACCAGGGAGGGTGAATATCATTGGGGAGCACACAGATTATAATGATGGATTTGTCTTTCCTATGGTAAGGTGACATCGTTAGACAGGCCTTTTCCTTCATTTTCATTTCATTTACTTCGTTGATTAAGTTGGTTGGTCATTTCATTTTCAACCTTTTTGCTATTTCCTACGAGCGAATCAAGAGTTCTATCTAAAGCTGGAAAATGAAGGTTTACATGGGGAGGTTTGCAACAAGCATTAGAAAATCCGAAGTGAGTTTCACGAAAACTGCATTGTTGAAATCGTCCTACAACTGATATGAAGCATTATAGTTAAGGGCTTTTTATATGGATACCGTACTGACTGTTTTATTGTTAGCTAGCAAGTGAGATATTACCTTTGATCTGAAAGTTCTAGCCCAAATGTTGTACAGTATGTCTCACCCATATGTTCAGCTCTCTAATCCGTGGTCATTGACAGGAATTATATGGTTTGTTGTGAAGCTAACAGTGACTCACATATTCCCATACAAATTTAAGTTTTTACCATTATCAAGATATTAAGGATACCTTGGCAAATTGTGGTTCTAGAGTTGTGGCCGAGTTCTTCACAAAATCTGCAAGTCTAAAAACTTTTGTGCAGTTCTAGAACACACCAAATCTACGTAGATTACATTCTTTATCTATTTAGAAAGCTTCCCTTTAAGATAAATTGTTATATACATAAATTTTATTCCCCCTAAAGTAGAGCAATGAACATGTATACTTTGAGTGCCTGTGTGTCTGGTCCATTTTGTTTATGCTTATGAGAATTAAAGATTATTTCTTAGTGCAGCACCAACAAGAATAGTGTGTGGCTTTAATTTTTCCTTATTAGAAACCTGAATTGTGGTTAATGCTATCATTAGCATTAGATCTAAAGTGAGGTAACTAAACTCCCCACTTACCTTAATAGCTGATTCGCTTACCAGGATTTGTCTATGACAATCATAATTTTGAGTTTCAAACCAGGCCATTGAATGCTACACTGTCATTGTTGGAAAGAAAGAGACTGGGGATATCTGTGAAGTTGTGACTTCATCATCAGCTGTAGACGAGTTGCATGTCAAGTTCCATCTACCATCCAATGATAAACCATTGGTCCCTGGCAAACCTTCTTGGGCAAATTACATCAAAGGTATTGTTGCAGTCTTCCCAGAGAAGTTGTCAGGGTTCAAAGCAGTAATTGTCTCAAGCGTCCCACTTGGAGGTGGCTTATCAAGTTCAGCATCTGTTGAGGTTGCCATGTATACATTTCTAGAAGCTCTTTGTCAGACAAAGCATGATCCAAAAGCAAAAGCTTTGGCATGTCAGAAAGCAGAGCATGACTTCCCTGGGATGCCATGTGGAATAATGGATCAGTTCATTGCAGTTATGGGTAGAAAAGATCATGCCTTATATCTGGATTGCAGGTTAGTTTAAAGAGGATGTTTCTGTGTTATCACCGAATAATTTGTTCCAGAGTGGCCCCTCTGTTTTATGTGACATTTGTTTACATCATTGCTATTGTATGTGCCCAATTGCTTATAGTGAATAAACTTAAATAAAGTTCCGGGATTGTCAAGATGGAGATAGACTAGTGAAAGTAAGTTACAGTCAGCTGGAACCAGCCATCTGGGGCTCTAGAGGGTTCTAAAGTATCAATAGAGCAAAGAATTTTCCCTGGTGGGGGCTAAGTGGGTGATGCTCCTAGAAGGGATTGATTTTCTGATAGTTTTTTCTGCTGGATATGATAAACATGTGTATCTTATATTCATTGTCAATGCATTATGGGAATTGATAAACTGTATAAAAGAGCATAGAAGGCATTAGATTAAAGCCACAACCCTACTTATAATATCAATTTTACTTGCAATAACCTTACATCTGTTTCTTTGTTGCTCTGTTGTTATGCATGTAACTGGATAATTGAATATGTTTTGTCTTAACCAGGCCCTTTTTGATAAGTGTTTTTCTTTCTTATTAAATCTTTTAATTGGCTTTGCATATTCAAGCTCAAAGCTACTAAATGCAATCCTTTCTGTGCTATGTTTTAAAAATCTTTATAAACATGCAAATTAACATGCAAGTGTAAATTAGCTTTCTAATTCTGAGTTTAGGTCAATGGAAGGGAAACTTATCCATCTGTCAGATCCCAGTATAGTTTTTGTAATTGCAAACTCAAATGTGAAACATGAGCTCACTGGTAGTGAGTATTCATCACGAAGAAGACAATGTGAAGAGGCTGCAAAGATTATGGGGAAAAAGAGCTTAAGAGATTTTACTTGTGATGAGATATTAGGTATGAAATTTTGAAGATGTTTCAGGGAAGTTGGACTACTGTACTGGTATGCCAAACTACTTTTGAGTGGAGGGGGGCTGTATGAAAAGAAGACTTTCTCCAAGTTTTTGAACAAAAGCAATGAACATTATCCTAGTAGAAGCATTACATGTTTTGCATGTATTTCTTTATAAGTATCTACCTTGTACAATAGATCCTCAATTTGGCCCATCCTCATAATGCCCCTCTCAGATAACCCCCATCCTAAAAGAAAACTTGGTCATTTGCCCCCCCCCCTTGAGAAGGCCCCGTCAGAGAAGTTGATAAAGAAGTTGCTATAGACTTGCTTTGTATTTGAACTATTCTTTATGTGCTATGAATAAAAGTAGTATTGTAATTAATTTTATGTGGCATGTTTCAGAAAATTTTATAGGCCCAACCCATTCCCTTGAATAGGCATACTTTTCAAAACCATGAAACTGAATAAACCCCCAGGTGGCTAGTGTGAAGATTAACAATACCCCAGGAAGTTTTCAGTCAATTTACACCCTATTGAAATTATTGCAGTTTGTATGTCTGCATAAAAAGAGCTAGTTTTAATTTGGAATATTTTGATGTGTTTATATTGAAGATTTACTTTGTTAAATGCAGCTTGGTTACATCTAAGATGTTTCTGATAGGTTTCAAGGAAAAGCTTGATGCTCAAGTGTTTCAAAGGGCTCATCATGTTGTAACTGAAATCGACCGTACAATTGATGCTGCCAAAGCATTTGAGGCTGGTAACTATGAACTGTTTGGAAAGTTGATGGTGGAAAGTCATCACTCACTTAGGTATTTTCGCCGAATTCATAATTTCATACATGCATGTTTTTTATATTTATAAGACGGTTGTTTATAGGACCCTGACATGGTTCTTTGTTTAGATATGAACTTGAAATCACGCTAGGAATTGCGACGTGATCATGCTAAACGAAGAAGGGGAACCAGAAGAAAGTATGGGGTCTTAGGGCGTAGTCCCCAATAGAAAATGAGAGCGAAACTCTTTACTTTGACTTAAAGTAAATCTCCCAATCTTAAGCTTGCCACTAGCGATAAGGAACTTTAATAATTTTGAGACAATTACTCTATAAAGCAGAACATTTTGAGGAAACCATTTTGAAGAGAAAGCATTCAATACGATTTTAAGGGAATCCCGAGGACAGTAATTTAGCGAAAGTGGTAGGCAGTTACCCATCGATACTCTCATGATCGTACGACGAGCTAGGAATACTCTTAAATTGATCTCGATATCTTTTTTTTCATGCTGGCTATTAAATTCATTTGTATAGGGATGATTATGAGGTAAGCTGTGATGAACTAGACCTACTGGTAGATGCTGCTATGTCCGTGGATGGTGTCTTTGGCTCAAGAATGACTGGTGGTGGCTTTGGTGGGTGCACGGTGACCTTAGTGAAGCGAGATGCAGTTGACTCTCTTGTGCAGACTTTGCAGGTTTGTTATTGTATTTTTCTTTCATGAGATATGTTATATGCCATTTTTCACCTTCTTCCATAATACTTTTGAAGTACAGATTCTCACTAATGAACTACGCAAATACCATGCTTTAGTGTTGAGCGTTTATTTTGCCGGATATAGTGCGGGCTGTCAGTGACTATAGTCACTATAAAGCCAATGTAGACAGGAGAGACGTGTCCACAGCTTTTCTTGGCTTTGCTTCTTTCTTCTATGAAATTGTATATATTTTACTGAGAATACCTGAAGATGCCTTGTTCGAGGGTGAATTAGTGCCAAATTGGATCCCTGTAGCAGCAGGATGATTTCACTTTGAATATTTGTTTGTAGGAGAAGTACGACAATAAAGCAACAATATTCATCTCTTCACCGGCAGACGGGGCACGAGTAATAGATCTGTAAGTTGATTAGTTGTAGGAGAATTTATGACGTCGATTATTTTTTATTAGTATTATTATTTCTTATTGACTATAGCAAATGCAAACCAACATTAGTAAAGTTAGTTGAGGGAAAATTTCTAACATTTTATGTATGGTTTGTCATTGAATTTTGTATTTCATTCATGTTGTGCGTATCTTTTGGCCTATACTCTGCAAAAAGACGATGTTTAAGTACTATCTAGCAAGCAAGTGAAAACTAGATATATCCACAACAGACACGCGCGCAAGCAACCACGTACGCAAGCAGACACGCACGCACAATTGGAAGATTATCTCCTAGCTCTAGTAGCATTGGTTTTTCAATAATCATGCTCGGACCTTTTGATATATGAACGGATGATAGATATGGCCCATTGCAGTCTAATTCTTCATGTATAGCTAGCTCCTAGCTTTTCAAAAACCACACTTTCGCTAACTGTGTGAATAATCGCACGTGAGAGATTCATGCCAGGGCTAGACTTAGAGTACAAATAGAACGATGGCTGGTTCATGCACAGGATAATCTTTTGGTTACCTTGGAAGCATTTAGTACCATCGAAAAGATGCCGTAACTGTGCGGATCCCGTAGAAACCAGTCCTACTCTTCGAAACTTTCCGATTATGCTTTTGATGTTGACGATCAGTTGCGGACGTCGCAAGCGGCCCTTCACGGAATGTTTCTATTTGGGGAGGGCTGCATGCGTCTGCCGTCGGCGGTGCATTGTGAGCGACCTTCTCGTCCTTTTGGCTATACGGAAACCGACCTCAATCTTGATCTTGATAGTATACCAGCAGCTCTCAACCCCGTTATGTATTTTTGTGTGTTGCATTGCTAATGCCAATCATACGGCTAACTGGATACATTATTCGTCATGTCTCGTGTACCCGCATCTGGCTATATATTTCGGTTCACCTTTCGGCCGCTATCCGACGTTTCATACTCTGACGAGTGTCGGACGAAAAAAAGCTTTTCAGTATGTCTGAAACATGGTACCGCTTTTTCGTGCTGTAGTGAAGTTCTGTAGTACCAACAGACTTTTCACGTAATGTCGAAATGTAAGCACCAGTTGCAGTTGGGATTAGATGACCTTGGGTCCTTCCCACTGTAGGTGGTGCATAGGAAAGAAAGCACTTTTTTTAGTTTAATTAATACTTTGATAAAGAGGCATTTAGTCGAACACCTCTTTGCAGGGATGCCGGAAGTATTGTACGGCACAGGGAACATACTTTTTTTGACGGGGTACTTTGTAACATATTGGCAAAAATTATGTACTATGAAGTTTCAGAAAAAGCGAGCACAATTGCGTTTCAGTGGAGTAGAGCCGTGCCAGACATATCTTTGATACACTGAGATATCAGTTGCAATTGTACAGTTGTATCAATTACCATTTTGCAGCTGTCTATTTCTATGGATGCAAGTTAGATTCAATGTAAGAAAAAGGTTAGACAAGAGTGTATAGCACTTAGCAGAACACTTTTTGCCTCCCTCTGCCTCCTTAGAAAAGGTCAATGGGAGCAGCTTCCCCCTTTTTGATTATGCCGTCATGACGCCCTCCATGTGCTCATCGAAAGAACTGTAGGTACTTGGAATCTGTTTATTTCCTATCAATACGACACTTTCCATTAGATATTGCCGTGATGCAATAATTATTTACTGATATCATTTATATCCAAATTGTTTTGTGTTAATGGGGATTACTCATCAATATTATACATCAATATTACACATATTTTCTCACGTCAGAGCAGTAACGACCGTCATAAGAATACCATTAAAAGTCGTTGGGAAAACTGCCTTTCGCAGAAAGTCTATGCAAGACATTTAAGGCACAGCAGGTTTCCGTATGCTTTTTAAGCGCCTCAAAATATGGGTGTATATTCTTTTATGTTCTGAATCAAACAGCAAACTCTGATGTAGTCATGATAATGGTTATATTAGAGTTTGGTGTTTGATTCAGAGCCTATTTTAAAGACAATTTCCGAGACCGCTCTATGCTATGAGATCAACTTTGGTCAGACACGCCCTGCACAAATAGCTTTGGTAACCAGGCCCCTTGGCCTCGCAGAATTGTAGGTATAGCTGGACCTCAAGATTCTTCGTAAATAGTATTTTAGATGCTGTCAACGTGGACGTTTTGTATAAAAAGCATTTAAACCTGCAAAGTACATTACACATTTGTTTTGCAAAAAGATTGAAACTTTTCTTTGGATACAAAAGGTCAATCTTTTTTAGGACAAATAATGGTAACCTCTTTTAGCCAGTTTACTCAAGTAAAAGTTGAGAAAATGTTAAGAAAGTCTCGGCCTCATTTTCGGGAAAAGTTAAGAAAATTGAGGCTCATGCAAAAGTGGGTTTTCGTATGAAAGAACATTTATATTCCAAGACACGTTTTACCCATTCTTGATAGTCATGTTTGCCAGGAAGCTTGCCTCTTTCATGCTGAATTTAAGAGTGGCGAATATACTTGCGCGGCTTGTTATAAGAAAGTTTTTTGAGAGTACATAGAGTAGCACAGGATGTATACATCAGGTAAAACAAAGTTGTCATAGACTTACATAGAAATTGGAATGTTACATGTATGTGACATTATCGAATTTTTTAGGTATCAGAAATCCAGTATTGACTAATCTTAACTTTTTTGAGCAGTCGAGGACTAATTTCTTATGAACCACTGCCCTATACAGTGGAATCTCTCTAGAACGGACATAATTCGTTTCGAATTATAGTGTCCGCATTATGGAAGTGTCCGCGTTATAGAGAGAAAGGCGTTTGAATAGGAGAAAACCCCGTTCCTTGACGTACTGTCTATCTTACAAAGGTGTCCGCTTTATGGTGTGCTTGTCTTATGGAGATTCCACTGTAAAAAACTTGTATTCCAACTACGTACTGCTTTTCCTTGCCCTCCTCAGCTGCCTTGGCTCCACGGCTACTAGACACCATTGTCTTCATTGTCCGGGGGACTAGTCTCTATTTCAATCAGTAGAATGTGACACTGTGACATTGTGCCAGTTCATATACATCATTAACACTACCAAGGACGCCTACCCTCACCGAAAGCAGGGGGGCAAGGTTCCTATTTGAGGGCGCGTCAGAGACATTTTTGCGTTAAAATAATTTAGTCCTTGGAAAAGGGCAGGAAGGGCAGCTGCCCCCTGTCCCGCCCAGCTGCCCCCTGTCCCGCCCAGCGTAGGCGTCCCTGAACACTACAGTACGTACCATCTAAGTGTAAGGCAATGAAGTATTCATCTGCTTTAGGAAGGACAACTAATGTGTAGTATGTTAGTGATGTACCTTTTGCCTTGCTTCATGGGCATGTAACCATGTATGTAGACGATACAAGTACTCCCTGAGCTATCATAAGAAACAGACATATACAGTTAAGGGAAATCTAATATTATCTATATGGGGTTCTTTACACGTGGTCACATGCAACACATAAGTAGGATGCAGATTACGTGCTAACAAAGTTATTTGCAAAAAGTGCTAGAAGCACATTGGCCTGTCGTTATTCTGCAATGAAGGATTTTGTCCTTATTAAGTGAGTCGAGATCCGAGAGAAATTTGCTTTGCAGTCATTCGGACATTAAGGAATTTCTTTTCATCATTTGCATACGGGATTTATTCACATCATAACTGATATCTCGATGTTGTCCTGGACAGGCTGGAAAATTTCAAGTGATATCGATTCTACCCGCTTCCTGTTTTCGTCAGAAGGTGCTTTTGATGAAGTTTCAATAACCATCATTTTGTGATTATCACCGCGAGACGCTTCGTTCGAAAAGATAGGTTTCTTGAGTAACTGAGGCGGTATATTTCTTAATCTGCAGTAAGACACTGTCATTCTGTGTATGATTTCAAATGGTGTAGTGTTTTACTAATGTCGGCAAGAGTTATTGCCCTTCGATAGAAGAGGCTCGTAAATCTAACAAGATTTGGGACTAGGTCATTTGGTGTCATAGAGCATGGAAATTATATAGTGGTCGCCCTGTTAGCTAGAGAAGAGCTGATCGAATAAATGAATGACTGAATGAATGAATGACTGAATGACTGAATGACTGAATGACTGAATGACTGAATGACTGAATGACTGAATGACTGAATGACTGAATGACTGAATGATTCATAGATAGAATAAGGCTTTGAATGAGGGATGAACAGATGAAAATGTGAATAAATTGAAATTGCAAGCGGTGTAGGGAAATCATTGGACGAACGGGAACAAAACAGGGAAATGGAATTAATTTGGCTTGAGTATGCTGTTGTTGAATCTTTTTCCTACAACAAACATGTTACTGGTGAAATTCAGAGTTGATAATGTACTCTGCTATTTATGAATCCAATGTTGCCGAATGAGCAGGGACGCTTTTAGTGAATTTTAGCTGGCGGGGACTTGACGCACAGGGGCGTTGCTCTCGAGGGTGCGGGGGCTTCATCATAAAACTTTTCCTTCGATTTTATTATTGTTTCATTTTGCTGTATTACCAGAAGATCAAGCAGACATTGACTTGCAGTAATGAGACAAAGGAAGTAAAACGAAGTAAAACAATTATTTGGCACACGAGCAGTATATGTAGACAATTTAAACTTGATTTTTTGAATAATGTCAGCCAGAAAGACACTCGCAAGTGGGGACTCAAGGGCCAACTAGTGGAAAGAACCGGGTGATAATCCCCCCACTAGTTTGTATGCTCAGAGATCCATTGCTGGAATGAATGATATTGAAGTGCGCCCATGCTTTGTTATCTTATTTTTCTTTTCTTTTTCTTGTGTTATTTCATCTCCAGGATTTACTGGTTCTCCCTCTGTCGCTGCTACACTTTAGGGTGTGATGTACACTTTGCGGTAACTAGTGTTTGCTTCATGCAAACGCATACTTTTTTATGATTTCAACACTGAAACTTTGTTAAGACTTTCCTAGCAAGAATAATCGTGGTTTCTATCTAGAATGGGCGTATTTCTACCCCAAGGGGGACTTGGTCGTTCAAGGTGACGTACCCGTTGCAAAATTTAGGCTCCTGAATTCTGCAATCTACTACCTCTAAGGGCAGAAAAATTTTCAAATTTACTACTGCTTAGTTGCTGAAATTGATATGATTAGCTTGCCAGTTTTAAGAAAGTTTGGTGAATTGAATTTTTGCTAGTATGATTCTGTAGCGACAGAAGTCAACCAGTTTGCACTCTTCTTGCATTATACAAGCTGAAAAAAGAGATCATGAACAATTTCTCATCAGTGACAAGAGACCACTGACCATACTGTCATTTGGTTACACTAAGAGAAAGTTCTCCCAATCCTATCTTTACTTCAAGAGTATTAAATTAAACTGTAGTGCAGGCTGTAGTGGCTTTACCTACTCTGTTACACTGTTTAGTTTAACAAATAACCACAGAAATTACACTGTTTAGTTTCAGGCTCTTTCTTTTACTAATAAGCAAAGTCAATAATTTGAAGCTGGAGGAGAGAGGCGAATCAATAGTGATCCCACATCTAATCACTGCTGATTACTATACTATTCATACTATTCATCGCTATTACATACTGCGGTATATTCCACACTGCTATGCCTACATGTATGGTTTTTCTCTCTCATATATGCTATACGATAGCGCTATTGTTCCTGGAACAATCATCGACCTATTGTTATTGCTGCTTACTGAAAAGTTTCTTACGCTTAGGCTAGTAGTTAATACCGCTTAGGCTAAAAGGTACTACCTATAAGGGTTTAGGGTTTTGCAACATTTTGCAACGGCTACATCAACGTGAACTACCATACCCCCTGGGATTTCTACTTGGTCCTCAGGTCTCGGCTCTTCGTGTTTGGACTCATCCCCCCCCCCATCCCACCTGTCAGCGCAGGCTTTGCACAAGTGCTTCGATTGCATTTTTGTTTTGTTTGCTGACACATGCAAAGTGTCAACAAGTTCGCAGTATGTGTCGTTGTTGTAACAGTTGACCAGTTTTGTCTCAAGAAATTGCCGGGAAGTGCAGCAGGCATCTGAGACTGAGGAAACATCGTTGTCGAATATGAAAGAAGTAACCACTGGTGAAGATTTACCCAGGTGTTGAGAAGTTAGGTGTGGTAGCAATAGCTCAAATTAGGACTTTTGGTTAAAGGATAGCCATAACTGAAACTGACAACTCAGAGGCTGGGCCAACCGTATTTATTATAGAAATGGGTTTTAGCAGGCAAGTGAAGTACCTCTTGTATCGAAATTTCTTGCTAAAAAGGCGGAATCTAAAACAGACAATATACGAAGCAGTGAGTGTGCTGTATTTCGTCGCCATCTTAGCAGTTATAAGGAAAACTGCTATCAGGACGACAGTCTATAGTGCAACTGATGACAGCAAAATGCCGACATTTGCAGTTTTCCCCAACAAAGAGCAGTCCAATGTAACATCGTTTCCCATCAAAATGCCGAGCAAGATTGGTTATGTATCTATGCCAGGTTCTAGCCCACATGCGACTGATGAATTTGTTAAAAAAGTTTCCAATATCACGGGTACTTTTAAAATCGAGTTCCAGAAATACCCCAGTGAGGCAGCTTTGGATAGCGCCCACAGGGCAGCTCCAAATAATTTAACCCTTGGCCTTCTCATCAAGATCGACGCTGTAAAAATGTCCGTAGATTATACGATTAAAGTTCCGTTTAATAGTGTTCCTACTACAAAAAGTGATAAGCGAAGAACAAAGCCTAACGGTAAGATACAATCTGAATTTTTTATGACCTTGCAGTATAATTTGGTCACGTAAGCATAATGCACACTTTAGCAGGACACCCACCTGTTATGGAATGGTGAAGAGGATATGTCAGGAGTGTATTTAAGTAGTTGAAGAAACGAAGAATGAAGACATTGATGTAAGCATCTAAAGCGTATCAAATTATATATCATATCATATATCATATCATATATCATATCATATATCATATCATATATCATATGATATATTATCATATATCATATCATATCAATCATATCATATATCATATCATATCATATCATATCATATCATATCATATCATATCATATCATATATCATATCATATCATATATCAAATCATATATCATATCATATATCAAATCATATCTCATATCATATATCATATCATATCATATATCATATATAAATCATATCAAATTATATCATATCAAATTATATCATATCATATATCATATCATATCAAATTGTATCATATCATATCTCATATCATATCATATCATATCATATATCATATCATATCATATCATATATCATATATCATATATCATATATCATATATCATATCATATCATATCATATTGTATATCATATAGATCATATAGATCATACATCATATATATCATGTCATTGATTATATATTATATTATATTCCATTACATTATATGATATGATATGATATTTGATTATTTTATGCTTGCCAAGCATGATTAGCTTCATCTTGTAAGTTCAATTTATGATTTGACTTTCAGAGTTAGGAAAAACTGCATTAAAAGGGTTTTGACAACTTTTTCCTATGTTATGCATAGCGATTTTTTCTATTTTCCCATTGTTTATAGCTAACCAGTTTGATTTTAGAGTATAAATAGATATAGAAATAAAATGATATTGTAAAATCATCATTGTTTTTCATCTAGCCAATTGTAGGAAGTTGGACAAGAGTTTTCTGTCACTAGGTTCTTGTCCTGTTAACTCATACTACACATCTGCATATGCCACACTTCAATCTGTTGTTGATGCGTCAATCATTGAAGTAAGTGCCTCTAAACTGCCATGATCTTGTCAATGTGTTGTGAGACTTAATCACCTAACTTTTGTGCAGAATCCTCTGACAATTGTTAATTAACATCCTTCTGAATTCCATGCATTAAATAGGAGGGGTGCCCCCAACTTTTCTATGCTATCTGCTTAGTGAATGTCATATAAGTTCAAGGTCAAGTTCAAGTTTTCATATTTAAAATTCCACTACATACAAAAGTCTGACAACAATACAACTAAAAACAACAAATACAATAGTAACTAAATAGAACACAAATTATACATACTACTGAAATGGACATTTGTAGGGAGAGGAATTTATTTGAGGAGGAGCTCTCTCAGTAGACAGACTAATCAAGGAGAGAGCACCCCCTGAGCAAAGACCTTATTATTCATCAAATTTTAACTTAATTAGAATTGATCAGAAAAGGAAGAAAGTTATTTGATAGAGATATTCAAGACTGGTATTTGGTGGAAAAAAGATGCTGTTTCACTTCACAACAGAAAATCACTACTGAGCGGGATTGTTTAATAATAGCAGGAATTTCATTCCAGGATTTAGCACCAGAATATTTAATGGACCTTAAGCCATACTGCAGTGTATTTTTTAACATCATTCTCTACAACCAAGTACATAGCAACCATTGCTATATTATGCAAAAAATAAGCTATTGCAGTTTTCTTATCTGAGCATGTAATATAATTTGTTCTGCTTGTTCTAGAAGTAACTCTGCAAGTTGAGAAGTGTTTATTATTTTTGCCAAATAATATCTGTTGTTGCTCATACTCTATCTGTACAGAACTCAATTTGCTTAATAAATCAGGTCAGTATATATAATCAGTATATAATCAGTATATATCAGATCATCATAGTCTTTTGAGCTATGGGTTTAAGCAAGATTACTTCATTTCCCATTGTTACAAGTCTCAAGGCCTAGAGCTTGGATACAGGGATGCCTATGCTGGGGGGGGGAGCAGGGGGACAGCTGCCCCTCCTGCCCTTTTCCATGGACTTAATTATTTTAGTGCAAAATGTTTATGATGCACCCTCCATAGGAACCTTGCCCCCCTGCCCTCAGTGCAGGCAGGCATCCCTGCTTGGATATACTCACAAGATTTTAATAAATTTGCAAAGTTTTTGTTGAATATCCAGGGATCCAGGGTCTCTATGTGGATGAATATTGGGGAACATGAGGACAGAATATATCTTCTGTCATTTATTCAATCAGCAACCAAGCAGCAGATTAGCATCCAGTTACAGAGTATTTGTATAATCAACTAATTTGTAACTTAACTCAGTTGGACAATTTATTAATTAAGCAAATTGAGTTCTGTACAGATAGAGTACTAGATCTATAAGTTTTGTCTGTTTTACTTTAGGTCCTCTCCAATGCATCTGGTTATCTGCCACCAGTAACAAAAATAAAAATGATGCCACAACCGGAGTTCACAACTGATATGTCATACCTGACGACGATTGTCAGCATTTACATGGTTATGGCTTTCTCTCCGTACATTATGTTTCTGTTGACCTATGTTGTAACAGAAAAGGAGCTTAAGATCAAAGAAGCAATGAAGATAATGGGCCTAAGCACATTTGCGTTCTGGTTTACATGGTTTCTCACATATGCCATTCTTATAACATTTGGGGTGATATTTGTTGTCATCATATCAAAGATTTCAGGGTTGTTTGGTGACAGTGATTACTTCATAATTTTTATCATATTTTTCCTATATGGCTTGTCGATAGAAGCATTGGCATTTGTCTTAACCCCTCTGTTTGATAAAGGAAGAACTGCGGGCTCAGCTGGATCACTAGCAACAATTGTCTTGTCAACGCTTGGTCTGTTGCACATCTATCTCAAAACATCAAATGGTGTGAAATGGCTCACTGGCTTCCTTTCACCAGTTGCATTGTCCTTGGCCCTTACACCATCACTTGATTATCGTGAAGGTATCATCAGATAAGCCTATTTAATATGAAATTCCTATTAGAAATTAAAATTCTTGGTAGATCCAAACTGCAGTTGGAAACCCCTTGTTTAGTTTCCTTCAAGTCTGCATTGCACTCTATTGCATTCCATTCTTTCTTGATGAGGACTTTTTGAAGCATTGTGCATAATTTGAACATCATGTTTATCTTGCATCATTTTAAAATCATTCTATCATGTGTTATTTTATTGTTTTTAGGCCTTAACTTTCATAGTTTGTTAGTTTCATTCTCCATTTTATGAAATTTTAAATATATTTAAGTGATTCTGGCTACAAGGAAACTTTAATTCTGCTTATATTTATCTAGGATTAACATGGAGCAATTTGGCCAGCAAAGGAGATTTCCCAGCATCCAATGGAATCATCCTCCTCATATTGGACATAATTATCTACATGTTACTTGCAATTTACCTTGATGCTGTCTTTCCAGGAGAATATGGACAGCGAAGGTCACCTCTTTTCTGTTTCAAGTCATCATTTTGGAGAAATATTTCAAATGTACAGCGACAGCCTTCATTGTTTAGGGGTATGTCTTCTGTGCGAAGTGATGAGCCACAAGCAGATGTTGAGGAAGTTCCAGAGAACATGAGAGACAACCTTGCCATCAGGTTAGTTTCATGGTCCTTATTGGTGTTTCTACTGCATCAGAAGCAACCTCAGCAGTCATTTGGGAGTATACAACTCTATTTACTAGCTCCCCACAAACAAGCCCTCCCCTTGAATAAGCCTCCATTCACATTTATGAAAAATAAATGATCCTCTTGTGGGCTGATTCGAGGATTTACAGTAGGCTATTGTGTGAATGAAACTCGTTTGTCAATGTTTTTCCTTTTGAAATATGCAAACATTAATCCATATTAAGTATCCATCAATTTTTCACTTTAAGATTTTTATTATGTATCTGAATGTGTTTCGTATTGTTTTATTTTGCAAACTTACTATTGGTATTTCATTTGGTACGTAAGCACAAAAATTGCTAAAATTCGACCCCCCGCCCCCTCCTACACACAAGTACACTTTTTACGCACCCCTCTCCTTGTGCGTATGTACTTTGGAGTATTTGACCCCCTCCCCGATTTCTAACGGAAAGTTTCTAGCCATCCAAAGCGATGGAGAAAGAATTTTTTAAGCATTCACGAGAAAGTAAAACTGTCATTACAAAAAGTATACTATGAAAAAGTCGATGAAAGATTTCTTCTACAACTTTGGTGGAGGGTAAGATGAAGTCTCTTTGCAAATGAAAATATTGCAGGATACATGCAGAAAAGACGATTGGTTTTTTATTTTGCGTATGTACTTAAATGTGTCAACCCCCCCCCCCCCTTGTACGCAATCGTACGTTTTTGCTTCACCCCCCTTTCCCCCTTCTTGCGCACTTACTAATTGTATGACCCATTATGAAGATATTTATCCAATCTTACTGTTCTGTGTCTTTTATTTGATACAAAATACACCGTATTATATTTTGACTTTTCTTGCCTGTTTGCAGTATTCGGAAGCTGGAAAAAGTTTTTAAAAAGAAGAAAGAAGAACTGAGAGCACTTGATGGTAATGTGTCCATTTTTATTTTCAGTCATTTCTCGTAACACCAACGATGACTAGACTTAGCCCCCCCCCCCATTTGAATATTGGTTTTTGCCTGTGGTTAAAAAATTATTGCAGAAGGTTATGGGGGCTGCAGACCCCAGTTCGGCAGAAGCCCATTACGCAATTTCTTAAGAAATAATAATTGTTTTGGCTCAATAGACGGAAGCCATCTTTTATCCTGACTGCGCTTCCTGCTCATTCGGGCAGGCAGTTTGCAGCCCTCCTAAGTTTTAAGTCCTCTTAGGCCTGTGATTAGTGGATAACTGGTTCGAATAATAGTGACGAAAGTGGCAGATAGGCCTGTTAAAATGCCAGTATTATAATGGCTTAGCTTTTGTTGATTGTCAGCAGCTTCTAGAGTTCAGCACCCAACGCCGAAAAAGTCTTGTTGCTTACTTACTCAATTTTAGTACTTGTGCCTTAAAAGTTTTAGAGAAAGAGACACGCATGTGTTCCACATAACAAGTTTATGTCAAATATGAAAGAAATTGAAGGAAATAGATATCGAACTTTAGAATAGAAAGAAAATCTGTGTAAAGAAGCTTATCTAGAAGCCTTTTTTATCAGCAAGCATTCTGATATCGACTTGCTGTTTACACAATGTGTTTAATTTTACACGGCCAGTGAAGTTATGCCAATCCAATTTTTATTTATTATTTATTATGTAAACTAGATATTTCATTTCATTTTCAAAGCCATTTTCATGCCTTCCAGGTGTAAGCCTCGATATATATGAAGGGCAGATAACTGCCTTGTTAGGACATAACGGTGCAGGCAAGAGTACGTTGATAGCTGCTTTGACTGGAATGCTTCCTGCCACGGGCGGATCTGCTTACGTCTATGGGAACAGTATCAGAATATCAGAAGATATGGATAAGATAAGGCAGATGATAGGTAATATTTTCAGAGTGTTGTGTGTCAATGGTATTTGAAACATGAAATAATAAAACTCAATAAATGCTAAGAATGCAGGATTAGAATTTTTTACTTTCACATATGTTTCTGTGCAGTGCTAATTTGATACTGTTATTTCTGTGTAATTAGACAGACAGTAATCTATTTTTTCCAAGTGAATTTCTACCCGTGCTTTGGTTACAGATGTGCTTTTATGACACGACTTCCCCGATCAGCAAACACCTTCAACAATTGAGAAAACTCTGCTGATTGCATTGATAATCTATGTACAGGGTGTTGATTTTGCCCTAATTTTCTCCTATTCATTTTACTTTTCAGGTTTATGCCCACAGCAGAATATAATTTATGAAAAATTAACCCCGCGGGAACATTTGAAAGTATTTGCTGGCATCAAAGGGATTGCACCTGATGAAATTGACAATGCTGTAAGTAGTAATTACATGGTAGTTGGTATTCCAACCTGATTTCTTGAGCCAACACACACACACACACACATATATGTGTATATATATATATATATATATATATATATATATATATATATATATATATATACAGATATATATATATATATATATATATATATATATATATATATATATATATATATATATATATATATATATATATATATATATATATATATATATATATATATATATATATATATATATATATATATATATATAATATTAATTCGGCTAAGGCTGACATAGGTAAATACTAAGTCATAAGTGGGCTACCACAATTGGAAAATTTATTTTGGCCCCAGTGCGGATTCGAACTCACGATGTTTAGATCAGAAGACTCCTGTGCTAATCAATTGCGCCATCCAGGCACTATATATATATATATATATATATATATATATATATATATATATATATATATATATATATATATATATATATATATATATATATATATATATATATATATATATATATATATATATATATATATATATACAGATATGCATTGTCAAGTACAAATTATCTCCTTCAGAGCTTTGTATTTGTAGACTTCCACTATACATTAAATGAAGTTTGGAAGAAAATGGTTAGGTGTCTTCCCCACTACTGCATTTTTTAAATATTCATACAGTATTTGAAAAATTAATTTCCAGGTTGAGAAGACGCTAAAAGAGATTGACTTGTATGACAAAGGTGACTCGCTTTCGGAAACTCTGAGTGGAGGACAGAAAAGGAAGCTTTGTGTTGGCATTGCTATGATTGGTAATCCAAAGGTATGATGTGCTATGATGTATGTTGATTGATAGCAGTGATTTAGGTTGATTAGTTTGATATGATTGATACGAGGCGTTGTATTATTGGTAGGATGGAATCTAAAGTAATATGATGTGATTTGATATGATACGATTTGATATGATATGATGTGATATGATGAGATATGATGAGATAAGATATGGTATGATGTTGTATGATGTGAGTTGATATGGTATGATTTGATGTGCTACGATATACGATATGATAGGACAGATGTTAAGATACTATTGTTAGGTGTTTTTCTGCATACAGTTCTTAGTTTCAAATGGTTTAATTTGAGAAACAAACTCAATTCTGGCACGACAATGTTTTCAACTCTGTTGAAATATCAGAAGGCTTCCCTTTTCACAATTGCCTTCTTACAATTGATGTTCGGCCTAATTCACGCAGGTGATCTTTCTGGACGAGCCGACCAGTGGAATGGATCCAAGTTCGCGTAGATACATTTGGAATCTCTTGCAAGGAAAGAAATCTGATAGAGTCATCTTCCTTACGACACATTTTATGGATGAAGCTGATATTCTTGCAGGTGAGATTCTTATTTTTTTTTCCAGGGTAGATCATGTTATTTGTGAGTTTTCAATTTCAAATTTATTCACTCTTAAGGAAGCATTTAGCTGATAGATCATTTTGCTGAAATGTATTCCATCTTAAACATTTGAAATGAAAGTGAAGAATTTGGAAAAGGAACAGTCTATATTTATTGGCAATAATAATAATAATAATAATAATAATAATAATAATAATAATAATAATAATAATAATAATAAGACTGAACAGTTGAGAAATACAGATTATTGAGGAAAGAAATAGGCTATAGTGCGAAAGATATTTCGCCATATGATCTATGGCCTGCTCTTTTGACTATATAAGCAGAATTCTCTAAGCAGAGTTTGGAAAAGCTGGAACACCTGGGAAAGTCAGGGAATTTTTCTAGTCAGGAAATTTTTTGACACTGTCATTCTTTTTGCTCCTTCATTGTCTATGCATATGCCAAATCATTTCCTTGTCCCATCAAAAGCTGTTGGGAAGAATGTTTAACAGTCGGGAATTTTTTTAAATTTTGCCTGGAAAATCTGGTAAAGCCGGGGAATTTTTGTTGAAGAAAGTGCCGATAACTCTTATAATCAAATTTGAACTATTTTGACATGTTACAAATGAGTGAGTCTTACAAAGAGACGTTGTGCAGAAATCTCTAATTAGAACCATCAGGAAGAGGCAAATAGAGTTTCTGGGGACATTTCATGAGAAAGGAAGGACTGAAAAATGTGATAATAAATGGCAACATTAATGGGAGACGAGATAGGGCTGACAAAAATCACTTTTCATTAAAAATGTGAGTAGGTGGATTTCCTAGCAACCAGCTTCTAAAGCAAATGCAATCGAGGTACTGACAAAAGCGAAATAAATAAAGTTGTAGTCGCCAACATCATTGGACATGAGACTTAAGAGAAGAGAAAGAAGCTTGACTGTAATCGTTATAGGATCTGCTTGAATTGGAAATAATAATAATAATGATAATAATAATAATAATAAAATTTATTTATGGTTGGCTTGAGGAATAGTTGAAGCTAATTCAGGCTAACTTTACACTACGTACAGTTTCTGAAATAACTAGAATGAACAGTATTATAAGAAAACTAGATACAAATGAGGCAAGTACATTCAAATCCCTTCGATTCGAGCATATTTAATTTTCATATTGAATTCATTATCAGTTTTTGTAGTTTTGTATTGATCTGGAAGCTAATATAACAGTAAAACTTGGCTTTATTATTACTCTGCAAATAATGCATCCCCCAATCGTATGGCTATTGTGGTTTCGTGTCATAGAGGAGAGAAATGGACGTGTTTTGAATCATGATGTCACCTAGAACGCGCAATTTCAGGCCAATGCAATGAATGGGCAGACAACCTGTCTTAACTACAAAGTTATAGACTATTTCAAGCTGCCGCAAATTTTTACAGAAAGGAGTAGAATCTCCTGAAATTTCACATAAAGTCAGAATTATTCTTTTGCTGCTTATTTTCGTGGCCTTTTTTGATCAGAGCACGTGTAGCCAAAGTGGAGTGTTCTCACGATAAGTCAAGAAATAATTCCGTTTCGTTCCTGTTTTGCAAGATTCGAGCATATTTGCGTTGATCTGTGCTATCGCACATTTCAATAAGCTCGCCTACAAATTAATTCCTGCTTAACACCGCGATGACTGTTTTTCATGAGGTTTTGAGAGAGCTTTGATTGCAGAGTACAAAGTGAATATCTAATGTACAAGTGTGCGCTACTAATTGGCCCTTCGTCAAAGGAGATATTGTGAAATCCCATTTTGTTGATTACTTAGCGTTTGCTGCCGCCAGAGACCAGGAGAACATATATAGAAGAAGTTGCTTGAATATTCAACTCCCAATCTGAGTTTGTGATGTCGGGAGTCTTTTGAAGTTGGAAAGCGCGGCGCAGTGTATTTCTCTGCCTTTGGGTTTTGAATGGTGCTGCGGATATTTGAGCCACTGTGTAGATCTCCGCAAGTTATAGATTCGTTTTGATCTTATAGCAATCCCGGAGATTTCTTTCAAATACTCCTTTGTAATCCCTTAGATTGCGACGAGAGCAGAATACATGAACAGTATAATTCTTAATGATAAAGGATGTTGTAGTCCCGTTTGCTTTACGAAAGTACCGTCTCCATAGAAATTGACAAATGTACTGATTTTTCTTTTGGTTTCTCATTGCATAGCTTTATGGATAATCATTTACAGACAGGAAAATATGATTCAGATATGATAGTGTGATTGTATATGATAGTAATAGTGTATATAAAAATATGATAGTGTGATTGTATATGATAGTAATAGTGTATATAAAAATATGATAGTGTGATTGCATATGATAGTGATAGTGTATATAAAAATATGATAGTGTGATTGCATATGATAGTGATAGTGTATATAAAAATATGACAGTGTGATTGCATACAATGTAGCTAGAACGTTACAGTGAAAGTACAAGGCATTGAATAACCCGAGTGGTACTTGAACTCGCAACCATGGACTCTCTGTGTCAAGTGCTTTCTGGGTCATGCTTTTAAACCGTTGCTGAAGGTAGCTCGTTTGCTCGCACTCCCTCTTTATTCACCAATTTGCACCGAGAGAGGGGGCATTGTAGTTCCATCGTGATGTGCATTGGCTTGCTGTCGAGAGAGGACAGCCCACACCAGTGGGCCATTGCAGTTCCATCGACTGGATAGATTTGGTAGGATGTAGAGTTAAAGGAAGGTGCCCTATCCAGCCGATGGCCATGCGTTTATACGAGGAAATACGACAGTCATAATCACATCATAAGGACAGTAGATTGCTATTTCTAATACAGATGTCTCTACCAGGTCTAATTACCGGACCATGTTTTCATTTTGGACAAAATCAGCATTTCAGCCCATTCTTGAAACACTTCTTTGAAAGAAGAGTTCTTGGTCATAGGCACATGTATGGAACCTATGCCTGCTAGCTGAATTTGCCCCAAGTGCTTACGTCTGACTGCAAAACACTGAGTGAATGATAACCATGAGTAATAAGATGAACAGAAAAGCATAATATTTGTTTGTTGGTTGATCCATTTTGCTATTTTTGCTTTGTTTTGGTAGGTCAGGTATTGGTATCTCTAACATCTCACAGCTTTTGAGTTTTAAGATTGATGATGTGAACGTTCGTTGATTTTCGTACATCACTATTTCCTTGTCTGGTAGTTCGAAATTTACGATCCAAACTATGGCCTTTATTGATTTCAATCATCCTTGCGCCATTTGTCCTTAATATGGTAGCTCAAAATTTTAGGAACAAAAGTCGGACCTTTAAATTTCCAGCCAATCAACCATAGTTCTCTTTTATTTTTCCAGATTACAAAGCCGTGCTGAGCAAGGGAAAGCTCCGTTGTGCAGGATCATCTCTCTACCTTAAAAGCCGATTTGGTGTCGGGTACCATTTAAGGTTCGTTTGTTGTTAGTCAACAAGGTGTTTCTTCTGGATTTTTTTCTCCAGTTGTTTTCAGGACTTATCTATGAAGTTTATATATATATATATATATATATATATATATATATATATATATATATATATATATATATATATATATATATATATATATATATATATATATATATATATATATATATATATATATATATATATATATATATATATATATATATATATATATATATATATATATATATATATATATATATGTTTAGATATATATATATATATATATATATATTATATATATATATATATATATATATATATATATATATATATATATATATATATATATATATATATATATATATATATATATATATATATATATATATATATATATATGTTTAGATATTTATTCATCTATTTATTTACTAATGAGGGCTTGTACTAAAGCGGTTTGAAAGTTGAAGTTTTTGAGAAACTCTATATAGTGTGTTGAAATTCTTAGTGTTTTTAGACTTTCCAGTATAAATATAAATAGAAGTATATATATATATATATATATATATATATATATATATATATATATATATATATATATATATATATATATATATATATATATATATATATATATATATATATATATATATATATATAGTTCTTAAACTTTCGTATCGCAAAGAGCAGTAGTAATATACATAAAATTCTTTTAAGAGAGAAAGACAGAAAAAAGGCGTCGTATGTGCGGAACGCGTTTCATCCTTTCAACGAGGAATCTTCAGCCTTCAGATGCTCAGGGCTGAAGATTCCTCATTAAAAGGATGAAACGCGTTCCGCACATACGACGCCTTTTTTCTGTCTTTCTCTCTTAAAGGAATTTTATATATATATATATATATATATATATATATATATATATATATATATATATATATATATATATATATATATATATATATATATATATATATATATATATATATATATATATATATATATATATATATATATATATATATATATATATATATATATATATAGATATATATATATATATATATATATATATATATATATATATATATATATATATATATATATATATATATATATATATATATATATATATATATATATATATATATATATATATATATATATATATATATATATATATATATATGTTTAGATATTTATTCATCTATTTATTTACTAATGAGGGCTTGTACTAAAGCGGTATATATATTATATATATTATAAACATGCATATATGCATTTATTTACTTACTTATATATTTAGTTGCTTTGTCAATGCAGGACTTATGCCTTTAAAATGTTCACTGATTTTGTTGTTATTAGAAACTATATTCTGCATTTTTTGTGGTAGTTTCATTGTGCCTTCTGTAAATTTATATTTAAATATGGGTAGTCAGAATATAGCAAATATTATGCAATTACTTCTAGCATGGTCACGGAGGAAAACTGCGATAGATTGAGTATAACGGAATTAGTTAAAAGTCATGTTCCTGGAGCAGAAATGTCGAGAGTTCATGGGAAGGAACTGTCTTACCGACTGCCGATGAAGAGTGTGGAGCATTTTCCAGGTTTGTGAAAGAGAACTGGAGGTGTATGACATCACTGTATTCTTGTATTTCTAGAATTGTCATTGTGATAGAACTTATTGTGAATTTTCTCCTGAAATAAAGAAATTGCGTGGAAGTCTTTAGAACAGTGTAAAATCTTGCAGCGAGAGTTTTATGTTAACTGTGGTGGTGATTGATAGTAAGTTTATACTCTCATTAGACAGTGCAAGTAAGCGTAAAAGTTAATTCTATATACGATTCCGTTCGTTAGGGATTGCATGTTAGAGTGCACTTATCCTAGGCCATCAATATAGTAAAGTAGGGAAACCAGTTCCTTCCCTTCCCACCTTTAACTTCCCAAATGTTGCCACCAAGTACCCATTTGCTGCTGGATGGACAGTGAGCGAGCATCCCAATTATGGCTTCGAGCCATCAATGTTCCACATAGCAGTCTAGTGCTTTATTCACTTGGCCACTCGCCCACAGACGCTATAAGTAACAGATTGAAAACTATCTTTCGGCAGCCCTCTTTGCAGCATTGGAGAGCAGCAGTGATACAAATGAGACATGTAGTGCATCACAGATTGGCGTGACGAATTATGGCGTCTCCATGACAACACTGGAAGAGGTTTTTTTGAAGCTTGACGACACTACCAACAACAGTGCTCCGGGAGCTGGTGACCACGCAGAATCAGATGAAAACCTCGTCCTGGATGATGGCATTAATCAATCGCACTTGACAACTCAAGATGTTCGCGTGAACATGGTTGAATTTTCATCAGATCAAAAGCTGAGTTGGTTGTCGGTTCTCTGGCTACAGCTCACTGCTTTACTGGAGGTATCATAGTACAGCACGAAAAGCGGCAAAATTTTTAGACATATGAAAACTTTTTCCGTCTCTTACGAGTATTGGACGGGAAAAGGTTTCAGTATGTCTTAATAAGTTGCCGCTTTTTCGTTGCAATGTTGGAAGTTATAGAGCATTTGATCTAGCAAGAGATATTGTTTACAGCATAAGTGTTCGATAGAAAGGCCTCATATAACACCATCCTTATATTTGTTTTTGTACTGTAGCCTTCCCAACATTTAGGACATTTAACAACTGAATGGGCTGGGGTCTCTGTTTGGGATATGATTTTGTCTAAGAATCGTTTAGGCGTTCTCTTCCCACCAGTGCCTGATGGGTTATGACCGATTGTTCCGTTGAAGAACCATTTGTGCGTCTACAGGCATGCGAAACAGAGAACGGATGCTACCCTTGTGCTCAGGTTTTGCAATCCTGTTAGGTATCTTTTCTGATTATGTTCAATTTTATTTTTCTCAGGTTCGTTTCTGGATGACGATTCGTAACCCAATGAAGATCATTTTCCAAGTAATGGTTCCGCCAATTTTTGCAATTGTTGGCCTAGTTCTAATGCGACAGACGGCGTCTGTAGCGGACGCCGATGTTGTAAAGAACCTGGAGTTGATACCTTCGCTATATCTGGCGCAAAATGGCCCTGTATCAAGTGAACACACTCAGATCCTGTTCCAGAACAAAACGTCTATCGCTGATATCTTGAAAGCCACTGATGCTTCAAAGTTCAAGTATTCTGTGGTCGACTCCATTAGCAAAGCAAAACGGCCGCACGATCTAGGGTACGAGATTTTGAGTGTTACCTCTATAAATGGAAGGGTAAGTAGTTCTGTCGGATTTTTATGAGCCCCTCTTCATTTGATTTGACTATTTAGCTAGTAGTAAGTTCTTTTAATCTTAACTCTATTAATGTTTTGTATTTTATTGTACTTGTCATATTTAGTTTTATTTATGCTGTGCCGTAAACCCTCGAATTGGCCCCCTCGAAAAAGCCCCCCGCTTAAATAGCCCCTTATACTAGAAGTTCATATTGTTAGTAAATCCACCTTGAACAAGTCCAAGTTCAAAATTGATAAACCCTCCCAGGGAGGGGTAATTGGAGGATGCACGTTTTTATCATGCATGGCCTACTGAAAATTAGTGTCTTTCTAGCTGAGGGGCCACCATACCTTATAATTTGAGAACAGAATGAAAATGAACTGAAAATAGAATTACTAAATTCGCAAAATGTTTCTATTTCTGTGGTCCGCGAAAGGCGGTTCTGATGGACAGACAGGACTAAAATGATTTAAAGATAGTCAAAAATATACGTGTTCTCAACTTGGCAGATCAAGTTTCGTAGTTTCTCATGCTTTAGATAACACTAGACGTTTGGAGCTCTATCTTTCTTTCCTCTTATCTTTTTTCAATTATATTGCAACAATAGTAACCAGAAATCCTGGGACACTTTGCACTTTTGTACTATGCAATGGACTTTCAATCCCTTCCTCCCCTCAAATAATATATGATTCTTGGAAGAAGTACGTACGATAATAGGAACATTTACGTGCACGTCAACTTCAAGTGTCCCATGGACGAACCAACATTGTTATAGTGGAAAGAGGGTGTGTGTATGTTACACCGATGACAAAATATAGAGTAATTTAGCTTTTTATCAATGTTTTGCAAGTGTCTCGCGGATCTTTTGGTGAGTATTGATTAGATCAATTAGTTTCCGGTTATCTTAGGTATTACAATCCAAAATATTTGGCCGCTATTTTCTGAGTTTGCAACCGAATAGACCCTTTTCACATTCCAAAGTCACGTGGATCTATGAAGTCGAAAGCGAGGCTAACGATGATGTCCTCAAACTTCGTACAGTGTGATGGTGTGTTTTGATGCCGTATTTTGCTTCTTGCTACGTCTTAACAATGGATTGCTTCAATAAGATGCGTCAAGACGGAAAATATATTATCTTTTTTAGAAGATTGACTATCTTCGACAGCCATTTAGCACAAAATAATCTTAGTTTCACCGTGTACTAAGAAGGCCGATCTCGTTCGTTCTATATTTGAGGAGAAAGCAGGTAGCCCAATCACCCACAGATTGTGTAAGGAGTCCTTTTGGTGCAAATATTACAACACAAGTTCTTTACAGTGTGGGTATTTGCCTTGAAGTTCTGATTTTTGAGATGTTGCACCGTCCACTTGATTTTGCATAATTTTAAATGCAAAGACCTAAAGTAGGTTTGCTGCAAAAATGCCAAGTTCAAAGTTTGTTATAACACTTTCAATGTGAAAAATTTGTCTTGATAAAGATAGCAACCATATTTTTTCGATAAATGCATGGCAAGAATCTTGTATTGAATATTCATCATTGACACTGACAGTGCAATTGATGTTATCAATATATTCTTGCTATTGATCCTTCTGGAAATGCAGTCAGTGGTGCGTGCACCTGTTTGGCAGGCTTCATTTTAGGTGTATTTGGAAATTTAGTTATATTGGTGGTATTTTGTTTATTGGGAGATAAGGAGGAATTAGTCAGGATGCTCCCTCATGCTCAAAAGCTGTCATATTTTCAATAAATAAGGTTCTTCTATTAGAACTCAGCCTTGATAAATAAGGTGATAAAAATATAAGCCCAGTTTCAATCTTCATTGAGCTCTATGACTCAAGAAGCATCAAATCTTGGCCACCATCAAAATAAGGATAAGCTTTTACATGATTATTTGTGTAAACACAGGTTACACAGACAAGTACCTTCTCCAATGTAATCTGCCTGCTGCCAACATAGCAGGCATCCTGCCTACTATTCTTTCCTGACTTTTCTTGAAAATTTAGGTGTTTTTCTTGAATACATATCAGAGATACATAATTTCTGCAAATGATGCAACTGCCCCATCTTTTAAAACTAAGTAATTGAACACATTTTCCAATTTGAGTAAGAAAGGGAGGCTCTTTGGTCAACTACTTTCTCAAACAGGAACAAAAAAATATCATATACTGCATCCTATGTGCAGAGTTGTTTATTGCGCACAACAGAATTTATTCACATTGATGAAAACACTCCTGACTTTTTCCTGACTTTTTCAGGTTTCAATAAAATTTCTGACTTTTCCAGACTGTCTTTAAAAATACAGGTTTTCCTGACTGTATAACCCTGCATAGTGGAAGCTTCTTGAGAAGTTAACTCAATGTTTCATGAGTTCTCAAGTTTTGCAACATCTCTTGAGAATGGAACCCAAAATTCACCCTATTTGCAATATGTATATCATAAGTCTATGACTTTAAAAGCTTAAGAAATAGTCTATTTAAGGTTTAGAATTAATAATTTACAGAGAAGATTCATTGCACATCATGTGAATCTATTACAAAATTCACAGACAAGCTTAGGGATTGAGAAAAAGTAACACTTAGCAGCTCTTCTTTTGGTTATAGGAAATCCATTTACATAGTGGGTAGACAGGGCAGAAAAATCATGAACTATTTTTCAAACACAATGCTTAGCTGCAGTGCCCAGATTAAGGGCAGTTAGTGTTATTTTATTGTTTGAGGGGAAAACCATAATTCATTGTTAAAAACCTGTTTTGTCTCCATGTGGAAGCCCTCTTGCTTGAATACTAAATAAAATGGATCAAATGCTGTAACAAGCTGCACTTACATATAACTTAGGGCCAAAAAGCTATACAATAACAAGTTAAGGATTGAAACAGTAAACAAAAACGGACTGTCAATACTTGGTCTGCAATTGTGCGTAAACTATGCAGAAAAACATATTTGAAACTCGAGAATTAACGTCTGTCCATGATATTCTATATTGCAACTAATGAATCTGTTCTCCTTAATCTAATCTCAAGCTAGTATTTATGTGTCTTTCTGGGCTGTTTGAGAATTTAACGACATCACGTGAAGGCCAGTCGGTACTCCATCACAGCTATAAAATCTATTCAAGGGACAATAGGCGGCGCACTGTGTTCCAGCTGACTTAACACTCAACTCATTACCAATGCTTTCTGCCACTACTTCTCAAAGTAAAACATACCCGCAAACTTGTAAACTTAGTACAAATTGTGGAATGTAACAAGGCTTCGCTACTGCAAATCCCAGGACATCATCGTTAGCCTCACTTTCAACACTCAGACCTCTATTTCAAAATGAATGTGAAAGTGGTCTATTGGAAATGTGAATTTTCTATCGAAGGAAAGTGTGTTTCCTATCCCTCCGTGGGCACCAATCACTAGTAGCGTTTAGTCTCTACTCTTGTAGGCAACTTACACCATTCGTTACAACGACAGCACTTTATATTCAATACCAGTTGGATTGAATACTATGAGCAACATAGAGCTAAGAGTAGCATTGAAGAAAGCTGGGATACCGTATAATGGCAGGTTGAACCCAATAATAGCCAATACAAAACCATTCAAGTCGCTGAAAGTTCCGTGGAAGTATGACGCAGACTCCTTCAATGCGGTTCTCCTGCTTGGCTTGACATTTGCTTTGTTGCCATATGGATTTTGCATAGAAGTTGTCAAAAATAGACAGGTATTTGATTTACAAAAAGTGATTACATTTTTGTGAGTTAAGTTTGAAATCAATGAATAGGCAAAGAAATAGGCATTGTGGAAATGAAAGTTCAGTTAGTGCGCAGTTGTATTTAAGTTAGAAATTTGAAGCAAGCAGTAGTGTATTAAAGTTGGAGATTTGTTGCAAGACAATCAATTTTAAAGAATTGAACAGCTTGCAAATTTGTGGAAAGATGAACGACAGAAGACGAGTGAGCCAGCAAGTGATGAAGTTAGTTATTGAAAAGTTGTAGTGAACTAATCAATGGACCAATGAATTGGGTAATGTGTTAATAAATCAATATTTTTTTAACTTATTGACACGTTGAATTAGTCAGCAAGCCATTGAGTTAGTGAATGAGACAGCGAGTCAGTTAATTGGATCTGTCAGCTGATCAATGTGTCAGTGAGTCAGTGAGTTAGCCTTCTAGGTAGTCAGTGAGCTAGTGTATTACCTAGCTTGTGGTTTAGTGAGTGAATCGTGAAGTCAGTGAGTAAATTAGGGAGTCAGCAAGACAGTATATTAGTCGGCCAGCCAGCCAGCCAACCAGCCAGTCAGCCAGTCAGCCAGTCAGCCAGTCAGCCAGTCAGCCAGTCAGCCAGTCAGCCAGTCAGCCAGTTAGCCAATCCATCTTTGAATGTATGCTTTACGTGCGCTATCAAGTACAGGTGGATATTAACTTGAACGTTAATCAACTTCTATAATTAAATTCGTAGACATGATGTATCAATTGCTGCTATCTTTTAGGATGGATTGCGTCATCAGCTCCGAGTATCTGGTGTTAATCGCCTTATTTATTGGCTTCAATTCATTGTTGGTGACCTGGTGTTGTATATATTTCCGATTGTGGCCATCTTCATCCTAGTCGCAGCCTTCGATATTAAAGCTCTGAACAATTCCACAGCGCTTGGATGTTTGTTTTTGTTGTTGCTGCTGTACAACCCAGTTTCTTTGCTTTTCGGTTATGTTGTCTCGTTTGCTTTTAATAAATGGGAGACTTTGCAGAATGTCATGGCAACAGTGTTGATATTTGTGAGTATTGAACAATCAGTTGAATTGTGTTATATTATCAAAGCCTTTAGAATGTCTTAATGAATAAATGAATGAATAAATGAATGAATGATTGAATGAATGAGTAAGTGAATGAATGAGTGAACGAGTAAGTGGATGAATGAGTTAATGAATAAATAGATGATTGAAGAAGCGAGTGAATGATATGACAGATGAATGGACAAGGAAATGAATGAAAAATGGATGAATTAACAAATGAACTATTGAATGTTTGAATTAAAAAATTTATTAATGAAAGAAGCTTAGAAACTGAATGAACAGTTGAAACATTTTACATGATTTGAATGAATTTCATCGACTTTAACTGTCCATTTCAGGCATCTATTGGACCATATATTGGCGTGTCCTTGGTGGACATGTTGTCTGGTGAAATTGAAGCCACTTTAACTGTTAGCATAATGCATGTGGTGTTTTCCATATTGATCCCACCCTATGCAGTGATGGGTGGAATGTATTTCATCACCAGGGTATGATATGTTTAATTTTTGTTTCTCTTTGTGGTTGCAGTTCGATTATTTATGCTGATTTACAAACCAATTCTTCCTCAAGGCATTTCGATTGAAACCCATCTTCACTGCTTCAATTAGCTGTTGAGTTTCTTACGAGAAAGTTGGCCTTTCTTTGTGTTTGATTGTCAATTTATCTGACGACGATTCCAGGGCATTCTTCTCCTTTTGAATGTACAACAGACGCAATTAAATAATGATCTGAGTTAAATATTTTGCTAGGTTAATTTCGATCATCGTGTTTACGTTCTATATTCTAAAGGACGTCGGACTAAACAGCTTGCAGGAACCTTTCAGTTATTCTTTCTTTTCACAAAACAACCAGCATTTTTGTACGATCAAGAAATTGTTTGTACTCGTGTAGTAGACACTAGCGTTTCTTTATTTTTGCTCGCTTTCACATACACTTGACATTCTGAAAAGGTTTGGAGAGTTGAAGCAACCATGTCACAGAACAATGATGTCAAAATTCCTGCCAGCAAATATTTCACTGGCTCAATTGCTAACGGATACCTTATAAAGATTTTGGTTGTAAGTGATTTATAGTTTTCTCTTATGTCGCTAGTCTTTTTACATGAGTTTTTCATAGAGTTAAAACATCGAGAGGTTGTTGTCAATCCTTGTCTCATTTTTATTGTTAACCTATATTTGGTAGTAAATGCTAGCGTCGATAATTTTGTTGAGCGATGTTTTTATGTCATTCTATCATCATTATCAAGCTAAGTAGGAAGACACGTTATGTTTATGTGTGTAGAAAAACAAACACAGGGGATCAGAGACAACGTGATGTAAAACAATTTTTTGACGATTAGATTCTCGCCCTCAAAATACAATGTAAGCAACTTGCCTGTTCAATGTAGGCTTCAAATCTCTGACGAACAACATTTTATGGATTGTATCTACCATCTTAAGTTACTTCGTCAATTTTTAACCATGGCACGCTGGAATTTGTTTACTTAGCAACAATTCATAAACAATATTGATGTTGATGTACATTTAATATTCACCTACTTTAAATGGCCTAGAAACTCAGTGTTGTTTCTCACCATGATCAAATTACGTAGGGTATTGATCTACCAATGAGATGTAACTCAATTTGTAGAGTTTCAATATATAAAAATGAAATGTGATATTTGAATGATATTTATATCTTTCAGCTGTTAGTTCAAATCTTCATCATGCCATACTTCTTAGCTGTACTGGATTGCTGGACTGCTGGCGGAATCAAATTATTCCCTTTCTCCATGTGTGGATCAAAGTAAGCTCGCTTCCTTTATTCATGCTCAGTATACTTCTCTTGTATGTGATTTGTTATTTTGGTTTTGGACAGAGAGGCGTCTCCCATGCTTGCTCTGCTTTCATACCGATAATGTACAAAATATCCTTAAGTCCTAGAATGAAATGTTAATAAAAATTTATATTAGTAAATTCATATTATTGTTTGTTAGTTGCTATTTACATGACAGACGTGTTCTATTTATGTCTCAAATATTATACCCTGTTTTTTATCAGAGATTGAACTGTGGATTGATTGTGTTTGATTTTAATTGTTAATCTCTTGATTATTTTTCAATTGTTTATTGTTAATTCGGTGATTGTTCGATTGTTGTCTAGTTCATCGTTGAGTTTTTGAGTTTTCATTGTTCATTATTTGATTCTTAGTTGCTTATACTATGATCGCTTGATGATATGGTTTTTGATTCCTTTAGCGTTTTATAAATCAAGCAAGATTTTAGTATTTTTAAAAATCTTTTGTTAACTGGATTTTTTTGGTAAATGTCCATATTTTGGTTTAGATATCAGTATTAATTGTTATTTGTTCTTTGGAATCATATTCTTAAGAAATTTTGAGTCCATTTTACAAGCTTAAATAAATAACTATTTATTTTACATTTAGATTTTCAATACATATTACAAAGTCATGAATAAACTTGCGTTATATATTGAAAGGTGAAGAAATGTATTCAAAACACTTTAAGCCTTCACTTCGGCCTAGACGGATACGTTTTCTAGCGACTTGCCTCATTCCCACAGATCACATCCCTGAACCAATTAAATGTTTATTTTTCAAGCTGGCTAACAAAAGTGATGAGTAGCCTGCAACAGTCCATTGCCTTGAAATATCGACAAAACAGAAGCTAAGCAATTGTATTTTGTTGTAGCAAGTTGTTGATGTTTTGACTATACGTATCTTTATGTAATGTGCCACTTCTCGTTAACTTGCCATGATTTCAATTAAAGGAAAGGAAAGCACGCCTCGAAAGTTGACCTTGCATCAGAAGAGTTTGATAAAGACATGAATGATGACGTAAAAGAAGAAATAGCAAAAATCAAACTTCTCTGTGAGCAAGGAAAGCAAGCAGACAGATCTGTTGTTGTCCAAGTTAGTATGAAAACAATATGTAGCCAAATCTACTTCTAATATTGTTTTCTTATATGTAAAGGGCATCTATCAACCTTTTTCATGTACACCACGCAATGGCATATTTATAGTCGCTGATTCAAATCTTCTCTGCATTTTTAAGGGCCTGAAGAAAAGTTTCGGTGACAAGAAAGTTGTTGACAATGTGAATTTTGAAATCGATCGAGGAGAGCTACTGGGTTTGCTAGGCCCGAATGGAGCTGGAAAAACAACAACAATGAACGTGATGACTGCTGATTATACTTCATCAGCTGGAGAGGTGTGGTGCATACGTGCTTTGTTTTAGTTGGTTTTATTAAGGTCAAGATTTCCTACAACTTATATGTGTAGTGAAGTCAATAGAATTAGGATTATGCCTTGGAGATACCTTGTGAGCTCCTCTCATATGTTTGCATCGCATGGCGTGCAAAATGAGATGGTGCTTTTCTTTTATGTTTCGTGGCTCTTATCGCATCTTACATGTTAACCCCCTTTTCAAAACTTCACAAGAAGTGGAAGCATTATTATTACAAAGAGACTGGTTTTGACAACAAAAGCATAAACTATGTCATAAGGATGTTAGCGGGCATTGCTATAAGATCAACATATTAGGTGTTTTGTAAACGAGGGAAAGAATGGGAAAATCCAGGGCTTTTGTTTATCTAATTAAGTCATATATCTTGTGATTTTTACTAATCAGTGTTTTGTTGTATTTATGCTTACATCTATAATGACAATATCAGCCAATTGTTAACTACTTAGACATAGTGGGGTTTTTGATTGTATGTAACAAATTTTGAAAAGGAAATGAAGTTTCCATTATTATTACTCTGTAGCATAGTTAACTACTGCCCGTGCTTTGAAACTTTGTGCAAGTTATTTCAAGTTCATTTTCAAATATTTATTGAGGGTGGCTGTTCATCATTGCTGGCTGTCAAAAAGCCATCCATCACCCTTGATGCTTTGCCTCTGTTTATTTGCCTGCTCACATTTTGGTAATTAGTGTGACTGTACGCTCTCACACATCACCTCTTTTGAATTTTTGGTAGACAGGAGAATTTAGTATTATTATGGATTTTGTCAATAAGCAAGTGATTTCATACGATGCTTCTCAGGTCATTTGTAATTCTTTGGTGCTGGCCAAGTTGTTTTACATGCTTGCATGCCAGTGGTTTAACTACAATAGTCGCCAAAAGTCCTTGGGACACTTAGAAAAAACTGATAAAAACAGCTTTCCTCTACATATGGTCATACTTGCTACAAACACGCACCCCCTTCCCCCTAGAACAATGTTGATTCGTTTGTGGTACACTTCCAGTTGGCGTGCAGGCGAATTTTTTCCATTATCGCATGTACTTCTCCAAAAAACCAACATTGCTTTTGGGGGAGAGGGGGATGAAAGTTCATTGCAGAATACCAAAAGTGCAAAGTGTCCCAGGACTGTTGGCGAGTATTGTACCTGCTTTTGAATGATTGCTTCTTTCTATAGGTGTACCTCAATGGCTATAGCACAACAACACAGTTATCTGAAGCACTTTTCAACCTTGGATACTGTCCTCAGGCTGATACATTATGGGAGTTAGTCACATTAAAAGAGCATTTGAAGTGTTTTGCTTTGATCAAAGGCATCGCTAGAGATAAAGTGGATGACATTGTTGATCAGTGAGTGGTTTTGTATGATTGGCGTTATTTTACTTAACTACGTTTAGGTGCTTCTTTCATTTATTTGGCATTCTGGCATTTAGTGGGAAATTTCTATGAAATGAGCTATGGGAAGTTACCAAATCTATTTTACAAAATTCAGCGGACTTTCCACAGACACCCCTCTTAAGATTTGCAAAATCCACTACTGCTGATAGGTTTAGAAATTGAAGGCTGGTGGAAGTTAGGTTTTTAAGTTTTGACTAGATAGAAGGAAGATGTGGTGTAGCTGCAGAGAGAGGTAAGTATTCAGTTGTACAGAATTAAATCTGCATGATCAATGGTTGTATCAGACCAATTAGAAGTTATTAAATGTTGAGAGTGAAGCAGATCAATTGATTTGTACTTGGCCTTTGTGTTCGGTCATTGTTTTCAATTTTTTGCAAGCTAGTGACTTATAATGCACCTTTTTGATATGGTATCTTCAAGTACTGACCTCGTAGTAAGTTGATTTTGTCAGAATTCCAAATATACAGTGTACAGTGCTATGACCGAGAATGATTCGTATTGCACATATTGATTTAGGATTGGAGAATATAGACAAGGAAAATAGATATTCAATTTGTTTCTAGTTATCTGGATGCACTCAAAGTCAATGAGCATGCCGACACGAAAGCAAAAGATCTTTCTGGTGGTACAAAGAGAAAAGTGAGTATTGATGGCTCACTTACTGCCTGCTAACTGTATTTCTAAGGTGTCATACTTCTTAATGATTTGTGCTTCTATAAGTAGTATATGCTGCTCTTCCACAATCTCCCCTTGACCCCATTCCAAAACTAATTTATCTTCATAATATGATTCATTGCATATTTTCTCTTCAATTTTCCTCTCAATAGCTGCCACTGTGAAGCTTTCTAGCAATGTATGACTGCACTGCAAAGCTTCTTATCATCCATAAAATTTTCTTGCTAGGCGCAGAAGGAAATTTGAAGTTACGTTTTTTGTCTTTGTCTCGATTATTCTAAAAATTGATTTAAAACAGGGCTGTTTTGCAGATGATTTGCCTTTAAAGGAAAATGCAAAAGTTTTTAGCTGGAGTGACTTGCTTAAAAATTATTTCATTTCTTTCAGCTTTGTTTCCTCATCAGTGTATGTGGTAGTCCAAATGTTGTGCTTATGGATGAGCCATCAACAGGAATGGATCCAGCATCCAAACGATTCTTGTGGTAAGTATCTGGGTATCTTGTTGTATCCTAGTTACAAAGTATATGTTTCTGCTTAAGACACTCTGGATTCTTTCAAGTAATAATCATGGTATAATAGGAGAAATACCCAGCATGCATTTGGCATATATGTTGATGTTACAAACAGGATCTGTGAGATGTAATTTAGGTGGTAAATATGAGGGATGCAATTTAGGTGGTAAGTTTAGGAGATGTAATTTACATGGTAGATCTGAAATGTGCTTTGCATGGTAGATATGAGGGAGGGATATGATTTAGGTAGTAGTTATAAGAGGTATAATTTAAGTGGTATTGATCTGAGGGATGTTATTTACCTGATACATTCATTTAGCTGGTGCTCTGAGGAATGTGATCCAGGCAGTAGATATAAGTGATGTGAATTTTGGTGATAGATGAGGCTTTTCACTTCAGTATTAGATCTGAGGGATGTTATTTTGATGGTAGATATGAGGGATGTGATTTAGGTGGTAGATTAGAGGGATGTGATTTGGGTGGTAGATCTGAGGGATGTGATTTTGATGGTAGATCACAGGAATGTGATTTGGGTGGAAGATCTCAGAGATGTGATTTAGACACTAGTTATGAGAGATGTGATTTAGGTGGTAGATCTGAGAGATGCAGTTTAGATGAGATGTGAAAGATATGGTTTTGGTGGTAGATCTGAGAGAGATGTAATTTTTGTGGCCGATCTAATGGGTATGATTTAGGTGGTAGATATGAGGGATTTGATATAAGTGGTAGATCTGAGGAACATGATTTAGATGGTAGATCTGAGGAACATGATTTAGATGGTAGATCTGAGGGATGTGATTTAGATGGTAGATCAGAGGGATGTGATTTGGATGGTAGATCTCAGGGATGTGATTTAAGTGGTAGATGTGAGGAATGTGATTTGGGTGGTAGATCTGGGGTATGTGATTTTGCTAGTAGATATGAGGGATGGGATTTAGATTGTAAATCTGAGAGATGTGAGTTTTGTGGTAGATTTGAGAGATTTTTTGAAAGTGATAGATTTGAGGGTTGTGATTTAGACTGTAGGTTTGAGAAATGTGATTTATGTGCAGGGTCTGAGAGATGATGTCCAATGCAGAGTTTGGGCATGCCTGTGGCTTAGTTGGTAGATGTGAAGTGATAGATGCATTTTTACTTAACTTCAAATATTTGGAAACTGTGGGCAAGAGTTGTTTGATGCCCTCCTCCCCCAATACTTGAAATATCAATGCACCCTGAAGTCTTTTATTATTTTTATCCGTAATATTCAGAGAAAATAAATTTATAATTTATTAACTATATAGTATTGGTAATATTTTATATTATATATTTATCATTTTTAGCAATGTATGTTCCGTGCATTGACAGAGCATATTATACTGGTATTTGATTCATTCTTATAAGGAATTTTGCAAAATGTTTTAGCACTATTCCGCATGGTTACAAAGCCATGAGATTTCTTTGAGAGTTTGAAGAGGTATGGGAGTGTTGGCAACTGAATAATGAAGTTGTGGTACTTCCACAGGAATATCATTAGTAAGAGCATATCTGGAGATCATGGTGCCGTTCTGACAACTCACTCCATGGAAGAAGCGGATGCATTGTGCACCAGAGTTGGGATTATTGTGAAAGGTAGATTGAGGTAGGACTGTTTGCACTGTTACAATTCTATAAATAAGCGTGGCAAAGTGTGCTTCCTTATAGATTGGAGCACATTTAGGAGGGGGGGGGGGCGATTGTGATATGAACTAGGATTTTGGCCGGTGAGCCCAAAGACAGACTGATTCTATTGAAGATCCAGTTTCATTGATGTTTCAATGTGCATTTTGACATTGTAACATCAATGCCTAGTGCTAGCATATTTCGTATACCATTCATCGTTTTTCTGTGTGTACGAATGTGTGTGTGTGTGTGTGTGTGTGTGTGTGTGTGTGTGTGTGTGTGTGTGTGTGTGTGTGTGTGTGTGTGTGTGTGTGTGTGTGTGTGTGTGTGTGTGTGTGTGTGTGTGTGTGTGTGTGTGTGTGTGTGTGTGTGTGTGTGTGTGTGTGTGTGTGTGTGGTATTTGTGGTGTTTGTTTGTTTGTATGTGTTAGTTTGCATGTGTGTTTGTGATTGTGTTTGTGCGTGCGTTTCTCAAATGTACTGTGTTTACGGCAACTTATCTTATTGGGTTAATTGATCTTAATTACATGTGAATAATAATCATATAGCTGTAAGGTTAAAATAGTGTCTTCTTTGGTTGAACGTAGTAAGATGGTTAGGCAACAGTTCGAGTTATTCAGTTCAAACGGAATTTCTAGCGGTTGAGGTTTAACATTCTCATATCGACACTGCTGCCGTCTTTTGCATTAATCATTTCTTCCCTGAAATAGATGCATAGGCACTACGCAAGAGCTTAAGAGTAACTACGGAGGCGGATACTCTCTTGAAATTAAAAGCATCATGGATGATACCATTGCCTTGGATGACCGAATTGCAAAGTATGCAACCTTTATTTATATGTGATCCATCACTTCTTACTTGCTATACAGTCTTGGAACTAAAAATCCGAGGACTATTGAATCAATTTTTGTAAGCAACATGCTATCATCATGCTGACACATACAAACTGTATACAGTATGCATCTTATTCCGCTTTGTCTGCAGAAATTCTCGAATTTTATCAAAGATGACACTACACAGAGCAGTTTTCACGCCGCACAGAAGAAAAAGACTTTATCGCGGCTTTCAGTGGCATCAAGAATTTTTCTGATTTTATCTAGAATATACGTTGCTATTCAAGTTAATTTGGTATTTTGACCTGTTATAGCTTCTTTTCCTTTGCTCAACCGAAGCAATATGGAAATTAAGTGTGTAGTTTTTTTCTGCTCCATATCTACACTACAGCAGTAAGTTATTGAGTTCAGTGTCAATATGTTCCTTTGGTTACTTGGTTCGGCTATTGGCTTTCTCTGCCCCATCTCCTTCTATTATTAGTACAATGTTTGACGAGGCCTCTCTTTCGATATGAAATTAACTCAACCTATTGCTTTTCTACCAGGAAACTCCTGAATCGATTCGTTGATTTCTTTGTGCAACCAACGCCATCGCTCGTGCGTGTTAAATATAGGTTAATTGAGCTCTTCTATGACGACAGAAGATTTTTTTGTGTGTGAATGAATGCTAGAGGACTGATTACGTGTCATGTCAAAAGTGTTTTCAACGTGTACACATGCTTATTTCCAAACCATTTTGACAATAGTACTTTTTGTTTGAATTTGCAGCATACAAGAGTATGTAAAGACACTGTTTCCCAATGCTGTTGAAAATGAGCTGTTTGGTGCAAGAATTAGTTACAAAATTCCTAAAGAAGATGTCGGAAAATTATCGGAAATATTCGAAAAGTTAGAGAAAGGTATTGGATTATGCTAATTTTTGGGCGAAATGGCTATTTACATTGGAATTAAATTTGTCAATGTTGGTCGCCCCTTTTTGGGAGAGGAGCGAGAATGGAGAATAGCGGGGGGGGGGGAGGAGACCGACCTATGGCTTCTGTAAAGTTTGTTAATCTACTTCGCATGATAGGTCTTTCTTTCTTCCCTTTACCAATTTTGTGCCAGTTGCAACATACCCATAAAATCTTGCAAATTTTTGTAAATTGTAATTAAGCCTTTTAGTTTTGCGTTGCCAATCAGATATGTTGTCCCGTAGGGAAGAGTGATTTCGGGGTCGAAGAGTACAGTTTCAGCCAGTCAACACTGGAACAGGTCTTCCTTGAGTTTGCTAAAGAACAAGACGATGATATGAAAGATGATGCCGGAGATGACACACAACAACCACCTAGGGCTTTGAATGTGTAGAGCAACACTCAAGTAACTTAATTTTTGTTTCTTATTTGTTGTCATGCATTGATAAAAACCCATAATTTATCTCATCATAACTGAAAATAACCCTCTCCGAGCTATCCTGATCTTGAGTTTTTTGACATAAGGGAGGTTTCAATATACAGCTTGCTGTGTTTGTGCAGGCATGAGATGTAAAGGTATGTCCTAGGTCCCCTTTGTATTTGTAAATGCAGTGTTGTTATGAGCTCTTAAGGTGCCAAATTGCCGAAAAGTCTGCGCGAGTTGACCATTTAGTGTTGCCATAGGTATAGCAGGATATACTTCAATCAGCCACTGTATGTGTAGAGCTGAGATAATGTGAAATTGAGGACATCTGCTGATCCTTGCACCAATGGTTTGGACAGGGGGCTTTGTGTTTGATCACACTGACACATACGTCTGTTCAAAAGGAGATTCATCCTTGCTAAAAATGAGACCTGCGCTTCGTAAAAAATCTGACTCTCGTATTGGATAAAGACTTTGCGCCTGCCTAGTAATAAATCGAATTCTTCTTGCTCATAGAATATTGGTAGATTGTTTGTAATTGATTTTACCAAAGATGTTAATAAGAATTCTTGTCTATGCGTTTCAGCATTACTTTTATTTTGGATAAGATTTTAGTTTTGATTGCTTGGTTAACTAGATCATTCACAATGCTTGTCATCATTCTCCCGTAGGTAGATTTGTTCCCTCATCATGTGAAACTTTGTCTTATCCTCTCTGGTCTTGCCTATGTTCCTAGGTATTTTCCAGCCCCCGACCTTACATTAACACACCAACCTACGTAATTTATCAAATTTGGAATGAGTAAAGTAATAGTTTCCAGTGTGCGACCCTTAACTCTGCTTTGCCTTCTTGTCTGTTTAGGCCTTATTATGCTTGTATGAATCTTTACTACTTGACCCTCAGTATTTTGATGTTCCCAGGCAGAATACACCTCCCACTCTCAAACCTTCCAACTTTTCTATCTACTTTGTCATTGGAAGACAAGAATACATAGAGAGGTTTTGTCTACGTTGCCAAACCACTGTTACTTTGGCGACAGCCTATTTCTATACGTCCATACCTATTGCATCCGTTATGTTTTTAAGATGTCATCATTAACCTAACTATAATGAAAGTAAATCTTATTTTGATATATCCTTTCACCATACGTGATTTCCCAAGTGATGGCATATTTCCTATAGCGATTGTCTTAAGAGTACATATGATTTCTGTTTTGTTTGTACAAAATAGTTTGATTTTTTAACATTATATATATATTGCATCGTGATAGACAAATCAACTATGTTATAATTTTTACAAATAGTGCTTATTTATGTGTGTAAGAATATACGTCTTTAACGGATACGAGTATTCTAATCAATATAGATAAAGTCTACAGCGTATGGACGATTTTTGTCGTCTGCGACAAAAATTGCCGTCCTTGGCGACAAAAATCACCCAGGTGCGGTAGCCAAAGACTTGAGACTTTTATCGTCAGCGACAGTTTCAATATCAAACAAGATTGATATTTCAAATCTGTCGCTGATGACAAAAATCGTCCGTGTCGGGTAGGATTAAGTACTTCTCTTCTGCGTGACTACAATCCGCGTATGACAATCATATATGATTGCTCAAAGTCGTTGTCTTATATCTTTACCATATATCCATCGTCTGCAAAGTGCATATATTCCATTAAAAAATCAGAAATTTCAGCGCAACAGTTCGTTTGTTTCGTCTTGCTATTATATGGGTACATAAGTAGACTCCACTATACCATTTTCCCAGCGCCTCGATTTTGTGCATCTCAGTTTAATGCCAGCTTCAGATTCTAGAAAGAGACGTATACCCGAGCCGATGATAACTGGAATAGTTGAAATAATGTATTCATCTATTAGTTTTTCTTTTACGAATGGTTTGACAAGCCCAGCTCCTCCAAGCAACCATACTCGCTTGCCTTCGCATACTCGACCAACGAAGGCCTTCACATTGCCCTCTGCTCGTGTAACATCAGCATTGGCCGGTGGTTTTTGTAATTCACCCGAAGTAAAGACATAACACTTCTTGTTAACATATGGCCAATCTCCGAACGTCAGTATTTGGTCGTACGACTTTCTTCCCATGAGTATCGTATCGATCCCAGACAGAAACTCAGGGTAACTGCTCTCAGAATTTGGTTCCTGGCCCTCGTTAAATTCATCTAGCCAGTTGATGGAGCCATCAGGCCGTGCAACATAACCATCAAGACTTTGGGCAATGTAAAGAATGATCATCGCGATAACAGCTGAAAAATAACATTGCAGTAAAATGTACAGTCGTTACTACTCATGTACACGTTTTTGTAAGAAGTGGCTTATAAGCAAGCAATGCTAAAAAAGTTAGTGAAGTTCAGCACTTCATTTGTAAGACCCAAGACAGTTGCTAAGTCGATATACATGTGAAATTCCAATCTTAACGCAAGTACTGAAATCAAGAAAAATCTATGAAAGTTTCAGTACTGGGCAAAAGCCTAGAGACAAAGTCCCTTGTGTTTATTCTCAACCATACACTTGTATTGTAGCTAAAGAACCATATATTTTTGGGATATCATAAGTTTGATTACATGATCTACATATATATTATAACATAAACATTAAAATTTAGGCCAGATAGTCTGCCTTCTACACTTATCCAACCAGGCAATAAACCAAACAAGGTTGTAGAACGGTTTCAAAGAAATCTGTCTCAAACCTGGCCTTGTCTATTCCATTTCTGAAGTAGCAGCTTTCTTTTTAAACTGTTTTACTTCCAAATCCCAGTTTTGTTATTATTTGCAAGACTTTTATTGCTATACTCAACAGTTTTTCATTTTGCAAATGTTACAATGTTCCAAAGTAACATTTCTCAAAACATATAATGAGAGAGGTTGCAATGTTTGTCATAAATTTGAAGCTTCTTTGTACAACTTAGAGGTGGAAAAACTGTTTTCTTCTGGGGAATCAAAGTATCTAGCTTAAAATCTCTGCAAAATTTCTAAGGGAGTCCATAGATTACCTATCTGTTGTACATTGACTTTATGTGATTAGTCTCTAATACAACTTTAAGTCTAGATAGTCACGTGTTTTTCCTCCTAAGTTAACTTAAATTTTGTCATTAGAGTTTCATACTTATTTAAAGAGTTCAAGATTTTTTTTGAAACCTGCCATAAATATTTCAAACCAAAAAATTTCTGGGAATTAGGGTCCCAGATTCTAGTACTTTTCCACCTCAGTGCAGCTGGTACTTAGGAGGCAACTTCACTCCTTTTCTCTTTATTAGGGGTGCAAGTACCCCTCTAGTGTACTTGCCCCCTGGTACACCCAGCCACAATACATCTTTGTGTAGCTATTGCTTTTAAGTGCCATTACTTTGAAACTGACTCAAAATGGGCCAACAGGCCTGTAACATCCGGTAACTTTTGGCACAACAATGCCAAGTTGGCGGCACTCTCTAGCTTCTATTTGCATACAGTTTTGCTTTGATGTGCACTGATTCAAGAAATGGAAATGAATAGCTTTCCCAGTGTCTTCATATTCTCTAGCAAAATACTTCTTTCTATTTGATTAGGAGTGCTATAATGCCTGCCAAAAGTCTTGGAACACTTGCTATGATTTACGACGAGCTGTAGCATCCCCTCCCCCGTTAAACAATGTTGTATGAAGCAAATATGAGCAACTCGAAGGCCAAAAGTGATGCGTGTTTATAAAGCTACTGGTTTCCGCTATCGAATCAACATTGCTTGAGGGGGGGAGGGGGTTTACATTCTAACTGGTGTCACGGAGAAGCGGCAGAAGTCGGAAATTCATACAAGTGTGTGGGAGGTCCAAACACTTTTGGCAGGCATTGTAGCACACTTGTGTAATGGTCAGTGTCCTATGATTTGAAAAAAATAACAACGCGATTCCACATACTATAATCTCTGTGCTCTTGCTAATACGCATAAATACATGAGAATCACAAAACAGTTCATGAAGACGTCGATCTAGCATAATTGAATCAACTCACATTGGCATTCAGTGTCAACCCTGCTATTCTTGGTACCGCTCTTCTTGGCATGCAAAGAACCTCATACTCATGGGTAATTTCTAGCTGAAATAGAGGTTGATCAATAATGGGGATATGTATATGACCTTGACACTACAGAACATACGATGCAATGTCATGTAATTGTGGCCTATGGGAGCTACTTCAATGTTGCGCTGAAATAGTGATTGTCGTTTAAAGCCAGGCCTTCTTTGGAGGTGCTTCCATGATACTAACTTTCAGCAGATTCCGTTAAAAGTCACAATGCCTTCAAAATATAGCGGCTATGAATTCTATAAGGATGTTCTCGGATCACCAACGCGTATTTTAGCTCCAATGGTAGACCAATCTGAGCTGGCATGGAGAATGCTTTGCCGCAAATATGGTGCAGATCTATGCTATACTCCGATGTGGCATGCTGGTGTGTTTATTCGCGATGCTAATTACAGAAAATATGCATTAGAAAGCTGTCCGGGAGATCGACCACTTATAGTCCAGGTACCATTCTTATCAGACCCCAACTTAGCTATGATATGCACGTAAATGTATTGTCTATCATTAATCAGTTTTGATATACAGTTCATGTATGGGCTCACTTTCAGTTCCTTTCTTCTTATTCCTATACAGTTCTGTTCAAATGATCCTGAAGTGTTTACTGAAGCAGCCCTATTAGCGGAGCCATACTGTGATGCTGTTGATCTGAATCTAGGCTGTCCACAAATTATAGCCAAAAGAGGTACGAACTATCTTATTTATCTCTGAGCAATCGGGAAGTATTTAAACTCTGACATGAAGCTGAATTTCAGTCTGGTATCGGTGATATTTGTGCACCAGATATATATGCAAATGATTCGATAATTTAATCTTATCGAAGCACGCCAGCGTAAGATGAACTCAGGATCTCTTCACATCTCATTTCTGTGATATAACTCTTCTCACGTTCAGTATCGGAGCTTATCAGATCATAGTGTGCCAGCTAGTCATCTCTCTATCTGGTATTTTCAATCATACGGTTCATATCTTTGCCAAGTTATCCATGTATTGCATCATTAGTACTTCGACAGTCTTTTGTATACTTTCATAATCTTCTTATATACTTCTGTAAAAGATGATCTCTTATGTCTATATCTGCTCCTTTCTCACACTGGTTAAATTTTAAGCTGTATTCATTCCAGATGTTAGTTATGCATTAGTCAATTCTTCCATTCTATTTCCTATCAGTATTGTAACATCCTTGTTTTAATATTTAAAATACATATTGATTATTTGTAGGACACTATGGAGCATTTTTGCAGGATGAATGGGATCTTATATATAAAATGGGTAAAAGTTATGAGTATTTTTCATAGTATGCTTATTTGTTTCCATTATTGTTAACTTTTCCATTCTTTATGTATTACATAACATTGGTTTTCATCCTTGGTTTTTCTTCCTTTTTTGCTTAGTCAGCCTTGCAAGTGAGAAGCTCACCATCCCAATAACAGTCAAAATTAGGGTGTTTGAAGATATCAATAAGACCATTAATTATGCCAAAATGCTTGAAAGTGCAGGAGCTAAAGTAAGTATTATTTCAACCAGTTTTTTGTTTCAATCTGCAGAAATGATGAATAGATAATTGGAAACTTGCTAATGCACCATTTTTAGGTTTGCAAGACTCTTCAATCAAGATTTTTGTTGTTCATGAATTATCCCACATTTTTTAAATATGTCTCATGTTTGATCAACAGCACACTTTAGGGAGTTGTAGATTTCTCGTATGTTAACATCCATATTAAAAAGTCTTTTGATCATAGAAGTTTGCTTCCTCAAATGTGCAAAGGTGCATTATCACAATTTCAGCATACATGCAGTTCCAATATTTTAGTTGTGTTCAAATTATTATTGTATATATTGTTTCTTGTTAGATTATAACTGTGCATGGCAGAACAAGGGAATGCAAAGGGCCACTTACTGGACTTGCAAGCTGGGATCACATTAAAGCAGTCAAGTAATTAAACCCTTTATCATATGAAGTATATTGGTGATTGCCTATTTTGTAATGCGCCAAATCTTTGTATGTACTTCCTAGGTCAGTTATCCTTTGGTATTTAGATAGCCATCTCATAATTGAGAAATTAGAAAATGGTTGAAAATTCCTCATTGCTGAGCTGTTTTTGTGCTCACTGTTCTCAAACCTGAGGGGATTAGCCTTGTTTGTTAGCTTTGATCTTAGGGCCTACCTTCCAGGGGACTTGTTTTGAGGACAATTTTTTTAAATATTTCTGAGGAATAATATCCCTGTAAAAATTGCCAAAGAACTTGGTAACTTGGTAAATTTGTCCGTAATGCGATCTCTAATTTTGCCAGCATTCTATTTATCTTAAAAATTTACCCAAACCTCTTTGGTCCACCATTTGATATTTGACACAACTTTACATATGTATGTACATATGTAAAGTTGTGTCAAATATCAAATGGTGGACCAAAGAGGTTTGGGTGAATTTTTAAGATTTCATAGAATGTTGATCAGTTGTAGTCTACATTGAATTATCATCATGCAATTGCAAATACTTTGTTCCCATATTGCTTGACAAGAGAACTTTTTCAATAAGGCTTTCTTTTGTGTATAAGATCCATGACTATCAAATTGTTTGTTTTGAGATCTGTAGGCCAAGCATATCTGGCTCTTTAAATACCTTTGAACTGTCCATAATTAGTAAGATTTTAGGCATGTGGATTTGATTATGTGGATTTGATTTTAGTTATTTTTCATTATTCTATCCATCTTCTTAAATTTTAGAGACAATGTCTCAGTACCAGTGTTTGCAAATGGCAACATCCAGTATGGCTCTGATATAGAAAGGTGTATCAACTTCACAGGTGTTGATGGTATTATGTCAGCAGGTTTGAAGAGCATTCAACTCACAGTTTCCTGATACAAAATTCTTTGCCATCTATTGCTCTTCTTATGCAGCTGCTTTCATTATTATTGGCCATGAGTAATTTGAGTTATTGGCTATTGAAGCAAGAGTTTTCACTGCAGAATTTCTAGCCTTCAAATGTTTTTATTTTGTGTTTTCTTTTCTTTAATTTAGATACAATTACAATGTTGCCTTTATTCTACCAGTATTCTAACAAACATTTAGAAAATGAAAATGTCAAAGCATCTTTAAAGACAAAAAATGCCTCTGGTTTCTGTTGCAAAGCTGCATTTTCCTACAGCTAAATCAGTTTGTGTGAACTCTAGCAATATTTGGTTATTAGAGTAACTTGAAATAATTTTAACAAAGTAATTGCTGATAGGACAATTTGCAACTTCAACAGTTCTGCGCACCTTATCTTTTTCAGAGGGAAGTCTTACAAACCCAGCAATATTTAGCAATCTTTCACCACCAGTTTGGGAAATATCTGAAGAGTATTTAGAATATGCAGAAAAATATTCTCCACCTTTGGTTAATCCTCGATCTGTCAAGACTCCGCATTTATCATTTATTAGAGGACATCTGTTTCGCATATGGATTCATGTGTATGTATACCTATGTGTATGCGTTATGCGTGCGCGTTTTGTGCATCCGTTATGTTTATACGCAATTTATATGCGTTTTCGTATTTTCGTTGTGTCTTCAGTTACCCCAAAGTTCAATGCATTGTGTTGTTTTTACTCAGTGGTTGAGGCATCGTTGCCATATCGTTGCAGCATTATTATTACTATTGAAAAGTAAAGGAATGCGACTTTTTCATATCCTCAACTGCACTTGAGGTCAGGCGAAGAGGGGATAATAATTTTACGACCAGAGAGTTCCTGTATTCACTATTTTAGTAGCTCTTCTACCTTGTAGTATGATACCCTATGGCTATAATCAATTCGATTAAAGCCCTTTGTTTGAATGTATTGTATTTTAAAGTTTTATATATTTTATTTGTTTATAAGGTAAAATTGTTAGATTGTAATTATTTCAGGCTTAAGTACAATTCCTTTTGTAATATGGGAGGGCCGTTGAAAAGCAGTACTTGTACCGAAGGCCTACCCTCCCAATAGTTTGTTAAATATATCAAAAATGAAAATAAAAGAATGTTGAAACTACTTGATCGTATAGTGATCTTGATGTAAACATGCATTTTCACGCTCCCTGTATTGTTGCACTTGTTACTTGTTAATATTGTAAATTTCGATATTTCATTAACAGATTAGCAAAATTTCCTGACTACCGGTATTCTCTGGGTGTTGTGAAGACGTTACGTGAGCTGAAGAATATTTGTAAACAACTGAAGGATCTGTGTACTGTATGTATTATCGTACATGATTCCATTTGTCATGTTGTGTACAACAGCATTTCTTTGAAACATTAAGGTGTTTCATCATTTTTTAATGTAATTGTATTTACGTAATGTGGATATTTAAATTCAACGGTAAGTTGAGGAGGAGTTTCTGTTTTTGAATTGAATTTTATTCATTTGTGAAGTTTGTTGAAATGGTTTTTGGAACATTATCTTTTTAGCAAGACGCCGAAAAGGACAGAGCTGAAGGCAGAGATAGTACAGAGCCGGGAAAGCTACCATATTGGAGATGCCAACCGTACGTAAGGCCGCCGTAAGTGTGCATTATTGTTTGGCTCAATGCTCGTTTTTGTTCATGTTTCATTTTTGTTTTTGGTTTGATACAGTAGATCTTGCAATGTTTATAGAACAGTACCATCATGGGTAGATGTCGCGAAATAACGCTTGATATGATTGACAGATATACCAGGATATGAAAATTGATTTATGTAGAATCAAGTTAGTGTTTTGGTGGCGCAGTTTTGTAGGACTGAAAGCAAATTTTTCTCTGTGTGTTGATTTTTATCGGAACACAATATTACAGATCTCATAGTGGAAAGTTATAGGAAGTTACTATTTCATAGTTTATTGCAAAGCATATGACATGCTGAAATTCTTATTTAAAGACACTCCGAATTCTGAATTTCTGAATGGATCACTTATACCTTTTCTGAACGGTGGATAGTGAAACATGTTCCGGAGCTTTGAGAAAACTATTCCAGTCGATTGAAATTCCATCTGCCATAGGCCAAAACCCGAAGAAGTCAGAAAATCTAAGAGGGACAAAGTGAAAGACACATCAGACTGTGATGACGACAAGAATAATATGTTAAAAAGTAAAAAGAGAGTACCATCTAATAAAGCTATAAAAAGACAGGAAAGAAAACTTAAATGTATTAAAGAAAAGAAAGGTATGTTTAGCATCAGAATGTTACAGATCATCCCTCTGCTAGTTATGTAACGCTTTCAAAATGTGCTTTGCTATGTGCTTCTGATCAGTGAATTTACACCTTGTTTGAAGCCTTTTCCTCACCACAGAGCTTTAACTATTATGGTTATGTAGAAGTAGCTGGAATTGCGTATAAGTATGTCGTTTACTCTTATCTTCCGTCCTAGGTATGTCAATATTGTGAGGTATCTTTCAGTATCAAAATTTAGATAAAGTGGCATAAATTCATTACTGAAATTTAGAGCAAGCTGCTAAACTTCTGTTTATGAAGTGAGTCCATAGTTTCTTAAGGCCCGTTTACACGATGCGTTTCTCATGCGTCTGACTCATGAGTCAAAACTGATGAACAGTAGAAAGATACCATGACTGTCTTACGAATTTATTATAGTTTCTTTGATACTTATCATTAGAATATTATATATTTTTGTTATCAGGTTGTAAATATCTTATTTGTGTGATTTGCAAAGGGAATCCACGGGTATGTTTTTGTAGTTTTTCAAGTTTGTCATATCTGTCACAATTGCTTAGCTGTCAGTTGTTAGGCCTTATTTTAATCTTTTCTTCTTGATATTCATCCTCAACCTGCTTCAATCAGATTCAGGTATCTTACGAAGTAGTGGTCCAAATCCACAATATGATACGTTCTTTAATAGCGAATGAAGCACTTGTTTTGCATACGATGAGTTTCTTGCGATGCCTTGATAATGGGCATCGTAGGTTGTTATCGTTTTGTAACAGCCTTGAACTCTAGGCGTGCACCGTATTGTATAGCTCTTTTTCTAGCACTTTGAGCTTTCCGTGTTTCAACCTTAATGGAATCATAATGGCCATGCATTGTCCTAGAAGACTTCCGAATGTAACTTCAAAAATAACCTGAAATAGAAACGAGTTGCACCCGTCTTGTATGAAGCTGACGTAAATAATTTTTAATATCCTACATTTATATGGATGCCAGCCCGCCCGCCCAAATGTTGTTTAATTTCGTTAATATGCAAGCCGGTTAACTGCTAATTTCAGATGATATACCTGATCTAAATTCCTAATGAAACTACTTAGTTTATTTTTGTCGTACATTTTCAATGGCATGCAGCTCTGCTCCTTTCTGTTGAATTTTTGTCTTGTTACCGTGCATTTTCTTGAGTTATAATCTAATTTTCAGGGCCTGAAATGCCTGCATTCCTCGTGTCGAAAATGCTGCCGAACCAAAACGAGCACTGAAATATTGGATTGTCCAGGTAGTCAACAATCTTAATACCTTCTGTGACGATTAAAAAGAATTGCTCTTTTAGTCTAGTGGGAAATTAAGGGTTTCGAAAACTATTGTGCCGACGAAGTAAAGCTGTTTTGGCCTCTCATACAAATCTTTACTGGACTTAAAAACTCTCGTTTTTGCAAGACATTAGTTTGTAAGAAGCAAGGGCTACTGACGCCTAAAATTTAAGAAACTGTAGAGCTGTATTGCTTCCACTCTAAGCTCCTTCCTGCTTGCAACTATTTAGAAAATAGGCCTATTAGCAAAACGTCATATCTTAACTTCAAAACTGCTTTAAATAGTATATCTTTACAATAGCTTTTTGTCGATATTTCGAAATTCCCTCTACAGTAAGTCAATATTCGTGATGATTTTAAACGTTTCAATCCAGAAGTTGAAAACAAAAACTTTTGGACCTAGAATGTTAGAAACACCAAGAAAAGTGTAGCTTTACCTTTCCCCACTAAGTTTCTTATAAAACGGTAAGTATGCTGGGAGTATTTCAACCTCAGTTAATTATCACTTGCTAGATCTGTGTTTGATTAAAGAAATATTGTTGATATAAAAATGAATGAAAAAGACTTAATTATGCTACTCTTAGTTTCATGATATAGTCAGCCATCCGACATTTTAATCAACAATTATTCCAACCGTTATATCTGATGATAGACTATCATGAAACTCAGACTTTCTCATCTTATTTTTTATATCATTCTTATAAATTCCTTATGTTTAGGACTTTACTTCAGCTTTATGAGTAAATATCAGTAAGATATATAATATATCATATTATACTACAGTAAAACTCGCATAATTCTGGTCACATAGGACTGGCATTTTTTGAGATCCTTATTACGTTGGAAAAATTGCAGCGGTGTCACCCGTTTACTCACTACCGCATTAATGGTCTGTTGTTTAGAGGTCGTTCCCAGGATTTTGGTAACACACAGTGTCCTCTTTGCCTTCAGCAGAACGTCAGGTCTGCAGTTGATGATAACATAGACTGTAAGGATAGAGTAGCAAAGTGACCAGCACACCTGTGTTTATCGAAATATTTGTAAACTCGTTGATACTTGCGCTAAATAGACCGAATTATATAGTGTAGTTTATGCACTCATCCGGACTAGGAGACCCGGATAATGAAAGTTCTTTTAATATATTTTAATAGGAAATTAATTGGATATAGTAACTCTGTCCGGAGTACATCAGAATCCGGATAAACCAGATCCGAATTAGGCGAGCTTAACTGTATATTATATATATTATACTATAATATATTATTTTATTACATTATATTTTATTATAAACTTCAGTAAGAGAGCCACGATGAAAACATCGCCAGGATGGTTTTTGGAATCTTAATTATATTGACAACCATTTTGATGTAAGCAAACCAGAATTAAGACATAACCATATGTAGACAAACCAGAATGATACCCAGAGTAAAGTCATAACCGTTATTAAGACATAACTAAGAGAACGTTTCGAAGAAATAACTTGGACAAAACAAGGGAAAAGTCATGAATTTGTTCCCCTTATTTAGGGATTTAATCTGTTTGCACTCCTATCCATTGAATTTTCTCTTGTTTTGCCCACGTGTTTTCCCACTTTTGGTTATTATAGCCCCAATATTTCTTATTTGTTAGCTGAAGATGTGACGAGTTCGTCTCGAAACGTTATCTGAATTCTGTCTTAATTACGGTTTCGTCTTCATTCTGGTTTAAGTCAGGTTTGTGTACATACGGTTATGTGAAAATCTGTTGGTACTACAGAATTTCACTACAGCACAAAAATGCGGGGCGATTTTTTAGACATTTTCAGTACGTAAAATACGGTGAAATATGGTCTTAATTCTGGTTTGTTCACACCAAAATGGCTATGTCGACATAACGAAAATTCCAAAAACCATCCTGGCAATGTTTTTCATCGTTTTTCTCCTACTGAAGCTATAATCAATCTGCACTTTCAAAATAATATATTTTTTTATATTGTAGTGTACTTATTTAGTATATTTATTATTGTACATTTTACCCTTCTTTTTGTCTTGTATTTTAGCTCACTTTTTCCGGTTCAAATCCAAGCAGGACGAACTCAGTGACAGGGAAGCAATTGTCCCTCAGACTGCTTTTGATACTTAAAATCTTGCTATATCTTTCTGAAAATTATTGTTGATAATTGTAATTAGAGTTAATATTTAACGTTTTACATGAGTATTTTATTATCACAGGGGTATAGGCAATTATATCAACAACTGTTAAGTTATCATTAATTAAAGAGACTTTCTACAGAGTAAAAAACATACAGCGCTGGTATGCTTCGAAACTAGGGCATTTTCACTCCCGTTCGGTTGGAATCCAAGAATTCGCTTCATGAACGTCCTCGCGTGAACTTCATTTGCAAGAAATATATCCTTTTATTTTTCAACTTAGATATATCGTATCCTGGCATGTTTTAGCCTGTTTCTGTTATCACACATTCCAGGTGCGAAGAGCCAAGAATTGTCTGCTCTTGGTAGAAGCCCCTGTTTTTGTGTTGTTTCAGAATTTTTGTACGACTGGCTGGTTTCCGCCAGGAATTCGAATTTTCGATACGTTGTCGATCTTTGCACTCGATGAAGAGAAGGTTGACAATTCTGTTGCAAAGACACGTGCTCGTGTTTGTTTATATCATGGACTCTCTGCGGCAAACACTTTGCGCTTTTCGCGACCAGGAGCTACTCTGTGATGTGAAGATACATTCCAAGGACGGTACACATCTCGCTCATAAGGTTATGCTGGCTGCGGCGAGTAGTTACTTTAAGACTTTACTGCTCAGCGATTTCGTTGAGGCCCATTCTGGAATTGTTAAGTTGGAAGATATAGGGAGTGATCTGATTGCGGATTTGTTGCAATACATTTACAGTGGTAGCCTTGATATCGACGAAGCAAATGGATTTGAATTGTTTTGTATTGCCGATCGTTTAGAAGTCGTAGGCCTTAAGAGGGCTTGTGAGGAGTTCCTTCTGAAGAAGATAGACACTTCGAACTGCCTCAGTATAATGCGGGTGGCTCATTCTGTGAACGAGGGCTCACTTGAAAAGACCGCATTCAGGTTTATCGTGGAGAATTTTCAAGATTTTATCAGTACTGATGACTTCTACGAACTGACTATCGCTGAGTTCACTGCTATCGTACAGCAAGGAAACCTCTATATCGAAAAAGAAGAAGACTTATACGAGGCTGTGATATCATGGGCAAATAAAAACCCGGAGAAACGTGATGATGCACTTCCAGACATACTAAAACATGTACGGTTCCCGCTAATGAGTTTAGAGTTTCTTGAAACGAATATAATTAATAGTGACAGAATCGATAACGACAAATGGAACGATACAATTTTCGACATTTACCAGCGCACTTATCGTTATTTCAAGCGCGAAAAGAAGGACGCATTTTTTGTCGTCCCGCGTGACTTGCCTTGCTACAGTCTGCAGCTACGACCCCCCTCCCAGTTGATCTGCGTCATTGGGGGTTGGAGCAATGGCCGGTGTTTGCAAGTAACTGAATGCTACAACCCAAAGAGCGATGAGTGGTCACTCTCAACGAAATTGAAGGATCCATCAGGATCACGGTGTTACTATGGCTCTGCAAGTATCGATAAAAAGATTTATTATGCAGGTGTGGTTACGAGAAGTTGGAAACTTTACTTCTGTCTACTTGCATAGGGCTGTTTATCTAGGTCCTTACTAGTCTTTGGGGTTGTAGGACCTGCAATTTGCAGCAAAAATGGCCGTGGTTCCCATGATAAAAGAATATCTGCTTTAAGTTTTTACGTTGCAGTACTTAATTCTTCTTGTTGGTCTCCTGGATCAGAACGAAGCTAGCTCTGAAGAGGGGTAGGAGACAGAAACAGACTGGTTAGATGGGAGTCTAGGGGGAAGCCCCAGGAAAATAATTGAAATTACACCCTTTAGACTCTAGGAAAACACCCTTTCTAAATTTAGAGATACACCCATTCAAGGAAGAAAAAGAATTATGAAATCATCATTTTTTTGTGTCCAAACTGTCTATTTTCAAAGTTTTCAGGCTGAATAGTACTTTCAGCATAAAAGTTTGAGGACCAAGGGGCAACATCTTCTAACTGGGCGGGCAATTCCCACCTGCGCCCACCACTAGCTTCGTGGCTGTACTGGGATGCACATAGTTTTGGAATTTGCCGAGAGAAATTTTAGAGGAACTAATGGAAGTTTTAGAGGTAGCATCCTTTGGAATGCACTTCATGATGATATAAAACCTTCTGAAAATGTGGCAGCATTCAAAAAGAAAATAATAGGCTGGAAGGGGGAAAATTGCAATTGTAGGCTATGTAGATAAAGTTTTTTTATATATTAAGTATTATGTTAGATTTTTAATTTCCGTTGGATTTAATTAGTTGCTATGGCATGTCATTGTGTAACCAGAAATGTAGACCAACGATAAAGAATTTTTTAGTAATAAGAGAAATTGAAAATTTTGGTTATTTGCCGACAGAATTTTGTCTGAAGGAGTGTGACGCCCATCATACCCCACTGAGGAACTGCCCTTTGTTTATCCGTAGAAAACTGAATATCGTGGCATGCCACTATATGAATTTATGTGTTCAGTGTTTAACTATTTTATGAATCCATTATAACTGACGTGGCGTATAAGGTAAGACACCTGATTACTTTGCCAGTTATACTGAGTGATAGCTGTAGAAGAAGGGGCATAGAATATTTTCTCATTTCTACTTTTCGAAAAGGTAGGGATGGACCCTCCTTCTCTCTTATCTAGATATATGAATAGAGTCCAGACAGAATCATTTTACAACTGTTGACCATTGTTAATACCATTGATCATTCGTTCATCAGTTTTCATTAAACCATGAGTGCTTCTGAAATATGTTGAAACCTGTGGAGGGTATGGCCTCACCAAGGATTCCTTTTGTCGATACCCTTCACACTAGAAAAGGCCCCCTTTTACAAAATTGACTTTTATGGATTATTACGTCTTATTTGTTACCATCATATTTGTTACCATCATATTTGTTACCATCATATTTGTTACCATCATATTTGTTACCATCATATTTGTTACCATCATATTTGTTACCATCATATTTGTTACCATCATATTTGTTACCATCATATTTGTTACCATCATATGTTCCAGGTGGTTACGATGGTGGATCGTATCTCAACACGATACGCTGTTTTGACACGGACACGAAATCTTGGCGAGAGGTTGCACCCATGTATGCGAAAAGGTGCTTTACCAACCTTGTCAACTTTCGGAACAACATCTACGCCATCGCAGGTTTCGATGGAATGAAGCGTTTATCGAGTGCAGAACGCTATTGTCCAAAGTCAAATCAATGGACGAGAGTTGCATCCTTGGGCACTGCGAGGAGTGACTGCTGCGCAGTGGTTTGCGGGGAGTTCATATATGTAATGGGTGGATACAGTGGCGATAGTCTACGTTCTGTCGAATATTACGATGGCGAAATCTGGCGATACGCAGCACCTATGAATGCAAAGAGAAGCGGTGTCAGTGCTGTTAGACTGCCCGGCGATCGTGTCTTCGTAATTGGTGGCTACGATGGGGCATCAAGACAAAGAACAACTGAGTTCTACAATCCGCAAAGTAATAAATGGACTTACGGACCATCGATGGAAACAGCTCGTAGCAACTTCGCCACGTGCTTTATACGCGAATATGTTTATGTTATTGGAGGCTACACTGGGGAAAGTACTTTGAGAGACGTTGAGAGGTATGTTTGTTAATCAATTGTTTCATTTGCCTACGAGTAAATTTGCACTACCGTTTCTTACGCAATGATACCCCGACTCACTTTTGGGGCTTAATTTTAGACATTGAATTCTGCATGAAGTGGAAAATGAGTTGAAGATAGTGATAGGCCAAGGAATGGAAAGAGGGAGATATTAGAAGAACTAAAACATGGGCTTGAGTTAAGGAGAAGACGGAAAAGGAAGACGAACAGAATGAGGATGAGAAGGAGGGAGAGAAGAAGGAAGAGAAGAAGGAAGAGAAGAAGGAAGAGAAGAAGGAAGAGAAGAAGGAAGAGAAGAAGGAATAATAGTAATAATAGTAATCTCATTATTTACAGTTGGTAGGAAGATAGTTAATATACATAAATAATTATGTACAAACTAATTAATACCAACTATTTACATACAAAATAGATCTACTTATTTACATATATTGCAGCTACATTTCTCTCCAAGAGAAGGAACAAGAGAAATAGAAAGAGGAATAGAAAGAGGAAGACGAGGAAGAGAAGGAGGAGCAAAAGGGAAAAGAGAGCTGGGAGTAGAAAGAGGAAGAGAAGGATCTATAGAAGGATGTATGAAAAGAGGAAGAGAAGGAGGTAGAGAAAGAGAAAGAGAAGGAGAAAGAAATAGGAGAAAGAAATAGGAGAATACAAGGAGGTTCAAATTAGAGTAGAAAACAAAGGGGTTCCTTTAGATTGTGATTTCCTTATTGTTAGGCCACATTTTCTGATCTAACTTTTCCTTGTTTAGGTATGACATTGGGAACAACATTTGGACACCCATTGGAAAGTTGAATTTTGCTCGGAGTGCAATTACAGCAATAGTATTGACAGGAGTTCAGAACATCGAGGATTATATATCGACTGGCACAAGTAGCAATAATTGCGACCTTTCTTGTGTTGATGTTTTGCAAGATGATTTGACATTAGATAGGTTGTTAATTAGAAAGGAGCACGAATGTTCATCACCATAGTTATTACTTGAGTCAAGAGTGAGTGTGTCCTGGTGAATTTGGGTTCTTTCGGCTGTTCAGCATATCGCATGAAATTGGATGATCATTGTCGTTCATAATTATTCTAGTCAATGATGATGATCATCACCATCATCATTGTCATCATCATCAGCATCATCATCATTATTATCATCATCATCGTCATTATCATAATCATCATCCTTTTCTTCTTCTTTGCCTCGTTTCGCCCCTTACGGGCCCTGGGCTGATCCGGTGGTCATTGATCGCCTGCAAATTGTTTAGAAGAGGTGATTGAGTAGGCTACACTCAATCGGCTCTGTTGCCCTAACAGTTACTTATCAGAGCTGCAGCCTGAAGCTGCTGGGCCTGACTTTCACTGAAGGGGCCTGGTTGAACAGTTTGCCACAGGTCGTCAACATCTGCCCCAATTCTGAATCTCTGCGAAATGAATCACTATCAACTTAAGGGCAGTGTCTCTCTGTGCCCGCTTGCCACCACGAGGAAGTCTCCAACCACTGGCTAGCATCATCATCATCATCATCATCATCATCATCATCATCACCATCACCGTCATCATCATTATCATCATCATGACAGCAAAAAGAAAAGGATGCTGGATAAATTTAGAACCTTTGCTTGGTTTTGCCACCTCCTCCATCTCTTCAATGCTGGAATCGTACCTTACATAGAGCAGAATTTAGTTGTCGTAGAAGTTTGAGGTGGAAACCGCAACTTTGCAATAAATCTTAAGATCAGAACGGGGACAGAAAGTGAAATCATTTTATAATTGATATTTAATTCAACATATTTCCAGAATTGACAAGTCCACTGACAAATTCAGTTATGTCTTAATTGAATGTGTCATAAAAGAATTTGTCACTGGATTTGTCAACTCTGGATATATGTCGAATTAAATATCAATGATAAAATGATTTAACTTTTTGTCGTCGTTCTGGTCTTAAAATTTGATTGTCTCTATATTATCCGATCAAGCACATTATTCAACTTATTAAATCATATTAGAACTTATTATTTAGTAAAATATTCCATACATCATCTAGAATTCTAAACCCAATATTGAAAATAAATTGTAGAGAGACTTGGGGGGAGGATGGCGACACTTCTGGTATTTCTTGCACCTTAAACTCTCGCTTTCGCTCGGGGCAGGTTGAACGATTCAAATGAATGAACCATATCGATGAGTAATTTTTAACGCAGGTACCCTCTGGAGGAGGTTGCGGAGCACGGACATATCTACGATTAAGGTTGTTCGATATAAAAGAAATGTATTGACTCCGAATTGTCGAAGTGTTTCTGGTCTCTTTGTTTGTTTTTCAAGCATGATCACAACATGGATTTGATTGCCGAGTTACTTTGGAATAGGAAGTATACAGTTTGGCAAACTAGTTCTCCTTTTCCCACTGTTGCTATCCTCTGAAATAGAGGGAGAAATTACAAAACTCTCGATTATACGACCATCCGAATGGGTATACATACAATTGGCATTTTCTACTCGACTTATCAACTGATACTGAGATTATAGTCCAATCTATTTCCGTTTTGATCCAGATTTACCAATATCTGCACCACCATCGTATCCACAAGTTTGTCGAATGCCATATCAATTGCTGTATTTACACTGATTTGACGTTGAAGCGGTCATGCTAGCAGATTAAAAAGTCATTACGGTTTTCGTAATATATCCAGCTACAACTGGGATAAATACACACATAGAGAAGTTATTAACAGAATCACGGAGTCTACTGGTATCAGATGTCATTATCATCATTTTTCTTTTGCTGCAGAGTGGCAAAAATAAGTAATTCAGCGTAGAGACTGAACAATCTCGTGTGTGATACACATCAGGCGTACTTTTCACAAGGAAAGGGTTTTTGACCTTAGCAGTTGTTTTTAGAGTCTCTTTTTGATCTCGAGGTCAAACGCGGGTGAACTTAAAATGAGATCGAAAAAGATGTTAGGCCACACTCCGCAGAGTGGAAACTGCACTGTTTTGCGAGGCTGCTTTTCCATCCGATGCTTGCAATTCTCGATGATTTTGCTACAGCTGCGGCTTTTTCAAAGAACTTCCTGTGTCTCAATATGGGCAAGGAAAGCTTCGGAGGTATCAGCAGCGCCTACTAACTCGTTACTTGGCGACTACAAGGGTTTGAATTTTGAGGTTAGCGCTCAGGATGTAGAAGACGCCATTCCTATACTCGTGAATCAAACACATTCAAAGTTCACAGAGTTTGAGAGGAATTTGAATGGTATGAGGACCTATTTACGAATTTTTTTATACAGATAGACTGTTTTCTTCTTTATCGCGACAAACCTTTTGTTGTCAATTATTGATGCAAAATATTTGAAGAATGCCGGGGTGGCATCGTGAAACACCAATATGATATTACATCGATCATCGATCGACGTTCTTCGGTCTCAAAATCCTGTGTTAAACTTTCTTTTCTTTTGAGCAGTCATGTACTAGTTTCTTATAAACTACCTTCATATAAAAACATGTACTGTGAAAGCTAAAATGGAAGAGAAATGTGTTGGAAGAGAAGTTGCTTGCGACAATCTTTACATTCTATAGCACCAAAGAAGTATTTATTCAATACTGGATTTACATGGCAAAGCTTTGATAGCTAATTTTGACAAGACATATGCATGCCTCAGGCACCTTCAAAATCATATGTTAACTTGTGATATTTGTACTGCTAATAGTCAGTGCGTGTATACATGTGAAACTTGACACCTGATACACATAGTCTGTTTTGCTAAAATTGAGACTATGTCCATAGGAGCTGGGATTCTTCTTTGATAGGGAGTTTGTACAGAAACTTGTCTGGCTCAAGAGTTTGTGCAGAAGGACATACAGTAGGGCAGTGGTTTTCAACTGGGGTTCCCCGGAACCCTAGGGTTCCACCAGCAAAGTCCAGGGGTTCCACCAGAAGTTATACAAATCCTACCATCGACAGTATATTTTTACTCTCCTGTGAAAATATGTGAAAAGGGCTCCTCAAGCCACTGGAATACAATCTTGGGGTTCCGCTCCACCAAACAGGTTGAAAACCACTGCTGTAGGGGGTGGGGGGTTACCCGTGCAATTTATGGTGCTTGATGAAACTTGATATACCTTTTTTGCAGCTGCTGAGTGGCAAATTGTTAACTACTAAATTGATATTCCTTCCTGAAGCTTTGGAATGCTGTAGATATAATCTCATACTTTTTAGGCTTATTGGAAAAAAATGAAAAACTGACATGGAAAAATGTTGTTGAGCCAATTGAAAGCATCACAGACAGGATACGGATATCTTGGGGAACAGTTTCTCATCTTCACAGTGTCAAAAATAGTGATGCTTTCAGGGAGGCATATTCAAAGGTAATTATTACAGGGCCATGGCTGGTGTCTGTTCCCTGTGAAATGATTTAGTAAATTTTACAGTTGGATTAGGTTTTCTGCTATGGTTAGGAGGTGCCATTTCAAAGCCTATCTCTATCAATTGTTTTAGAACCAGGATCCAGAAACTGTGACATTGTGATCCCAGATCACACAGCAATAGGAATGTGTGGGGAACAGGAGGGAAGGAATACAACAAAAATACCCTAACTATGATATCAGATCATCTACCTCAATTTGCTTAATATCTAACTTCACTTGTGACTACAAAAATGTGTCTCATTTACCAATAACTCTGTTGAAACTGGTATTTTCACTGATAAGCTAAATGTAGGTCTGGTGTTTCAAGTATTTGTGAATGGTCTCACTGTCAAAAAGTTGAATCCTAGACCAACTCCATTCTTTTAGTTTTAAGTAAAATATTTGAAAGATTAATGTATTAGTGACTCTAAAAACTTCTGAAGATACTTTCATCATTGTTCATCATTGTTTAAAATAACAAGTCTTTCCTAGATTATGATAGATTTGGGTGCAGAATATTCATTGATCTACAGAAAGTTTTTCAATATCATTAAGCACAAAATGCTTTCCATATTGTAAACTAACAGTGTCCAAACTATGACCTTTGGCCCATATATTGGCCACCTGCTGCCTGCAGTGTACATTTTGAATTATAGGCTTAATTTGTTTTGAAGTGTGTTTTACATGTAGTGTGTGGCCTGCCTGATAGTTTTTCTGTGTTTGCCCCTTACAAAGAAAACTTTGAGTTCCCCTGCAGTAAGCTGTGATGTGCTGCTTTGCAATCTGGAACATTATGGAATCATAGGACAGTCTCTGAATTAGCATACATCATATCTAAATGATTGCAAGCAATTTGTTCTGCAAATGGCCATTCATTTTCTATATCTAATATATTATGTGGTGTTCCTTAAGGGTCAGTGCTAGGTCCCTTGCTATCTTTAACTTATATAAATGACCTAGCTTATCAATTCTGTTAACAGTTTTCAAATTTGCTAATGGCACCAATGTATATTTTGAAACTAGTGATCTCATTAGACTGGGCAACAGTCAATTAAAGAACTTAAAAGGAATAAAAAATAGATGGGTTGCTATGAACTTGCATTGAATATTGACAAAACTAACATTGTACTGTTCCATTCACCCAAGAAGAACTTGCCAGATTTGACTTCTCTAAAATTTGGGGAAAATATAAAAGACAAACAAATTTGTTATATTCTTGGGCGTCCTCATTGACAAGCACCTTTTCTGGAAATACCACCCTTGTGAACTTCACAAGAAACTCTCAAGAACCACTGGACTTTTCTTCAAATGAAGGCATTGGATTCCCTTGTCAACCCTCATCTGTCTCTGTAGTTCACTTTTTCATCTTTTCTGAATTATGAACTTATTGCTTGGGGCCTTATGGACTTATTATATTCGACACCTACATTTCTCTAATATTTCTTCTACAATAGAAAATTCTTAGATGTATACAATTTCAACTAAACTCCGTCCATTCCATTTTGATAACAATTTCACCATGGATTCTTCTGCTTATAAGTTTGAAACTGGTCAGAAGTGATCAAATCATTTCCCTGAAACGGACGACCATCTATGGCCTCAAAGCAGTACAGTTTTTTGCTCTAAGTTACGAAGTACCTTTTCACTTTTTGTATGGGTTGCTAGTTCTGTTAATTATTGTAGTTTTATTGTATTGTTTTGTTATTATGTTTTAGATTAATGAAAGATGAAATAAGACGAATGAAATTAGGAAAACTAAGGAAAAAGAGTGGAATGAGGAAGGAATCGATTCATTTATTTAAATACTTATACGAAAGAATAGCTCTTAGTTTTACATGTTTTACAAACAAAAACAGTTTAGCAGTAAAGCGATTCAGCGTCTTGCTTACAAGCTCTGGGTTCGTCATTGCCTCAGTTTCATAAAGCTTCATCTTTTTTGTCTCGTTTGTAGTGTTCAGTGCTTATTAAAAATGAATTTTTTGTCTTTGGTCTCTGTCTAAGAGTAAGGTTGTACATAGTCAAGATTTGCAAAGCAATATTTGAGATCCTTTTGATGGTTTTCTGAGCTCTGTTTCTAGAGTTTCATATAGATGGGGTCTTATATGTAGGTATTACTTGGTTTTGATTTTTGAGGACTGTCGGGGGAGCAAATGCCTGTCAAGCAGATATTTTGGTATTCTGTGACGATATTTTGGCATTCTGTGACGATATTTTGGCATTCTGTGACGATATTTTGGCATTCTGTGGCGATATTTTGGCATTCTGTGACGATATTTTGGTATTCTGTGACAATATATTTTGGCATTCTGTGACGATATTTTGGCATTCTGTGACGATATTTTGGTATTCTGTGACAATATATTTTGGCATTCTGTGACGATATTTTGGCATTCTGTGACGATATTTTGGTATTCTGTGACAATATATTTTGGCATTCTGTGGCTTGATTCTATGAACTAGAATGTAGATAATCTGCAAATTCATAATTAAAATGTCAGCAAGTTTACCACCCATACCCCTCTAGATATGTGCAGAGATCTACCATTATTTTTCATCCTTGGACTCTTTCGAAGTTTGTAAGTTTGAGGTGGAAGAGCTGAAAAATCAGTATTTATTTTCTTGTTTATCCAAAATTTCTATAGTGGTTGATGATTTCAGGTACAACCAGAAGTTGTTACGCTGTTGACAAGAATCAGCCAGAGCAAACCAGTTTATGATGCATTCAAGGTAATCACCTTCCCTATTCCTTATCATCTTCATCATCTTATATGTCACATCTCTCCATATTGGGGCGTGTCCTTTAGAAGCTAGGGAGGACTTGAAATAAGACGAAAAAACGACCAGTCGTCACGGTGATCTGGTTACCATCACTTCAAAATAGAGAAGTTTGTGTTATGGTTGTATTTAATCCCAGTCCTTGCAAAAGTTGGCAGCCACAATGAACGCTAGGCAATAGGTATGAAGCAGTTACTGGCCGTTTTCGGCGATATTTCACCGATACTGCTCTTGTTTCGAGCTCTGGAAGGAAGCATTTCCCCCCTCTCTCTAATCCTTAAGCACAGAAGTAGAGCTGATACTATCTTATCGTTCTTTTTTTTCTCAAAAACAAGGACAGTTTCATATGGCAGTGAGTGTCTCTTTTTCGAGGAAGCATGTTTTGGGAATTCCGCCCCAAATAATATCAAGCTATCAGCTTTTAAGAAATCAATGAAGAAATGGAGAGGGGAGAATTTTAACTATCAATTTTGCTACTAGTGACTTATCACATTTAGGTTTCTTAATATTTTATACTAGACTCTGTATTGTTAACCTAGTTTAGTTCCTGATGCAGGTATTTAGGTGCTATTTATCATGCCAACTTTAGAGAATTTTAGCTGGAAATTAAGAGAGAATGCGTTTGAATTGTATACACATCTTGATTTTGGCAGTCAATCACAATATTACGTACATTATTATATTTTGAAGATTCTTGCAAATGGCTCATCCCAGTTGAATGAGGCCCAACGGCGGATTTTGGCATCCGCAATAAAATCAGCCTACATTAGTGGTGTTTCCTTGGAAGGGAAAGACAAAACCCGTTACAATGATATTATACAGGAGCTTGTGAAGCTGTCTACAAAGTTCAGGTAATGATGCACCAGAAGATGGATCCACACGCTTTTAAACTTGTGACCGAGCAAGATCGTGGACCAAACTTTTCATGATTTACAACAGCTGTGCCATTTTTCACCAGTTTTAGGCAGCTGGGGAAGCTTGGCGCTTTTTGTCTTTAGAGATGCACTTATCGCAAATTTTGTAATGCAGTACCTTACCCCAATTACGCCAGCCCTAATAACGCCCACCGTAAGGTGCTCTTGTGCTAATTTAAGCCCTGTAAGTAACTCTATCACTCTTTCATATTTCTCATTGCCAAACATGGCTCACATTCTTTTTCCTAGTGAAATGACCCTCCACCAATCTGTGTCAATTGTAACTTCCATATCATCAATTTCCCTTGCCCTTTCCCACCTCTATTCGGCCTGGCCATTCCATAAGTATCTACTGGCTATTTCAGTTGTTGTAAACATGCTCTTATTCATTTATTATTATTGTTATTATTATTAACGCTTTATTTACAACGTTGGCATTATTTGAATTTTCGCTTAGAAATATTTAGTTTGCTCATGATTATGTACGATATTCGTCAAAAGTCCAGGAACACTTTGCGCATTTTTATTCTGCGTTATCTATTTTCCCCCCTCCTTTCCCTCCCTGCACAATGTCGTTTTTGGGAGGAGTATATGCGATAACGGAAAATTTTCACTTGGAAAACAATTCCAGATGCCCTATGGATGAAACAACATTGTTTTAGGGTGGTAGGGGTGTGTAAGTAGCGCGAGGATGGGAAAGCTGGGAGAATTATTGTTTTTTATCGTCTTTAAATTTTAACCCCAGTGACCTTTGGCGTGTATTGTATAGGCTAGCTGGCTTTGGCAGAATGGCTTGTGTGACTAGTACTTGTTTCTGTAGACTGAATAAGCATTCCTGAAATGGTGCAGCAAATTTATCTTTCAGTAACAACAACGTGGATGCAGTCAAAAGCTTTGGCATTACCGTAAAGGATCCAAAAGACGTCGAAGGACTCCCGGAGACACTCTTGGATCTGACAGCTACTACTGCTGCCAAGGATCTTAAGTAGGTTGAATTCTATTTCACGTGATACAAAGACCAGTCTTCTTTGATTGTTGTTAAAGGCCCAAAGGCTGCAATGAAAAGACTTCTGCATGTGAGGCCTTCTTGCTGACTGTGATTTGGGTAATTTCTATGACTTGGTAGTAGCTTTTGGTGTTTCAACCGAATAGGCCATCGGGATGCTTTTAAGGGCAATCATTTAATGGATACTTGTTGCAAGCTGCTATATCTATAAAATCTCCTGTTAAGGCATTTATTGGTATATTGTGTTTCAGTGTGTCTGCAGACCCGAAGAAGGGACCCTGGAAACTAACTCTGGACGAGCCATGTTATGTCCCTTTCATGAAGCACAGGTTTATATGAATCTTCTTTATCTACACTATTGCAATGGTGATGATGGTGATGATGAAGGCAATTGTGATGATGATGATTATAGTGATGATGGAAATGATGATGATGATTATAGTGATATGGTAATGATGATGATGATGATGAAGATGATGATAATGGTGATGATGAAGATGATGATGATTATGTAAATGATGATGATTTTTGTAGTGATGATGGTAATTATGATGAAGACGATGATGAGGATGATAATCATGCAAATGATGATGGTGATTATAGTGATGATGATGATGATGATGATGATGATGATGATGATGATGATGATGATGATGATGATGATGATGATGATGATGATGATGATGATGATGATGATGATGATGATGATGATGATGATGATAATGATGCAAATGATGATGGTGATGATGATGATGAGGATGATGATGATGATGATGATAATGATGCAAATGATGATGGTGATTATAGTGATCATGATGCTGGTGATCATGATGCAGGTGATCATGATGCAGGTTATGATGATAGCAATGTAATGATATTGGTTGTAGCTATCGATTGTAATGGCTTTCTTTTCCCCCATTCACTCATCATCCAAATATGATTTTCCTCCTTAACTGATTGGCATTATTTCTCATGTTCCTTTTTTTGTAGTACCAACCGACCAATCAGAGAAAAACTCTACAAGGCCTTTATCACCAAAGCATCATTTGGTGATAATGACAACAAGGATATCATTGAAGCGATAAGGAGGCTAAGGTGCGTTCTCTCTCTCATTGTAAAATTATCTCAGGGGTGATGCCAGAGAACAAGTATTGTATTTGGAGGTCTATGTTGTGAAGTATGCAAGATGTAAATAGGAGTGAAAGCTGTAAACATTACGAAGTAATGGGAAATAATTCTTTAAGTTTGCAGTTTGCAGTGCTCGCACTGTTTCATAATTAAAGACATTGAGATGATTTGGCTGAATTATGGGAAAACCAGTCCTCAAGCGCCGACGATACCATTGTATTTTCAGTTGTACATATTTCTTCACAGTTGCAAGCGACTGCAACAACTTTCAAATTTCATAGTAACATCATCTGGGTCTTCCGCTTTTTTCATTTGCCCCAGGCCCCCAACAGTTCTTGGTGGGCCTGCTCAGTGGTAAGTTTCAGTTAAGGATTATGCTTTTGGTTTTATATCTAGTTATTAATATATTTGAAGGATTTAGTATAAAATTGTTGCATTGTCAATAGAACTTAGTAATGGGCCATGGCGAAAATTGAACAGAAGGAAACCTGCATCCGTGCGAATATCGAAGAGCATGGAAGTTCTGCAGATAGATATTTACATTGAAAAACTGTCTGGATCTCAGCTTTCGTTGTTTTGTTTTTCAAGAAACGAAAAGGCAAGAATCCTTAACTTCACTGACTTTGCACATTTATCGTTGGATACAAAAATGGCGGAGTCCCCAGAAGCTGTCATAGATATGCTTACCAATCTGAAAGTAAAAAGTAAACCAGATGCGGAGCGTGAAGTTAAACAGTTAAAAGTTAGTAATTTTTTCGTTAATGGATGACTCATCGATTGGTATGTTGCACAGAGTTGTGTTCTTTGGATATCATCACTTTGATCATTACAATCATCTCCATTATCATCACGATCATGATTGAAGGTTAATCCATATACCATTCCGTTCGTTGGGCAGTGCCTGTTAGAGAGGACACTTATCCTGGGCTATGAGCATAATGAGGTGCCTTTAACTCCCCAGTGCTGCCATTGGGTACTCTTTCGATGCTGCGTGGGCAGTGAGCGATCATCCCTACATGATACGAGAGTTCGGCTCAAACCATCGATTTTTGGCATTGTAGTTGAACGTTTTGACCACTCGGCCATTCTGTGAGGCACCATATAGGTCAGTTTAGGATTACTGCAAATATATACGTCATTGTTTGCAAAGATATATGGCTACTGCGCCTGCAATCATCTTGGTCAGTAACAGTGCCAATTAAAGAGGTCATCAAAGTTGGCGCTTGAGACTAGTGAGGATTTTGAGGATTTTTTCGGTACGTTTATACTTTCTGCTGGCTGAAATTAGTCAGAAGTTAAGAAACATTTAAGAAACATGGGTAGGCTGAGCTTGGAAAGTAGACTTGAAAAAACAGTTGTGGTCAGAATTTTTTTATTGGGTAGAATAATCTCATATGATATCCATCTCTTAACTGTTTTTAACTGCTGTACGAAAATGTTTAAAAAGTCTTTAAAAGTTTGCAAAAGACCTACAGTGCTTCCATCATCATCTAATTCTACACTCATTTCTTCCTCCAATCCATCACTCTTGATCATTTTCATAGGCTAATCTCCAACAATCTGTGGCGAAACATCATCCAACTCCTGGTTATCTGGAGTATTTGATGGTTGGATTTAGAATTGAGACTGGCGGGACTTGGTAATTTAGTAGACCCTCTGGTTGCACTAGGTTATTATCGGTTTTTGCTGTTATTAAAAGCTTCAAGAATGTTGAGAAACTTTTGAAGCTGGAATTGGCAATATATTAAGAAACCAGGCTGAAAGCAGAAAATTTGTTTCTATCAAAGAAAACGTGTACGGTATGCGTCAGAAAGTGGATTCCCCTGTCCTACTGAACGATCAAGAAGTTCCGGTAGAGATAACGTTCACTGACCAAAATGATTCCAGGCGCAGTAGCAATATTTGCAAACAATGCCGTATATTTGCAAACAATAACGTATATATTTGCAGGGAATGACGTATATATTGTCTGGTAATGACGTATATATTGGGGCAGGCAACGCCCTATATATTTGCAGTAAGACTGTATATACCGTAAAAGCTCTATTAATCCCTGGGGGGCTTATTTATTTTTGGCAGTCTTAGAAGGAGGCTTATTAGAGATGGGGCTTATTATAAACACGAGGCAAAAATTTATAAATCTGTTCTTATGCACTCTCATGGCAAGATTTATAAAGCAAAAACTTTGCTAGCAGCTGCGTAGGTTTGTGCACACTTAGTCAATTACAACACCCTCATCTTCATCAGAATTATCTGGTTACATTGTTAGTACTGGGACATCTCCTAAAGAAATTTCGTCTTCTGGAATTTCTTCAAAAGGACCAACATCAGTATCCTCAAGGGTATTTCAATGACATATATATTTGCAATGACCTAAATTGTCCTATATGGGGCCTCATACCATTCACCCATCACAATCATGTTTATGGTTATCAACAGTCACTTTGATTGGCATCATAATCATTATCATCGTCATCATTGTCAAGGGGGTAAGTTTTGATGAAATGATCTATAATGATTGATCAAATTTGATTGATCAAACGATCAAATGTGATTGATAAAACGGTCAAATATGATTGATCAAACGATCAAATATGTTTCATCAAATAATCAAATGTGATTGATCAAACGATCAAATATGATTGATCAAATGACCAAATGTGCTTGATAATGTTCAAACGATCAAATATGTTTGATCAAACGATTGATGGAAAGCAATCAAATGATCACTGATTCGTTGCAGTCATTATGGAGTTCTCCCGCTTGCAAATGAGATAATAAACTTTTCAGTCAGTTTTCCATGTTATTGTTATGTTATTCGCCTCATAGGAGTTTGCGCTAAAGACTGACCCGAAATTGGATCTACAACTTTGGGATGTGCCATATTACGCTGAAAGACAGAAAGAAGAATTATTTAGGTAGAATGCAATCCTTTACATGAATACAAATGGCCTGAAAGGCTCAATGTTGGCTTTTGATTGTCTTGACCTAATATCGCAACTAGATCTTTAAAGCTTTTATGACGTGGTCTTTCAAAAACCTGATATTTTCTTCTCTGCTTTCCCTTTGTTGATATTCTGGTATATATCCTTTACTGACGTTGTGCCCATACCCAAGATTATTAATGTCTTAAATGTTAATTTCATCGCAAACATTAAAGAGATAACAGTTTTGTTGCGATGAGATATTGAATTCAATGACTCCTGTAATGTTCAAGGTGGTCTTGCCTAGCCTCCTCGAATTGTTGCAGTTGGTTACTGATAGCGCCATACAATACTACCTACCATAGATCCTCTATTTAGCCCCCTGGTCGCTTTATTATGTTTGATATTTAGACAGGGAGTTTATGTGAGGCGAGGGTTTACTGGAGGGGGGAAGCTTGTAGGATTATCTGAAGTATGCCTCAGTGAAAAAACCGTTTTCAGCACTCATTTTCTTCATGATATAAAAACAGTGGTTTAAGTATAAGTATCAGTTTTGCGTAAGACCTACATCAACTTCTGTGATAGGAGCTTGTTGGGGGGGGGGACTTTTTCAAGAGGGGACCATCGCAAGGATTTGCAATAGATACTTAGTTACCTTAAAAGTTGTTTTAGTCGTTTTACTGGAAAAGGCAACGTATCAATCTCTTAGGAAGAAAGGAATTCAACTTGAGAGAGCACGTCTCTAAAATGTATTTACAATAAGCTACACGTTTGTTTGGTTAAATAATTTTTATCTCATTGAGAGCATTCGTTTCCCTTCTTTCAAGAATCAATTTGAAATAAACTCCACCATTTTTGCTGCTAGTCAAGGATTTTCAATTGATCTGTAAAATGAAACCAGGAGAGAGGCTTGACTAAAGAGAGGCTTGACCTTACGATCCTCAACTTTGTATTTCGAGTGCTCTAGCAATTCAGTTATTGGTTTACACTTTTCTTCGCACCGCCTTTCTCTTTGCTTTTAATCGCTCTAGAATTTACTATTTACGCAAGATATCACATTTTTCAGCCTAAAAGAGGAAGATATACGATCTTACTTTCCATTACCAAGGTAATTAACTGATTTGTTTTGATTTGTTCGCCTCTATCAAAATTTCGAGTGTGGCTCACATCTTACCTTAATCCGCGTTTGGGCCTTGTGACATGAATACTGGACTCTTGCCAAATTAAAATCCTGTCGTTTCTATCCCATTTACTGTCCTAATCGACATACACTACATTTCTTGATTACATTGCAAATTTGACAAGTCCAAATGGAATTCTAAGCTTTGAAATATCATTCTTTTTATGAGGATAATTAAGATGACCATCCGAGCTTTGATTCTGACACATTTTGTTATATTGCTTTGGAAAGGAAATGAGATTTTGAACCAAAAAAGAGGTCATTCATTAGAAGTAAAGCTACTGATATTTCATCATACTATCAGTCGTATCTCCACTTAAGTAGGATTCCGGATGTCGAGTGCGATTTTGCGAACGCTCAGATGTGGACTGGGTACAGTGAATTTGCATATAAAGCCTGAGATTCATATTCAAGTTGTGACGGTCGTTCACTAAGCAAAAAACATTGACCTCAGCTCAGTGGGTATTCGTTCACTGTCTAGTGGCATAAGCATAACAAGTATGAAGGGGATATTGGTTAACAATGAATTCGACTCCACAAGGGTCAAAAGGGGCCTAGATCTCTTTAGTTTGTGATTTGTTGTTTGTAACTTTTGCCTCACAGGGTTCTTCAAGGCTTATTCAATTTGTCCTCCGAGCTGTTTGGCATTGAGATAAAGGTGAATTTCAATGCATTTGTAAATATTTTCGATTATATTTGAAGAATTTTGAATAGATCTGACGTCTTGCTTAGCCTGCATTGTGCTTTACCTGTCATGCTCTCTCTTCTTAACTCTCAATAATCTTCTTTAGCCATGCCTTTGTTCTTAGGGCCCTCGCTGTTTCCCTCAATCTCTACATAGCCACATTTACTCAATCTACGTCAACTGTACGTCCTCTGTGGACTAGACGAGCATCTTGAAAAAACAGCAAGCACAATTGACCCAAACCTTCCTATTCATTGTTGCTACTTACGTATGTTAGTTTAAAAGCACATAGCGTAGCTTGGAACCCACTAGAAGACAGGATAACGTAGTATCCTGTTTTTATTTGTAGGCACATTGTGTGCAACCCTATCCCTACTCTGTGCCTGCAATATACTGCTGATATTTGAGATGTTAAACATAATTAACAGAAGGAAAGGCCGTAAAATTTACATATCATGCATAGTCATGACTCGTCTTGAACCGGAGGCTCATTGCATGTTAAGGCCACTTTCGAGAGGAGGTCGTTTCTTAATTTATCACAGATACAGTTTGATTGCATAAAATTGACCAGAGCCTACCTAACCGTTATCCAGATTTTAATCCTCACTTCTTACCTGCTCACCCTTTTACCTTTATTCTTGGCACTGCAGGAGTCACCTGGTGAAGTAGACATTTGGGAGAAATCTGTGCAGTATTTCAAAGTATTTGATAAAAATGGTTGGTGATTTTTATTGTCTGTTGTCTATATTTCTCTGTTATCCCTTCTCATATCAGAAGCGTCTTTAGAGGCATTTTGCTGGTTTTGTCTTGCTTTGAATTGAATAAATGACATTCAAGGGAACTAATTAATGGCTGGATAGCTGGGTTGATAAGGCAGTTGGGAGGAGAAGTTTGAAATAATATGTGTCATGTTAGGCACATAGAGCTGTTCGATTATGGTTGAAGATAGTTACCCTTTTTTTACAAGGCACAGGACTTGGATAAGAAATTTCATTCTCTTTGATTTTGAAATTGTATGAACTATCTATGGGGTCCGATACGGGTTTTTCATCATCATTATTTCCTTTCATCGATGGCAATAGATATATATCAACGTTGGAAGAAGCAATGATGCCCCTCAAGGATTGTTTTAGAAGTCGTTCATGCTGTTCAGCGGTACATCTTTTACTTCTGTGAAAATTTTTCCGCGTTAGCATGAACGATTGAATGATTTACTCCCTTTCCTCTTCTACTTTAGGAACATTCCTTGCTTCATTCTATCTTGATCCTTATTCTCGGCCAAGTGAGAAGAGAGGTGGTGCCTGGATGGGACCTGCCATATGTAAGTTTTGTTTTTCCGTTTATTAGTTATTGAATTTGAGAAAAGCCCATTTAAATACTAATCCAATTTACTTCGTAATTTCAAACAATGGGATCTTCCTTCGTGTGGAACACTTGAACAACAAAATTCTTTGACTGGATGTGTACTGAATGTTGTCAGTGGTCTTAACATACCCAAGTTGTAACCGATGTTTTCTATCAACTTCCCACGACTGGATTATGAGATCAACTGTAATGCGGGTGCTGACCGAATTTCACGTCTAATCTTGGTTGAAATTCTTGTCAGCAAATACGAACTTTATTTATGAATCAGTACAGAAGAAAAATACAATAATTCATAGTCATAGTATTTTTCAAAACGTATTTGTCCTATGGATACGTTTTCATTGATGATATCTACGTTTTTGCTGCCAATTTGGATAAGTCTTGTTGTCTATGCGATGCCATAGTATACCGTGCTGCTCATATTTAAGACGAGAACTCAAATCCAGATTACTGGAGACCGGAGAAAACTTCGAAGTTTCGGGCGACAAATTGAGGACTGACTTTTATTTAAATTATGTAAATAAATGTGGCACTCTGTGGCGTTAGATTTGTTCTTTTTTTATCAAGTTTTCTTCTTCAGCAGTGATGATTGGAGATATTGTACGAGACAAAATTTGAAGCATTTTGATTGTAATAACGTTGGTAGTATCGTTGAAATGCTAAAACACAATTCAATTTCGATAGGGAGCAACTTTCAGTCAATTTTCTAAACATTTACTGCTGTTTACGTCTAGCAATTTCAATCTGTGTATTTTATTTCATCATCAGATGTTGAGAGTATCAATATTAATTAGATCGGTGAACGCATGATTTTTTTGTTCACATGGTGTATAAGGAAGCTTTTTAATGCCATTTTGCCGTTCACCTTGAAAACTATAGCTAGTTGATTCAGCCCATTATCCTGCAGAAAGTCAACAAGTAACCATCGCATGCTTTTTTCAGCTCGAAGTGAGAATTTGAATCGCACTCCAATAGCATACGTGATATGCAATCAAAGCCCTCCAACTGATGTGAAGCCATCTCTAATGACGTTTAGTGATGTGAAAACACTCTTCCACGAGGTATCCTTCTCTGCCGCTTGTTACGTCATCTCTCAAAGCCTTTCCAGCCTACTTTGGGACGGTCTTCCCTCGCACAATGTCGACTGTGTTCAGTTGGTTTTTTCAGATTTGCAGTGGGATAGAATGGAAATAGATTTGAACCTCCTTCAATCTCCGGAGCCAATTCTACATTATGATTTCTTCAAAAGAAATGCTTTCAGGTTTTAGAAATCTTCTTACCAATCACATATGAGCATATGTAGGTTGTTTGGCTTACATTTAGTAATGATTATCTGCAATAGAAGTCCATATGCACAAAGTTAAAAGGTAGTCTTTGTATGTCATAGATACAGCTGGGCTATAACACCTATGAAAAATCCTTGGGAAAATTACAAAAAAAGATAAAAACCATACTCCTCTCACCATTTCCATCCTTTCGCTTTACACGCACTCCCATCACCCTAGACAATGTTTCAATGTTGTTTGGTCCATGAGACATTTCAAATTGTTGTCCAAGTGAAATTTTTGTATTATTGTATGTGCCTCTCCCAAAAATCAACATTGTTTTAGGGGAGGAAGATAATAAAACGTTAAATGCACAATGAAATATAAAGTGTCCCAGAACTTTTGGCGACTATTGTGGGTTGGTGGCCATGTACAACTAATAAGCATAACTGTGGCCGTCACAGGCCTAGGACTACACTGGTGGCCACGTAGGCTGTACCTACGAACGGTATACCAACAAGACAAAGTACGAGCTAATGAATTATCTGGGGTATAAAGCCATTTGTGCAAAGTGGGTTCGTGTCCGGTTCTCTTCAAGAGTAACCGCATTTTTTTATTTTGTTTTTGCGTCAAGTGTTGGCTCAATACTATAGATAATTTTCACAAAATCAGATTCGATTGGAAATTTGATTATTGTCTTTGTTTTTTGCGCTCATCATATTAAGTTCTATTAGGTGAGAACTTTTCTTCATTTTTTTCCAGTTTGGTCACGGACTTCAGCATATGCTTACTACAGTGAAATATTCTGAGGCAGCGGGAACCAATAATATTGAATGGGACGCGGTAATCTCAACCTCCTTGACTTTGCATTTTCAATTAATTTTTATTTAATGTGGTTTGAGAAAGCTCCCCTGGATACGGTCTCTTGAAAAAATAATGCATTGAAAAGTTTGTGCCCATATTTATCGATCAGCGCAACTGTTACGCCAGTCTACCATGTAACTTTAAGGTCCAAGAGGGGATCAGATCAGCGCAAGTTGTGTGAAATTTGTGAACGTTTATTGTAATGCCTTGGAGATTCAAAGCACAGATCACACAAAGGGAAAGGAAAGAAGAACGCATAATATCAAAACTCTAAATGAGTGCTTGACTTCTTTCCTCTACTTGCATATATACAGCAACATAATCCGTGGTTGATATGGAAAATGTTGAAAGTGAGTTATGCCACCAAATTCATGAACTCTATCCCACAAATCATCTTTAATTCCAAGAACCTGTGGAATATATTGCCTTCCACTTCCTTCCTCGAGTCCTAAAACTTGTTTTATTTGAAATATAACATAAACAAACTCGATTTCGTCTCTGTTTCTCTTGCTATTTAGCTGCTCTTCCTTTTCTGGAGCTTTGTTATAGGTCCAATGCCTTTCTCCGACATTACATACTAATAAAGAAATAAATGCCCTTAAATAAATGAAGATTACTACTTGCCCCCCACCACCATTTCTTTGATCATAGAGTAGGTAATATATTTGGAGTAGGTAATATATTTAGAGTAGGTAATATATTTAGATTAAGTAATATATTTAGAATAGGTAATATATTTAGTTCTCTATACTGGTGTAACCTCCTTTAGGTTGAAGTACCATCTCAGTATATGGAGAACTGGGCGTATGACTGGGATACGGTTAAAATGGTTAGTGGTCATTACAAGACAGGGGAACCACTGCCAAAAGAGAAATTCGATCAGCTGATAAAGGGTTAGTTGGGTATTTTGTCTCCTTGTCTTGTTTCTCATGCTTGAAATGCTTGACGAAATTTGTAGCAAAAGAAGTGTGAAAATACGTAGGAAGGATTTGGAACGCGGGAGAGCGTAGGAGCTAACATTCACATATGCCACACCCTACATCTAACAGCCACACCCTACATCTAACAGCCACACCCAAGTGTACTAAAATTGCTTGCTTTACTGATATATCTTTTGCAATTAAAGAGAAACAGGAAAGGTCTATATAGCATAATACAGAATGTAAAGGAACTGATTAGTTTCAACACACATTAAGATGGGGCACTCTGATTTTGCTTTAGTGCCTTACAGTTTTGGCCCCAGGTAAAAGCCATACTTGAAAATTTTCAGGGTAATTTTTTCAACACCTGCAAATATTGCGGCATATGCCCCCCACCGTCTCTGGCCGCTTCGCCATGCTCATGGTGCCAATTTATCAGAATCGATGATATAATAATTGTTAATTTGAAACCAAGTATTCAGAGTCGATAATATAATCATTGTTAATTTGAAACCATGTATCAAGACATTTTGGTTCCATGATGTCATCGTATCTTCCATCCTAGAATTGAAGTGCAGCCTTTGTATACTTTATCTAGATTACATTCTCAGAGAGTATTTTCATCTGAATGTTAAGAGTACGTTGTTTCCTTCAACAGCTCGAAGATACATGGCAGGTTCTTCTATGCTCCGTCAGCTTTATTTTGCTGCAATGGACTTGGAATTTCACATCAGGTTGGCAAAATTTCCATATCCTTAAGTATATCAATATTTCTTCCATTATGTAATATGCCATTCAGTTTCCAACTGCCCAATGTACTTATGTCTATATTCATAATCACTCAATGTGAATTTCTTTCTCAGCGCCTTCGCATAGTCACTTTTTGCAAGTGCAGGACTGATTTAGATTGTCAATGATAAGGTTGCTTCGTCATTCGGCATTGCGGACTTTCTGCGTTTTGACATTGACTGAATTGTACTCTGCCTGTGTCAGCAATGAATTCTCTCTGCCTTCAATTCGAATGTCAACTGGCAGGCTTATCTGCACGGTCAATAATTAACAGTTCGAACCTCCTTCCGATTTGACCAAGACTCTAAACTTTCATTCGTGTTCGTGTTATAAATTCTTAAAAGAGGTTTCTCGGCTGCAGCTGACAAATACCACTTGCAGTCCGCAGTAGAAAAAGCTGGACAGTAATATACAATTGCTCAAGAGGACCATAACAGAGATTACACTTTGGGTTTCAAATGGATTCAAAACAGCCTCTATGTTTCGGTTGTTTTGAAAATTACTAATTACGAGTAAAACCACTCTCTTACACTATGGCAATAGTTTTGTTTACCTCGCTTTTTATTGACAATTCATGATTAGTCACTCTTCCTACGGTGTTCCTCACAATATCCATGTGTTACGTTTTTTAACCCCAATTGCTCCCCAATGATTATTTTCAGAACATTTTCCAATCCCCTCCCCCCGTTTATTCACACCCCCTTGATTATCAGTGCTCAAGAATACATCGTCGATCGATACCTCCTTTATAGCAGCGTTGCCAATTAATTTTCAAACAGAGCCAAATGGAAGTGTTTAGTGATTATTGAAGACCAGAATTTACATATGGCCTTATCTTTCTAGTGTTGTCTTTTGAATTAGGAACGAACTATCGCTGTCAAGTCTTTGGACGACAGTTTCCTAGTAGGGTACTGCGAGTCCTGTATAGTTTGCACCCTTGATTATGACTCCAATTTCACTCGCAGTAACGACCCTTGGCGAGATGTAATGAAACGAGTGTCAGATGAATACACCGTCATCAAACCTTTGCCTGAAGACATGTTCCCTTGCTCCTTCACGCACATCTTCGCAGGTGGCTACGCAGCTGGCTATTATTCCTACAAGTGGGCTGAGGTGAGTTGCTTCACACCTTTGAAAGATATCGATTTGCCGGGAGGCGCATTTCAAACTATGTTTATCTTGTCTTGGGCAGCATAGCCACCAAATGTTTGAGAGCCCTGATCTGGTCTACTTCCTCCCAAACTAATTGACCAATCATCATGCAAATTGGGCCTAAATATGACTGTGGAACGCATGCGTGGTCAAAATCCTGAATGATGATTGGTCAGTTAGGTTGGGAGAAAACAGGCCTAACCAGAGCTCTCAAACATTTGGCGACTGTGCTGTCTTGGGCAGCATTGAATAGGAAAGTTGACAGTTTGATTTTCTGTCTGATTATAGGTCATGGCAGCGGATGCTTTTTCAGCTTTTGAGGAGGTTGGTTTGGAAAATAGGAAAGCTATAGCCAGTGTAGGAAAGAGGTATGATTTCTAGCCATCATTAAATTTAGTTATCTTTACTATATTTTGCTGCGCGATTTCAGTTTAAAGTGTAAGGGGTTGACGTTAGCGGAACTTGCGCAGTATTCGTGTCTTATTTTGTTGCCGCTACGTTACTTTAGTGCATTGAACGCAATAAGGATACGGGTGTGATTTTGATTCAGAGCTTTTCCTCAAAACTTCAGCCAAATCTTTACGACTAAACTATCAATAGTTAATAATAAAGCAATTATTATTTTTGTCTGTTCAGATTTCGTGACACATACCTGGCTCTTGGCGGTGCTCGAGACCCAAAAAAGGTTTTTGTAGATTTCCGGGGACGTGAGTACAAAACTGATGCTTTACTTCGCTACTATGGCCTAAAATGAACATGTAAACGTAATGATATGTAGGAAAACTAATATCAATTTCTGTTTATTTGATCATGTAATTGTGCCTCGAACTTCTGATGCCCAAGTCGCACGTAGGAACCCATTTCTCCACCTCCCTGCTAAATTGCCTAATACCCGCACGTGTACTTTGAGGCCATCGGCCATTGACCCGTGTGCTTTTCGTATGCAAACTATCACATTAAACTCCAACTGAGGCGGATAACACACAGAATATTGGTAACTAAGAAATATTTTTCATAGGAAAATGTAACTATACCCTGAGCTCAGTCACAATTCCTGAAATCCCTCGTCCAACTCTCAAACTGTTTATTACCTTGAAACATGTCCCAAATTCTAGGGGGTAACCTTGGTTTTTTGGACTTAAGAACACTCTTTGCCCTAAAAGCATGGGCATGCTAGCAAAGTCTGAGGGAGAAGATGCAGAATATGCGTGAGAGTGCGAGAGACGCGGGAATTGTCGCAGATTCACTTTAGAATTCCTGCTGTGTTCAGAGAGTTTGCCAAACCAACTGACTTCAATCTGTTTAAAATACCTTTTGTGTATGTACTATATCGTGAATGTTTCTACGAATACAATGTTAATAAAGGTATACAAAAATAAACGAGGATTAATACACAAAAATCTAAGACTATTCCCGGTTAAATTATCATAAGTATGACTTCAACATTTGTAATTCAATGGTTCTTCTTTTTCTTCGTTTTTACTTAAATGCTCTGCTATTCCTAAACATAGGCTGGTGCGTGTGCTGGTAGGAATCAAGTATGTTTAAAAATGTATACTTATGTCTTGTACCCTCTATAAAGTCTAGAACAGAAGGGTAATCGAACAAAATTTTAGAAAACTTTTTATTACTAATAGTTTTAAACGTTTTCAGTTTTTGTATTTTTTTGCATAAAGCAATACTATGGTCCAGTCGTTTCTCAGGTACTAGGCAGAGCTGCCCTCGTCAGCAAGTGAGATGCTCCTACTAAAACTATCTTCGGGATTTCTTCGATGTTGATCCTTACAGGAATCTCTGATACATAAACATTCATTTATTGTTTTAGAAGGCCCAAAGCTCCATCAATGACAGGAGCAATATTTGTTTTCATTTTCCACATTAGTACCAATAGTAGTGGTATTACCTTCCTTTCATTGTCAGAATAACCTCCAACATAACCATCCGGGCAGCATATTGTATTTTTATGAAGCAGAAACAAACCCAGGACCAATCCTAATTTGATTTCATTGCAGTTAATTCTAACTACATGTTCCTTAATCTATCGTTTTTACCTAAGCTAGCCAAATCAAACTACCCTTGATAGAGAGACTTGATATTGATAGCGAGGTTCAATATTGATAATGAGGTTTGATATTGATAGTGAGGTTTGATGTTGTATGATGATGTTTGAATTATATGGATGAAGTTTTAAGAAAATCACTAGTAGGATATTGGTTTATGACGTTGGAAGTTCTTAAAAATGTATGCAAAGTGGGTCAGTGATCTAAGATAGGTTCAACGCGCACTTTCTACCTATTAATGTTACTACTGAATCTCACGATCGAAGATGACAAGGGAATATCCATCATTGTAACAAACCACGCATGCCCAGAGAGCTAGATGCATGATCGCACGACCAAATTTGCAAAAGTGGAAGCCCACCTTAGGGCACTATCCAACACCCGAAAATGAAATTCGTATTTTCCGCCTCGTTCAGAATTTTCAGCTCTTGCGTCCTAAAGAGTTCCTTTAAGTAAGAAATTTCGCAGCACTTTGAAACTCGTGGCGTTTCAGTTGCTTTTTAAAAGTATTAACTGTTGGTAACTCAACGTATTTTTATGGGTGTTTTATTCAAATCTTTAAGCATTGAGTAATGACAACGCTTTACTCATGTTAGGCAAGCCGCCACACACATCTCCACAACTGAATTCACTTGAATTTCAGAGCGCTTTGAAATGTCTTCATTTCACAATCATAGTATGTGATTCTCTATTTTACAAGAATTCAATAAATATTTGTTATTATGAGATAACTACTTGGAATAGTATCACTGAAATTGCACAACCCAGCTGTTAAGGTCCAAAATCTATACAGTTGACAAAGGGGAGTTGCTGTCCTTAACTTCTGGCATGTTAGCACAACGTGAAGAAGGTGAAATCTACAGAGAAAATGAGTTAAACAACAACATCAATATAAGTGAATTAAATAGGTTTCAAAATTGAAGGGGATGCATAAACCTAAATATTGCTGATTTATAAACTACAGAAACATATTGACTGAACTCTAAAGCCTGGATTCAATCTAGTCATAGGAGATATGAACACGTCTCAGTCATTGGGGAATACGGCGTAGATGCATCGGGGGCATTCTCTAAATCGGATGTAAGTCTCCCTGCCGCATTGCCGATCAAATAACTGGGACGGATTCCAGTCGCTTATGAAGATATGAGACCGAAGCAAAAACACTCAGGCATTATCTTGAAGCATTAAATGCAAAGAGAGAGTGAGCTGCAGATATAAACAAAGGCTGTCTATAACGAAGAAATTTTACGCGATTTAAGTTTGCAGATGGCTGAAAAAGTATTGAGCTGTATGGAGAACTGGCTTACCTGAAACTCCATCGGCATTGACTGAGACCTTCGTTTCCTAATACGCTGATGCCCATTTGTATCTACACAAAAACAACGAGGCCTGATTGGCTCCATGCTTTTTGAAGGCTTGAGAGTGCTCTGGAAATTTCGGGGTTTGTCGCTTATCGTTTGTAGGCTGTTGTCATCTGCGCAAATAATGAATCAAATAAGATTTCATTTGGAAGTAACAGTGAGCCTGCGAAGCATCAGGTATGATACTAGCTCAACTACAGTTAAGCGTAAAGCCAATTCGGTATATACAACGCGAGGCCACACCTATTAAAACCTTTTGGATACTATACAATACACATAGGACAATATACAGCGACTACAAGGACTATGATTTGAAATATAGGCGAATGAAGCGGGAAATAGTGTGCAAATATTGTGACAGAACAGATGGAAATAGAAGGAAAAGTTCAACTAAGTTGTTAATTGAGCGCCACCGTGCGCCTCCAGTCGCCCATTAGAGTGAACACGGCAGTTGTTTGTTGTTGATAAATCTTATGTTATCTTAGTTTTTATTTATCTAAATTTTTATTTCAATTTTAACTTGCCATGGGGTTACTATGTATTGCCGTGCTCCCTTTGGTATTGTTCTGTAATTGTAATGTATGTCTATGTCAGTTTGTTTGTAATTTTATGATGACAAAACTAAACTAAGTTGTTTGAATGGATGACAAAATGTGCATCGAAACGAATTAGTTGAAATGAAATGAATGCAACCGAATTTTTGCAGAAATTGACTGAATTAAAACCAATCTCTTCTAGAAGTGTGAAAACAAATGTCAGAAAAAATGAACTTAGGTATAGACAACAAGATAAACGATTTGAAAGCGTGACCAATGGCTCAGTGGTAGAGCATTCGACGAACAAATTCGATGGTCTAGAGTTCGAAACTTGATAAAAATGGACGAATTAATACAAATAAGTGCAGTAAACAGAAGATAATTGAGTCTCGATTAATACCTGGTACTTGAAGAGTTTTCATCATCGGTTTTGAACACGGCGCATCTTTTCCTTTCTTTTTACCACAACCAGTGCCGTACTCGAACGGAAAGGAGAATGTAGTTCTTGTTCCCAACAAGGTTGGATACTGGGATATTATATCCCCTATGCTTAAGTCTACGTCTTTCTTTGCACCCGTTTTGTAGCTCCATGGCAGTGTTGCGACTTTCATCTCAACCTCCTCCTCATCAGGCATCAGTTTACGGCGTATGCTGTCAATCAGACTATCTCTTGTTCGCTTGTGCTCTCTGAAGTAGCCCTTGTGCACTTCTGTTGGCGATTCCGTCTCTGTCGGCCTATCTTCCTCTGCTTGTTGCGTTTGAGGTAAGGCTGCATCAGGCTCTTGAGAAGGAGTGCTATCGATTTTTATTTCGATTTGCGAGTTCACACTACCGTTTTCTTGCTGAAGAACATGACAATACATTCCAAGTGATATAATGCAATTACTACATACGAAATATATTTAAATATATACATATACATATACACCCCCACTTTATGAAAATCTAGAAAAATGTCCACCCCCTGCTAATTCGATCCCCCTACAATTAAGCACAAAAGAGTGCTTACGGTATCTTTAAGTTATACTGGTTGTGTACACGACAACAAATTATTTCTACAAGTTTGTTTAAGCTAGTCAAATGGCTCCTATCTGCAGGTCTCATTTCAAAAGAACATTTGTGCGTATCTTTACAGTCCCAAAATGGCAGCCTTCTGTATTCTATCAGGTACTTTATATATTCTTCCTTCTCCCAATCCAAGTTTTCTTGCATTCTGTTTCAGTGCTTTTAGTATTGACCCTAGTCCTCCCAATGTGACTGCCACCGAGAAGAACTTATATTCTTTGTATTGTTACGACATGACAGACATTGATTTTATACATACATACATATATATATATATATATATATATATATATATATATATATATATATATATATATATATATATATATATATATATATATATATATATATATATATATATATATATATATATATATATATATATATATATATATATTTCCTTTCTTTCTTTATCTCTGCTTTGAGGTTAGTTATCTAAAGGGACAGATATCTCTTATAATCGGCAAAGTTTCTTTGTGCTATCCCACAGCACAATGTCTTATTTATTATTTTCTATGAATGTGTGTTCTTTATTTGTCATATATTATGCCGTCAGTTACCAAAAAACATCACCCATATTGAGAGACTATAAAATATTGTTCTACGCGGTAAATTCATACCTTGTCTGTCTTTTCTGCTGCTTCTTCCATTGACTTCAACCTTTTCTCCGCATGAAAAGCTCGTTCTTCCATCAATTTTATTTCCTCGAGGACCTTTTCCTGTTTTTCCAATACCTCATTCAGCTCGGATCTCTGCTGCGCAGTCTCTAATTCGTACTTCTCTCGATAAGTGGCCAGGTTCAGTCGTAATTGGCAATTTTCCTTCTCAGCCTCGTCTCTAGCCAGCCTCACTTCTTGTAATGACTGGAACATCCTCTCACGATCTGCTTTCACTGCGCTCAAGGTGGCATTCAGGCGACTGACCTCATGCTCTGACCTTTCCATCTTAAAATTCTGCCACTTTTGTTTGTCTTCGAGTTCGCCAATAAACTTGTGCATACTCTGAAAACGGTTTGACATGTTATCACTGTTTCCTTGCAGGACAGTCTTTTCCTCTTTTAGTGCATCAAACCTGTAATTAATAAACCGGCAAAGTCCTATTGAGATGCGTAGAGGCAAATCAATCTAAAATATCCTTAACAAGCTTCAATACTATGACTGCACTTTAAACCTAGGATAAGGCAACTTAGAAGACCACCATTCAGTCACGCCCATTTCCGACAAAAACGCTTTTTTGTGCAATATACTTTTATGCTCATGGGCGGTGGAGCGGGGAGGCTGGGGGGCTACAGCCCTCCACTTTCTATGGCAAATGTAATTTAGTGAAGCCACCAATATTTGAATTCTGAAGACCACTATCAATGCCCAATACAACTGTTTCTTAGGCCTTACAGCATTTCCTATATTGGCCAGACCTAGAGAACATTTCTCAGTGAATTTCAAAGGGCATATTGCTTATCGTCCTTTGCTATGACATTCCTGCAATGTAGCCTACCAAATCAAAAGTAATTAAAATTCACATCTATTCAAATACAAATTAACCTCGCATTCAGCACTTCTGTCCATTTTTGAAACGAGTCCAGCTCCTGCTGCAATGACTCGTTCTCTTCACGTGTGATGTTGCATTTGAACTTCAGCTTGCACACTTCTCTTTTAAGCTCGTCTGTCTGCTCATTCGCAGATCTTGTCACCTTCAAAGAATTTGTCCTCTCATAATTGTTTATTATAGTCAACTCTCTGATCTGATCTTTGAAATCATCGTTTTTTGCCGTCAATTCAGAGATATTCTTCTTCAAGCTCTCGACCTGGAAAGGAATTGTTTCTGCTAATCCAGGACGAAAATACGCGTGCTTACTTTCATTCGTACCAGAACTCCACAGGAGATGTTAACATAAGCTCATGGAATACAACATAATCGATATTTAAGTTTATTTGAACGGCTTACTAGACAACGGTCGAAGCTGTAATTAAACCATATAGCCCCTCCCGCATGCCATTATTGTATGAAATTCATGGTGACCAGTTTTCCACCACTACACATATCAAATCATTTGATTGGGGCAAAGAAGTGCATGAGCATATATATAAATATGTGCATGGTCGTTCCCTAAATCACCGGAGGTAAACCCCACCCCACCCCACCCCAAAGCCCACCCATGGATCCCCGGTGCTCGTATATTTATTTCATGTTTGTTTATTTCATGTACAACACATAGACCATTAAATTGTTGTTGTTTGTTGCCTTTTAAATTTTATGAGATAAAAATAGAATTTGGATAAGTCACACATCAGATTAGACATAACTCACATGTAAGATCATTACACTGCTACAACGCGAGTCAAATATTTAGAATTCTCCTTAAGCTCAGCAAATTTGGAACGAATTGACCAAATGGGCGCTTCTGTTGGCTTTACCATCACATGGTGGCAACGCCTTATCAATTTTATTCTTCTTTTCACTTCACCATCCCCAATGAATGCTGCCTTTTGTTAACTAAACGTTTTTTAAGGACCAGCAAAATTGAGGTTCACGCTGACTGTTCTTAATTTTTCCACAATATCGAGGCCGAATTGTTCTTAATTTGTTCTTAAATTATTGGGGTGTAGGTAATTTAAAAATTAGACAATATACAAGATAACACTGAATGTTTCACCAGGGGCAACTAATTTACGAAAGTCAAAGAAGAGAAGTAACAAAGCTGTCAGTTCTCCTTACGCTAACAAGGAAATGATAATTCATATCAATATGCTGTTGGAAAACGTCTGCATCGTTGTCCAAAAATACATTCTACGACATTGCTTCAGCCTCAGCATGTTCTCAATTCCCCATCAATTTTGAGGTACAAAAAAAGACTTTATATGTAACCTTGTCTGCCAGATCCAGACGACCTACTATTAGAGAAATTTGCATATGTATCAGTATGTGAAATATACACATGAGAAGCTTTAAAAAGCCATACATACCTGCTCATTGGCAAGCATAACTTTTCCTTGTAACACTACTATAACCCTGCTCTTCTCAAAGCACTCCTTCCATAAGTCTTGCAGATAATCGTGCATTGGTGTATGAGAAACAATAGAACTTCGCTCTGTCTCCACTGCCTGCCTGTCTGAAATTAAGTGGAGAATTTCCTCCTTCATGTCCTCCATACATTTTTCTTTCGTCTCCAAGCTATCCGTCGCCTCGTAGAGTTTTCTCTCGAGCATGTTTTTCTCTTCGACTATTTTTTTATGCCAATATGTCATGTTTTTCAAGTCCATCACCGCACGATCAAGTTGATTTGCAAGAAACTGGCGATCGAAATCGACAAGGGCCTTTCCATCAATCCCTAAAAATGAAAAGGCTTAAGTTTGACTTACGTGTCGTGGTAGAATGAGACCTAAGGAAAAGTATGTAACGAAGATAGTTGCAAACTAGCCTCCTATAAGGGTGGGTGAGCATGTGGTTAGAGCACCCGTCTGCTGTGCGCAAGATCGTCTGTCTGCGAAAAATCAATGTTTCGAGCTCATCTCTGCCCATAGTTTAGATGCTCGCTCGCTATCTACCTAGCTGCAATTAGATACATGGTGACAAAAACGACGAGGGAAGGGCCTGGCCACCCTACTTCACTATGCTGACGGCCTAGGATAATTATTCTTTCCAACAGACACTCCCCAGCGAACGGAATCGTATATGGGACCAACCTGTGTTTCTGTATAGTGTCCTATAGAATGCCAGATGCCCCGAAGAAGGAGCTTTTCGCCTGGCAACTGTAGAACAGACCTGACTGTGATTTAATATCAGTAATGTGATTAACTTACTCTGCTTTAATGTGATTTGATTTGATTTCACATGCACTGCATTGATATCGTATTACACGTTTTGTTTTGTTATGAGAAAATTTTTGTTTTGTACAGTACGGAAACTTTCCGTGTTGCAAAGTCAAGCGGACACTGCACAAATATAACACTGAAATATATAGATTCTCATAGGAAATCTATGCAAACTAAAGAAAAGAGATGATGGGCTTGCAGGAAAATTTGAATTTTAAGTTTGTATCTACTTATCAACTTTCTTAGGTCTCAGAAATCCAACGCTGAACTTTCTTAATTTTTTGAGCAGCCGAGTGATGCTTTCTTAAAAAAGCAGTTTCTTATAAAAATAAGTGTATACCGCGATGCGATTTGTTTCTACTCGGTTACACCATCCTCCAAAAAGCTGGTCAGTTCTCTATGATGACCTTGTTTACTTTCAGCCATGGAAACAGATTCGTTAATATCATAAACTACGATTCATCAAAAATTGCTAGTAGAGTAGAACAACAAGAGGATTAAAGCAACTGAACAAAAGAGATTTTGATATGATTGTATACAAAGTCTTATTCACGGCCCGGACCTAGAAGCCTGTGGTGTGGAAACGCCTGTTTGGATATGTAACACTCTACGTTTAACTGCATCGATCGATTACGTCAAAATGTCAAAAACAACATAATCTACAAATCTCACAACAAGGTAATTTGTACTTCATCATCATCACCATCATCATCATCATCACCATCATCATCATCATTATCATCATCATCATCATCATCATCATCATCATCATCATCATCATCATCATCATCATCATCATCATCTTCATCTTCAACACAATAGCTTCTAATTTCATCTTAATGTTACAAGTGAAAAGCAAGTAAAAAGAACTATTCACAATTCTACATTGGAAGACGATATAAAAGCTAAACAGCACTTTTAAGGTACTCTACCTTTAAAAAGCAGATAGAAAGAGGGTAACTTAGTTTGACAATCTACGAACGAAAATGTCTACTATCTATTGCTTGTGTCCAGTCTTGGAGCAAGCAAGTCAGTCTCAGAATCCCTCAAGTTCATGCCCAATCAACTCCTTCCAAACAATCTAGACTCCTTGAAATGCAAATGATTCACACTGATTTCGATCATTTTAGATTCACATTCAGATCCATCCCCTGGCGATTCGAGAACATCGAACATACTCTAAAAACAACACACGACAGTAAAAGCGAAGATATTTTGTTAATGCCATAAACATACCGGTCGTCCAGTCCCAAATATTCTTGTATGGTTCACTGGGGCTCTTGGCTCTTCCTAGAAGATGGAAATACGATACATTGACTTCAATGTAGGCTCAAAAACTATACGTGTGCAGAGAGGGAGAAGAGAAACAGAGAGGGAGCAAAGAGAGGAAAGAAAGGGCAAGGCGAGAGAGCAGTGGCAGTACTAGCCACTAAGAAGAATGAACGAATTTAGAATCAGGGTTACTGAGGCAGATTCCCCTGAGAAGTAAATCAAATAGGTGATGGGCTTGTGCGTGAATATTAAAACTTTAAATGTATATAAGATAATAGACTTTCATGACTCTCAACTTTCCAAACTCTTTGAGGATTCGAGCACTGCTTTCATATAAGCCGCCTTTTTCATACCAAACGTCTACTTGTAGTCATAGGTCCCCAGGTCGTTTAGTTCTAATAAACTCTGTTTCAAACTACAAATACATGTTTTTTATTTTTTCATGGTTTCAGTATTGACGTACTTCGCAGGTGTATAGATTTCGTTCAGTTTCGCTTTGATGCTCTCCTTACTTCTATTAATAGTAGTTTAGTATTATGCTTCGTTCCCCTTCATTCCAATTTCAAATGTTCCTTTCCTTGACCTAGTATTCTATTGCCAGTGGATACTTTTTTCTGGATACTTTTCTGTTTCCCTCCAAATTTACTTTCGATAGCTCCCACACTAATCCTGCTATACGTTATCTAGTTGCAATCCAGTGCTGTTTTCTAAATATTTTTCCTCCAGCTACCACGTTCTTGAAATTCCACAGACGAAAGATGTTGCCCCTCGTTCCAGGAAACATACTATCTTGTGCTTTTGCCTATTTCTTGTCTCTATCTTCTACTAATCTTCAAACACTTTGTCATTATGGTGCCAATGAATTATTGCAAATGAAACATGAATGCCTGTATTACAGAAGTCGTGAAAGAAATTGCGGTGGAAGTGATCGAATACTTTTTGTACTGCGAGATACACTGAGGCACAACAGCATCAAAGCATCCTAAGAAATCAAGTTTGACATTGGGGTCGAGAGAATAACGTGTAAAATTTAACAAGTTCAACTGGTATCGCCCAGGGCGAGATCCCATAGTAAGACATCTTCATTTATATCTGTGTTAGTACAGGTTTTTCTATAGAAAAAATTCCTGGCCCAAGGCCTAGTAGCAAAAGTTTCTTAATTTTTGGGCAAATTTTAGTTCTAGTAGTGTCATAATAGATTCTTAAGTCAATGAAAAAATTGCACTGATAACGAAAGCAACACGGAAAACGGTGTCTTTTGTAGTGTCCACAAGGCTCAGCACACACAGTAAAACGTACTTTACTGGAAAACTGTTATCGTCGAGGAAAAAATGCGTTTCCGAAACTATGCAAGACAGCACAGACAGTTGTACAGCTTCTTAATTCTTTCCTTGTTTCATAAATTTTAGGCGGTCTAGTACTAGGTTTCTTATAAAAATGTTTCTTAAAAAGTATTGTCCCAGGAAATCCCAAACTTCGTTCGTGCGGCCAATGTTCTAAATGTCACGTTGTAACAAAATACTTTCTATATAGTGACGTAAAGTTGATAGAAACATGAGAACTATTTTGAGGTCAAGTTCAGTCTAGATCATAAAATTCAAAGTGATCACATGTTCCCAAAGTATCCATGATTTCTTTTACCTTGCGACATACCGCTACTCGCGTATACAAGAGAAAACTTCGCGCGTATGAGAGGAAATTTCAAGCGCGCACTGCGTTCACTTAAAACAGTCAAAATATCTACGCGTGAAACGATCTACTGTCACTTCTCTTTTTCTTGCATAGTTTCTCTAAGCAAGCTAACGTGCTGAGCCTTACTTTTCGCTTGCAGTCTTGTCTCGGTATAAATTCTCTTGTATATGTACCCAGGGTCGAATCCATGGAGTAAACGCTGGATGTCTCCGGCGTACACTCGATGATTTCCTTCGCGTGCTGGCGTACAACAAACGTGAAACAGTGAGTTGGCGCAATGTGACCTATTTCAACAGCAATGGACTGCACTCGCACTATTGCGGCTAGAGAAAAATTTCGCAAGAATTGATTAGTGCTTCTGAAATTATACAACAATGAGGCGTGTAAAAACTACACACCATCATAGATTCTTAAAGTGAAATATATGTCATAAACTGCACATCGCCAAATCATAAAATTCTAACTGGATGAAAGCTCGAATAAAATACCATCAGTTGATCGCCTTGAAAAAGCATCAGTAGCCAAGAAGCAACCCTTGCTGGCACATTTGATGATATTGCTATCCTTGTCAAGCAATTATGCCCATCGAATCTAAATTTCTAAAACATGACTTACATATATATACACGCACAGGGTCAAGGCTACTGTTGCAGATGGTCACAGCGCGTAACAGATCGTCACTAGTGTCAAGCGGACATTGTCTTCAAAAGAGGTAATAGTTATCATTTCTCACGGTTCCTTTTTCCTCAAACAAGTACTGTCTTAATTCTTCCGCGTAGTCAAAGCAAAGAAATGTCCATGATAAAATATGGCTACTCCATGATGTCACGTCCAATCGCATATTTAAATAACTACCGTAAGTTTGGGATGTAGAGAGAATGTTATATACGTCACGATGAACGGGACAAACAGAAGAATCGCTAGCAAGAAACCATGGAGACAGAAAGAAGGGCCAACGGAGTGATATCACTTACTGGTGTGAAACAACAACGGTGTAGGTATTTATTCTGCTTGTTTACACGGCACCGGTGCCATGCATGCTAGCTGTGACGTCAAACATTGTCAGTGATGGTCACTACATTGAGGCTTCAGTCGCTCGCATAAACTCTTTCTGTGGAAGATCTTCAGTTTCTGCCTATTCTTCAGATAATAGAAGCTTGTCCAAAAAGAATCTTCCACAACTTGCCAGTTATCCTAGCTTAGCCCAACAATGCTTTGGACTGTGATTACTTTTTCGCTTCGAAGGTGCTTTGCAAATTTATCAATCCATGGGTATGTCTCTTATAAGTTACAGTTGCTTGAAAAGAAGTCTAAAATTACATAGCAAAAGGGTAGCAATAGCTCGAATGTGTTGTGTGTTAACCGGCATGTTATTTTATTCAAGCGCTTTCTAAAAATATAGGGAGAAACTTGGAGGAAACACAAAAACCAAAGTGTGTAAAGTATCCAAGCTGTCTGCGCACCACAGTAGTGTTTCAAAGAAAGTTTTCAGTACTGAAATCGTGAAAAAGCTAAGATAGTTTCAGTACTAGGTCAATAACTTTTAATCAGCAATGCTGTAGGAGGGGGGCAAGGGGGACAGTGTTCCGTTCATGCCCGCTCGGGCTTCTGAATTCATTTGACACTCATTGTTGCATGAGATATAGTTTCTATCCATCCAGAGGCGGACTGGCAGTTTATTTATAGCCCGGGGTAAATAATCTTGTCAGAGCTGTGGGGCTTGGACAATGCATAATGTACCGACAATCATTCCTTTGTCCGTTATATTAGCAAGAATACATCTGTCCCTTATTCGTCTCTCAAACATTTCCTTTGCGGCAAGAGGCCCTTGGAGAAAGAAAACGCAAGGGGGGCCCTTTAGGCATCGTGCTTTCCCCCCTTGTATCCATCAATAGACAAAAAGGAGGTTGAATGCTTTTGCTAACATTTCCTCCAAGAAAGATACCCCTGCGTCCTGCGTGCCCGTCATTCCTAAACAAAAATGCTGTGCTGTCAGGTTGTAGTTTCCCCTTTATCCCTGGATGTATCATCGTCTGGTAGAAATTCGTTACGGCCTAGATCTTTTACAGCAGAGATGGGCAAACTACGGCCCGCGGGCCGTATGCGGCCCACCAAGTGCTTTCTTGCGGCCAGCCAAAAACTGTTAGGAAGCAGACATAACTTCGTTTATGACATTGTCCTTTTCGTTTATCATATTCTCATTGACATTGTCCTTTTCATAACAGTTAGTCACTACGTGGCTTCGTTTTCAAAAATGTATGTGTTTCAGTTCAAGTTTCTACTGTTTAATATTACTTAATATTACTTCAATAGCTGCTTATATACCACTCTGTGTCTTGAGAAATATTTGGCAACATACTATGCGGCCCTAGAAAGACTAAGAATTTTTGAATATGGCCCTTGCACTCAAAAAGTTTGCCCACCCCTGTTTTACAGTGACTAGGCCCACTATTATTTAAACTATTTGCTAAATCAATCAGTTCGTGTCAGTCAACCAAGTTGCCATCAGAAGTTCCTCCATTTCGTCTGACAGAATTTCCGACAATATAGACGATACAAAAGAGATTAGTAGACTTGACCCGTAAACAAACAATGGGTTGGAGGTCCTAACAGGAAGCAACATTCAGAAGTCACTGCGTACAGACAGCAATCAAGTAAAACGGTTTTATGTGACAACCGCAAACACACTTCTGCGTATACTCTTGAGAAGAGAATATTAGACACGCAGCCATTAGAAAACTTGGCTTTTTCTCACTTGACGAGTGTCATAAAAAGAGCCAAAAACGTTGCTTGGCATATAGCAAAGACCAGTGTTGCACAGCAGTCCTGTTATTGGGGTTGAGAAACACCCCTTAGACGTCCTACACGAGCACGAAAATCACTCGAAGTTACCTTGACGGGCCGCCATCCATCACATAACAGTGCGGCTTGCGATTCACAAAGTCGTATTGTTCATCGGTATTTCTAGGTCATCCTATTCCCCTTACCTGCCTAAATCCAGAATAAACCAACTTCACAGTGATAAGACACGTTTTCCGTGTTCTGAAACGTGCTAAAGAATTCCAGACTATACAAACAACATGAGGATTGTTGTTGCGTGGCGAGTAGTATGTGGTGTGTGTGTTCGGTGTGTGTTCGGTGTGTGTTCGGTGTGTGTGTTGTGTGTGTGTTGTGTGTGACCGACCATATGCGTGCGTACGTGTGTATTTTCCGCTGAGCCTTGTTATTCTTAACATTTTTTAATTTTGATTCTACGTTTATTCTTCGATTATTCTTAAATTTTAACGATTTTGAGCATTAATTATCGTATAGACTATATTCTTAAACTAATAAGTGTGTAACTGACACTCGCCAAAGAGTTGCTGAACATAATCACTGTCCGACAGGGTACGTAAAACTTAGACTAAAATAACCAAAAAGTCTAAGACATCATGAAGCTTGAGCCCTGCATTATTCTTAATTCATTTTTAAACCTCAGCGATTTTGAGCTTAAAATTCTTATAAACTTCATCTGTATGAAAAAGTACAAAGTGTCTGGTGTTTGGTGTTAGTACATTGTGAGTGTAGTGTGTGTGGTGTGCAGTCTGCAGTGTGTCTATTCTGTGGTGTTTTCTGTACATATTATATAGGCGCTGTGTAATATCTAATGCAACTTACGTGCATCCGCTTTCTTGCCAGTTATCTTCTCGTAGAGGGTTGGATTGTCGAACTCCAGAGCATCTATGAAATGGGTCGATGCCTCAGGACCCTTCAGCGATAATATGTCAAGCAGTTTTGCGGCTCGATCCCGTCTCGTTGTTCCACTGCTTATTCTCTCACAGTCATCATCATCCAGCACTAGTTTACTCTGAAGGTAGCATCTGATAAATTGTCTTTCGGTGTCGATGGCTTCGACGATTTCAACACGGTACTGTTGAAGGACGCGCGAAATATCTACATCACCTTGGACTCCCATGTTTGACCAACTAAATCGATCTGCAGATGGCAAACCAATAAATACGCTACTTAACAAAAACCAACGTTGTATTCGGTAGTTATCAATTGCTATTGAAATACTGTCTATCTCCTACGCAGACCTTTTTTGTTTCTGACTTGAACAAATATTTGGTACTTTCGATTAACTTTCGATGGTATTGTTATGGTATTGTACCGTTTCATGGTGATTCCCAGACTGCGTGTCAAGTCAATGCTTCAGTCACAGCTTCAGTTGCCTAACTGGATCACGCAGCGGGTATTCAGGAAATACAAATGTCTCCTCTGTAAGTACTCTTGCTCTGGAGTACCGAACATACGGAGAATGGGAATAAATGGGGGGGGGGGTGGAAAATGTTCTGAAAAATAATAACTGGCGGGTTAGAATATACAACAAATAGATATTCCAAAGAACAACGTAGGAAGACTGACCAATCAAATATTGTCAATAAACATCAAGGCTAAGGAAATTATAGTTGCAGTGTAAGTAAATGAAAATATGCCCAGCGAAAAACAGGGTTGAAAACATCTTCAAAATTACTAAATGGTGGGGGGTTGGAATACCTGCTGGGGGTTGGAAACAATTTAAAAAATTAACAATCGGGGGGGGGCATTTCTCGGTACTCAAGAGTCACGCTTTTTGTTTATAAGAAGAAGCTACCTCAAGGCCTAGGTATTCAGGATGTTGGAGGAAAGTCCTCCTGTCGCACGCGTTGTTCTGTTGGAAGGTTTTTCGTCCAATCTTGAAATTTTCTCAGCTTTTTCTTGATTTCAGTTCTAACACTTTCGTAAGACTTTCTTAGTGAGAGTTGGCACTCCGTTATTTTGTGTATCATATAAAGTGGACAACGCGGTATGGGGTCTCTGATTGACATTTTCGTCGCGCGTTGAAGTAAGTCTATGAAATTTCTTGTGACTTTTAATGTGATTTTCGTTAATTTTGTGACTTTGTTGGGATCTTTTACTATTGATTTTTGTGAATTTTTGCAATTTTTTCACACAGTATGCGAAGCTTTCCCAGTGATTTGCTCCTCGATAACTCCCATGGTTTAAGCGCTGCAATTTTCACAGGTTGATCAGCGAGTAGAAATATTATACAGAAATTTTTGCATTACGTTACTGAGGTAGCCTTACACTCCACTATTCCTAAATATGTCATGAAAATTGTGCACACTCCAACCCCTCACTACTATGCACCTTTTGAATAGCCCTTACGAGTTGCTTTTATGATGAATCGTTTTAGAAGGAATCTACGAGTAGGAAGCTAAACAACCTAAGGAAAGTGTACTACTGACGACAAAATCCTTAAAAAACCGAGAATTAAAAGAAGTTGCATTCTCATAATTTATGTGTAATCCTTGCAACTAGTGTTTGACAGGCAAGTTTGCATTGAATCGTACAGTTTTACAGAACAATTAGAAATCAGTAGCACTACATTAAGCACGGCCTCGGTAGGGGGCTAGGGGCTTCTGCCCCCACTTTTTACCAGCCAGCGATTTGTCTAGCCTTTATCAATCAATTTATCGCTTGTAGCCCCCACTTTTTACTTGGCAGCCCATTGCCTGTAAATGAGCATTTGAAACATCCATATAATTTCAAGGATTTGTCGGGAGATTCCTCGCAATCCTATTAGTATTGGCGTATTAAGTATCATCATAGGTTGCCATGGGCGTGCTGCTTTCGCATTGCAGGAAAAGCCAATGAAATACCGTTACTGCTATGACGTTTCTTACATGAAATTGAAAATTGAAATTGAAATTGAATTGTTTATGTTGGACACGCAGGCCAATACTGAGCCAGTTCTGGTCCCGGGATTAGAAACTAAATGGTCTCGTGTAGCTTCAAACTTATATGTGTTTAACTCTATCACCCTGAAAGATTTGCATATTCTGAAGTTAAACAAAAAGCCACAAACCAGCGAATGAATGTGAAGATAAGTGAGCTTTGTTTTTGAAGGAATGCAAAATATCAAGTTTTCAAAATTCACTACTCTCCAGTCCGGAATGGGGGGGTGGCAACAAGCGGGGGGTTGGACAAAAATCAGAAAGGAAATAAGCGGGGGGCTGGAATAAGTTCCAAGGTGAATGTCTATGGGGTGGACTGTTATAGATGGCTGTTATAGATTGAGCTGGAGAGAAGGCTAACATATGCGTTGGATAAAAAAACTTTAGCTTTTTGAAAAAGAACTTATTACATTTATTACATATTTTCCAACATACTAAAAATGTGTCTATCACCCTCATTCATAATGTCATCTTTATCAGCACAATTATCAGCTGCGTTTTCAGTGCTTCTTGTAGCAACTACTTGTTTCATGCTGACATTTTTCAGCTAAACAACCAGGGGGTAAACAAGTAGTCGTTTAAACTTTTCCTGGATTATGAATGTTGACGGACTTTTTCTAATATATAGGAGTATTTCATTCCAAGATTTAGGACTAGAATAGTATAAATTCCCTTCGCAAAAACTGTTCATTTTCGTTACCAACATTCATTCATTTAGGTCTCTGGATGCATGTTTAAAGCATCTCAACCAACAGTTTCCTTAGACCAATGACATGGCACCTACTAGTTGTGGATTTGGGCATGTGCAATATTTGAAATATCAAATGCTACGTCGTCCAGTTAAAGTTAGGTTTTGTCAGATGTGGTCCATTCCAAACTGTGGCCCCCACGGTATTTTGTGATTAGTATAGCCTTATATTTTCGTCTTTTGTCCATCTACAAACTCTCTGAGAGCCTTTAGTTTATCTGTAGCAACACGTGCACTTGCTTTTTGTTCCTCTTCCAATCTCTGTACTTCATTTGGACATCTTCAACTGATATCGCCCATTGATAACCTGGGAAACTTCATTCTTCCATCTTTTTAGCGGTGAGTTGTTCACCAAATTTTGTGAGCTCTAGTTTAGGCAACCTTTTCCCCGCTGAATCCCCAGTCGACGGTACAGAAGCAGTATTTTCCGTTGAACAGTTGAGGTTTTCCATTAAATTGCTCACTTCCATGGCATTTTCAATCATAATCGATGACTCGGTTTATCTTTCCTATGTAATTGCTAGTGTTCTTCCATCTTGTTATCAGTCACATCCTTGTAGGCAAGGCTAGTGCCAAGATACTGCTCCTGTGGAAGGGAGGTGTAAAAAATAGACTTTTGCCGACGATAATTGTTGCACCCAAGGATTGGGTGTGGATTCTGATAGCAAGACTCACACTTTCTAATATACTTTTTAAATATGTAAGGTCACACCATGAGAGGAAGCAGTGGTGGATTAGTGCAACTGGTTTTAGAAGGCTTTATTAAAGGGAAGAAAGGTCGTGGTAGACCGAGTAGAATCTGGGGTGATGACATTAAAGAATAGTCCAAATGTGGGACAATAGGAGTAGCCAAAAGATTATCTGAAAATAAGCTGTCTTGGCAGAACATGGTGGACAAGCTTCAACTCTGAGGAAGTGACACTGATTGATTGAAATATGCAAAAGCAATTTTTGCCAACAGATTGTTTTTCTAGAGGGAGTATGCATCATCGCAGAGTATTTTCAGAATTTTGCTATAGAACTTATATAAATCATTCCGTTTCTCTTCTAATTCTTTGAGTGTGCTTCACATCAAATAAATTGTTCACGCGCCATCTGAACTCAAGTCGTTGATTTTCCCAACAAGTCTCATAGCATTCCTCTTATTTCTGCGCTTTTTCCATTTGGCGCTTATAGGTAGATCCGGCTGGGTGAACCAGAATGTAAGAGATTATACTCTCGTGTCTTGCAAGTTTTCAACTTTAATACTAACACAGAAATAGTTGAAGAAAACCAACATTCTTAAATGGCAGTCTTAACTTCCATTCTCGATCCATCTTTATCTAAACTTCTGCCACCTATCAGACCAATTGAGCAACACAAAAAGAACGAATTCGTATAAAATATCGATTTGTGATCTTATTACAGTTGGCTCTCTCTATCCCGACTATCTTCTACCATATCTCTTTCTCAAGCTACTTCTCTGGACCCTTGAGTATCTCCACTAAATATACTTTAATTTTCTTTCTCTTTACCCCGAATCTCGTTATCTCAAATCTATCCTTTCCGAAGTAATGTCTCAGTCCCTTACGAGTTGGAGATGGGGAAAGTCCACTATACTACGTTATTTCCTGTTATACCGAAGTGTGGCTGCTTCACTTACTACACTACGAGCCCCTCGGTTGTGCTCCCTTCCCAAGTTCACTTTGCTGATCCCTGATTTCCTAAAACATACCGCACATTTTATATAAGTCAACTGAATCACAAAGCTAAAACACATTATAGGAATTAATATGCACTTTCTGCTCTTTAGTTATAATAATAGTACTGATATTTCTGCAGGGCACACGCTGATAATACGAAATAACCGCCTTTATCAGTTTGTGTCCTATAATAAAACAAAGTGAAAATACTCTTAAAGATGTCCCATGAAAAGAAAATCAAGACTAGTGAGAAGAACTATGTGTATCGTATAATTGTTCGTTGAAGTCAAGTACAAATGGTTGGATTCCGTGAAGCGATTGTTGAAGCTTTTGTCGAATTCGGAAGTACTAGTAATCTTTCTGAATTTTAGAGCTCATTATAAACCTTTGCGCCTGCGTAGTAGAAGGATTCCACTAGCATATTTAGTCTCGAATGCTAGTTATCCTTACATTGTTTCCCCAATACTAACTTATGGAGCACACAGGTTGTCCAGTGGTTTGAATTTGTGATGATTTAGATACACAAGCAAATTTACCCGGATTGTTGGAATAAACAGCACAGTTAACCACCCTGGGAATCAATATGGGCACATGTACTGTAGGTTTTTCTATGGTAGATGTGATCGATGTTTTGTAGATTGACGCAGGGTACAGCCGTATTTAGTGTAGTTTTGTGTTGGCGAACATGGCCGTCAAATGTTTGAGAGCTCTGATCAGATTTATTTTCTTCCAACCAAATTGACCAATCATCACCCAGGATTCTGACCACACATGCATTCCACATGTAAATTTAGGCCCAGTTTGCATTTCAATGAGGTATATATGTCTTTTAAATAAATAAATAAAACATGCTTATCATCGGGAACCCTTTGTCCTTCTTACACATTTATTTCAAACCGAAAACTGATCAAATTAAATATTGGGTCATTTTCTGTTCTGAGAACTATCTCAATTAGTCCCAATTTCGACGAAAATGGAACAAGGCGAAGCATTTTCTGAAAATTATGGGATCAAAAAGCAATTGATGAGAACTGAAATTACTTGAATACAAAAGCAATTAGTTTATCATTGCTATTTGACGCCGTTAGCAAACCCATGATTACAGACATACGCAACAACTATATATAAATTTAGAAATCCATTCATTGTGAGTTTTTTAATCTCTCATTATACTGTTTATCATCCCTATAGTAATCAATACAACGAGCCAATTGATCCTCTGAGCTGTCTGGCTATATTTAGATCGTAGTCTGTTTGCTATAATAATAATAATTTATTTGTTTAAAGTTGGTTTCTTACCATAGCTCTACACTGCAATAATATGGGCTAATTTTTACCAACTATTTGCAATGTTTATTGAACAAGAACCCTATCCTATACTACAATTTAAGAAGAAACCTCTAATAACCATTATCTACAAATATTACACTTGCATTTCTCTCCACTCCAATTTTGTATGTCTTTTTTGAATATTGAATATAGCAGCTGTTGAGACACTCTTAAGTAGATTAGGGATACTGTTCCACAAGAGGCTGCCTCGGAACTTAATGGAGTCAATACTGTTAGTACATCTTTTGTTCTTAGGTAATATTTGGTGTCCTTTCTTATGAATTACTCCTGGATGAATGGCTGATTGATAAAATTATGTGTTTGATACCCATGGTAAATGTCTAGCAAAAATACCGGTCAGGGATTTCTAAGTGGCAAGAGGTTGGGGGCTGCGATCCCTCGAAAAAGCTTCCAAATTACTTAGAATATTACTCTACTAGCCCCACTCACCATTGCAAAAGCTACAGAGGACCTTTTGAAGATGGGGGCATATAAAGTGTGTTGAATGTCAAAGAATGTTAACACAATACAAGAAGGCTGCATTATATATCCATGGACACTACCACGATTTCACAGAGTTTAAGAAATGTCTAAAGAAATGAGTGTTTGCTTATATACAGCTTGATATTAATGCTAACATCTCAATACCTTTGATGAAAGTAATAAACAACAAAATTTATGAAATCGTTCTTATTAACAAGAATATAATATGGGCATCGGCGTTTCCACCTCCGACAGCAGAGCATTTTGGTTTTGATTTTTGCATTTTTTCATACATAACAACGTTGATGATCATCAGGAAGTATAACGCTCCCAGCAAACAAACTGAACGACTGAACAAAGTTATCTAGTGAATGGGTGTATGGATAAATGGATGTATGGATGAATGAATGGATGAATGGATGAATAAATAAATGGATAAATTCATTGAATAGCATCAAATGAAATGTTGAGTTAAAAATGTATTCATATGGCCACTTTTCCGCCACGCCATTTGCCTTTTAGTTCTTTGTGGTGTAACTTGTATTGCATAGTTCACTAGCACAGATTTAACAAATGTTGCCAACAATGTTTTGGAGCTCCCGCATGGAACCCATTGGAAGGATTATCTCATAAGAAAGGCAGCTATTGTTGTGAATGTTAATCCAAGAAGATCGGTGGTTCGAGACCAAAACTAGTATTGTAAAGCAAGGGCAATATGTTTAATATATGAAGGCTCTTTGTTCATTCATTTGTTTTCTTTGCAAATAATCTTAGTGCATAATTGAAGAGAAAGATGTCACAAATCAAAGTAGCTCAATCAATATGATTTTTCATATCATTCTAAAATTTTTCATTACCTGTGTTTCTGTGGTTAATTAATTCTCTAATGTATGTTTTTATAACTTTTGTTTCGCTTACTTGCGATTGCGTTACTCTAACCTGCGCTTGCCTGACTTGCGTTTCTCCAACTTCTGCTTCCCTAGTTTGCGTATCCCTAACTTTAGTGCCCCAAACCTCCAATTTCCCAATGTTTACTTACGTTCTGCCAACTTATCCCCCTAAATTGCGCTTTCATAGCATGTATTTCGTCAACTTGGGCTTTCTTAGCATGGATTTCGTTAACTTGCACTTTCCTTGCGTCAGTCCCCTAAAACTGTCCTGTCCTAACTTTAGTTTCCCTAACTTACACTTTCTTACCTTGTATTTTCCTAATTTCCGGTTCTCTAAAGCGAATTCCCCCAAAATTGCACTGTGCTAATTTGTGCTCCCCTAACTTGCGATTAACTCAAACGCCCGAAATCTCTACTCTCCTAACTTACGCTGTTCCCAACTAGTGTCTAATTCACGCTTTCCTAATTTTCCAGCTTGCTAAACTTGGACTATCAACGTAAGAAATCCCCTCATTATGAAACGAACCCAACCATTTGGTTAATAGTTAGAGGATGTAGATGCACATTCCTTAGTCAATACAGCCACATCGTCGCTGCTATGCCTCCGTCTGTGTGCACTGGCAACGCTTAGAGTTCTGTGAAACAGATTTGAGATGTCAATGCTCTTTCCCAGCTTGATCGAGGGACTCTTTTGCTTGGCAAGTGATTTTCCATTCTTAGCCTTCTTTGCTTGTTTCCCACAAGTATCTTGGTTGGCTCCATTGCTTGTTTCTGAATTTACATCTCCCTTTTTAACATCTGAGCCAGATGGTTCCTTTTCAGTAGCTTTACTTGAATAATCGAAAACTGAACTTTGTGGATCTACTTTGTACAGGATCTTGGGTGAAACGGATTTTAAAGGTGGATGAGTACGCTTCCCTTCAGGGGATTTAAGAAAACTAAAATTGGGGCTTGATTTTTCCTTCCCTGTTGGCGCCACGCTGTCAAGTGAGCCTGATTTCATGGCTACGTTCAAACTAAAGTCGGTTATTGCAGGTAGGATCTGCCGTATTACACCCGACTCGTTCTCCTGCTGGTCTGACTGCTCACTTAGTGAAGTCCAAGATTTCGAAAGTGCCTTTGCAGCTGCTATATTTAGAGTCAATTTCTGATTTTTCCCCTTTGGTTCGGTTTTCTTTACCATATTAAGTTCTGGGTTCGGAGTTTCTGCGTTTTGCAAAGAAGGAGCTTGTTGAAGGCCCCGAGAACTATACGATTCTAATGCGACTGGCATTGATCCTCGATGTCTGAAGATATCATCCCGTCCATCGTCGTGTATTCTTCGATACGCGCTATTTAGTATGGCTGTACTGCTCCGTTCTTTCCTCCATGGGAAAGGGGTCGATGATCCTTTCTCATTAGTCCGTCTTTCATCATTGCCCAAGCTTTTCCGACCATCCACTTCATCATCCTTTATTTTTTGAGCGTCATTAGCTTCCTGAGAAATATGACAGAAACAGTTAAACGACTAAATTGTGTGATTAATATCTAATGAAAATCCGTCTTTGAGGTGGCCGAAAATCTCACCAACCCACCTGATTACCCAAGCAACAACAACATTCATCCCCAGCGACATATTATGAAACAGGGCTAATTCAATATCTCTTTTACAACAATATCATCATCATAGGCCCTGTATCTTCTAGCCTGGCAGTAGCTTAATGCGGGATTGCATTTTCTCTTGATTAATCAATTGCCTTCTAGCTGTACTACTGAACTCAAATCATCACCAGGATAGGACCAATGGGCAATTGAATGACTATCCAAGAGTATAGAAAACCAATAATAGGGATCACTGACATAGCACATGCGCCCAAACAAGCTTTCAAAGATTTTGATTTCATGTTCGCCTGAATTCCTGAATCTCTCATTTGATTCAACGCGGTAAAGTTCTTCGCAAATACTTTCATCACCCAAGACAGTGATAGTAGGACCCACTCCTATTTCTAATGGTCAAAATTACCCTGTGTTACTATATATGTGAACAGGGACGTAGGAACTGGGGGGCTAGAGGGGCCATGGCCCCCCACTTTTTAGCAAACTATGGAAAAGTGCCCCTTTGAAGCCCAAAATTGGCGTGGTAATGTGCCCCTTTTAGGACTTGGCCCCCACGTTTAAGATGGTTCCTACGTCCCTGTATGTGAAATGACGTACTTACCTCTGTAGTTTTGTCTGCAGCGATCGGTGCCATCTGATTTGCACTTTCGTACTCTCTCAGTTTTAAACGTTGTTGTTCATTTTCCGCCGTGATTGTTCGAAGGTCTTCCCTTATGAGGTCCATTTCGGCGTGAAGTTTGCAGCAATCATCGTGCAACGCCTGATTTATTCGTAACTGGGCTTCAATAGTTTCGTCTCGTGACTGCTGCAGTTCCTTCTTTACCCGCAAAGCCTCTTCTCGCTCTTTAATAGCAGCGTTGCGTTCATTGATCATCATCTCTCGCTCGTTCAGAACAACATCCCTCTGCTGCCGCAAAGTCTTGCATTCTCCCGTCAATCTCATGTTCTTTCTCTTTACATCATTGAGCTCCAGATAAGCCTCTTGTAGTTTTACTTGCAGACTCTCCTCTTTCTCTCTCAACTCATATACAGTGCTGGAGAAGACCTCTTGGTATTCTACGGCTTGATCCTTCTGTTCACGAACGCTGTCGAATTTTGCATTGAGTGCCTCTGTCACATTACGAAACTCTCTGAGTTCTTCTCTTGCCTCGTCGCGCTCATCTCTCATCTCCGAGAGTTTCAACGTTAGCTCGAAAATCTCGCGACGAAGGTCGCCTCCCTGTTTTATTTGATCTGTCTGCTTTCGCATCTTCTCGGTCATTTTTCGTGAGTTGTGCCGTTCCCAGTCGTAGTTTATCGTTAGGTCTCGCATCTGCTGAAGTATGGCTTCATGGCGCTGTTGCAGATCAATAAAAGCGATCCTTTCTTTCTCGACACTTCCCTTGGCATGTAGCAAGCTCTCTTGCAGGGATATGACCCTGTTGCTCTTGTCAGCATTTTCAGCCATCAATTCACGGATGTACCTTTGAAGAGCGTGAGAACTCTCAGAATTCGAATGACTTTGTACTGATATTGAATTGGCGATTTTCAACTGCTCGGTGAGCTCTTTGAGTTGTTGTTGCTGATTTTCCAGATCGTTCTGAGCCTCTATGAACTTCTTTTCAAGCAGGTTTTTCTCATGGACCATTTTGCTGTGCAGATATGTCAACTTCTGCAGATCCGTTGTTCTATTGTCCAGCTCAGCTGAGAGATACTGTCGGTCGAAATCAATCCATTCCTTCTCTGCGACACCTGATAGAGAATTACTTACGATGAAATACAGAATTGCTTATTGCATCAGACCAGTAGGCCAAGTACTTTCCACATTACTGGCAGGCAACATCAAAGAATTTCTCCAGCGTTTTAGACTCAGTCAAAAAAACTCAATGGAAGAATAGTATTTTTTCTGATTGTTCTGGCATAATGTAAAATGATAACAATGTCATTTTATCACTGCGAATGCGAAAAAATGTATGTTGCCTATTTTGAGCCGATGTGTATCTGTAAGGCGTGTGGCTATGGTCTCAGTAGAAGCCTCCCTTATGTATATAATTATAAGGATTCCTTCTTTACCACCATGATAACCTGGTTTTTAGATTGTATAAAGGGCCATTTCCACTTATATTCGGATATCGCAAGCGAATTATTTGTTTGCAATCCACAACCGAATGTTCGCAAATCGCAAAACATTCGGATATGGACTGGGATCAATAGGCTTGCTCGCGAAGTCCGAAATATGAATTAAGTGGAGTTGGGACTTTCAGAATCACTAAAAGTGTTAGACTGTCTTTCGCTTGTAT